>JASTWQ010000013.1:0-1200000 GCA_035220615.1 Leptothorax acervorum | reverse complement strand
TCTCGACGTTTAAAACAATTTTTGAATAAAAAGCAGCAAACGACTTCCTCGCATTTTTAGCGTAGAATACAGAATAAACTTCTGAATCGTATCTCTGATTCAATAGGATAAAAATATTGTCAATTTATTCTTTTCCGTTGTCTGTATTATTTCGATATAGAACGACGCGATGAATTAGAAATGTATGCAACCGCTTATAGTCTTTGTATAGTCTCGACTTCGATCGTGCAAATTCTAAATAAGGAATAGGGTCTCGAACGACGGTCTACCCCGCGAGTTTTATCGAATCACAGCGTTTACCTTTTTATGCAGGATCCTCTGAAAGGAAAGATAAACCAGCCAGCACGACGGAAAGAGCACTCCATGCATTCATTTAACTCGCCAGCGACGAAACTGCCTCTGCGACAACGCGACTTTCTTCACGAAATAATCGTAAGTCTTCATAACTTCACGAAATTTTGATTGAAAAACGTTTCTATCATTACATTTCTCTATAGCATAAAATAGATAAGCAGGCATAAGCAAATCACTGTATCATATCGCCGCTCCGGAAGAACACTGACACAACTGCAAAAAATGTAATTTTACAGAACGAAAGAACAAATATTACTTAAATAAAAACTAGATAAACAAAGAATAATTGTGCAATTAGATTGATACTAAAGCAATTGTTAGCGTACTTAAGGTTTTAAGTAGTAGTAGTAAGAAAGGGATGATGTAAAAATTTACCATTAATTATCCCTCCTCCTTTAATTACGTCATTGTTTTTCTGAGATGGATAATTGGCATTCAACATTTTGCTCAACTGAATCTTTTTTTTATTGAATTTTGTTCCATTTGATGTCTATGATATTTCTGGAACCCCAGTGATGCATCTAACTAAGAATGACTAAATTTTGCAGTTGTGTCACTGTTCTTCCGGAGCGGCGATATCACGTAAAACTTATTTTTAATTTGCGCTGGAAAAATTTTATACATAAAAAAATATATTTTTTATTCCGCCATTTATAAATCTTACTCTATAAATAAAACTGTCGAAGCTTCGATATGTTTATCGTAAGCGATGAATTCTTCGTACAATGACATCTGCGTACATCCTTGGTTTCACTATGTATATACTTATGCATTTCAAAGCGTTATCTGTCGAAGAATAATATTAAATTCACATTCCATAAATGCACGAGATTAACATCATCTCGCAAACAATATTTGTTTTGACAGTCTTCGAGTGCTGGAGGGTCGCGAACGAGTGTCCGTATAGCGGACGGTCCATCTGTGAGAGAGCTCAGTTTCATATTATTGTAATATCTTCAACTCTTTCAACGTTAGAACACACAGCTGACGCTCTTTCAGCACTCTCTGACACCCTCACGGCATTTAATTCCCGTCGCGTTTCGGAATTGACGTTCTTGTGTTCGACCGCATTATTAGATCGCGGAGATATAAAATCTGAAGCTTTGAAATATTGAGCTTTACAAGTTTCTTGCCTCTCGTAAATCCAATAACGGAATATTTCCCATCTCATCATTCCCGGAGTTGGCAAGCGCGCGGGTAAAAAAAATTCTTTCATTCTGTTTTATTTCACGGTGCATTTCCATTTCGGTTGCGAGGGGCGCAACGGTGTCTATCGCTGCCGGACAATTGGTAACGTCGTGCCTCGCGACAGGGTAATATTCTCCCGGCTCTTGTCTCTTATAGTAACTATTAATTAGAGACGGTTCTGAAGGTAGCGCGACGCCTTGGGCTAATACCATGTGAATTCTCGTCGACCGCTCTCCGCGTTCGGGTCCGTCGCCCTTGCGAGTGCCTCGCACACATGCAGAAGCTTAATTCGTTTAATTCGAACGCGAGGGTATTTCGCACTGGGTCCTCGCGGCATCTTCCTGAGACCTCAGGCGGTCGGTCGGTTTAATTCGAGTGTATAAATCGGCGGTATAACGAAGCGGTTATTCAGGCGAGCGTACAGAGAGCCTTACACACGCAAAGTCCTTGACACGCAGAACATAAAATATTTTACACTTTACACATACCTTTTAGACTTATAGTTTATTCGTTCCGACTTAATGTGGGACGCGCGTAAAGCGGAGTCTACAATGAGAATTTAAAGCGTAAAATTTAAGCTTTAACCCATAAGCCGTAAGAAATTGACCAATTACAATCAAATGTTCTTCTCACATTCGAATGTGTGATTTGTCAATTTCTTACGGCTTATGGCTTAAAACTTAAATTTTACGCCTTAAATTCTCATTGTAGACTCCGTTTTAGTTAGCCTGTTCTACTTCGCCCCGCGAACATAATTAAATAACGCCGATTGTTTCTCCCGTGGCCGAATTATTTCACATGCGAACATATCTATACGGAATCCGGTAACAGCAGTGGTATTAAGTATCTTGAAATCCGGGCAGCTATCCAAGATTACCCATCGGCTATTTGTGCTGTCTGAGGTTGCGCCGCCACTACCGCTGGCAGCAATTACCAGACACCCTGTATTAGGGGAACATTGATCGTCGGAATCGATCGTATCCCCGCCGTTGTGTACATATACACGCGCGGCGGATATGTACAACGAGAACGACCCCTCGGCCACTACCACCCAATCGGCTGGCTAGGCAGAGGAAGTGATTATAGACTACATCCTGGAGCGCTCGCCCTGTGCACGCTCGCTAAATCGAATCGAATGCCGGCCGGGACGGCCGGCGTGTGCGAGGAAATCGTCGCAAGAGGCGAATCGATACGGGACGATGCGGTGCGAGAGCGGGCAATTTCGCTATTTGAACGAATGTCTGCGGTAAATCATTATCGATGGACGTCAGTCAACGTCGTCATGCCGACGAGTGATCGCCACTTACATTAGACGTGGAGAGCGCTCGACCATCCGCTTCCACTAGTTCCACTTATTAATTAAATGTATACGAGCCTAAAATCACGAGGATAGATTTAATTCAAGTAGCAACAACATTTCGCTACGAAAATTGCGCTAGAATGTTGAAGAGATAAAGAGGAGGGAAATCTTAATATACATTCTCAGTTGGAATTTTAAAAGATAATATAATAAAGAATGTAAAAGAGAAATAAGAGAAAGGAAAGATAGATACAGATATCGCCCACTGTTTGTAAAAGTTATTACAGCTTGGAAAATATTTTACTACGCGAATCAAGAAGAATTTACAACTCGATAATTGATTAAAGTTTGTTAAAAACATTAAATATTAGCTGTGTGCACTAAATTCTAAAAGTACTGTTTTAAAGAAGACTGTCTAATGTATACAATTAATCTTGCTAATTAACATGCAGCCGTCGAGATAAGTCTTTGTCAGAACGAACATCTTTTACGACTGTAACGCGAGTCCTCGTCGAGACGAAGAGAAAGCATCGCCCGAACGAAAACGCTGCGGCACGTTTTCGACGCACTGCACGCGCCGCATTCCAATCTCCTATCGTCGTCTCGTCCCGAATTCACTCGGGGGACCCTCCGTACTCCGGACGACTCGTTTCTCATTTTCCCAGACATCGCATCGGGGTACGAGGCGCGATCGGTGCCATCGTTCCACGGATAAGGACATTCCTACTGACGCGACGTCGATATATTTCTCTTGTGCCATGCCGTCGCCGTCGCCGTCGCCGCAGCCAGCACTTGCTTACATACACTTAATGCCTGCAGCATGCTTCTTTTATCTCGCAGACCGGACCAACAGCGAGTCTTAAGTACGGACAAATTGCTCGAGAGAGGAGTCATCCTCTTACCGCTCGCCGCACTAATCTCTGGATTTCCGAAACGTCTCGTACACGACTCCTCGACAGGAAACAGCCAGCGAACATGGAATTCCTCGGCCCTCTCCCATTAATTCCCATCTCTTACTTCCCTGCTCTTGGCTTCTGCTTTCTTATCTCTTGCTTCTTGCAATTCTTATAATTTTTTCTCGTTCTTTCCTTTTTCTTCTTCTCTCTCTCCTTTTCTAGTTTCTAAAATCCGCGTCAAATTACACAACGGAGATCGGAATTGCATCGCGCTTGTGCAGCGGAAATTGCAGCGGTGTATCGAGATATGAAAGCAAACAAATATTTTCCTGTTTGTTTATACTATGTATGTGCGAAAGAGTTGTTAACATTGGAACAGCGAAATCAATCACTTACTAAGGAAAAAAACATGTAGATAACGTTATGCGTTTATTTTACATGCCCTTCCGTCTACATTCAAGGCTTCGAGTATCACCTTTCTGGTTGTGTGCTCTCTGACTATAATTATAACGACATTATGAGTCATAATGGGGTTCACGATGCACCCCATGTAACGCGTGAAGATTGGGTGAAATCAAGAGTGAAAAACACCATCGAGCGGCGCGATAAAAACATCGCGCATCGTTGAGAGCCGCTGCACCTACGCTTTTCGTGTGGGGGGTGACCAGCGTGCGCCGCGCGATTAAAAAATCATCGCGGCCGATGCCCTCTTCACGGCACGCTGGTCATCGCGTTGGGGCTTGGGGCGCGGTATACGTGTGTATACCGGGCAGCGCGCATTATGTCGCGCGCGCGTTTGTACAGGCCGCCAGGAAGCAGGCGCAGCGCGGTGACGATCCTGCCCGCGTGCGCTTCCGCGCCGTGGCTCGTTTGCTCGCGTCCGCGTCGGCCGGGAGAACGTGCCCCTCGCGCGGGCGACGAGAAGCGCGGGGGAGCGTGCGGTACGACGGAAGGGATGATCGAGAGGGGAACGGGATAGCGGCGCGAGAGAGGGAAGCGGAGGCCGGTTTATATACCGGCGGACACGTTCGTCGCGCTGAAGCAGCCTCTCATTTCGAAGGGGGAGGGGGGGGGGTGAATCCCGGAATCCAGCCCCCGTGAATATATCTGCACGTGCCATGCCATGCCGTCGAAGGGAGCGGGGGAGGGGGGGGGGGCGGCGGCGGGGATCAGGGCGACGAGCGGGGAATGGAGTCAATGCGCAGTTTGTATTCCGTTCGGCAGAAAAGACTCGTTCGTTACACACCGTAGCAGCTAGGCCGACGCACTCGCCGAAACTCCACTCCTCGTCGCCGACGTCCGCGTCGTCGTCGTCGTCGTCGTCGTTGGATTCACCCTCGCCCGCGCCGGCTTTATATTCATGACGGCGCCGAGCGCGGAGAAATACGAACTGCGAGCGCGATGTATTAATTTCCCGTTAGAATCGCGACGATTTCTGTGACCCGCACCCGCCGTTTTATATAATGTTCTCTCGGCTTCTCCTTATTCGCTACGCTGTTCTCGTTACTGTCAGAGATTCTCCTTTATCACTTTTACGTTTACTTATCTGTTTATCCTCGAGATATCCTGATGGTATATAGTTATCTCCGCTATTTTTATCGAGGGTGGAAGAAATATGTATTAAGAACGCGCTAAATGATTTTCACATTTCGAAGTTTACAAAGCAACGATCGGCGAAACAAATACCTATACCCTTTGAAAATCAATGAAAAACACAGATCGTCACGTGTTTGCGGCGTTATCGGAATTCTCCCTTCGTTATTTAACACGGTCGTTCGGTTGTCATTTTGTACAACGTTGAGCGCGCGTTAAATGCCGGGCACGCGCGCGCTTCACGATTGGACGCATCGGCATAGGGGTGCGTTCTTTTTTTCTTCCTTTTTCCCGTCGTTTTTCATTCGCTTCCTCAGTCAATGAGCCACATGGGACAGAAAATAAAATACGACGGCGAAATACATACGGCACATCTCGGCCGAGACGAGGTGGCGCACAAAAGCGGGGAAACGGGATTTCAATCGCTTCATTTGATTTTACGACGACGCCGACGACGTCGATCGCCACGTCGACGTCGTGGACGACGACGCGTGATTGCGGATCTGACGACGCGGTATCACGAATGCCCGAGAAGAAATGCAATTTCGTGTTTGATAGCCGAGTTTCCGCGAGTCAGCACCAGCTAGCACATAATCCTTTCGATGGCGGATGTCATATTGAGAAGTGATAAAGTGACGAGAGAGAGAATAGATTAGAAACAAATAGAAAAATATTTTTAAGAGCTCTCTATCTTTGAAAGAGAAAAAGCGAGAAAAAGAGAGAGAGAGAGAGAAATTATTGATTTGTATAATATATTTTCGCTCTCTGGTTTTAATACACTGTTGCACTTTAACATTTCACTTTAACATTTACGTCGGTTTTGATAAAAGGACTTATCGACAATTTTTACTCTTGAAAATATTTATCTGCACAAAATGACGTTTTAAATCCATTGCTTTGTGACTCCAATGGGTACAAATAATACATAAAAATATATTTACGCTGGATTCGGATGAAACAACACGTATGAAATCGCATGCTGTATTATTGCATCTTTTCCACAATATGAAAATAAAGCTATACGAAGATGTCCATGTATTATGAGCGGAAGGCTTTGTGTACACAGAAGGGCATCGTCTCTTTTTCATTTCCTTCCTCAACAGAAGAGGAATGAAAATGAGGAAGGAACGGGAGGAGGCGGAAGGAAGATCCTCTCGGATCCGCACACAGCTCTCCGACGCGGCGCGGCGCGAACAGCACGATTGTTTATTTTCGTGCGAACGATAGGCGGCGAGCGATGCGGCTAATGTTAGGGTGACAGGACAAGTGGATACTTCCCTCTCCGTACGACCGGTCGCGGATGAAGAGGCGCAACGAGGGGTCTCGTCATCGTTATTGGCCGGACAAGGAGCGTGTGCGCACGGCAGCGCGGGCGACTTGGTGCTTCCGAACTCGGATCGACGAGAGAGAGAGAGAGAAAGAGAAAAAGAGAGAGAGAGATAGAGAGAGAAAGAGAGACCAGACGCTTCCCGGATAAAGGCCCGGAGGGACGAGGATAAGCGAATAGCCCCCTTGGAATACCAATGGCGTACTTGCCGGAATCGAGTTTTCGAGAAAAACGGCTTTAAAGTTGAATGCGGTGGAACGAGGCGAGGAGTATCCCTCTCGACGGGAACTCCGCACCCTCGGGGCATAGCGAGTCCCCGATTTCTTCGCAGACGGCATGGTCATGTTGTTAGAGGTAAAAAACGTAATATACCGAAACTTCCCGGTATTTGGAGCCCTCATATCATTCCTCGGTATTTTACATCGTAAAACGACGCACCTGTCCGATATGAATTCGAGGAGAAATTAGCCCTAGCAATAGTGGATCACGCTACCTATGTAGATGATAACTTTCTATTGCTTTCCAAGAGACAGCCTCGCCTTTATTTCATTCTTTCTCTCTTTGATCGTGTAAAACATTGAAAGTGCAAAACATTGCCGGCGGAACAATTACAACAAGGAGAATAAACGATGTAACGTGACGCGTACGCCATTGCCATTTTAAGTTTATTTCAACGAAATCGTATTTCTCACTATTTCTCCTTCTTTTCTCCTCTACGTTCGTCGAGAGGCAATCTTAGAAACAGCTGACGGCGGTTACGAAATTAAGGAGATTACCATCGGCACGTCCCGAATACAGATACTTCACTCCGCGTCGTCTTCGTTCCACGGACCACGGATTACCGCGGGGCGCTCCTCGTTTCTTTTCCGGTCGTCGACCGAGCGCGAGTCAAAACGATCGGTCATCAAAATGATAGATGTTGCTCAACATTAGATATTCAAGATGCTACGCGGAAACTTCACGGAAACGTGAAGATCGTGGTTTCCTTCCGCGAGCACGCCGCGCGCGCTTTATTATCAGAACTTACTGTTACGGGTCAGAAAACGGATACCACGAAGCAATTTACGATAATTAGGTGCCTTCTCTCTAATCCCCTTCTCGAGTTCGCTAAAGTCGTAATTGTCCCGCTCCAGTTGTTTCCTCCACAAAGGTGTCCCAGATAGCATAATTCACGTTTAGATTATTTGAGAAACTTGGAGATTGAATTTTCTCCGGCGAGAAATAAGCTGTGCAAGAGATTATTATTCCTGACTATTTTTAATATATCCACCGATATACACGTTTTTAACGGTGCTATGCTTGCTTAACAAATTTCTCTTTTCCGTAAACTTTCTTCTTTTGCGCGATGCTTCCTGCTTGTGCGATTAAAGTCGCCTCAAGATTAAGACTTCATTTAATTCTCCGGGGCTCACACACCGTTAAGGCTCTATTCCGCCCGACCGTAATTTCCAATCGCTGACAGCTCGAGGACTATTCATTCCTCGACTGTCGAACAACCGCCATTCTTTTTACCTCGAGCTCCATTATCTACCGCTGGGAAATTTGCGCGATTGGTCGAAGGGGGCATCCCGGTGTACAATGCGAGCTTTCTATTGCTCTCGCTTCGGAATTTATCGTGTCGAGAACGTCTCGAGCGTTCGCGAAAAAAGGGGGCAAGTGAAATAAACAGCCATTCGAACGAGGAGTCTGTCCGGCGTGGTCCGTGGCCGACTCCGTGGGCAAGTCGAGCCTGTCGATTTGGGTCAAGCACCAGCGGGTCCGCTTGACGAAGCCACTCTCGTAAACATCTGCGAGATATCGTCTTCCGAACGATAATGCTACACCCTGATCCGTCGCGGCGAGAAAGACTTGACGTGCCCATACGTCTGGTGTCGAAACAATAATCAAAGCGTCGCGTCGCTCTCTCGTATTTGCTACGATAATAATCGAGATATCACCCGTTTACGGTTATTCCCTCGTAACTCGACAACGGATGTGTTTGATGATGAAATTCTTACCGAATGATTTTTGTCGTCACTTGATTTTTTTTATCTCTCTAATAATAAGAAACGGCTTAGTCATGCGATACGGCACACCTTATTCTGTATTCATATGCTGTTAAAACTTTCATTCGGTAATAAAAGGATATCTCGTACGGAAAATCGAATTCTTTATCCGAGATTGGAGACCCTTGACCGTCAAATTCTAGGTAATATAGACCCGCTGTAGGTCTATATTAATGTCCTTAGTTTTAACAATTGATACTCTCTTCGATCAATTTTTTTTTGGAAAAAATTAATTATAGATAAATATCTAGCTGATTAAAGTTTGATTAAAAAGTCTGAAATATGAAGCCGATTTAAATGTGAATTACAAAATAAGATTTTGTTCTGTAATTTAACACGTTGCAATCTTTAACGAAGACTTGGTTAAAAATTTCTGTTGTCTATTATTATCCATTATCATTATCATATTAATTTTTGTGGAAATAATATAATTACACTGTTTCGTAACTATACGCTGTAATTCCATGTCTCTCTTGCTTGTAATTTCTAAAAGATAATTTAACATGCCGTAAGCTGTAAAGCTTCCTCGAACTGCTGCGACATGTCGCGGGGAAAGGTTTAAATATAAACGTGAGAGCTTCACGGAAGTTTCTTCAAAATGACGCGGACTTCGTGCGAGGAACAATTTCCCGAGTTTAGAAGCGTGTCGGAACCAAAGGCGTATGTTGCATACCATAGACATGCACATCCCGCGAGAGGGTGTATAAGGGAATGCTCTTACACCCTGTTACATTCTGCTAGGAGAAGAAAACTCGTTTAAAAACTATTCTGTGCTAAGAAGGCTAGAAGGTCAAGAAGCTGATATGAAATATAAATTACATTAAAATTCTAAATTTATATTAATACAATTTAATAACGTTTTACAACACGCAGTAAACATAGGAAACTGAAGTCAGCTTCTCGATATAAGAGATATGTATAACAGTAACTACGATTTTCCCGTTCAGAAGCGTGCGAAGACGTAGAAAGTAGAAAAATCGCGAGTCGCCGCCTCTGGTACGTCGTCAGAAGGGGTGAAAAGTTGTGCAGCTTTTTCGCATTACGCGGTGCGCATAGTTTGTCGCGTCTCGCGCCAGGAATAGAAACTCGCGTGGTCTGGTCAGGCTCTATCTGGACGGTCACGTTGCTGTATAACGTCGTCGCCTTTTCGTCGCACGTTATCGCGAACGCGGGATCTGTGTTTCCCGTTGACGAGCGCGACCAGCCGTTATTCCGCCTATTAGTCACCACCGCCTGTGTGCCACCTACTCGACGACGGGGTTAAATCGTCCAACGGGCAGTTTCTCTATGCAGACGTCGACGCGGTCACGATATAGGTACAATTTTAGGCCAGAGAATTTAGATGGGACTTTTAGATAAGACTGAATGGATAGCTGTCAATGAGTTATCGGGCTTACTAAATGGATGACTAAGAAAAAATAATTAGTGACAACATATGAATTAATGAACGATGACAGCTCCTAATAATGATGAGTGAGTAGATTGAGAATTATTATTAAATGTAACTATGAAGACATTTTTTGCAAGGAATATTTGATTAGAATACAGAGATTCCAGAGACGTGAAAAGATGTAGAGAGATTTTTTTCCTGTCTCATCTCCAATGAGAAATAATTTACGAGTCGCGTAGCTTTAAATATCGCGTCACGCGACATAAGGAATTCACGTTCTCTGCATTGCTGTCGCATATCTGACATTTACTAGAAAGAATGACTTAAAAACATTCTGCACGAGAAAATACCGAGAGCATGTATGTATCGTTTGAACGTCATATTTCACGAGGATTTAGAAAACGCATTTTTGTAACCGCACGTCCGTCCGTTCACGTCGCTTCGCAAGATTCTGGCACGACGACACGTACGAGCTCGCATAAAAGTATCGTCGGCATGCGATTAATACTCTTCCGCAAATTACCGCGTACGGTGAAATTGCGACAAATAGGTCGCAATTTAACGTATATTACAATCCAGGCGATTCATCCATTACCGCAATTTATCACGCCAATTATTGATGCAAGATTATTACTGCCAGAATTAACAATGTAACAGATTGGTTCTCAACCTCAGCCTTATTATTCTCCCGACACAATTATATTGTGTTGTGTCTGAACATTTATGTTAAAATATTACGGGTATTCATGAAATAGCGATGTCCTTGCGTCTCCAATAAATAAAAGTGTCCTCATATCTCTTGCTTTCTCTCGTCTGTCTTATATATTTATTTAATTTATTAACTTATCATATTATTTGTATAATATACATATACGTACAAATATGATATATATTATGTTGTTTTACTTGGTTAAAGCCCATGAAAAATGTTACGACTGTTTTCACTTCTCTTTACGAGAATTTCTCCCGGAGAATTATTTTTAGCACACGGCTCCGCCAAAAGTTCACGTCGACCCTGATCGAAATCCAGTAAAACTTTTAAAGATAGAATTTATCACAAATAATGTACTAACGATTGAACTAACTTTTTTTTTTAGACGTAAAATCTCGATATAAAATTTACTAGCGGCCGAGCCAATCGCCTTTTCCAATTCTTCCAACCGCGAGCATCGATCGCCAAAGTACCTACCTTTTTACACAAAAGTGCGTTACATCGCAGTCGTGTAACGTGATGGTGAACATCAAAATGTGACGGAACGAGCGTTGTCGATTTACTGCCAAACGAGAGAAACAGTGAGAGAGAGAGAGGTAGAAAGAGAAAGAGAAAGGAGACTGGTTATCGCTTGTACCGTATCCGCGCGTTATCGATTCCGCGGTGCGAATTGGGTACCATATGGCGGCGCTTTGAAGACGACTTTATATCGGCACGTCGTCGTCCGTACGGTATGTTACACGTACGTACGTACGTTGTGCACGATGCATCGCCTTTTCCACATCGCCGCAGTGCCATTAGCCGGGAATTGCCGTGGCGATCGTTCGCCGCTGCACATCGGACGGCCGCGCGACGCTTTAAGTGGGTGGCACAGACGGCTCCGGCCTGAGTACTTTGTGCGAGAGCAAGGCGGAATTGGTTTAAGCCCCATTACACGTGGACATGTACGCGCGGCCGCGAGAGCATCGTGTACGACGACGCATCGCATCGGGAGAATCGAGCGTTTCTCTCTGTCTCTCTCTCTCTCTCTCTTTTTCTTTCTTTCTGAAATATTTCGTTCCATGTCCGACTCTCCGTTAACGATTCTTGTCAGTACTTAAACAGCATCACAAAATCATCGTTTGCGATAGCTATAGTGGCAGATTAACGCAGTACTTCGAATATATGTATAATTGGAAGCCATGATATTTCATCAACTTATCGCTATAGCGGTTATCTTGCGCGATGCGTTTCAATTAGATACTAACAAATATGGCTAGCGCGACAAGGAATTTGTTTTTGCTTCTTCGTATCCCACATCTCCGAGAAGCCGCAATTGCGAAAACATCTTAAAATATTCATTCTCTATATATTCTTTGAAGTTTGTTTGTTTTCCTTTTCATTTAGCATACTCGTTATTTATTCCATCTCCTGATTCTTACTTCATACTCAATTTTACATGTTCAACACTTGTATTTATTGCTATATATACGTGTACATAGTACATAATGTTAATTTAGTTATCGAAATTAATTTAAAAGGAATGGAATATTCAGCGTGTGTAAATTTATTTTATAATCCATTGAATATTTCATGGTCTTGGTGTTTATTTTCTTGTTATTTACAGCACACAAAGCCTCTGTATTGTCATTCAAAGTCGAGTCGACAATAGGGAAAGCTCTATCGTGTGTCATTGCATTGGACCTCAAAAGATGGTCGCGACAAGTACTCGAAAATATTAAACAGCACATTATATCTCGATTATTACAGCAAGCAATTAAGCTCGCGCGATTAAGAATTTGCATATCGATGATTAAGAATTTGCATATTTATGATTATTTATTATTTGCATATCGAAGCAGTTATCTCGCGTGGTTTATTTATGTAAGACTCGGAACGATAAAGAACGAGAATTATAAGCTATATTGTTTCACGGTATATTTACGGGCGATAATTATCTCTTTAGCAATGCTTAAATTTGGATATATCTCGTATCGTGCTTTAAATTTTCATTTCGAATGTAATTTGATTATCATTATGAGATCGATAACGCGGAATAATACATGTATCGCCGGATCGGGTAATGAGATGCCATTATCATATTGATTATGTTGATAATTAATTCGAAATGTAAGAGAAAGAATACTTAGCTTATATTTTCTCCGTTACACATAAAATATTTTGTGCAAGGCTAGACACAATCTGACCCTAGTATTCGTTTTGTTAAAAGGTCGCTGCACGCCGTACTATCATTCGCGCGGTGAAACTCTAGTAGACAGGTAATGGCACAAGCCACTCCGTGTAACATCGTGTATTACGTCTCGGAACTCAATAAATCGCGACAAATGCTAAAAGATACCAAATGCGACTATTTTCTACTTCTTAAGAACAACAAGCTAGTATCAACGCGCGCGCGATTAATTAACGCTCGTGATTGACGTTGTAAATGTATCGGTTACAAGACCAGTATCTCATTCCAATTTATTCATTTCCTGTAGAAATTGAAGCGCTAGAGAATAAAAATTATAAATTATTGTTTTATTTATATGGACGATATGGTATTTCTCACAATGCCTATGCTAATTTGAAAAATTTACAATTGTCGAGCAGAGTTTTGTATTTTTTTTTTTTTTCGAGTTATTCTACCGTCGCAATATACGATAATAATAAAGTGCGCGTTGCATACGGTTAACGAGTGCCGCGCAAAGTGCCGTGCAATTGTTTTATTCCGATGATTAGTTTAGTATACGCGCGATCGTAATTAACTGTGTTTTTGCGAGTGTTATGTTATACGAGTGCAACGAACAAATCCGAACGAGAGGAGGAGGAGGCCTGGGAAAAATCAGGCGGAGCAACCATGGCATGAGTAAATTATTTTTTGAATTTATCAAGGCAAAAGACAATTAATATCGGATATGTTTCGTGTTACAAGTATATAAGAGAGAGAATAGATAAATGTAACATCTCATAAAGATCTATATTTTGGAGTGGATGAGTTAGAATAGTTAGTTAATCTTGGAATTGATATAACAACTTATTGAACGTACATACGAATTGATAAATGAGATTTTCAGGAAACGCAATTAAGAACACGATGAAGACATATCTGTATAAGGTATTAATAACTTTATTTAGGTAATTTTTTGCTATGAATTTTATGCCAAGATTATAAGTTTTATTTTTTATTTAATTTATTATATTATTAAAAACAAGAAAAAAGAGACAGAAATAAAATAAAACTGCATCAAGCATCTATAGAATGTGTGCTGACATTTTAAAATAAAATTTTTACTTTAATTTTCCCCCTGCCCCCTTCATGATATTCATCTCTCATGGATGGAATAAATGTTTACGTAGGTACTTTATATTTCGCAATTTTATTATTTATGCGAAATAAATTTAAATTCTCTATATAACGCAATTTCATTAGTTATGCAAAATAAATATAAATTATGTACATAGTAGAAAAAAATTTTAATTTAGTTGGGTTGCACTTTGCTTTCTTCTTTATTTTTTAAATAAAATGTGAGACTTAATTTCTCGATATTTTTGTAAAAATAAATATATAAGATGGTACACAAGAAAGCATAATTAAAAGACGAACAGAAAAAATTGTAATGTTAGATAATAGATCATATATTGATTATTAATTATATCTGTTCTTATAATAAATAAGGTAACTTTATTCTAATTCTTTGTAACCTATACATTCTTATCAATTGATAACTAGATTTTATATTATTTGAAACAAAGAAATTTAATAATATGAAATCCATTTTGTTACGTAATTGTTCCGTAATTGCTTTTTACAATCTACTGCGAATACACCCTTGGTTGATTTGTAATTAAATTCTGATTATTGAACATTGAACGTTTATGTTTCAAGATATGAAACTTTATTCTGAATATCTTGTTTGATACGCTTTTTTTATAACATGATTTATTTAATGATTATAAATATAAGTCTAATTGTGATTTTATTTCAAATATATATTTTATATAATTTTGTTCGTGTTTATAAACGTTATATATTGTACGTTTTTTTCGTTCTAAGAGATTTTTTTCGAGAAACGCAATAAATCTATCTTTTTCTGACCCTCTTCCTCTCGGATACTTGACCACAGAATGACCGTGGAGAACGGAGGCGGAAGCGTGAGTTTAAAAGATCCCGACACGGAGGTCTCGGATAGCCGACATGTAATGCTCGACAATAATGCGATTGTTCCAAGTGGCTTTAATGCGCGCTTCGCGTGATGCTGTGAACGACTCTCGGAACGTGAAAGTGTACGGTCGGATTCTCAATATTATATTGCGGTGCAAGATTACATTGGCATTTAAGCAGGACTCAGCAAACACATAATTCACGGGAGATAATCGATGAAAATATAACGCAATATGGATATAACGGGTTACTCCTCGACATATATTTTATAACTCAACCGGTATTCTCGAGTTGTCTATTGTTATGCAGATTGGACTTAGTGAGAATGTATGTAACATCGTTGAAACACACAGTAACATATGCAAATAGGGTTTAGCGAGGTCTCTCTGAGTTTATAAGGCAGCCTTTCCTTTACACTACTGTAGTACGTATGACTCAGAAATGATAATTTCCAACTCGGCAACTTTCGTTTCAACGTCGAGCATAACTATCGTCACCTCTTTCTCTACTTTCTTTCTTCATATCCCCCTTTCTTACTAGTATTTGTTGCATTTTCTGAAATAGATCTTAGTGTGACATAGTCGAATCATAAAATAAATATCACAAAGATTCGTATATGTCACTTCTTATGCAAGGAACTTATGTAAACTATGTTACTTACTCGCGAGATCTGTTTCTCTGTAAATCTCATCTTCACCTACATAATTATATTTTAAGATTTATGTGAGAAAAAAATGTGATTTTTTAAAAATTATTTTATTCAGTTTTCTTCATGCCATATTTATCTTTACGATTAAAATAAGTTCCATGATTTGCGCTGATATTTCAGCAAAAATCTCGCGGGGTGCGTATTCCTTAGATCGATTCATTTCACCTAATGAATAAAAGAAAAACATCGTTCGCTCGCGAGGTGTACGTACGAGGAACGGTTGCATTTTTGCGACGGCTACACGCCACACAATGTCGAATAACGGTCGATCAATGAGACCTATGGTTACGCGTAGGATCACGTACGCGTTGTCGCGGGCACGTGACGGCGACGTTTACCGGTCGCATCGAGTTACAAGTCCCCGAGGTAATGGCTCGTACGTTATCCAACACCTCCACTTGGTTCTCCTCCGTAGTCACGGAATTTCTCCTTCGTCGATTGTGCGACAGTCGATGTAACTGGTGGCGATTATTGTGAAATTCGATTGCGCGATTAGCCCTAAATTATTTGGCGTAATGAAACACGACTGACTGAATTTTTGATTTTTGAAAATTATATTGCATGCATCGTGTTTCTACCTAAATAATTATTTTGACAATATGCATACGAAGAATAAAGTCATTGTTTTTTTTTCATTTGTTTAATTTTCTTTAGTAGTACCTATAATTTTACGAGTTTTGCTTAACTTGGAAATATCTAAGAAAAGGTCGAAGGTTGGCTACCAGACGCATCGGTATTCGCAATAACTTTAAATTGCGGCAGATTAGAATGCGACAGAGAATAACGGAATACAGCAGGAGCTACGAAAATACAGGCAGATTGCAGTGTATATAGAGCGGATTTTCCGCGACACTTTGGTGTGGCATCCGCGCCATAAACGTGGGTAACAAGATCATCAACGAGATCCTAGAAATGACGTGCGAAGCTGAAGTTTCTCCGCCTCGGAATACACACGGAACACCTCTCACTCCCAGCGAGAAACGCATTATCACAGTTTTAACGAGTCTGTCGTGTAAATGCGAAACGCTACGGAAGATAGTTCACAAAATTGCGCGAGACTTGGTGGCAGTCTACATCGTGTGCCGACCGCATCTTCGGTATCACGACTAGGAGTTAATAAGTTTCAGTTTGTTTTACTACACGTACGCTACGCGTAGAGTTGGCGGTAGTTAAATTAAAGCTGTAAGATATAGATTACGTTGCCAAATTATAATTAGTCCTATAACAAACACGGTATAAATTTGAGTTAACTATTAACTATCGGCAGAATACGGAAGTAGCGCGGGTAATGACACAAAATTTAATTCGTGCGCCCGGATTTTATTGTAATTAACGGGGCCGCGAGTCGCCTAGGGTAATAATAAACTCGCGAACCTCTCATTAACATGTTTACAGCGTGCACGATGCTGCATCCATAACACAGGAGAAGTTGGGAATTTAATTCTAAATAGAGCGTACCTATCTCCATGCCGTATTAACGTAGCGATTTTTTTTTCCACGATTGTGAATATTTACTCGGTGTTCGTGTGAATATTCAGCATTCAAACCGGCCGTGCTGTAAAAACGCGGAAATGTAAACGCGTCGCTGTAAACGTGGATTACGAGCCGGCGCGGCGCGGGCGCCGTGAATGTCTCTCTTTTCCGAAACGAAAATACAAATCGCGCCAGTTCGACCGTGCTCTGACCCACTTTCGCGAAACGCGAAATATCGTCTTTGCGCGTTTGCGGACGCAACGGAATCGGGAATCTCCGCGATTCGATTATCGCGAACTGTCGGCGCGGTAACGATACCGAACGAGCTACGATTACAACGATTTACGGCTCGCGTCGGGTACGGTGCGGAGGGATTTATTGCAATTTATTGCGGACACCTCTGCGAAATAGCCTATGGCATTCTCCGCCACATACGGCCGGTAAATGGGAAGGATGGAATTTTGCGTTGCGCGGCCACATAAAGCTGACGAGCGCGGTCCGCGTAAAGCTGTCGTCTCCGGAGTCTCATCCTCTCTCTCTCTCGCGGATTCGCGCGAAAGCGAACAGCAAACGCGCGCGCGTTTCATTGATACGCAAACGCGCCGTTCAATATTGACGATGATAAAATATTACGATGCTCTCGTATCGGGTATCTCAGATACCCTCAACCGTCAGCGGCGCGTGCCGTATTTGCGGAGCGTCCTCCGTCGCTTTTTCAATATTTGCATTTCCGCCGTTTGTACATCCGCTCGCGCGTGCAATGTGCTCGTGCCTTTAATTCCCCGCAAAACTCTTTCGCGACATTAACACAAGGTATATATTTTCATTCCCAACAAAGGACGAGCTATTTGAAGTATAAATAGATCGGGGGAAAATATCCGCGCGAGCGAGCCAGGCCGCAAATGGTGAATGCGCGGGCGGGGAAAAATATCTCAAATGGATCGTCGGGCCATATCCGCGCCGTGTGGTCGCGCATAATGCACAAACAGCGGACAGATTTAGACGGCTTCGTCGCGATATCTATCGAGAGGGGCTATTGAGAATTCAATTTCCACTCGAGTCTCGAATCCGCGGTAGCATTAATCCTGGTAATAGGGTGCCATTTTTCATAACGCGGATTAGCAGGGGATGGAGGATGCTTTATGTTCACTTTACACTCATCGCTTTAAATTCGCGGATTACGATGTCTTTTATTCGCGCAAATGGAACTGAATATTTTAATAAGTTTTTATATTTCGACGATATTGCACGAGAAAATGAAAATTACAAATTATTATATCCATAATTTCTTGCCTTCTTAAAAAGAATCGTTAAAATTGTAAAAAAAAAAAATAACACGAATTATATGAACGTTTATAAATCTAAAAATTTGGACCTTAATAACTGGAATAATTTTATATGCGATAAGTATCTATGTAAAAGAATGCAGAGTTATTATCATATAAAGAGAAAAATGTTTTAACGGAGAGTCGACACACACCGAGTTAACTGTGTCTTTGTACATATATTCTGCTTTACACTTGGTGCAAATTACTCCTTTACAGGCACGTTCCCCTCATGTGCATCTCATACAACCGCTGTAGATTTTGTCTGTTTTATTGCGGCCGCTTGAAGGAACTATCAAGCGACGGGCTAGCAACGTTAATTACTACTTTCTTTATTAAAGTGGAGATTAAAAGCGCTGAGTACAAGCGTAGCGCGTCAAAAGGATTAATAAACAATTTCCTCGAATTTTTAACAGACGCGCGTAACGAGAACACGTGAAAAAAGGAAGATCCATGGAATTTAAAATGTCTTGTCGGCTCCTTTAATCCACCGCGACCGCGGTAAAATCCCGAAGTGCGACCTCGCGAACGGAAATTACGCGCGGAGAGCATCCTTTTTGTTGCCAAGCGCGCGAACGTTAGTTGTCGCCCGGGATAAAGGGAAATTCGTTGAACCGAGAGCGAACTATTTTCTAGCGAGGAAACTGGAAAGGAGAAAGAGTTCAACGCCCGCGGTGAGGACACTGAGGACGAAAAGAGGGATGAAAGTCGACGACGAATCGTTTCCCAAGACGTGATTTAAATTGTATTGCCAACGTCGCGCGCTCGTCCGCCCCGCCAGAGATTCATTCTTCCCGGATAATCGGTCGCGCTATTAAGAAGTTAACGACGATTATGCCGATTTTGCGGTGCCGCGAACGAGCGGCGAGTCTGTCGCGTCACGATGCATTAGCATAATCGAATCCCCGCCGCGCCGCGCGATTGGCCATTGCGAGAGGCGAGCGACGACCTCTTTTCCGCGTGCTCAACGCAGCATCTAATCCGCGATATCGAACGAAGTGTCGTCCTATTATGCGAGAGAGATGCGATTTACCGGAAGACAAAATTTATTTAAGCTTCTCAATGGAATAATAATTACTATAAGTCCAGACACACAATAATTGACCGAAGTTGGGTCGCGACGTCGCGACGCGAATGTATTAGAGTCCTAGATAATCAGAGATGCGACATTGACGGTCGATATATCGAGCTATCGCGATCTAATCGCGATTATCCGCCATGTTGCTTCCATTATGAGTACTTATAAGTGAGAGAAATTGACAGTGAGGTTAAGTTGCAAGGAGAAGAAGGGGGAAAGAGTAAGTGTTTCCTAAATAAAATCAGTGTGGATATTTTTCTATTATTGTTTTCACCAATAAATCACCATTAACATTATACAAATGTGCATTATACGCACCACTGATTGTTAATAAAATGCAATTACAAAGAAGCAAAATGGCGTTATAACCACGTGATTAGGCAGCCAATCAGGCTATGCCTCTCAATGTCGCATCTCTGATTATCTATAGGACTCTAGAATGTATAGGCGAGCGAGTGTACGCCGCGCCGGCCGCGTTCTTCGTTTAAAACCCACGCCGAAACTAAACGCCCGTAATTATCCGTGCAAAATCCGATTGGTGCAAAACTGTTGAGTTAAGCGTGTGTGTGCTGCTGGGGAGAAAAGTTTTCGAGCGCTAATCCGACGAATGGTAATTCGCCCATTCGCAAAAGCGCGTTTGAGCAGGAACGTGATTAGAGCCACGGAAATTTATTCGCCCGGCACGATTTCGTTTACTCGTTTAGAGCAGGTCCCTCGGCCCTCCTCCCCTCGTGCACGAGAATGAGGAACGAAGACGCGGATGGCTCGTGTACCGCGTGGAAAGTATAACGGACGCTTTAAATTCGCGCGCATCCCCTCAGTCTCTTGCCAGCGGATATACCGAGAAAAAGTTGCGATTCCCGGCACGTTTCGGCCGTCCGGAGCTGCCCCCCCTCCCCCCCCCCCCCCTCCCGCCCCCGCCCACCCCTCTGAGAGTTCACGTCGAGGTTGTAAAGTCCTAATGACGAGAGCCAACAGTCTCTCCGAGTGGAAGCGCGGGATGAAAAGAGAGACGCGAGAGTGCCGATTCATCGTGGAATCAGCGGACGTGGGTCAAAACGACGAGCCTCCACATAATTTCTTCGTGGAGACCCGGTCGTTCATATAGAAATTGCATTTTCGAGTTTCGCGAGACACGGCCGACGTGTTCCGCCGCGCCGCCCCGCGCCGCGCTACGCCACGCAGTTCGATGTGTAATATCCGTGTAATTTCTGCCAGCTCAATTTTCACTGCCATTTGTGTGCGGAAATGAGTCTCGCGGCTAGTCACACGTGACGATTGACACGGGCCGCTGCCGCTGATGATGCTTCTCGCGCGCTGCCTTGCTAATATCGATGCTATCGCTGGAACCGGACGTCCGTGCGCGCTGCATCGCAGTGTCATACGCAAAAAAAGGGATTCGAAAAAGCGAGAGATGTTATTTGCAATAGCATAGCAATCGTCCTTCCGAAGAAAGCAATCTCGTTTCGTCTAGTTATGCCAGTTTCTCTTTCCGCGTTACACAAGTCGGGGCGACAACGAATTACATAGAGCGCCCTCCAGAGTACTTGATCCTAATTTTAACACTAAAACCACCGAAGATTAATATACAGGGTGTTCGGCGGAAATTCAACCGACAAACTTTCAGAGATTGTCGGGGGCACCATAAGTTTTATTTTTGGCAAATGGACCTAGGGTCCGAAACGTGTTACATCGCTACGGCATACAGGGTGTTCGAAAAAGGTCGTATCCGCGAATGAACTCAATGAAGGTGAGGGTGATAAATGGTGGAGGATCTGCTCTTATAACCGCCCGAGTGTGCGTCGTATGATGTTTTGGCCCATTTCTTATTACCAGATTCGAGCAAATAAAAACCTTCATTTTCTTGACCCTGTATGCCGTATAGCGATGTAACGACACGTTTCCGACCCTAGGTCCATTTGCAAAAAATTATCCTTATGGTGCCCCCGACAATCTCTGAAAGTTTGTCGGTTGAATTTTCGAACACCCTGTATAATACCTATACCCATTTCTACCGAAGGGATCAAAATGAAAAAAGAGAAAAAGAAAAGACAAATTAATTTATAAAATTAATTATCCGTATATTTCAATAAAAGTCAGAGATTTCAGACATTGATGTTTTAAAAATAAATAATAATTATTTTTGAAAATGTCAAATAAGTCATTTTGACTCCGTTTGACGTTGGTAGTTCTAGTGTTAATGATACATTCTTTTTTTTAAACTGGTATTAATCTTTTCTTACGTAAGATTTTTAAAAAGATCTTTATATGTTGCGACTTTTTAATAATTTCACAATTAAAGTTGGGTTTCTAGAACGATTAATATCTTCATCAACGTAAATGTGAAGAGGTAGATATGTACATATTTGAAGTAAGAAAATTATAAAATTTTCTCTGACGGTTTTGCGGTGGAAGACGGTCCCTTTTATCGCAGTTGAAATGTTAAGATATTAACATTTGAGCTTTTCGAGAAATATGCTTCTTCACATTTAACTCTTTTACTATTCTGTCAGAGTGCCTTTTTTTGCTGTTTGAGCGTACTAGTCTTTTATACGTTATCCACACCGAATTACGAGCGTGACACTAATTTCACATTCTCAACGAGAGAAGCGTGTACCAGCGGATTATACGGACAGAGAATTATACTTAAACGTCGCACCTAGGCATCGCCACCTCATCTAAACGAGCCGAAGGATAAGATAGGAACAGGCGTCTGATAATTAGACGCTTCTACCCGGCTGCGAAGTAATTAAGTGGCGATTAAACCGACGACTGTCAATTAATAGCGTGAAGCGACACCGAGGCCGAGGATTCGAGGCAAAAGGACGCGACGGAGCAAGCAGACCGGGGTCGAGGGAGAAGCGGGAGAACGACAGTGGGAAAGGGGGAGAGAGAGTCTTGTTCCTGCTGCGTGCAATCCGAGCGGAAGATCTCGTTACGTCGGTTTTGCCCGTTTTTCCAGCAGCAGAACAGGCTGGGCCGAGTCTCGCGCGTGCGAATGGAACGGAATGGGCGCGAATTTCCTCGCGAGAGCACGTTCTACGAGGTCTCTCCTCTCTTTCTCACTCTCTCTCTCTCTCTCTTTCTCTCAACTGGTATAACTAGCCGACCACGCGGCTCTTGCACAATGCAATGCCATCGCCATAGCCGCCGCGCGGAATGACAATACACGTCGCTCTTTCGGTTTAATTAAAGGCATAGTTCGCCAAATGTTGCCGTCGCTGCCACCGCCGTCGACCACCCCAGTTACCCGGCCCCCCCTTGTATCGCTGACTCCCGTTCCTATCTCGAAGCAACATATACGTGAGCGAGGAACGTATATGCGTTGCTTAATGGAGCGGCGCGTCCGCGTTCTGTAATGGTACGACACTTTGCACTCGCGACGCGACGGTACGGCATGTTAAATAGCATTATCGTCGGGTCCAGGAGTCGAATACAGCCGGGGAACTAGAGGGCTCGAGGGTAAATCGGTGATGGAAGTTAAAATTTCACGTCCCTTAGGAAGTATATAGTAACCGGGGGTGAGAATAATGATGACACTTTCCGGCTTACTAAGAGAGTTACTGCAGAGTACAGAAATAATTAACAAAGAGGTAAGCGGAAGCGAGCCCAGTACTGCAGCAGCAACGTGAAATCGAGGAGGATCCCATCATTCTCATTTAGAAATCAAGAATTTTTAGGAGCGGCAGACAATGACTTGATAGCTTTTGTCGTGATGAATCGATTTAATGAAGCTATAGAAGATTCCGTTCTATACTTGCACAATTTTTGAGAGTTTCAAAGTTAAGCTTCTGGTTTACAGTCTCATTCAACTGTTGTTAATGCAGCCATTATTATGCGAATATGGCATGACCACCGCGGATCTGGACAATCCTACACCGAGAGCCACGCCTTAGGTGAAAATTACACCAAGTCCCCGTGGCGCAATGCTATAGCTGGTCTGGCGAGGCTGCTATATGAGAAGCTATTACAAGTGCACAAGTTGCTTGCCCCGGAAGTAAAATAAAGACCATGATTTAGCCGGAGAGCACCTCCTCGGATCCTTTCACGAGATTCTCGCGCCACAGGAGGCACTAAGCGGTCGTCTAATTCGAAAATGAGCGGTCTACGCACGAGAGTCCTCATATACGCGCGAGAGAGATCTTTTACATTCGCCAGATGCCGGGAGATTATCTAATTATCAATTTAGCGAGGCGTCTGCATGCGCGAGCGCGCAGACAACCGTCTAATTTCTACGAGATAGTGAAACAGTTCTATCTCGGAGAGGTTCTTGTCGACCCTCGCGTATGCGGTGCTCTTGGATACAGCCATAAACAATTGAGGGGTACAGAGGAAAAACGATCAAAGTCCACTTTTTGTCGAAATTGATCTGATAATGCTATCTTGTGGCATTTTTAACTGCATGTGGAACTTTTATAATTCTTATGTTTTGATCAAGAACAGTTACAATTTATTTATTTTTTGAAATAAGGCCAAGAGATACCGTGCTGGAGAAAAACAATCATAGTCCACGTGGGTAAGAACTATCAAAGTCCAACAGGCAATGTAAACACTAAGGGCCAGTTTTTCAATAGTCGTTTAAACTGAAGTTTGGCTAAACTCACTCTTCATCTTTTTCTAAAAAGGTTAGTTAGGAAGAGACGAAGAGCGAGTTAAGCTAAGATTAAAGTTAAGCGACTATTGAAAAACTGGCCCTATAAGTAAACACTATGTATTCTGATATTTACTGACAGTACTTTTTTCAATAGCTTCCTAAGATATCTGATGTCTTGAAACTTAAAATTGCGTTTTTCTCGAAATTACTTCGGATGGACATTGATCGTTTTTCTCCTGTTTTCACCCTTTAATTGTCTCACGGCGCGTGGCACAGTCAGCTCAGAGACGCATATAGTAAAATGAGTACGTCGTGACGAGAAATGATGATGGTGCGACTTTGCTATTTTCCTTTTTACGAATTTGCGCGATTCGATCTCTCTTGGAAATGCATTTACATCTGAAAGAAGAAGGCGGAACCGCGCCGGGACCAGCGCAGCGAAGCGGTAGATTACCAAGACCGTGCGATGCCGTTTCACGCCCGTTGCCGTATATCTGTAAAGAAGTCGCCTTTACGTATTACTGCAAGAGCCTTTGACGTTATACTATAGAGAGATATCAAGCGACACTGCAATTGAGTTCTCGAATTTCGATGAAAGATAATCTTTCATCTTTCAAAGATTTGTATTGGACTTATTGCTAGTATCACGGAGGAAACGAAAAAGTGGAGGAACATTTTACAATATTACTCTCTCTCTCTCTCTCTCTGATATTGCATTTTATTTTATCTTATTAAATACAGATTTACAGAAAAGAGAAATACACGCGAATTTGAGTCAATATATTGAGTGTTTTTCTGTTACGATTATATTTTAAATAAAAAGGAATATGACGTATATATTTAAGAAATATTTCAATATATTTTAATGCATCAGAAATAGATAGATATTCCGTGTAACGTCACGTGCTTCGACAGCGCTCGTCTCTCGCTGAATCGCAACACGGATGGAAGTTATCGGGCGTCTCGAAAAAGATGTTCCCAGTCGGATGAAGTGGAAGCACAAAAAGTTACGATAGAAGCGGATTCAAGGCGATGGAAGGACTGGCGGAAAGAGAGCGGCCGATCGTTCTTATGCAAAGTGCGAATCGAGCGACGAATTTGCAGCTCGCCATCTGCGGTTCCGCCCTCTGTTCCTCCCTGTACATTTTCTCGTCCGGCGGAAGTCAGCCTGGGCGTTTTTCATTCCGCGGCGACATCGACTTTCGCCCACTTTCTTTTGAACGCGGCGCTCTTCTTCTTAGTGCTCGAGTCAAAGGCAGCCGGTATCGGGGGCTCTCGGAGCGAATTTTCGAGGCCGCGCATAAAGCAAAGGATAGAGCTTTACGACTAGCGAAAAGAGAGACAGGGGAGGAGGATGAGGGTGAAGAGGAAGCGGCGGAAGACCGAGAGAGGAAGTGAGGAAGAGAACCAATGCGCGGATCCACTCAGCTCTATTCAAAAGGGGGGATTCACTGCTACCATCGTCGGCATCGCCGCCGCCGCCGCCGCCGCGTCTGTGGGATACGATGATGAAGTTATTCCGTCCTCCCTCCCTCAGGAAATGACGTCACATCTCGATGTAATAAACACGAATATAAGTGGTTCCTGCGGCCGGTTCCGACAGTAACGCCGGCCGACTTGATCGAATCGCGACGGAACAGGAAACTCGAGGTGAACGGCAACAAGGCCGGCGTCGGCCTTGCCGAATAAATAGGCGTCGACGTCCGACGTCTTCGAAAGTCCCCCCGGCACGACGCGACGCCGTTATAAATCTTGATGTAATGTAACTCACTGCGTCGCGCGCGCGTCGAGACAGATAAATTCGCGCTCGTCGCAAATTCCACGGGAGTACCATTAATTCCATGGCAGATCTGAGAAGAGAACTGCGAGGTATTCTATTCTTGTAACTTTTATTGAACTACATTTATTGTGGGTATTTTGCTTATAATTTCAATTAATTATTTTGTAGAAGAATAATTTACTAACTTTTATTAATCTCTGACAAGTAACGTTTATTGAAGTTTTACAATTGTTGACGAAATATCTATTTCTATTTATGATTACAACTTTATAAATTATTAATAGGATTTTTATAGATTTAAGTACGAACTCTCGTTGAGCTTGCGAGAAGAAATGATTAAAATACAGATATAATAGATCCGCGGCATTAATTTTCACCGTGCGTTCGCGCAGCAAGAAAGAGCGGAGCGCCGCGGCTGTCTTGAGAGGCACGAAATACTGCAAGAAGGGAATAAAGTGCTTAGTGCACACTTCTCTCTCGGGGCGACTTTTTCGTCGGCGCTAAACCACCCCGTAGAGGTACGAGGGTACAGACCACCGTTTACTCGTATCCGCGGACTAATTTTCCGTCTCGCTCCGTGTCTCGCGAACACATAGCTCAAGCTGCTCAAGGGGTGGCTTCAGCTACACGCTGGCGGAGTGGTGGTCGGCGGTGCGCGTGAGAGCTACCGGAAGAAGGAGCGGCAAACCTCGAGAGCCGTTCCTCACAAAGAAGCGAAGAAGGAGAGCGCAACAATTATAAACACGGTATAGCAATTACGGAGAGCTCGGGGTGCGTGTGTGCGCTCTCTCTATCTCTCTTTCTTGTTCTCTCTCTCTCCTTCTCTGTCTTTCTCTCTCGGTGAACCACGACTCGGTTGTCGTGACCGCAACCTCGGAAGAAGCCGACGGTGCTCTTCACCGCTGCTAGCGAGCCCCGAACACCTACCCTCTCGCAGCACCTCCGGGCGCGCGGAGTACCTACTTTTCACTACCCTCGCAATTGAGCTTGGCGTGCAACGAGTGTGTCCGCGCTAAAACCGAGTGCAGGCTTCTCGGCCGCATCACGTGTGGAATCTCGAGAGTTTATTTCCTGCACCCTCTTCCGCGTCGTGCCATTATGCGCACCAGGGAGTCACATCCTGCCGAGGAAGGTAGAGACGCGGGAATAAAGGTCGCGGATGGCGATCGAGCGCGTAAACTTTAAGCGCGGCGGTTCTCGCGCCGCGCGACCACCGCAGCGTAATTTATACCCACCACGTCGCCGGATGTGAGGCGCAAACGAATTTGTCACTCGTTGCTCTTCTCACGTACAGGACACGTTCTCTGTCATAGTCTAGTTTCGTTGCCTACGGTTACGGCACGGTCGCAATACAGTTTGATGAGATTTTGTGGAAAGTAGGTTTTATATGTCGGGATTTCATAATTTTTTTATCGCAATTACTGTTGGCATATTGTTGCACATTGCATCTATCATATTTGTGTACTTTATACACAACACGTTACGGTTTAATGATAATTTGTGTAATTATACATGTATTGTCTCGCGCTTGAGGGAATCTAACCATTACATTACGATGTAATACCAATGACCTGTTTTATTGTACTTTATTGCAGTATCAACGGACGCGTTATAATTGAAGGGTTTTATAGTTTTAAAACTTATTTTGAAGCAAAATTATTTCGGTGCAATAATTATTTGAATTGATTAAAAATCATCTCGAATAATGATTACTTGAGACAATTTCACGTATTGATTGCTATTTTAGAATCGATCGCTATTTCGTACAGCTCTACTTAACGCACTTCAAGCCCTTCAGTTCGAGAGACAGCCACAATATCGACAAATGGACAGTCGAAAAATTCTGTGGAAAAAACGACTGACGTTTTCGGCTGTTTTTCATCGGGAAAAGCGAACATCGTCGCGCTGTTTAGACAGATCTGTTATTCTCGTTGCACCGATTGGCTGCACGTCAATGCGTCGAGTAAGCCGATGCGAATTGTCGATCAGATGCCTATGCGTGGACGGCCAATGTTCAAAAATTGTCGGTTTCATTCGAGTCGCTTTTTATTCCTCGCGTATTTATTTTATTGGTCACTTCAGCTTCTCAACGCGCGCGCGCGGGGCTGATAAATACGAGTTCACATCGGAAATGGTCGAGATCATTTTGAAGTTTTTTGCGAAAGAAGACTTCTGTGTAAACACATGTCTCAGAACTATCGGACTACCTACAAATTACTATCACATTCGTTGTCAATTTAAAGTTTGGCTTTCTTTGACAGAAATATATCGAGACGATAAATATCTCTGACAATATGAGTTATAAATGGCCAGAGAGATAGAGAAAAGATAACTTACTTTTCTACTTTAGATTAACTTTTCTATAACCTTATCCTATCTGATGTTTTAATTCGAAGTGTTGCAGGAAAAGTACGCAAAATATAACTTGTGAAAATTATAGCTAATTAAGACATTGTTAAGGAAAACTTGAATTTCTATTTGCCAGAAAACTTGTACTTAAAAAGAACGATGGAAGTTTTAGAATATGTTGTATCAGTAGACAATTTGCATACGCAGAGACTAATAACACGAAGCACGTGTGGAAGAATGATTCCGCGTAAAACTTTAAGCGGCTAAACTTTTTCATGCCCCTTCCTTCTCCCCTTGTCCGTAATTCTTTGTGGTCGCGGTGATGAAAGTAGTCTTAAATCGGCTCTGGACCACCGCATCACATAGACACGCGATGCGGTCACGTCACATTCTTACACGGTAACCGGCGTGGCAAACGAGAGAAATGAAATGCGCGACTCTCGGAGACAAATCGGACGTCAATCCGCCACGGACGTCGAAGAGCCGCCGAATGTGTATTGTATCGGAATCTTTCAATCGAAATTTCAATGGTCACCGTTCTCCCAATGAGAGAATCAGGGGAAGGGGAGGAGAAGGCAAGCCGATGCGGAATTGATCGGCATTGGCAGCAAGTAGGTAGTACGTATGGATGCGCTTGTACGTACAATGTATCTCGTTCGGCTCTTTGTGCTCCGTCATTCCTCGCCATTCCCCGGAGCTTCGTATGAGAATTTGATAAGCCGCCAACACGATGGTGATACTCGAAACACAGCCTGTGCTCAAGAGTTCACCGTTAAAGTATCGTTGCTTGCATCGCGAGATAAGGGAAGACCGAGATTCAATGATGAAGTACTACAATGACTTTACAGAGTTAAAAAAATGCATTATATTTTGTATGAGAAGATTATTACATTATCATTTTTTTGCATAATACGTAATGGAGTAGCGAGAGTAACATTATATAATATCTAATTTGAAAAGTATCCGTATAAAACCATAGAGATTACAAATTAAATGTTAATTGTATTACGATTGGCTGTGTGATTTAATGTAGCGCTGAGAGAATTATGTAGATAGATCTAGGCTGCGAAGAGAGAAAGTTTTAGAGAACAAAAAGAGAATTTAATGTGACAGGTTAATACTACATGCCTTCTCAAGCCTCTTTCTCTTTTCTCGCAACTCGAGTTTCGTTCTCTTTCTCGCAGCTGCGCGAAAGCAAGACAGGATTGGTAAAATGAATCGTATCGCCTCGAGGAAACGTATTTCTCATATTTTATTCCTGGCTGCTTTTTACCGTCGCCTTTTTTCATCACGGTTTGATTTGAAACCTCCTCCTCCCCCCCCCCCCCCCCCCCCTCTGAAGTTGCGGGTGGGGCCACGCATATAGCCTGTAGCTGTTCTAACGCGAAGAACGCTTAAAGGAGAGCGCGGGAATTACAGGGGAGGAAAAGAAACGTGAGAAAATTTGCGCGTCTCCCGTCCGGAATGATGAATGAGCCGCTTTATTCATTCTGCTCTCAGATATCGTTCTGACTATTAAAAGAAAAGAGACGCGCGAAATTTTCAACGCGGCGAACGTGACGAAGCCCTCCCTTTCGTTTGCGATTCCGCGCGTGCTCTGCCGCTCGCTGTTGTTTGTTGCTGACTTTCGGCATAATATATTCATCCTCGCCGTATGATTTAAATAATGCAAGGACGTTTGTGGCGAAGGCGAGCCTTGGCACGGGGCCGCGTTTCGGTCTCTCGCTGTCGCGAGTCGTTTGCATGGAAATACAGAGATTTGTTGCAGAATTTTTTTCGTGCGGCGTCTGTCCTCGCTAACGGTGTCTCTTCTTAGGGTTCGACAACCTCGTCCGACCAGTCTCTTTTGCGGCAGGTATCGAATCGATAACGGACGGATAATCCAATACGGATACGAGCTATACCCTCGAAGAGAATGGAAAGGTATCACAGAGAAAAGTCTGTGTACGGCTAATTTCGAGTGGCCGCGTGTATGTATCCCGGTGCGGTGTCCGGCCAAAGTTATTAAGGCCCGCCGCGATCTCTCGCTAACCGTAAATCTCGAAGAAACGGATGGCGGACCAACACGGAAAACACAATTTTCCGACAATATGCTTCTCTAGCGGACGAGAGGCAATCAAGCGTCGCTTAAGAGCACGATCGTCCGTTTTATGATATCTCGCGGCGAGTTCCACTTCGGACGGATGAGATTGGAACGCGATCTGCGAAAACCTCGCCACCGCCTACAAATTCGCGACATTTCCCTTCGCCCCATCCCGCCATGGATCATATGTTCGCCTTCGAAACGCGTTTCGTAATTTCGTTATACATCGTTCGTTTACAGCGCTTGTCGAACGCGTTATAGTTGAGCGATTCCCGTGTATCCCCGCATCCGAATTTATTACCTGTATCAGCAATGCAAATGAAGACACACGTGGCGACTGTTCACATACATACATGTAACACATATATGTAACATATAATATATAATACGCGTAATACCATATATGTATATTTATATTTATTGACTAAAACTCGCCAATGCAAATGGAGAGACTCACATGCGTCCGGATAACGTATGTCTGTACACAGTGTACATGTAATATCATATTCACGGTCTAATTCAAAATTTATTCATAGGATAATCTTGTGGAAACGGATAGATACGTATCCGGGCGTAATGTATATTTGAATATTTATATACAATAGGTCTAGAATATTAATTGCAATGTGTGTTTTAGCTGAGTTTGCACAGTTACGCCCGCGTCAAGGGTGAAATTTGACGTGCGGGTTGAGATCTCTGCGCGCGGGATCATCTATTTATCTTCACATATGCCTGTAAATTTTGCTTCCACGTTATTTCGGTGGAGGTCGCTTTTGCAACTAATCATCTCGTTACCGCCTACGTGTATGTACCTGACGAGTTATTGAATCAGGAATAACCGATAATTATTTTATAATTGCGAGGCTATCTGGTATCTCGCCGAGGAGGCACGATCGCAATACGCGGTTTAGATAAATGAAGCCTGAACATCAGAGAGGAGCACCTATTCTGAGACCGCGGCAGTGAGACAGAAAGGTGTAACGAGAGTAGTTTACTGCTTAATCGGAGTTTCTCGAGCGGATTCTCCAACTACTCCAATTAACCCGCCGTAAAATCCGATTGTGAATAGGGTTCAAGGATAAATTCGGTGCGATATCGATTAACCGTCTAGCCGTCCGATCGCGACAGTGAGTTAAGAAGCCCTTTAACAGCGCTTTCTAAAGATTCATTCTGTTAATTACAGCGCAGCCGCCGTACGAAGAAGACAATTGTAACGCTAACATAGACACCGGTTCCCACAGATGGTTTAAATGTGACCAGACTAATTCCCGCAAAGATATCGATTCCATCGAATCGCGAGCAAATAAAATGTAACCGTACGTACCATCCGTGTTTAAGCACGGTCAGCAAACGTTTAATGCGAGATTGATCGACGGGACGCAGTTTGCGCTGCGGAGAGAATCGCTACGGTCGTTCAGGGTCCCGCGCAGGAAGCGGCCGCGAGGGCCTTGATGGGCGTCGTTATGCCTTTGTGAATGGCTATGAGACAAATTACATTGTGGGCGGCACGGGGAATAGGTGCGGGGAATACTTTTTATAAGTGCTAGCTCTTAACTGAGGAGAAAAACAAAGGCCTGAACGCCGACCCACACGCCTCGAAGACGCGAGTATTCAGAATCGGTATTAATTATACTTTCTCTCGCGTATATTTATCTTCCTTTTGCAACTTTTAGGTGCGATCGATCGTTCACCCATTGTAATTAGAATGGGTGAATTGATTCTTCCTCCTTAAGGATATACACTCTGTTTTTCTCTGCAAAAGAAATTGGGATAGCATCGGATTTATGTGGCTCGAGATAAAGTCAGAAGTCGGGAATGTTATGAATTAGGTGCGATAGCCTGAAGGCAATAGCAATCTTCGACTAGATATCATCTAATATTTCATCACGAGCGAACTATGAGAAATTCCCGTAAAGCGCGTATTCCAAAAACCTCGGAGCACGACGACAATTTATGTAAGAAATATTCCGCTCGCCTGTCATCTTACTAATATTTTGTGACAGACACAATCTCGTCATATGCTCTGTGAATGAATTTTTCGAAATGAAGTGTACAAGTTATTTTATTGTCTTACATTTGCTTACATTATCATGTTTTCAAGTGCAAATTAATAACATTTGTGACATCCGCTATCTTGTCGCCGTGTAAATTGGCTCATCGTCGAACTCGTATTTGTACTTGCCGAAGGGTTGATGGTTGTGGATATTGTTCGCCGCCAAATAAGCGTATACGCGAGGGTTTCGCGGTCCAGGCACGTAACGCCCGTATCGGGACAGAATGAGGGCTAGAACGGGATTGGGCGGCGGATGTACCTTGCTATTGTAGCCATCGTCGTTTAGAGTATGGCTCAGGAAGCGATCGAGGGCCTTGATGATTGCCGTTATGTCTTCTTGCGGCCCTCGACGGTAATACGATGCCGTATCAATTTTTCCACGATACGGCAGTTTATCGTCATCCAGCTCGTCCGTCAGGTATCTGTCGAGTACTTCGACATCCTGATACGCGAATCGTCGAGGTACGTGGCGATGATATTCCCGGATACCTCGAGGTCCTGATAACGTCGTCGTCGTCGTCGTCGCCATCGTCGTCGCCATCGTCGTCGTCATCGTTGTCGACGCTTGCGGCAGAGGCGACGGAGATGCGTATGGCACTTTCGCCGAAAGCCAAACGTCGTCTTGGTGAATTTCCGTAGGGAACCTTCGAGTATCGAAGAAGATATAGTATGATATGCGAATTTTTTTGCGAGAGAGATACCACCGCAAGATTTTTCGTCTCGAAATATGTAAGAATAGTCGATATGTATTTGAAAATCTCGTCTACAAATATTTTAGGATCGAAATAATTTTTAGTTATATAGATATATATATTTTTCAGTACACGGAAAAAACAGTATGGTTTACCCTTAAAATAGTAACATTTGGGGCAGCCATATCCTGTGGTTGTCACACCCATGCAGTATGTTTACTGTATCAGAGAAGTAGTGGAGGCAACCATATGCGTTTGATACAGTTAAACATATATGTGGGTGTGACAACCACAGGATATGGCTGCTACAAATGTTACTATTTTAAGGGTTTTTTAAGGGTTGTGTCAACTATACTGTTTTTTTCCGTGTACGATATTCAAAAAGTGACGCCAAAATCAGTGGTTTTTTCGCCTCTTTTTGGTCCCGCGATATTGGAACTGAATTGTGTGCCAAATGATACCTTATGATAAGACATCAATCACAAAATTTCACTTAAGATTTCCTTCCTAACAATAAGAAAATTGGAGATTCGTGATAAATAATCTTCGATTTTTTGCTGAAAAAAAATCGATGATAGAGTGATCAAAGAATTCTGTTAAAATTTTACGTAAGATTTTTAAAATGTCATGCATATAAATTACGAGTATCTTATGTATAAATATATTCAGTAGGTACTAATTTCTTTTTTTCTTTCACACGTTTTCGTAATTTAAAAAGCGAAATGACAATTTTAATACCTTTGAGGACCCGTTTGCGATTTCTGCCTGTGATTACTTGAAGTCGACGCGGATTGAAGTCCCGTTGGACGCTCTGTCTGTAGATCTTTGGAGGACGCTAATTTCTTCAGATTGTTGTCGATCGCGCGATGATCATCGTATTGATGATTTGGATGTTTCGGAAATGGAGCGCTCGTGACCGGCAGATAACTGTGCCACAAACGCGGTACGTTCGTCGGGTCCAAAGATGCCTTGGTCACCAGTATGGCATTCGTCAGGCAGACATGTATCACCTACATTCAGGTAAGGGTATGTCTGTTAGCCGTATTCGCCTCTGTCTTTCCGAAACGCATTCCTATCGTGCCGTTCCGCTATACAGCGGCACTACGCCAGACTCGTTTTAGGACCAGGGTCGATGTACCCTAAGCACCCTGAGCGAAAATGTACGAACAGACAGCCAAGTTCACGGCACCGATAGCAAATTTCGAGACTATCTTATCTTCTACTTCGGGATTCTTATTTCACGATAAGGGAAACCACGCTAACATAAATAATAAACGTAGCTGGTGTTAGCTTCACATCTCGATTATTATTATATTGAAACGTGTACTAAAAAAATGTATGTAAAATTACATTAACAATAAGTGTAAAATCACTCATTTATAACGAAAATGTATGTACATAATTATCATTTACATATAATTACCACAAAACGGAAGATGTGCATCATTATATGAGAAATATACATTTTCGTTAAATCGTATGATTTTTATTTGCTGTTCATATAACTTCACATATTGAATATTTTACAATGTATTTTTATACAGCGCACAACATTGTTATTTTATTTAAGACAATATATTTCTTGTATATTATCACTATCACGCAGTTTTGTGAACCGAACGCGTCGCGAGACGCGACAACTTGGATGTTTCGGAACTCTCGTTACCAGAGAGACAATGCCGATTTTCTTGGCAACCGCCATCCTCCTGCTATTTCTTAAAAAGGACTAAAACGGCGGCACGCACTTCGCGTGCCATTTATACAGCGTGCCGTCGCGTCTGCTTAAGAGCCAAGTCTTGTCCTGGCCAGGAAATGCGTAGAGCGATGTTACTCCCGTCTCTGTTCTTTACACGAAGATTTCTACACTTTCCCCCCTTTTCCTGTGTCAAGACCGGTATACGAGCCATTCACGCGAATTGCGAAGCATTATTTAGGAACTTTCCTTTTGTCTCCGAGAAGACTGCAGTCGCGAGTCGAATTCTGCGTGACGAATAACTTCTGTTTCATTTAAATTTCTTTTGTCGTTTCGTTTTATATTGTCAAACGGCTTTTGTCACGCGGATTGCGGATGCACTTTCGAATTTAGAGTCGAAAGTATTTTTCATCACTTGGAGGAATACTTTTTTTTATGCGGAAGAAGAAAATTAAAATTAGAATCATCGTCGAAGCATTAATATGATTGTTAATAAATGCTGGTTTTAATCGAAAAAGTCAACAGAACGGAATATTTACTGCGAGAAAAATTATAATATGAGTCAGTCGGTCGAATAATTTGTCCATATAATTTTGCAATAATCGTGTTTGATAAATAAAAAATAATCATAAAGATATTAATTTCTGTCTCATTTAAACGATAAACAGGACCGACAAAATGGCGACTCATTCAATGGCTTCATTTTGTTTCGTATTCTTCCTCCAGAGTGCACAACTTTACGGTCGATATCTTCTTGTGATTTCTGAACAGGCAAATGAATGAAGAATTCAGAGATCACAGTGACCTTTGTATGATATATGCGATTCCTTGTAATAACTTCTTTGATTAACTGATTTACCTAACATGAACATGATTTAGAATTTTAGAGAGAAGTTTAGGAGTAGATTGGCAGAGCTTGATATCGAATTTGCGCGAGTTGAGAAGTTGCCTTCCATTGCCTAGATTATTAGACATCGGCAATGACGGCAATTATTGGTATCCTCGCTCTCAACTCGTCTACCCTGTCTTATCCCTGATAACCGCCAACGATAGAAAACGATAAAAAAATTTCTTATCGTTTTTAATATGGTTAGTGAATCGTTTATTTACGATACTCTAATCAGAAACTCACGTTAAAAATTACTTGGGATCCTATCGGAAATGTCTTATCAACTGCACATCAGTTTCTATCGTTTTTAATACATGGTCATCAGAATCAGAAACTCCTGTTACAGAATACTTATGGGTTCCTATATCGGAAATTTCTTATTACCTTTATATCAGTCTCAATTAGTTTTAACATAATTGAAATTTCGATCTGATCAGATATAAAAAATGTTTTTTTAACATTTGAAAAACTTTAATTTAAGATATAAAAAATATTTCTTTCACATTTGAAAGATTTTTTAATATTTGAAATTTTTTTTCCCCGGATGCGCGAGTTGCTCCTTTTTGCGAATGATAGGCATGTTACTTCGATCCGTTTTCGTGAGTACTGGAAACGGCGATGCTGCAGCTGACGGAGACCGTAACCGAAATCCTACAAAAAGAAATCGGGGCGCGTGTAACTCCAATAACTTATTTTAATAGCATTTATGACAAGAAATTAAAAATTGAAATCTAGAGAGACAAAATATAAGAGATGATTAAGTATCATATTTTACGATAAGCGTTAAAAAATAGCGCAAAGTTTTATATGCTTACAATTAATTGTATATTAAAATTTTTTATATAAACGAGTCTGATTTATTCAATAAAATTCATAACGTACCGTGACTTACGATGTTTTTATCATTTTGCAGAATTTCCGTCGCGATTTAGCCACTGCCGCTGGAAGCATTACTCGAGGAGCGGATTTGTATCCTGCTCGAGTGCCTCAATTCGATACTTTAGTTCGCGCTGGTTGCTCTTCCATTTCTCGATCGCTATCGATCGTTCCTCTCGTAATATTTTATTCTCCTCCTGCTGCTTCTTGTACTCCTCCTGCAGCTTCTTGTTCTCCAGCAGCTTCTGCAGCTTCTCCTCCACCAGCTTCTGGATCTTCTCCTGGTTGCTCTTCTTCTCGATCGCTAATCGTGTCTCTCGTAATATTTTATTCCTTTCCTCCAGGTTCTTGATCTTCTCCTGGTTGCTCTTCCATTTCTCGATCGCTAATCCTGCTATTATATTCTCCTCCTGCAGCTTGTTGTTCTCCTCCAGCAGCTTCATTCTCTTTTCCTGCACCTTCAGCAGCTTCTCGATCTTCTCCTGTAGAGCAGTTCTCTCTTTATCATGCAATGTATCCATCTCGTCTTTCTCTCGCTGTAGAATTTCCTTCCTTTTTCAGCTCCCTTTCTTTGCTTTACACCACTCCGTTAAAATTTGAAATGATTCCGGAGACTCTGCCGAGGATTCCCTGGTAACCATCTCCGATAGAAAATGATTAAAAAACGGCTATATTTGTATCGTTTTTAATCGTATCTTATCGGTATATAATGAGATTTGTATCGTTATTTCTTTATTTGGATCTAAAACGATAGAAACCGATTCGATTCGATTAATGTTATATCTGTCTTCTAAATATGCAACGATAGAACCGATAAGATTCGATTAAAAACGATACAGATATAGCCGTTTTTAATCGTTTTCTATCGGATTAGATGGTTACCAGGGTTGATCGCCTATGGTATAGCACCCTCGTGTCTCATCTGAATCTTTGTCAAGTAATCGAGATTATATAGTCGATATAGGCCTGATTTTTGTGCGTGACAAAAGTCGAAAAAGCGTCTAATTTCTCTGGCTGTCGATCAATTCCATTTTTTTCCGCTTAGGACTTAATTTTTGCTCAGAGAATTACCGTTTATTATCCGAAGAATCACCTTGATGTGATAAAGAGGGATAGCAATTTAGCTATTAAGATTCTCACTTGTGTGCAATCATGCTTCGATAACGAAAAAATCGTGTCGTGGTATGATTGTTATCCTTTTCTTACGAGAAAGATATTATACACCCTAATATCTCTTTGGATATTAGGCCAAACATACGGGATACCTAATCGTAGCGATAAATAAACATATCCGGTAAAAATATAATAGTATCCAAAAAATAAAATTGTTTAATCATCTTATTCAGGCAACGTATAAAAAATGTAATGCAGCCTAATTATCGTGCCATGCATGAAAGTTTCACATAATCATTCGGTTAATTATTTACGCGATTGTATAAAATTATGTATTTTTTTTATGCATTCGAAAGAACAGAAAAATGAAAAAAAAAGAGAGAATGACATCAGGCGTAAATCGTTTTCTTAAACGTCTGTAGAAAATTATTTTATAAAGGACTAAATATTTCACGACCATAACAGCTTATATGTTTTATAATGAGCATATTACTTTATTCTTTAATTTTTAGTTTTTGATAAAAAAAATCCGTTCAGGGACAGAAGACTGTGTTATCCATCGTTGGCTACGTAGTTCAAGGTATGTACATGGTTCGTACGTTCGTCGAGGCGCTAGTAGAGTTCCATGGTTCAATCTGCATGAACGACATAGAACATCTTGAAGCTCGTCTTCCCGCCAAATTTCCATCAGTGTTGTTTTTAACATCAGCTCCAATTTATCAGGGCTTTTCTGAACTCATATATAGCGTGTTTTCTTATAATTCATTGAAAAAATGGATGCTGCAGCTCCTCCACAAACTATTCGAGCACGTGTACGAGATGAGGTCGGGGTCAAGTGTCAAAAATTGTTTCAAGATTTCCTGGAGAGGTAATGTTTCATAGGTTGAATACCTTCAACAGTTCGTTCAACGTAATTCGTTTTGTTTGGATCCTAAAATTGGAAATTAATAATATCATTTTCTTCATTGATTTTTTTATCCTTACAGATTTAAGGAATTTGAGGTTGTTAAATATCTCGAGCCCGCTAAAGAACTTGTCAGTCCAGAACGCTGTACACTGGAGATATCTTTTGACGATACGGAAGCATTTAATCAAACACTCGCTACAACTATAGTTGAAGAATACTACAGGTTGTATAATCAGTAATCACTATCTTTTTTTTTACTTAGGAGAAATAAAAATAAAGATTTTTTGTTTCAGAGTATATCCATTTTTATGTCAAGCAGTGAGCAATTTTGTTAAGGATGTGGGAAATTTGCAAAAGGATAAGGAATGTTACGTCAGTTTTATCGAAGTACCTATTAGGCACAAATTAAGAGAATTAAATACATCGCTGTTGGGTACTTTGACTCGTATATCTGGACAGGTAGTACGAACGCATCCTGTTCATCCAGAATTGGTCCTTGGCACATTTATTTGTATGGACTGTAACGCGTATATCAAAAATGTGGAACAGCAATTTAAGGTATATATTCATAATAAAATATGACTGATTAACTTTGGTTCAGTTGTTTTTAATTTTCATTGTTTTCAGTTTACAAATCCAACAATCTGCTCTAATCCGGTATGTAGCAACAGACGCCGTTTCCTGTTGGACGTGGATAATTCAGTGTTCGTCGACTTCCAAAAAGTGAGAATTCAAGAAACACAAGCTGAACTTCCTCGAGGCTCTATACCTCGCTCTGTTGAAATCATTCTGAGATCTGAGATAGTCGAGATGGTACAAGCTGGCGACAGGTAGGTTTAAAGATACAGATATTTCAACGATTAAAATTGTAAAATTTAATAACCCTGTTCTTATTTTTACAGATATGATTTTACAGGAACTCTTATAGTAGTGCCGGATGTAGGGGCATTAACTTTACCGAGTGCCAAGGCAGAAATTGGACCAAGAAATAGAAATAATGAGCAGAGGGAAGGTGTAACTGGCCTTAAGACACTTGGTGTTAGAGAACTGACGTATAAAATGGCATTTCTCGCCTGCAGCCTTACCAATACGAGCTCAAGAGTAGGCAAAATCAACAAGTAGCTAAAGTATAAGTGTCCTATTTTTTAAGAAAATATTTGATTTATTTTATATTGTTACAGTTTGGAGGAACAGATGCAATGGAAGAAATTTCGCAAGAAGCAATGAAGAAACGAATGACGGAAGCAGAGTGGAATCGTATCTACGAGATGTCTCGCGACAAAAATCTGTACACAAATATAGTTTCCAGTCTGTTTCCCGCTATACACGGTAACGATGAAATTAAAAAGGGGATCACACTGATGTTCTTTGGTGGTGTAGCGAAAACTACAGAAGAGGGCACGTCGCTGAGAGGAGATATCAATGTCTGCATCGTCGGTGATCCTAGTACCGCGAAGTCGCAATTCCTTAAATGTGTAGCCGACCTTTCGCCCAGAGCAGTTTACACGTCTGGAAAGGGATCAAGTGCAGCTGGTTTGACGGCTGCAGTTGTACGAGACGAAGAATCTTCGGACTTCGTTATAGAAGCTGGAGCGTTGATGCTCGCGGATCATGGCATTTGTTGCATTGATGAATTCGATAAGATGGATCCGAAGGATCAGGTCGCGATTCACGAAGCTATGGAACAACAGACAATTTCAATAACTAAGGTATTTAATATACAGAGAACTTTATACTATTTATTTGTAATATATAGAGAACTTTATACCAGAGTCCACATATGTTTCTAGGCTGGCGTAAGAGCAACTTTAAATGCTCGAACTTCTATACTAGCGGCGGCAAATCCAGTCGGTGGACGATATGACAGAAGAAAATCATTGCAGCAAAATGTACAATTAACCGCACCTATTATGTCGAGATTTGATTTGTTTTTTATAGTGCTGGACGAATGTAACGAAATCGTCGATAACGCGATTGCTAAGAGAATCATAGATTTACATTGTGATAATTTGAACGATATTCAAGTGATATACCAACAAGATGAGATTATGAGATATATTAATTTTGCCAAACAGTTTAAACCCATTTTAAGTCAGGTAAGATACATTGAAATAAATTATTTGGTGATATCAAACGTTATTGATTAATTTCATCAAATTTTTATAGGAAGCTGCTGAACTTTTAGTCGAAAATTACACAGCTCTTAGACAAAGAACAGGTAGTGGAAGCGGCAAATGGAGGGTCACCGTGAGGCAGTTAGAGAGTATGATTAGATTGTCCGAAGCATTAGCGAAAATAGAATGCATGGACGAAGTGACAGTAAAGCACGTCAAAGAAGCGAAACGATTGTTACAAAAGAGTATAATTACGGTAGAACAGCCTGATGTAGACCTCGAAGAAGGGAACGACGCATACTTAGGAATGGACAACGATAATCCTGATGATCCACCACCACTCATGGCAGCATTTAACGCTGAGGGCAACGATGATGCACCGCCTTCAACACGTATGTCTACATAATTCTTTTATCGCATATAGCGTACCTATTGTCTTTACACATATTTATTTTAATATTTACTTTTATTGATTGTTTAGCGTCTAACGAAACGCCGCGCGAACCGCCAAAGAAAAAATTAACTCTATCTTTTGAAGAATATAAGAATCTGTCGAACATGTTAGTGCTTTATATGAGGGGCGAGGAAAGTCGTATCGAAAGTGAAGGTATTTTTATTACTACATTGACAATAGAAATAAGTACCACTATAACTTTTTATCATATCCGTCTGTTGAATTAATATTTTTTAATAGATGACAATCAGGGTGGCATACGGAAATCCGCATTAATTGCGTGGTATCTTGATAAAATACAAGATCAACTAGATACAGAAGCAGAATTACTAGAGCGGAAGAACTTTATTGAGAAGATTATCGATAGATTGACGTACCATGTATGTATTAATATCCTCATATATTTTATAACTGGCACATTTGCATTTTATAATAGTTTATTTCATAATTTTACTTTCAGGATCAAATTATAATACCTCTAACAATGACTGGCTTGAAAAGCAAAGATAGAGAAGACAAAGAAGATGAGGATCCTTTACTCGTTGTTCATCCCAATTATGTCATGGATATATTTTAAGAATTGAAGTGCCTTGAGATGAGAGAAAGCGATTTATTTTATGAAAAGTAATACGTCTTAGAAATATTCTTTTATTTTAATGTATATTAATGCCATATTTTTTTACCTGAATTCTGTAAATGTTTTATAAACTTTATGGAATTATTTTCAACTTGCGACGATGATAAAAACACATTTTTATAGCATCGATAAAGCATTTATTCATTTCTTATATTCCACTTAAACAGCTCGACATGGAGGGTATAAACAACTTGTTTGCTATAATCTCACATGATTTAACATCACTCATACTGATAAATGAAATAAATGAACAAATTAATCTGATTACGACATGTATCAAGATAAAAGCGCATTTTTATAGCATCGTTAAAACATTTATTCATTTCTTATATTCCACTTAAACAGCTCGACATGGGGGGTTTAAACAACTTGTTTGCTATGATCTCACATGATTTAACATTACTCATACTGATAAATGAAATGAATGAATAAATCAATCTGATTACGACATGTATCAAGATATGAGCAATATCTTTGTTAACACGTCTATTTCTTAGTATTTTATTTTCCATTTTTATAACGGTGCAAAAATTAAGATAATAAATATGTCTATTATTTGTTTAAATATGACGTACTCTATTCATGGATTATAGAAAGCATAATCTTAGTTTGTACCTATTCCAAGAGTACACTAATTAACATGGTGTAAGTAATGATAATTAACGTACTATGACTTACTATGGTGCGCTAATTAACACGCATTTTAATGCACCTGTTAGAAACCATCTGTTCTAGATCAAATGTTGAAATCAACAGTAACTTCAGTAGCTTCAGTAGGTTCGGATCGTCGTAACTGCATCTACGATATTAAAATAGATGTTTATAAATGTTTAATCTATTTTAAATATAAGGATAATAAACATAATAAATCTTCACATTTGAAAAATTACATTTTATCACAAAGACATCCATGTAATCAGAATAAAGATCCTTAAATTTTAATCTTTAAAATCTTGTCACATGATTCATAATCATTTGTGTATTGAAGTTTAATTACTTAGATTGAATTGCATATACGATCGGCGCAGACTACTGTGTTATTTCTGTACATTTATCAGTGTTCGCAGTTTTAATGCGATACAGCACGTGAGGGTATAGCACGTATGAGAATATAACACGTGCTTTTATTGCTGTTTAAATATACACAAAGTACGCTACAAATGTGTTAACTGTGTATGCTGGTGGGGGTACTCTGTGCAGTAATTAAGAACGTCACTGCCATTTGCCATACGATTTTAATATTATTTGTCGATACGCGATGTCTGCGAAAGAGCTACCGATAGCAGAATTGCGACAAGTGAGCGTTATTTGAAATTTAATGTAATATGTTATATTTGAGTGTAAAGTGCGAAATTATCGATGACGCGAGTTCTATAATAGCTTCATAGAACTATTAGATTATCAGATCTGTTCTGATAACTTCTGTTTACGTGCTCAGTGATACGACTTCAGTCATACGGGAAGTATCTGGAAATGTTATTGATTGTCTCCAATGTGAAACGTAATTTTATATTTGGCTATTCGTGATTTATTTATATCTGTTTTTGATATAAACTAGTAGCTCCTCTTATTTGATTTGAAAACCTGTCCGTATTTAAATTGTATGTCATTTCTCTCCAACAAATCGCGTTTTTTAGATGCAAATCTTGATATAGTTTATTCAAAACAGAATTTTGTAGTAGAAAAGAAGAACGTCGCGACGTATCATTCTTTTTTAAAGTTTCTCTTAAATAAATATATTTTGTTGAAAAATATGCAAAAAATTTTCATAGAAAATATATATTTAAGAAATTAAATACATCCGACAGAGAAAAACATGGGTACCTTTTGTTGGCGACTTTGCGATTTTGAAAGAATTCTTCGCGCACAAGAGGCGGCGAGCTTGGCACGCAGTGCAATTATTTGACGCTTTTCTGCGTGGATTCGGACAGGTGAGTGATAAAATCTGACGTGTCGCATATGATATTCGATATAATATCTTATTATTCGCATAATTTGTAGCTATCTTTAAAAAAAGCTAGTCAAGAGGTAGTCAATATATATCTTCATCACGACATTTGAGTGTATATTGTTACAGTTTTATGAAATAAACGTAGAAATAAGTATTAGAAAAATCCTTTATAATTCTTATTAATAAAAGAACAAGAACATTATGTTATTTTTCCTATTTCATTATTGTTGACACTAAAAATACTGAAGATTAATCTGTACCTATTTTTACCGTAGGGATCAAAATGACTTGTTTTCGAAAAAAACGCGATATTAAAAAAAACGTACCTATATATATTTTTTACATTAGGCAGGAATTTAAAATAAGATTATAATTCTAAAAAAATTCATACATAACATTTTTCTTACTAAGAAAACAAAATTGTACTCTTCTATGGGTAAAATTATTTGAAAATGTATATTTGCATTTTAATATTCTTCAAAAATTACCTTTATATTGAACAAAATTAAAAGCAATCTCAAAAATTATAAATAAAAAAGACGTTATACAACTAAATAAGATTTATATTTTAATAAGGTGCAATTTTAAATTATGATTTGTGCGTTTCAAATTCCTTGTATCACAAATATAGATTGTAATATTTTACTTTATTTCAGCAACTTGGAAATCAGTTATTTTTCGAAAGCAAGTTATAAATTTGTGATGGAGCAGAATTCGCCATCAGCTTACACTTGTTTTGTGCTTATTTTTGCTTACATATATCTTTCTAACTTACATTTATCTCTCTAAGGCAGGTCGCATATGGAGCAATATGCAATATATAGGAGTGTAGACATTGTCTTTGCCATTGATCTGTTATACTTTTTTATTTCCCGCAAACTAACGCAATAGCAATATATTTCTAATGTATATGTATGAATAGTTTGCCACACCTTGTATATGCTATGACGTATTTTGTAAGATCTTTTTGTAAGATTTCTATATGACAGCAATATATTTCATACGTTATAATAGTTTGCCACGCCTTGCATGCTATGACGTATTTTGTAAGATTTCTGTGTATTATCCTAGGTATACGGGACGGGTTTACTTTCAGTGCTGGAAGAATCCTAAAAGCTTATAAGAAACTTTTGCTTATGTAATCAAAATTTTACTTAATTACATTTTGTGAGGGGTTAAAATGACCCGCCCCGGTATATCTATAACAGGCATACTACATTTAGAAAAAGAAGAGAGAAAGAGAAAACAAATTTATAAAATTAATCTGTATAATATTTCAATAAAAGTCAGGAAAAATTTCATAAATTAAAATGTTTTAAAAATAAGTGATAATTATAAAATATGTCGAGTCATTTTGACCTCCTTGGTAGTTCCAGTGTTAAAGAATGTTATACGCCGTTTTATGAAAGTTACGTCGAAGGTGATTTTTCGTGAAGAGAATCCTGTATTTGTTATAGCAGTATGATCGCCAGATCGGGTTGCTTTTTTTAATTTACGCGTTGCGCTGTAATGTCACACTGGAATTGCCGTACATAATCTTTAATTAACGTCGATTGGCTTTAATTAACGTTGCAGATCGTTTTTGCGAATAATCCTCTCAGCGGGCTGCTGATAATAGTTACCTTGGCTGTGGTAACGCCAGGTACATTGGCGTTGTCTGCGGCTACCGCTGGCCTTGGCCTCTTACTGTCCGTGGTATGTTTTATTAATTATTAGCCGTGGTGTCGAGCGGTCTGTTCTTGCCAAAAAGGTGCAATACACTTGTTTTTTTTTTGCCGCATTGCGCTCGAGAGACAAACCCTCGTTTCTACCGTCGCTATTCATACGCGACGATGCATCGTGACGCGAACGATCTCGCTATCTCTTTTTCATCTCTTTTGGACTTAATGGACCGTTTGCGTGCACACCGGGAAAAATCACTGCAATGCGGCACCGCTTTTCGCCTGGCAGCGACCCGAGGAAGGGTTCCAGCGCGGAATCCTCGCGCTGCAAAAAAAACTTCGCTTTTGCGATTCAAGACCGCGCTAAAGAACCCCCCGTTCTTTTGCAGCTCATACGAGAACCTGACGATATTGTAGAAAACGGATTAAGCGTCTACAATCCCCTATTAGTCGGAGCGGTATCGTACGATCTGGTACCGCAAATTTACGGAAGCTTCGACTCCTTCAGCTCTCTGCTCGTACTCCTGGCGACAATACTCAGGTACATTCAGTTATTTCATTCAGTTATTTCCACGGAGTATCTGAAAAATATTCCATGACGCCGCGGTAATAAACCGTAATTACTTCAATTGTCGTAAATTATACAATAAAATGCGCCCGAAGTACATAGAAACGCGGAAATAATAAACGATAAATACGAGTAGGAGGGAGTCACCGGTTCTGGATAACTTGTAGGCGAGGGGGGAGCGGGGCGAGGGGTTTCGGCGGCGCGGGGTACTCCTTGCCCGGTGGACGCGGGGTCCGCGGGGCAAGGGAGGGGAGCATGCACTTAGGGCGCGGGGGTCCGCGGGGCAAGGGAGGGGAGCATGCACTTATGGCGAGGGGGTCCGCGGGGTAAGGGGAGGGTGGCGGCCTACAGCGTGGGTCCGCGGGGTAAGGGGAGGGTGGCGGCCTACAGCATGGGTCCGGGGAGGAAGGGGGAGGGGTCTTAGGCGCGCGCTCGTCGGGGGGTATGTTTCTAAATGCTGTGTCTTGCCCTGCATAAGCGATCATTGACATAATTTACGATCAATTATAGTGACGTTAATGTCCTCTTCACTTTTCTAGAAAGAGATGTTTATCCTAGATTATGTTTCTTTCAAGTATGCACATGCGGTCTGCATTTTTTGCTCAAAAGAGCCCTTTGTCGAGCCATGCCTTTGCGACTATAAAAAATAGCGCGAGCGCCGGTGACAGGCTGCTATAATTTTACGATCAATTATCGCGACGCCGATGTCCTCTTCATTTTTCTAGAAGAAGAAGACGTTTTATCGACGAGCATGTCACCATTCGACACGGACATTTCGTGACCCCATTCGGCTAAAATTTTGCGAGCGCATACTAGTTTTAACCGTCGCGTTTTTCTTCATTTTTTTCTAGAAAGGGTCGTTTTTTTTGGAGTCATGTATTGTGCAGGATCCTTCGACCTATTATTTACTCACTAAAGATAGTATGTCTCTACTGGATGGAAATTGATCCATCGACCTAAATCTTTATTTTAACTCCTATGATTGTCTTCCACATGCGAATGGAATAAGATCTCAAATGCTAAATAAATAGTAAATGTCGTAAATGTCAAAACGCATTGTGTTCCCTACTCCAAAAATTTTTCTTGGCTGCCATGACTGTCTTCTTCATAGTGTCCAAGCCACCGAATTCGCAGAGTCTTCTCAGCTTTTACACGGTGCAGTTTAAATTAAAAGTAGTTCTGTAAAAATTAAAAAAAGTGAAAGCTATAAAAGTTACAAAAGTTGCAAAATAATGGAAGGACAACATTACGTAGAAGAGTACATACAAATTCGATACCCAGTCAGAGGAGTAAGTATATTAAATACAACATTATTTAATATTAAATAATATTTCCTAAAAATGTAAACTAAAAAATATTTTCTTAAATTAACGATTGTTTTAATTTTTTACAGTGGATATGGGTTGGAAACGTGCCTCAACAGGAGGTATGGATAAGGAATATGGTGAGAGTGCGGATTCCTCGCGAGCAAGTGTGTATAAAAATGGCATTTTTCATATATTTATATGAAAACAGCTTTTTAAATTTTGTATTTCTTTGTTTTCAGCCCCAGGAAGTATGGATAAATAATATGGTGAGAGTGCGGATTCCTCGCGGGCAAGTGTGTATAAAGAAAAATGACATTTTCATATATTTATATGAAATCTTTTTAAATTTTATATTTTTTTTTTGTTTTCAGCCCCAAATACTCCGCGAGGATATAGAAATCCCGGGGTATACTAGCCTTGAGCGGCAGCGGTGGGTCCGCTATTTCAGAAACATCGACCAAACGAGAAACGAAGAGATGTGGGATTGCAGTGGCAATGTTGACATCTTCGATCTGAGAAAATTATTTGGTGAAGAAGAGCTGATAGACGACGAGCAAGAAATATGGGGATAAAAATTAAATATAATTCTCGACAAAAATGTAATTTTTTGAATAAATGTTTTATATATGTAGGTATAAACTAGTGTTCTTTCGTCTATCTTCTATTTACCGCCCTCTCTCTCGCTCACCTTCCTGCCTATGTCACCGTTCGCGTTCTCTTTCTCCCGCTTGCGTTGAGTGCGTCTCCCTTTGGTTCAACAAAGGGTATACGGCCCGACCGTAACAGTAACCATCTCTCTCTCCCTCTCTCACTCTCTTTTAAAAAGAAAAGAAAGAGAACGCGTAGCTCCCGAGCTACAAGAAATCTCAGAGCACAAATATTAAATATATAAAGAAACATTAATAACAGAAAAAAGAAACAATATTTTATTAAATTTTTTAAATTTATAATAAATGGTATATAATCATGATTTAAATAGGAATAGAGGAGAAGGAGGTGGAAAGAAAATTAAATCAGTAAAAAATAATTTAGATATATGTTATACATTTATTCATGTTAACCTACTACATCAAAAGATTTCTCTCTCGATGCATAATACTTAATGTCATCCATAGCATACGCTATTAGTTCGCAATCTACAATTGACGTTTGATCGTAATAGCTGCGCAAGAAACTAAAGGCGTCGCATTTTTCGGCAATACGATTTCTTTGTAGAATACTTGCAAAATCGGTAAACTTCTTATCTACATCTCTCGCAAGCTGATATAGCTCGCGGAAGACATGCTCGACGCAGTGTTCGAGCGTGAGTAAAAAGAGAATAGTTGCAGGTTTCATGTACAAATAATTATTGCGCGATGACAATTTTACAAGTTTATCGTCACGCATTTGTACAACTTCGAGTATTAGATCTTGAATAGTCAGCGACTGACCGACAGTTGACTGCACGAGTCGCTCGACATCCATGCGTCTATCGATGAGCACCGTCCACGTTCCATGATGAATCGCGATTTTAAATCCTCGGTTGTCGCCAAGGACCAATTCCACAAAAGAACCGTGTGGAGGTCTCACGCTGATCCCAATGTCCAAATATTTGTGAGCTGTAGGTGTCAATGCAAATCGTCTGCTCAAGATACGAGGCGTATAACGAGGTTTCGATTTATCGAAGAAACTGTAGAAAAAATAAAATAGATAAATGATTTATGGAAAAATAGGTTTTGGAAAAATATATGCAAAGTAATACTTACGTATTAGACTGGTTCGATGGAGTTTCACAAGGAATCGGCATGTAATAATTCATTCTTGTGCTGCTTCCCGCAGAGGAGTACATCGCTGTTGGTTACAAGATTCGAACTGCTTCCACACGGGTGACTGATGCAAGACTGAACATATCTGAACATGTAACGATCGCGTACGACTCTTTGTATCAAAATTATAAGGGAAGGAAAGGGATTATTCCCCTTCCTTCAGCATTTCAAGCACCAATGTCAGCGCTGCTTAAGTAGAAGTTATTTAAAAAATTATAGGGGAAGGGGAAGGGAAGGGGATTATTCCCCTTTCTTCAGCATTTCAAGCACCAATGTCAACGCTGCTTACGTAGAAGTTATTAAAAAAATTCTAAGAAATGGAAAAAAGTAAACGTTATAAGAAACGCAAAGAAAGCCAACGGATTTTTCAAACATCTGTTAACCACTAACAACTAATGGGGAAGGGGAAAAGGACATAAAACATTGTAAAATTCATATAATTTATTTTTTTTTAAATTTCAATTCTTTCTGACGTGACCACCAGTTAAATAATTTTTAATACATTTTGTAATGCGCAATTCTTAACATGTTTTTCCACATTGCATAGTATTGACAACATCTAGATTATTTAAAGATTCAGTATCTTCGTAATCCGCATCCAGAGTCTCGACGACTAGGTTTTCTCTCGGATAATTCTCAAGCAGATTTACCAGCCATTCTCATTTTTGACATCCCTTGACGTACACGAGAGTCGACATCTTGTCATCCTCTTCTGTACCAAGCACGACCGATATAATTAGGCGTTTAGCCATGTTGTACGGCACGTTTCCATCTTGCCATCATAATCCATGGTCAATGGCACGATACCCTTATCTAGGACAATGTCGCGATGATTTCATCAAAACAGGTGCAAAATTGTAAATTTCACATTTTTTCGTATAGCGCCGATGCACGGCTGCTTCGGTTATACAGAGTAAATCCGCATCTTACCTATGTCTCCTGTTCGCATCTTCTCCCTCACTTGCCTATCTCTCAGGTGTTCTCTTCGCATTCCTCTTCGCATTCGCATATCTCTTCTTGTTCTCTCCCTCGGTATTTTTTTAATATTTTAATAATTTAATTTAATAATTATTGACTTCAATTCTTTTAAATGTATATATCTTACTTATTACAATTAATCTATACCTTACTAATTATTATCATTAAAAAATATAATATACAAATGGTAATAATGTTATTAAAATATTTAAATATAATTTTAATTTAATAATTATTTACATTCTTTGATGCATATTATACTTATTACACTTAATCTACATCCTACCAATTATTATTTTAATAATTGTATTAAATTATTTTGCTAATAATAATAAATCTTACTACTAGGGAAGAAAAGCAGGAAAACAAATACATTAATAGAGTTAAGTACATTTTTTTAAAAATTTGTTCTCATATATTTTACGTATAAGAAACAAATTTGAAATAAAAACAATTTTTAAATTGTATTTTTTATTAATTTTTACTACACTTTGGGTTCAAACATGCATTCCAAATAATATTTGTAAATTGAAGATATCGTCCTCACCGCTCTGCCCCCATATTGGCTCGTTAGCCTCGCGATTAATTAATCTGAAGTAGCGGGTCCATCTTCGTTCTTCATATTTCATACATCCGCGGATTCTTGCGTCTCTGACGTCCTCTATCGCTCTTATTGCGGTATGTCTCCTATTTGTGTTCTTTCTCTCGCTCGCGTACTCTCTCCCGTGTTCTCTCTCGCTCTCGCTCGCGTATTCCTCCTCACTCGCCTATCTCTCGGGTGTTGTCTTCGCATTCGCCTTCTCCATCATTCGCCTATCTATTTGTGTTTTCTCACTCTCATCGCGGTATTTAATTATATTAATATTGTAGTAATTTTAATTTATAATAAATAATTCATTACTAGGGAAGGAAGCGGAGAAAAAGAATAATAAATACATTTTAAAAAATAAAGGACATTTTTAAATAAATTTATTTTTTATATTTTTTTACAAGAGAACTCTCTCGGAAGCAAACAAATTACTTCCGAGTAAAAGATATTATTCCTAATATTATCCATAAATTTCCAAGAAAAAATGAAATAACAAAACTTAAGAAACAATTTAAAAATAACTTAATTATTTTATTCTTAACTAATTAACAAATTTCTAATTTCTTCTGTTTTCTACATTTATGTTAAATATAATTCTTTCTTTCACAATTTTCTAACAATCTCTCGAATCTTTCGAACAATTCCTCATAATCTAAATATCGTTCTACACATTCTCGACACTTATGTGCAGGCCTTACACACATTAGCACCTTCTCACAGTTATTGCACCGTCTTCGCGCAAATCCAATGGGCCGCCCTCGAAGCGCGTAGCACTCCTCACATAGTCGCACGCGCGGGGATAGCCATCTCACATGGCTGAACTCGAGTCCGATAATGCATATTTTAACAAATAAATATCTTAACAAATTGTAATATCGGTTGGGGTAGTCCCCGAGGCCGGACCCCGTCCGACAACGTAATCTGCACATCTGCTATTGGTGGCCTCATTTCTATATATTTAAATTTAAAAAACGTTTTATAAACCTACCGTACTGCCCGACGCGCGATAACCCGGTAAGCGGCAGAACAAACTCCTTGCAACATTATACGATATGAAGGGCGTATGATGTACGTATGATGTACGGTCGATAATACATATGGTATCCCGCTCGCCAATAAAAAAGTATCAGGCTTGAAGGACAAAAAAAAAACAAAAATCGTGCAATAATGACAGAATTTATAGGGTTTAGAGCAAAGATGTGCGCCCTGCGAGTCGACGGTAAGAAAGACACGAAGAAGGTCAAAGTCGTCAAGAGTAATGTTGTGGCCAGGTCAATAACGTTCGATGATTACACGCGGTGTCTGCACGATAAAATTGAAATGGCGCGACAGCAGTCTCTTATAAGATCAAAGCTGCACAAGGTGTACACCATGACCGAAACGAAGACAATCACTCTAAATCCGTACGACGATGAGCGTAATATTATATTTGATTCTAACGAGACACTGCCATGGGGAACATTACAAAATGCCTTTATAGACAGAGAGAGTCAGACGAGAGGCTGACTGCGTTCGAGAAGGACGTGCAAGCGTTACGGACTGCGATAAACGAGCTTCGGCATTCGATTACCGCTGAGTCAGAAACGACAACGAAACAACAATGGACAAACGGACAAATATCGGCTACGAACGATTAAGGGACGGCAACGAACGACAGCGCACGGTCCAGGAACGGCTATCGGAGGGCTGTCGAGCGACTAAAGAACAGCTATCAAACAGCTATCAAGCGGCTAACGAACGGCTCAGGAACAGCTATGAAAAGCTAACAAACAGCTATAAACGGTCAGCGGACGACAAAGAACGGCTATTGAAGGGCAATAAACAGAAATAAACAGTCATCGAACCACTATCAAACAACTATCAAACCACTATCAACCCACCATCGAACCACCATCAAACCACTATCAACCCACCATCGAACCACTATCAACCCACTATCAACCCACTATCAACCCACCATCGAACCACTATCAACCAACTATCAACCCACTATCAACCAACCAACCATCGAACCACTATCAACCAACCATCGAACCACTATCAACCCACCATCGAACCACCATCAAACCACTATCAACCCACCATCGAACCACTAACAACCCACTATCAACCCACTATCAACCCACCATCGAACCACTATCAACCAACTATCGACCCACTATCAACCAACCATCGAACCACTATCAACCAACTATCAACCCACTATCAACCAACCATCGAACCACTATCAACCAACCATCGAACCACTATCAACCCACCATCGAACCACCATCAACCCACTATCAACCCACCATCGAACCACTAACAACCCACTATCAACCCACTATCAACCCACCATCGAACCACTATCAACCAACTATCAACCCACTATCAACCAACCATCGAACCACTATCAACCAACTATCAACCCACTATCAACCCACTATCAACCAACCATCGAACCACTATCAACCAACCATCGAACCACTATCAACCCACCATCGAACCACCATCAAACCACTATCAACCCACCATCGAACCACTATCAACCCACTATCAACCCACTATCAACCCACCATCGAACCACTATCAACCAACTATCAACCCACTATCAACCAACCATCGAACCACCATCAAACCACTATCAACCCACCATCGAACCACTATCAACCCACTATAAACCCACTATCAACCCACCATCGAACCACTATCAACCAACTATCGACCCATTATCAACCAACCATCGAACCACTATCATCCCACCATCGAACGACTAACAAACAGCTATAAACGGCCAGCGGACGACAAAGAACGGCTATTAAACCACAATAATAAGAAATGAACGGCTATTGAATAGTTAAAAACATAAATTATAATATAATTTCTTTGCACATATTATTACGCGTCGACCAGTCGCACCGTTAAAAACATGACGTCGTTCAAATCCGATGGACGTAAAAATATCGAGAAGCAACGACTCGTCGAGGAACTGCACGCATCGGCGAGAAGAAATTTTCCACGAAGACGTGTCATAGTGCGATTTAAAAAACGGTTTCGACGATGTCAGCCTGCCACAGGTCGTCGTAGCCTCGCACTAGGACACGTCTTCGTGGAAAATTTCTTCTCGCCGATGCGTGCAGTTCCTCGACGAGTCGTTGCTTCTCGATATTTTTACGTCCATCGGATTTGAACGACGTCATGTTTTTAACGGTGCGACTGGTCGACGCGTAATAATATGTGCAAAGAAATTATATTATAATTTATGTTTTTAACTATTCAATAGCCGTTCATTTCTTATTATTGTGGTTTAATAGCCGTTCTTTGTCGTCCGCTGGCCGTTTATAGCTGTTTGTTAGTCGTTCGATGGTGGGATGATAGTGGTTCGATGGTTGGTTGATAATGGGTCGATAGTTGGTTGATAGTGGTTCGATGGTGGGTTGATAGTGGGTTTATAGTGGGTTGATAGTGGTTCGATGGTGGGTTGATAGTGGTTTGATGGTGGTTCGATGGTTGGTTGATAGTGGGTTGATAGTTGGTTGATAGTGGTTCGATGGTGGGTTGATAGTGGGTTGATAGTGGGTTGATAGTGGTTCGATGGTGGGTTGATAGTGGTTTGATGGTGGTTCGATGGTGGGTTGATAGTGGTTCGATGGTTGGTTGATAGTGGTTCGATGGTTGGTTGATAGTGGGTTGATAGTTGGTTGATAGTGGTTCGATGGTTGGTTGATAGTGGGTTGATAGTTGGTTGATAGTGGTTCGATGGTGGGTTGATAGTGGGTTGATAGTGGGTTGATAGTGGTTCGATGGTGGGTTGATAGTGGTTTGATGGTGGTTCAATGGTGGGTTGATAGTGGTTCGATGGTTGGTTGATAGTGGTTCGATGGTTGGTTGATAGTGGGTTAATAGTTGGTTGATAGTGGTTCGATGGTTGGTTGATAGTGGGTCGATAGTTGGTTGATAGTGGTTCGATGGTGGGTTGATAGTGGGTTGATAGTGGGTTGTTAGTGGTTCGATGGTGGGTTGATAGTGGTTTGATGGTGGTTCGATGGTGGGTTGATAGTGGTTCGATGGTTGGTTGATAGTGGTTCGATGGTTGGTTGGTTGATAGTGGGTTGATAGTTGGTTGATAGTGGTTCGATGGTGGATTGATAGTGGGTTGATAGTGGGTTGATAGTGGTTCGATGGTGGGTTGATAGTGGTTTGATGGTGGTTCGATGGTGGGTTGATAGTGGTTTGATAGTTGTTTGATAGTGGTTCGATGACTGTTTATTTCTGTTTATTGCCCTTCAATAGCCGTTCTTTGTCGTCCGCTGACCGTTTATAGCTGTTTGTTAGCTTTTCATAGCTGTTCCTGAGCCGTTCGTTAGCCGCTTGATAGCTGTTTGATAGCTGTTCTTTAGTCGCTCGACAGCCCTCCGATAGCCGTTCCTGGACCGTGCGCTGTCGTTCGTTGCCGTCCCTTAATCGTTCGTAGCCGATATTTGTCCGTTTGTCCATTGTTGTTTCGTTGTCGTTTCTGACTCAGCGGTAATCGAATGCCGAAGCTCGTTTATCGCAGTCCGTAACGCTTGCACGTCCTTCTCGAACGCAGTCAGCCTCTCGTCTGACTCTCTCTGTCTATAAAGGCATTTTGTAATGTTCCCCATGGCAGTGTCTCGTTAGAATCAAATATAATATTACGCTCATCGTCGTACGGATTTAGAGTGATTGTCTTCGTTTCGGTCATGGTGTACACCTTGTGCAGCTTTGATCTTATAAGAGACTGCTGTCGCGCCATTTCAATTTTATCGTGCAGACACCGCGTGTAATCATCGAACGTTATTGACCTGGCCACAACATTACTCTTGACGACTTTGACCTTCTTCGTGTCTTTCTTACCGTCGACTCGCAGGGCGCACATCTTTGCTCTAAACCCTATAAATTCTGTCATTATTGCACGATTTTTGTTTTTTTTTGTCCTTCAAGCCTGATACTTTTTATTGGCGAGCGGGATACCATATGTATTATCGACCGTACATCATACGTACATCATACGCCCTTCATATCGTATAATGTTGCAAGGAGTTTGTTCTGCCGCTTACCGGGTTATCGCGCGTCGGGCAGTACGGTAGGTTTATAAAACGTTTTTTAAATTTAAATATATAGAAATGAGGCCACCAATAGCAGATGTGCAGATTACGTTGTCGGACGGGGTCCGGCCTCGGGGACTACCCCAACCGATATTACAATTTGTTAAGATATTTATTTGTTAAAATATGCATTATCGGACTCGAGTTCAGCCATGTGAGATGGCTATCCCCGCGCGTGCGACTATGTGAGGAGTGCTACGCGCTTCGAGGGCGGCCCATTGGATTTGCGCGAAGACGGTGCAATAACTGTGAGAAGGTGCTAATGTGTGTAAGGCCTGCACATAAGTGTCGAGAATGTGTAGAACGATATTTAGATTATGAGGAATTGTTCGAAAGATTCGAGAGATTGTTAGAAAATTGTGAAAGAAAGAATTATATTTAACATAAATGTAGAAAACAGAAGAAATTAGAAATTTGTTAATTAGTTAAGAATAAAATAATTAAGTTATTTTTAAATTGTTTCTTAAGTTTTGTTATTTCATTTTTTCTTGGAAATTTATGGATAATATTAGGAATAATATCTTTTACTCGGAAGTAATTTGTTTGCTTCCGAGAGAGTTCTCTTGTAAAAAAATATAAAAAATAAATTTATTTAAAAATGTCCTTTATTTTTTAAAATGTATTTATTATTCTTTTTCTCCGCTTCCTTCCCTAGTAATGAATTATTTATTATAAATTAAAATTACTACAATATTAATATAATTAAATACCGCGATGAGAGTGAGAAAACACAAATAGATAGGCGAATGATGGAGAAGGCGAATGCGAAGACAACACCCGAGAGATAGGCGAGTGAGGAGGAATACGCGAGCGAGAGCGAGAGAGAACACGGGAGAGAGTACGCGAGCGAGAGAAAGAACACAAATAGGAGACATACCGCAATAAGAGCGATAGAGGACGTCAGAGACGCAAGAATCCGCGGATGTATGAAATATGAAGAACGAAGATGGACCCGCTACTTCAGATTAATTAATCGCGAGGCTAACGAGCTAATATGGGGGCAGAGCGGTGAGGACGATATCTTCAATTTACAAATATTATTTGGAATGCATGTTTGAACCCAAAGTGTAGTAAAAATTAATAAAAAATACAATTTAAAAATTGTTTTTATTTCAAATTTGTTTCTTATACGTAAAATATATGAGAACAAATTTTTAAAAAAATGTACTTAACTCTATTAATGTATTGTTTTCCTGCTTTTCTTCCCTAGTAGTAAGATTTATTATTATTAGCAAAATAATTTAATACAATTATTAAAAATAATAATTGGTAGGATGTAGATTAAGTGTAATAAGTATAATATGCATCAAAGATGTAAATAATTATTAAATTAAAATTATATTTAAATATTTTAATAACATTATTACCATTTGTATATTATATTTTTTAATGATAATAATTAGTAAGGTATAGATTAATTGTAATAAGTAAGATATATACATTTAAAAGAATTGAAGTCAATAATTATTAAATTAAATTATTAAAATATTAAAAAAATACCGAGGGAGAGAACAAGAAGAGATATGCGAATGCGAAGAGGAATGCGAAGAGAACACCTGAGAGATAGGCAAGTGAGGGAGAAGATGCGAACAGGAGACATAGGTAAGATGCGGATTTACTCTGTATAACCGAAGCAGCCGTGCATCGGCGCTATACGAAAAAAATGTGAAATTTACAATTTTGCACCTGTTTTGATGAAATCATCGCGACATTGTCCTAGATAAGGGTATCGTGCCATTGACCATGGATTATGATGGCAAGATGGAAACGTGCCGTACAACATGGCTAAACGCCTAATTATATCGGTCGTGCTTGGTACAGAAGAGGATGACAAGATGTCGACTCTCGTGTACGTCAAGGGATGTCAAAATGAGAATGGCTGGTAAATCTGCTTGAGAATTATCCGAGAGAAAACCTAGTCGTCGAGACTCTGGATGCGGATTACGAAGATACTGAATCTTTAAATAATCTAGATGTTGTCAATACTATGCAATGTGGAAAAACATGTTAAGAATTGCGCATTACAAAATGTATTAAAAATTATTTAACTGGTGGTCACGTCAGAAAGAATTGAAATTTAAAAAAAAATAAATTATATGAATTTTACAATGTTTTATGTCCTTTTCCCCTTCCCCATTAGTTGTTAGTGGTTAACAGATGTTTGAAAAATCCGTTGGCTTTCTTTGCGTTTCTTATAACGTTTACTTTTTTCATTTCTTAGAATTTTTTTAATAACTTCTACGTAAGCAGCGCTGACATTGGTGCTTGAAATGCTGAAGAAAGGGGAATAATCCCCTTCCCATCCCCTTCCCTTATAATTTTTTAAATAACTTCTACTTAAGCAGCGCTGACATTGGTGCTTGAAATGCCAAAGGAAGGGGAATAATCCCTTTCCTTCCCTTATAATTTTGATACAAAGAGTCGTACGCGATCGTTACATGTTCAGATATGTTCAGTCTTGCATCAGTCCCCGTGTGGAAGCAGTTCGAATCTTGTAACCAACAGCGATGTACTCCTCTGCGGGAAGCAGCACAAGAATGAATTATTACATGCCGATTCCTTGTGAAACTCCATCGAACCAGTCTAATACGCAAGTATTACTTTGCATATATTTTTCCAAACCTATTTTTCCATAAATCATTTATCTATTTTATTTTTTCTACAGTTTCTTCGATAAATCGAAACCTCGTTATACGCCTCGTATCTTGAGCAGACGATTTGCATTGACACCTACAGCTCACAAATATTTGGACATTGGGATCAGCGTGAGACCTCCACACGGTTCTTTTGTGGAATTGGTCCTTGGCGACAACCGAGGATTTAAAATCGCGATTCATCATGGAACGTGGACGGTGCTCATCGATAGACGCATGGATGTCGAGCGACTCGTGCAGTCAACTGTCGGTCAGTCGCTGACTATTCAAGATCTAATACTCGAAGTTGTACAAATGCGTGACGATAAACTTGTAAAATTGTCATCGCGCATAATTATTTGTACATGAAACCTGCAACTATTCTCTTTTTACTCACGCTCGAACACTGCGTCGAGCATGTCTTCCGCGAGCTATATCAGCTTGCGAGAGATGTAGATAAGAAGTTTACCGATTTTGCAAGTATTCTACAAAGAAATCGTATTGCCGAAAAATGCGACGCCTTTAGTTTCTTGCGCAGCTATTACGATCAAACGTCAATGGTAGATTGCGAACTAATAGCGTATGCTATGGATGACATTATGTATTATGCATCGAGAGAGAAATCTTTTGATGTAGTAGGTTAACATGAATAAATGTATAACATATATCTAAATTATTTTTTACTGATTTAATTTTCCTTCCACCTCCTTCTCCTCTATTCCTATTTAAATCATGATTATATACCATTTATTATAAATTTAAAAAATTTAATAAAATATTGTTTCTTTTTTCTGTTATTAATGTTTCTTATATATTTAATATTTGTGCTCTGAGATTTCTTGTAGCTCGGGAGCTACGCGTTCTCTTTCTTTTCTTTTTAAAAGAGAGTGAGAGAGGGAGAGAGAGATGGTTACTGTTACGGTCGGGCCGTATACCCCTTTGTTGAACCAAAGGGAGACGCACTCAACGCAAGCGGGAGAAAGAGAACGCGAACGGTGACATAGGCAGGAAGGTGAGCGAGAGAGAGGGCGGTAGTAAATAGAAGATAGACGAAAGAACACTAGTTTATACCTACATATATAAAACATTTATTCAAAAAATTACATTTTTGTCGAGAATTATATTTAATTTTATCCCCATATTCTTGCTCGTCGTCTATCAGCTCTTCTTCACCAAATAATTTTCTCAGATCGAAGATGTCAACATTGCCACTGCAATCCCACATCTCTTCGTTTCTCGTTTGGTCGATGTTTCTGAAATAGCGGACCCACCGCTGCCGCTCAAGGCTAGTTATACCCCGGGATTTCTATATCCTCGCGGAGTATTTGGGGCTGAAAACAAAAAAAAAATATAAAATTTAAAAAGATTTCATATAAATATATGAAAATGTCATTTTTCTTTATACACACTTGCCCGCGAGGAATCCGCACTCTCACCATATTATTTATCCATACTTCCTGGGGCTGAAAACAAAGAAATACAAAATTTAAAAAGCTGTTTTCATATAAATATATGAAAAATGCCATTTTTATACACACTTGCTCGCGAGGAATCCGCACTCTCACCATATTCCTTATCCATACCTCCTGTTGAGGCACGTTCCAACCCATATCCACTGTAAAAAATTAAAACAATCGTTAATTTAAGAAAATATTTTTTAGTTTACATTTTTAGGAAATATTATTTAATATTAAATAATGTTGTATTTAATATACTTACTCCTCTGACTGGGTATCGAATTTGTATGTACTCTTCTACGTAATGTTGTCCTTCCATTATTTTGCAACTTTTGTAACTTTTATAGCTTTCACTTTTTTTAATTTTTACAGAACTACTTTTAATTTAAACTGCACCGTGTAAAAGCTGAGAAGACTCTGCGAATTCGGTGGCTTGGACACTATGAAGAAGACAGTCATGGCAGCCAAGAAAATTTTTGGAGTAGGGAACACAATGCGTTTTGACATTTACGACATTTACTATTTATTTAGCATTTGAGATCTTATTCCATTCGCATGTGGAAGACAATCATAGGAGTTAAAATAAAGATTTAGGTCGATGGATCAATTTCCATCCAGTAGAGACATACTATCTTAGTGAGTAAATAATAGGTCGAAGGATCCTGCACAATACATGACTCCAAAAAAAACGACCCTTTCTAGAAAAAATGAAGAAAAAACGCGACGGTTAAAACTAGTATGCGCTCGCAAAATTTTAGCCGAATGGGGTCACGAAATGTCCGTGTCGAATGGTGACATGCTCGTCGATAAAACGTCTTCTTCTTCAAGAAAAATGAAGAGGACATCGGCGTCGCGATAATTGATCGTAAAATTATAGCAGCCTGTCACCGGCGCTCGCGCTATTTTTTATAGTCGCAAAGGCATGGCTCGACAAAGGGCTCTTTTGAGCAAAAAATGCAGACCGCATGTGCATACTTGAAAGAAACATAATCTAGGATAAACATCTCTTTCTAGAAAAGTGAAGAGGACATTAACGTCACTATAATTGATCGTAAATTATGTCAATGATCGCTTATTGCAGGGCAAGACACAGCATTTAGAAACATACCCCCCGACGAGCGCGCGCCTAAGAACCCCTCCCCCTTCCTCCCCGGACCCATGCTGTAGGCCGCCACCCTCCCCTTACCCCGCGGACCCACGCTGTAGGCCGCCACCCTCCCCTTACCCCGCGGACCCCCTCGCCATAAGTGCATGCTCCCTCCCTTGCCCCGCGGACCCCCGCGCCCTAAGTGCATGCTCCCCTCCCTTGCCCCGCGGACCCCGCGTCCACCGGGCAAGGAGTACCCCGCGCCGCCGAAACCCCTCGCCCCGCTCCCCCCTCGCCTACAAGTTATCCAGAACCGGTGACTCCCTCCTACTAATACGCTTCCGGGAATGTTGTCCAATGTTCGGATAAACACGTAACGCCGCAATATATAAGGTATACGTATAAAATAATCCTGTATGTAAACAAATTAATAGCATCTTGATGCTGACATTTAATTAAGCTAAAATATACGCAAATTAATGTAAATTGATGTTGATAATTATGTTATATTGTCAGAGAGAATAATGGTTTATAACATTTAATGCACATGAGTGGCGTAATAATGCCTTAAGCCGGAACTTTACGCATTCAGCATTACGGATAATGTGTTATATGAGTTTAGACAACTCGAAGCTGCAACGTATAGATAGATAGAAATTAACGCGAAACGCATCGTGACAGTCTCGGCTTGAGATTCAAGCAAGATATCTGGAATAATTGGCGACGGTAGATTATGCGGCAAACCGGATTAACCGGATTACTAGAGTTAGCCGGAGTTCACTCGTCATCCACCACGTTGTGGCTGGGTGCTAACGTTCACAAATTTCAACAGCTCCTGGTTAACGTTTTCCAGTGTTTATCTCTCGCGGTCCCTGAGAAGCGATAAATTCTCATGCACAACGTGGCCATTTAACTTGGTGGAGTTCACGTTGATTTTCGCTCTCTCAACGCAGAATGGCGCGGACATGGTTAACAAATCTGTGGAACCAATGTTTGAAATGGTAAATTAATTTTACGTACATGATATTTTTAATAATTAGACAAACACACATCATTACGTAGAAATAACACGAATTTAATTAATAAAAAATAATTGATATTAAGAAATATAATAAACTTCGAATAGAACAAATAAATCTCCTGAAATGTTATAATTTTGCAATTTGTCAGTAAAGACACTGATGTGTCTTTTGATCAAAGAAGTCAAAGCTAATAATAAAACTCATTTATTAATAATAGTAGGTAATCTTCTTAAATATATATACGTATAATTTAATGAAAAGAAAAAGGAGGGAAAAGATTTACGAAAGATGTCAAAGGGGTTTCACTTGAAAAGTGCTACGCTCGTTTGAAACAACGGGAAATGAGCGATCGAGATAGAATCACAATTTTAAGGTGTTGGTCCTGAACGAGAGAGAATAAATTTGATGAGAATAGGGCGGAGGCGCTTCGACGCGGAATAAAATTCGCTTGGAAAAGCGCTCTCAGTATTCAGACCATACATATTTGACGTGCCTTCACGAGGGAGAATGCTCTCCTCCGTGGGTAGGAGCATGGCTTTTCTCCGTATTGATCAAACTCCAGCACGAACAACTCCGTCGGCGATAACTCACCTCGGCTCGGATTTATTTCGCCCTAACTAGTCGCCGGTTTGTTTCAGTTAAATATTGGGCAAGTTCTCTCCGCGTTTCTCTTTTACGCAGACTGTTTCCCGTTAGCAAACAGCGCTGCAACAGTGGAATATTTGAAAATATTGCTCAGTTGGGTGGTTACCTTCGCGTGCATGTAAATATATTAACAATTCTATATACGTCGCGCGGGCGTGCCATTATTTCTGCTGGCCGCCTGGATCCTCGCGATAACGCGAAAAACTAACTTTTGTACTCTCTCGTGTAGCTAAACTTCGCGATTCCCACATGCGGGGTAATATCTAATCGTAAGCAAGAAAATTTGCAAAAAAAATCGCAACTCGACTGCGCGGAGAAAAAATATGTACCTTCTTTCTTATAGCTGCGAAAAGTTTCTTCCTCCGTGTTATGAAAATTTACGGCCGAACTCGATGCGCGTAATGGAACATAAATTACTCCTCCATGAAGCATATTTCATCATAAAATAGTTTGAACCTTCTCTACACTTGTCGAGTGACTACCGCGTGTATTTCTCTATCATGCGCGCGGGTTATTGTGCAAGCCTCTCTCATTGTTTTCAGCACAATGCAACAAGTGAGACGATGACAACGGACGGCGCCGGTTTCTACGAGCAGAACGCGACCAGCGTTTACGTCGACTGGGGAATGGTAGAGTTTACTCATGTTCTACTTTTTCAAACTTTACGTTCTTGACTTCGCATACATTAGCATCTCGAGGGTCTCAAGAAGTACTACAAGGCTTCATTAGTTACACAGTTTCGTGCTCAAAACCTGCGATTACTTCTCCAATTGCAAATATGCTTATATATATATATATAGTCGAATCTTGTTACCCAAGGCATTTTGACAAACTTTCAATTTTTGTCGTTTGCATTTCGCTACATTGAGTTCTTCATATATTGGCACAGTGTTACTGAATATAAGATATTTTTAAATTCAGATTTATTGAATATTGAATATTGTAACAATATTAAAAGACGTTTGTTGAAACAGAATTTCTTTCGTAGCTGCTCGGAATAACTATATGTATTTGTGAGGCGGTATAAAAGTAAAATGGAAATAAATATATCCGTACTTCTGTTGCTCGAGGGAAATGCTGCGAAAGGTATATAAATGGAGATACAAATCTATTTGCTTGTGCTCAAAGTTGAATCGTGTTTCAGGTTGTACGAGGCAGCATTGTCTCCGCGTCACAGCTGTTCGGAGTTGATAATGTGGTCCTTGGGTCTATCATGTATCTGGCAATGTTAATATACTCGCCCTTAGCAACCGTGTTTTCGTATTTCGGCGCTCTCCTCGGAACATTCGCAGGTATTTGAATAACTTTTATACAATATTTACACATAAAAAGAGACAGGAAAAAAGATATGAGAAGAAGAGAAAAGAAGAGATGAGAGAAAATCGTTGATCTACATTTAAATAGAGTGATTAAGCTTTGCAGTGTGAACTTTCTCACGAGGACTAAAAGAGCAAGATCATTTATTTTAAGATAAAAACTTGGAAGAGTACAAATTATTATCATCATAAATTTTCCATTAGGCTTGGAGCTCGGGGCGGACAGACACAAAGCTTACAGCGGGATGTGGGGATACAACACTCTCTTAACCGGGGCTGCTTTGGGAGGAAATCTGTTGGTGCTGAACGGTCAAACGGCCGTCGCCGCTATCATGGCGATTATCTACACTCCACTCCTGCAGTATACCATAGAATCGATATTTGTAAAAGTGACTGAAGCCTCTCTTTCTACCCGATTAATTCGCAATGTCTCGCAGACTCCTCTTAACATTTTATTAATATTTCAGACGCAGTTACCGGTGTTGACGCTACCGTTCGTGATAGCGACTTCGTTGTTTCTAAAATTAAGCGACGGCAAGGAGGATCCAATATTTCCATGGCCCGTATCGATCACCTTCCCCGAGAAAGAGCGTTATCGTTATCTCGCCCGTCGCGCGGCACTTCGAAAGGTACGTCTCTCCCGATTTCATATGCTCTCTCGTAGGCCTCTTTCCTTCCGTTCTAGACCCTAGACATAAAATTTTATATTCGCGACGATAGAGGTTCGGGATAAACGGCGCACTTTATCATCGCGACTTATATCGAATTCCATCCTGCCCCCAAACTTGATTTGTGACTGAAACTTTTCCCGCGATAAGATAGCCTCAGGACCCATCAAAATAACCACGCCCTACAAGAAGGACGGAAATTGATTTATACACCCTACCTTCAGTTTTTATGTAGGTCGAATTGTCTGCCGGGAAAACTTTTTTCAAGCTAAAAGAAAAGAAATAGAATTATCCGCGCTTGAATCTATGATCGTGATTGTAATTAATGATCCATTTAAAAAGCTGAAAAAACAGATTTAAAAAATTATTATTGAAATTAAATACTAAATAATATAATTACTGCTTCCTTTATTACAAGTGATGACACATTAGATAAATGTACATGAATTTAGAATGTGTTGTTTAAATTTGTACATTGTTGCAGGAAGATCCTGCGGAAGAACTTGAGCTTGTCACCCGGAAGGAAAGGAGGCCAATCCTATCGGATAATTAATGGCTTATCCCTCTCTCGAGTGATATATAATTACAATTTAGTATTACGTAGGCGGGTAATTTTGCACGTTTTTCATATCGCGTCTTAATTGTTTAAAATAATCTCATATCATTTTTAAATATTTATTCAAATGTATTTGACTAAAAATTGATCATTTAGCTTGATTGAACTCGCCGCATATTTCTGACAGTGGCCTTCAATTTAAGTAACGTTAATTCAATAGTCGAGTTTATCATTTGTATCTTCTCGAACAGAAAAGGGTATCCTTTTTGCCGGTTCGCTCACGCGGAATAGATAAAATTATTCTTGCGGAACTTGTGAATGTGCACATCTTTCAAGCATCAGTGAATGTTAATAGGAATCAGCTCTGTATTATATAGATAGAAGAATGATAGCTAAATATAACTACTCTACTGTAGGCTGTGCAATATTATTTATAGATCAGCAACAAATATGTTAAAACTTTCAAAAAGTATGAGAAAAAAATTTACGAAGACAGATGAATACATAGAAAGTTATACATTGCACTTAAAAGTTTCAAAAGTTATAAAAAAACATGAAATAATATTAATTTGCTAAAATAATTTCATTTTAAATAAAAGATCTAATTTTTCAAGCCTTGCACGTACGCTCTCCTCTTCGTATGCAGTCCTTGCGCTAAACGTCCCAGGAACGTTTCTGATTCCCACCAAGATTCTTCGCCGCGTTTCCAGATAATGGCGTACGTGCTAATCGTCTTATCTCGCGTGGGCGATCCAGGACAGGGGCGGGAAAATGATATATGGAGGCTTCTTCTGGGTGGAAGGGGATTTTTTCGGCGGGGCGCCTTTTTATTGAGCTACGAGAAGCTACAGGTCGATCGATGAAATTTATTTCAACGCTTCTTGGCTGTCACGGGTTATAAATTCGATCGCCAGATTTACTGAAGAGGCGCAATTGTACCTAGCAGGGGAGCCATATATGGAGCTCAACTGCTTATTGCTACTGGATTTCGATGCTCACATTCACGCGCGAAGGCAAACTGTGCCACGAAATACAAGGCAAACGAAATTCCGCACATCAAGAGAGCCCGATTGGAACTCTTCCAAAGCGAATGGAATGGATGGCGACGAGCAATCTGCGAAAGAAATTTGTCCCGAGGACGTTTTAACAAAGACTCGAGGCCAGCCCGAGGGCCTTCTTCGATGCCGCGCCGGCCGACCTAATCAAACTAGCGAAAAGAGCGCCTTGCTGCTCGTGCGGGAACGACTGTCACAATTCGTCCTCGTTCTTCAAGAAAGGGGAATTAATGAAGAAAAGTGGAGCTAGATTTCTGGTTCTTCGCACAATCGTGACATCTAACGCGATTGTTACTTTGGTATCATTTTTAGTTATAATTTGCAGTTTCAGATTTATCCAATCTTATGGTTATTAATATTAAGAATGCGTTATAAGTGTTATAACATGTTACGACGTTGTTAAAATGTAGAATTTTATCTTCGTCTATGACAGCAAGTATCACAATCGATCTTTATAGCGTAACCCGTAACTGTGCTGTTGCAGCAAATAATAAAATGATTTATACCTCGATAAGCCCGGTTTAACACAGGGCCCAGATGCCTCCGCAAAGTCGGCTTTTCCTCTGCGATACCTGCGTAACGGACATAGACAATTATGTACCATAGTACGTTAAAATTAATGCTGGTAATTTGCGGTTTTCCGACACGCAGTTTGCCATTTCGGGAGTAATTAAAGGACCAATCATTTCAATTTGATATATCAACTCACTCACTAATAGCAGGGCAGCGAGTACGTTATATATTGATAATTGAATTGCGAATTAAAGTTTAACTGTATTTATTATAAAATTAATTTGAAATTAAATTAATATTATTAATTGTACATATAATCTCATCTTTGCATTATTGAAATGCAATATTTGAAAAGTTTTACAATACTCGGGAGCTTATTATACTGTAAAAGCTATTGATTCTTGGATATTTTAAGAGCTGCCGTCCTTTTTAGTACGGCTTTGAGTATTTCTAATCCGCAGAGAAAAAGAGACTGCGCAATTTATGGAGCGCGCACGGTATGCCCCACCGTGAGATTAATTAGCACACAAACCTACATTTCAAAGTCGCTGAAACTGGCGCGTTCGCGTGCAGAAGAAAAAGCGCGTGTATGGCAGAGTGTATGGCAGTAAGGACTTTAAAGGATAAACATCTCGGTTCGTTGGCACCCTCAGAGTCCAGCTCCAGCTGGGTGAAGGGAGAGAAGAGTCGTCCGTCGACGGTATGACGACGGCGCGCCGACGTCGGGATGGTGCTGGTGGTGGTAGTGGCGTTCGGCAGGAAGGGGTAGGGCTGAACGCATCCCTGCCAGATCGGCTACCTGCCTGCCGCCAACCCTGTCCGTTTTCCGCGACGCTACCCCTCAGTACTCGGGCGAACGCTAGCACCCGCACACGCGACATCCCTCCGTCGGGGGTGCGCGCCACCGTGTCTGCATGTATGTGTGTTGTGCGTGCGTGCTCGCTGTGGGTGCTGCCGATCGCAGTGGCAGCCACCAGCGTGGTGCAGCCAGCAGCGTGACGTAGCCCACCCCGCGTGGCACGCTAATAGCTCGATCAACCCTCGCGCGCCCTGTGCCGCGCCGCGCGAGGGTGCACAGGGGTGCCTAGAAGCGTCACGACCTCTCGCACTAGGCGCACGAGAGGAGGCTATAAGGCTGCGGACCTCTGGTCAGCATCCGCGAGATAGGATTCGAGTAATGTAGCGTCGCCAGTAAATGTGTACAGAAGAATCGCGAGTAGTGAGTAATGTACATGAGCAAGTATTGCCTTAGGACGGCAAGTAGTAGTGTCCGTGTTTGTGTGTGACAACGAGCACTCGCGTTTGCTTGAGAGATCTATCACACTAGCTCTGCTTCAGTCCCTGCCTCTTTGTCTCTTTTTTGCTCTCTTTCTCTATTTGTTACAGATATCTCTCTCATTTTCAATAGAGTCTGCTCTTTACAAAAAACGATTTTGCAGATGATAAAACTGAAAACTCACGCTTGTGACGTTCTCATTGCGTGCTCCGAGATCTCTCATTTCTATCTCTCCGCTTTAACTGTAATCCGATGCTTTCTTCGGGCATACTTTTAAAAGTTCTTTTTCAAGAAAAAGAAACGACGTATACTTGTGTTGGCGACGTCTCATTTTTCTGAGGCTCTATATCATCATCCTGTCGCTCTTTTTGTCTACATTCGGCTATCCCCCTCGTGTACGCTTTGTTTCGGCGCCTCTTTCCACTTACGAGATATCATGTGTACCTTCGAGAGATAGCTCCTCCTTTATTCCCTGGAGAGACAGAAGAACGGTTCGTTGGTGAGGTGTTTGGGGTTCTGCGGAAGAAGGATTGCTTGGAAAAATTGGGGGCGACGTGAGCAGATTGGATACTACGTCATGGTAGTCCTAGCGAATAAATTAGGACGACCGTTTGGGGATAGCCAAGGGGTAGTTTGAAGCTCAGCTCAGCGCATTTTCGCGTAGGTATTCGCAGATATCCGGCTCGCGATACGGATGAAATCGCGAGATCATCGGATGGCTCAAAGCGCGGGAAAGTCCCCACATAGCCCGTGCATTCTCGGCATATCCACGTAGTATCGGGTTGGCTTTATGGTCAATCGGCTGCCAAAGCGTATTGATGTGTATCGGTTTGCGCTAGCCGACCGAGTCCTTCAGACGCTTTGACGTTAGAGGCTAGAGCGATGATGCTTGCCAACGAGCCACTTCACTCGCTCCATCGTTTACCGCTTTTTATGAAAAGAGAAATTTCACCCTCTCTCACCGCATTTAAATTAGAATGAGGGTTCTCTAAAGAATCTTTTTCCGATTTTGTTAAAAGTAGAGAGTATATAGTTGATAATGTTTTTTAAACTTATATAAAATTATTTGAGGACCTCTTAACTTTTCCATTAGATTTTAGATTATAATTTATATTTGTTGCTGAAACTCTGTGGTATCAAAATTTTTGCGCTCGTGTGCAATACCTATCTTGTTAAATCTATAACGTATAGTAAAGCGAATTCAACCATATTATTAGGATAATTTATCGAAGTGGACCGATAAAGCGAATTTTAGTTATTTATTGGCTGAACATTGCTGGAACGCTCTTCAACAATATCCAGAGAATTCGGTGCTCATGTATTGTCCGAAATTATTTAAGGTATAATATTCAGGAATCTAAAAATTATATCAAATATAATATAATAGTTCATTCACGCAGTAACACAATGTAGCTAATAATTTTTAATTGTCAATATTTTATCTCTGCAGAATCCAAAAAGAAGTTTCGGAATGTATTTCAGAATTCACAGATTGAAATCTAGAAAATCCCGATTTAACAATAAACGATCATCCCCTAGAATCTTGTTGTTCCGAGATTTCAGTATTGGACATCTCTCAATCCCAGTTGCTCGGGATATGATTTCCTCGCGATCCTTTGTACCGCATTCTAGCCGGACATGGGCTGCGTGTTTCGACCGTCCTTCGCATTGCGTCGTGTGGAGGAACGGGGTCATTAGCTACGTGGGTAGTCGGAATGGGCCGTGGGAAATCGCTCGAGCAGAAACGACCACCGCCGGCGCGCGATTCTGATTTTGTTTCGAGAGGGGACCGGTCGATCCGTCACTGTTGCTGCTTTAAGCTTTGCTTAACAATGCTAACAATGTCTCAACTTAGATCATTCCAGATTGGCCAGATATTTCAGTATAAATGACAAACGCGATTTATTTATGTTTGCGAAACACGCGACAATATCTACGAGGGTTTGTGTCGGCGAACGATACTCAAGTGCGTGTGTCTGGTGATTTAAAGGGTTCGAAGGACTTCCAAGTTTTGTCGAGGAGGGCTGGAGAGCAGCTGGGGCGTCGCAGCTGAGGGTGGAAAATTGATGGACGATTGAAGAAGATTATTTTTCGCCTCATTAAAACTGTATATCCACTGGAAGGACACGACATCAACGGTGTAACGGACACTGAGCTCTCGCAATGAGAAACCGAGAGACGTGAAGCAACAACGGCAAACGCAGTATCAGGTTTTTCGGGTGCTCTCGATATCCGCGCGTGTATATACATCTGCGCGAACAGTGAATCCGATTAATCGTCCCCGTATAAGTAGACACATTGTGGTGGAAGAGATACTCCGCGCGTATGATGGAAACCCGAGCGCCGGCGGAGCCGCTGGAAGAAATTTACGGCAACCGCGGGAAATCATCCGTCTCGTCGAGCACGGCGAATCATCTGATATTTGCCATCAGATAATGCACGGCCATCGCCGATAATGGAGCGCGAATCCGGCTGAGACTCGCATCGCGAAGCTGACCGCGTTGCAGCCTGAGAACGGCTCGCCGAACATCGATTGGCTCCGGGCAACAGGAAAAACGTATCCAGATTCCTTCCTGACGAGGCGAGCTAATCGGGCGTGCAACTTACATCTGCGGGAATCTTCAACCGCCCCGCGATTTTGGATCCGCGGCGGAGCAGCGACGAGAGAGGCACGAGAAATTGGAATACCTATATACACGAAGATTTATCAATGTTTCATCTTTCTTGCCAGTCGCGTCAGTAGAGCGGCAAGCAAACAAAATTCAGTCAGATACTGCCGGCGAGATGCTTGCGCAAGTATCGAGATATTTACATAAATTGCGCACATTATTTGGCACGCGAGAGAAATAGAAACGGGCGTATCTCCTGCCCGTTTCCGATTCGGTGAAGGAAGCACACACCCGAGGAGAGATATTTCCCCTCACACGACCATCGCATCGGTGCAAGAAGCGCGCTGGCTGCTAATGCGGACGTATTGGAACAACGGTGATTACCAGCTTTTACGCGGCTTGTAGCTGTTATCGTTACCGGGGAAGAAGATCGTTAGTATAGCGTCGCCCGGAAATCCTGCGGAAGATTAATGAACGGTGCGCGGTCGGCGGAATAGCGTCGCGGCGATAGTAAACCGATAAGGAACCGCGACCGAGAAAGAAACCACGTCGCCAGGCTCTCTTAAATTTTCTTTCTACCTCCGGTCTGCAGCAATCGGTGACAGGCTTGATGTTGTCGCGCTTCCTGCAGGAGCTCTCATCAGCGGACAACAGGAGTGCCGTCGCGGCGAAACGGAAGGAGGAGGGTTTATGATCGTTTCGGCAGCGGGCTGATCGTTCCCGCGCGACAACCGATCGGGATAGCGCGGCGGCGGCGATTTCCACGATCGCCGCTGATGAGGGAGGTGATGTGACAGCGGTGGCGAAGGCATCAGGCGAAGAGATGACGGTGACGGTGACGCCGTCGACTTCCGACGTCGCCGACAAGGCGGTGTCGACGGACGATGGCGGCAGCGGCGGCATGGAAGTGGCGCGTCTCGAGGCCGTTCTCGCCGCCCTGGTGGAGACGAAGGTGGAGGCGATGAAGGCGTCGTCGACGCTCAGCCGACGTTCCGGCAGCGCGCCCGCCAGTCCGCGTCGACATAGATTGACCTCGACCTCGACGGCCTCCTCCTCACTGAACCATCACCATCACCATCATCATCACCATCATCACCATCATCATTCGCAGCAGCAGCAGCAACAGCAGCAGCAGCAGCACAATAAGAAGAAGGGCCAGCATCATCATCAGCAGCACCACCGCCATCGTCGCAGACGTCACGACTCCGCGCCCTGCGAAAGTGATTACCTCAACAACGTGACGGATCATTCTCAGCACAAGTTGTCTAACGGTAAGAGGGTCGTTGTTATGGACCATAACACAATTGGCGATAATTAGTTTGGACTCTTTCAATCTACAAAGGCAAAACAGAATATTAAGTCTTTGATTCTTTTAAGTTGACAAAGCTCCTTTGCATACGAAGTAAGATATTAGCGGATTTACTCGACTACGCGAGCTGAATAAAAAATTAAATATACGTTTAGTTGAACATGAATATATTGTTGAAGTCGGATCTTATATAAAAATAATAGCACATAGGCCGGTATTCATGAAGTCGGATCTTATATTTAAGACCATCTTAAGTAATGTCTTGAGATGCTAATACGGCTCTGTGATTGGTTCATGACGTCATTGTACTTAAGACGGTCTTAAATATAAGCTCCGCGACTATGAATACCGGCCATAGAGTTTGTCGAGATGCATAAAAATAACGAAGACACTTACAGTGTTAAATATTGATCAAGGCTAAGCGACATACGCTAATTGTGCTCCGTTTGTTTACCAGGAAGGGGACGGAGAAGAGCCTCCGAAAGTCCTCGGAGCCCTCGAAAGAAGCGCAGTCATTCGAGGAGCCCAAATATCCTTCAAGGCGTCGTCCAAGACGTTCACGCCGGCCTCGATTCGCGCTTCGAGCTGCTCGGCATTGACGGCGACCAAGACGTGGCGCTAATAAATTTCGAAAGGGCTAAAGAAGTCCTCGGCGACTCCTGCGAATATCCGCGGCCGCACCGAAGTGCCTGCTACTTTTCTCAAAGCGCAGCTCAATTGTGAGTACTTTTAATTGATCGAACGTGACAATAACAGTGTCGGGTAGGATAAAGGATAAACTTTTAATGGATTTCGTAGAAAGAATAAGACCTTTCCTAGAACTAAGTCACACTATACGGGATATTTTCTCAACGCCGGGAATTAGGACGTTGCGATAAAAACGCCCCTTCGCTAGGAACAAATCGACTTTAAATTCCACCGGTGCTGGCTTATCCTCCGCCCCGTGGAAATTCGGAGCGTCTCAGGAAATCTTCGCATGTACTTTGGCATAGTTTCCGCATTTACGGTAGCTTCGGTAAAGCTGCGTAGCGCCGTGTAACAAACTCCTCCGTATACTCGCGCGAGCCTTCGCTCGCCCGCGTCTTCTCGTTTACGGGGTCGCCGGGAGTGTGTTGCCGCGACTCTCGTCCTTCTTCCATATTCGATCGGCCGTCCACGAGGAGAGAGAGAGAAAGACACGGTTTCGGTGAGCCAGGTATTACTCAGTGGAACTGGGTCAGCGTGGTGCGTGGTTGCGCGCCTCTGTCACATGCCCGCTCTCGGCAAATACGGTTTGGCGGGCTGAACCACCTGGGCGACAAAGGACGAGCGCGCCGTTGGAGCGTGTAATGAAACTGAGGAGATAGCCAGCGGCGATTAGCGATCACGAAGAGGTGTCATCAAAAGAGACGTTCCGCGTCTTTTCTTTTCTTTTTTCATTTGGCCAAACGATTTTCCAAAATCACACGACGGGAACATTCGATAACTTTTGAGTACGCGACACGATCAGGAAAGGGACCTCTTACAGCTGTCTTATATTGATTAATCCAATACTGAAATCTCGTGGTTTATCACATAACTTTAGCAATTTAGTACAAACTATTAGCAGTTTGCTTTTAGAAATAATTTTTATTAATAAATTCCCAAAAGTACATATTTTTGTATTGCACAGATAAAAGTACATTTAATCAATCAGAGAAACATCAAACACAACGCTTCAGAAATTAATATAAATTGCAATATTTTATTTTAAAAAATATTTTTTTAATTTTTAAATTGTACCTACTTGGTTGTACTGTTTAGTTAAACGTAATGTGATGACAAGAGCGCCCTAGATATGTGTGCAAGATCGTGGGATAACATATCTTGACAGTTATCAAATAACTGTCCGATATATCGCAAAGGCAATATTAATTGAAACTTTTTTTTTGCGCGAGAATATAGACGCCAGAACGACTGATCCGATTCAACATCGACCGACGTTTACTACTTGATACGGTTTTTTTCTCGATACGATTAAATCTGCCAGTGTATATCAATTTACTTTTCTCTCTTTATCGAATATCTCCTCTTAATTGAATATCCTGTCATCGTAGGTAGAGACTTCTATTAATAAGCTTTTCGCATTTCTCCCGATAAACGTTATTAATAGATGAACTTTGGATATGATATATTTTTAATGCCCAGGAATTAACTTTATCGCTGCACAACTGCAGAATGACGAAAAACGCGTATTCACGTGTTCCGGAAGATACACAATTCCTCTTAACAGATGCGACGCAAGCGGCGATAATACTCGAATCGCCATTGTCCGACCACACGCCGGCTGTTATCACTATTTCGAATTTCATCCAGTCCTCCACAATGCCCCGGCACCTCGGTTATCGTTTTTCCACTTTTCCGTCCTATTCCAGCGGCATTTTCTAAAATTATACTCAGAAAGCACGTGATGGCCTTCGTGTGTGTGACGTAGATAGTGCAACGATTGTTCTTTGTTCAGCTCGATATCGGGGTCTGCTTCTCCGTTGGCTGTTGTGGCTGTGAACGTATATCGAATTGCTGGCCCGCTTTTCCGTACTACGTTACCGAGCTTCGATGTGCAATAGAAAGCAAGTTGAACAGTTTTACCGCAAATTCATCAAGCAACCTTGTTCGATGCTCTATATTGCCTTTAATACGTCAGCAAAACTATACATAGTTCTATCACACACTATCTTTATTTTTATCAATACATTTTTAATCATTTTTTGTTAAATATTTTTCATATTTAATATCACAAAGACTTATTCACACTTTACATTTTTATAATATCTAATATCTAGTAACAATCAAAACATTTTAATTTTGAATTACAGTTTTAGCTTCAAGTAGCTTTGAAATATAGCTTATTTTCATGCATTTACATTTAGTTCCTCAGCATTGCGAAAGCGCGGTTGATCTTTGCAAGCTTTCGTTCTTCTCTTCGTGCCGTTTAACTTTTTTTCTCGATGAAAAATAGGGTAATGTCCCTAATTCCAAGTCTCGATTGAGGGTACGCGGTACATAACAATGAATGTCGGCCTTTCAGTCACCGCCACCCGCGTACGGCAAACAGTAACTTCTCGAGATTCACGAACAATGCAGGTACCACGATGATCGATACTCGTTCGTCGCTCGTCCTTTTTCGAGCCTTTACAATTGGTACCAGAATCAGAAATTTATTCCGCTGTTCGGATTGCGAACGAAGTGCGAATGAATGTAGATTTTAATTAACGACGCCCTATCGATAGCTCGAGACGTCTTATTCAGAAAACGAATATGAAATCTCATTATACAGACAGCCCAAGAAAAGACGAAGTTAGTCGACTTCTATTTAAACAACTTCTTTTTAAAAAATAGGTTTCTTGAGAAATTTTACAATTTGTATAAATTTATATTAAAATTTTTTTTCTATTATTAGACAAGTTAGTCAAAGCGGAAAAAAGTCTATTTTCGTATGTCCGCGTGAGATGCACAAGAAAAATGTTATTTTTCAATTTAAATTAAACGTCAGATGCAGCCGGAGTGCTGGCACGTTTCATTTCCGAAACGGTACATTGATCGAGAGTAACGATTCGATGAACAATGGCAATAGCCCCCGTTGTGGAAACAACAGCTCGGTTATATTATTCGTGCGGTTTTTGCACGCGTCTCTCGTTTCAAAGCAAATCGTCGCTCACTCGAGGTTTCCACGTAAATTTTTATTGACGGAGAAGAATCTCCTCGCTGATCCTCTGATCTTCTTTCAGAAAAATTCATTACGACGACGACGACTACGTGGCGTTGAACGTAGCCGACGAGCTGGAAGAGGAGGAGACTCTAAGCGGACCGGAGAAGGTGGAGTCTCAGGGAAGGTATCACCGACCACGAAGAAAGCGCAAACGTAAACGACGCAAAATCGATCCCATCGGCCCGGACGAGGAACTCGTCGATCCGGACGAACTCCCGCCTCGTGCACGATGGACGATCGTCGCGACCGCTTGTCTTCTGCTCGCCATGTCCTTGCTCCTGGTCGGTGTTACCCTGCGAATGGCGCCTATAATTGACGACATGGGTAAGTCGATTTGACGATAAATCTCGTCCTTAACCCTTTAACTACGGGTATAATTTTCTTTTCGTCGTCTATTGACGACAGCCGTAGTTAAAGGATTAATCAAACGAAAATCAAGCGTTGCGTATTTATTGCATTTATTTCATTTAACCCTAGTTCGTCGTCGTCACATACCTACCGGTCCAATGGACCGCTGGACGTTTTGTGAAAATTGCTACAATTTAAATGATTAAATTAATATACTTTTTAGAACGAATCATGGCATACTATTTTTTTAAGTATTAGGTATCCGCTGCAACGAAACATTACTAAACATTACTTTTTTTTAAAAATCGCATTTGCAAAACCATTTGAGAATTTTTTTTCGAAAACACTTTTCCTCCATTTTTTTGTAATCTTTTTCTTATAATAAGTTTAGTTTGAACTCAAATTACATTATCATAAACATCTTATTCAGACTCTGTATTTCCAATTTTTACATTACAAGCTTAAAAATATTAATTAGAATGAAAATGGCAATGCGACAAAGTCGAGCGGTCTCACGGACCGGAGTGTGGCGAATTAAAGATATCGAAAATAAGTGTGGCTCTAGCTAAGGTTAATAATAAATTTTTATTGTATAGTCCGCTTCGTTTATTTGTATTTTGTAACCAGTTGCGTTGGCACGATCTTTTTTTTCTTCTTCTAACAATAAGAAAATTAAATTTATGGGAAAGGCATTCGAGAAGATCTCTTAAAAAGCTCGATAAACGCGTTTATTCCCCGACGATTTTATTGAAACGCGATAAAGCGTGCGTTTTATTACGCGCAACAGACTTTTCACGGGCGGAAAGCCATCCAATGGTTGACGTGATGCGTCCGAAAATAGTAGCTAAATAGTAGCGCGGATTTATAGGTACGTTTGAGAGCGTGGGAGAAAATCATGTCGGATTACCGGCGCTAAAATATACAAGACAGTCCCGAGGGTGGTAACCTCCCGGATGAAGTTGCAAAGCATTAATGATTTAATGCATCTTTATTATACAATCCTGTTGGAGAAACGATATTGTCGCTCAAGCAGATCCGATTAGCAGCATTACCAAGTTCTCACGAATCAAGATTTGATTAATCCTCTTATCATCTGCCATTTGAAATCTCGTAAACAGTTTCTTTCTTGTACACTAATATTAACTCTCTCTGAAGAAAAGTTTTTATTATTATATTAGGATTTACAACTTGTATATTGCATATGTATATTCTTAGAACAATTATGGATTACTCTTTTAAATAATTCTGTAATTTGAATCATGCGGAAAAGAGTTAAAATATTGCGTGTATAAAAATCTCTATGAAACATCTTTCTAATTATTTTAAGGGCCAATTTTTCAATAGTCGTTTAAGGATGTATCGGACATACAATCCCTGCTAAAAGTTAAACTTTCAATAGTAGAAGACTTTGCATGTATGTCAAACAACTCAAAATTTTTTATATGTTAGAAGGGATTACAGTTTGAGTATAATTTTTTGTCATTTCAATAATTAGTATTGTTTAAACAATTAAAGGAAATTTTTTTTAGCAAAAAATTTTGAAACTTAAAGTACAATATCAATGACGTATGTTTTACACATAAAAAAAGTTTAAGAAATATCTTAATGTTTTATTTATATTTTATTTATATTTACAGCAAAAATGTCGATCCTCCATAAGTAATAATGTTAATTTTATCAACTTTAAACTTAAATAACTCTTAAATCACTTTAAAATTTTACAGAGTATTTTTAATTTAATTTAGAAACATCTCACAGCCATTTCTGAATATATTTGAAATACCTCCAATACATCCTTAATTACAATAACTTTTAAACCAATAAGAGAATTGTGCTCAAATTTTACACAGATACTCAGACGTAATAATAGAGCAATCTATGAAATTTTTAGATTTTTGGTAATGCTTTGAGATGTCACCCATACATCCTTAAACTGAAGTTTAGCTAAACTCACTCTTCATTTTTTTTTCTAAAAAGGATAGTTAGAAAGAGACGAAGAGTGAGTTAAGCTAAGATTAAAGTTAAGCGACTGTTGAAAATAATACATAATTTTTAAAATTATGTGTCTGAAATCTCCAATTTTCATCGAAGCACTTATACAATCTCACAAGTGCATATAGTATTATAACACTAATTATGACGAAGTTAATGTCTTTGAGACTAATGTGTGCAGTGACACAAAGCTAGCGTTCGGCAATAATTTCGTTATGGTAATTGCCAGGTTAATTCCGATGCGACAACGGTTCGGTCACTGTCGTTAGTGGTTTCGTGGTGGACGCTTTACCTTCCTGAAAACCACAAAACCGCGTTTCATCGTACGCTAGGCAGCGAACCGTCGATGGTTCTGTAAACCGAGAGGCTTTCCCCCGTGAAGGGAAGGTGTTCGCCAATTAGCTAGCAGCATATTACGTGCAACGGCGACTGATGACACTCGAGAATGTCGCATCCGACACGAAAGTACACTGCCTCAAGCCTATATAAGCTGTAAAGCGTGCAATACATACGTACGTGCAATACACGAATTTCCACTGGCACAAATAAACCCGCATGCAGCGGTGCGAGGTCGAGGGCGCTCCGCGTTTCTAAATTAAAGGCGCGCGTCTGCGAATCCTCCAGTCAGCCGTCGGATTTCCGCAGCTAAGCCACCTTGAAGCTCTCGCACTCGTCGTTCCACGGTCGAAAAAGCTTGCCGAGAGTCGCTTTCGACACGTGCATGTGTCGTCGTCTTAGCGCGCGCCAGCGACGTGTCACGCTGATCCATAGTGTCGTTGATCCTGTTGCGACGACCGAGTGCCGCAGGATACAGGACGTTATCCCGCAGCGCGAGCGCGATTATAGTTCCGTCGGTGACCTTCCCGTCGTGGTCGTGGTCGTGGTCCGATCGAGTGCACCACGCGAGAAATTGAATTAAAGTTTTGACCGGTCTCCACATTTCCGGTGTCCGCGTTTCTCTCTTGCGATTTGAAATTGTTGGAACGGGGGTCTACGGGAATTAACTCTCGTCTCTCCTCGAGAGGAAACAATTTCCTGGACATCCGTGCTCGAGAGCAGTAAGGCAAAAATAAAACCGCGCTCTCCGTGGAATCGCCGGTGGCAAGAGCAACGCGATTTTAAGATTGTCGAGATTCTAAAGATCGCTTAACGGCCGTTAAATCGCTGACACCAGCAACAATTATCCAGCAGCAAAATAAAAAGAGTGGTTATTGTAGAGATTAATTATCGTTGAGGTAAAAAGTTCAGGAAAATTTCGCTCTGCGATTGAAGATAGATATTCAGATAATATTTTTGAACAATTTGTTGCCTTAATACCCTTATTGCCTTAATAATGATTTTTATTTATTGTAAAACTTTTTCGAACTTACTCTTTAGACTATTTACCTCAGTTCTGCTGAAATATATCTATTAAAATTTATATTTTTTAAAACTTTTACTAGCTATCAGCAATATCCGTTTCCGATAGAACGCGTCAAAGTGCGGATGACGTTGTATAAATACACCATCGCGCGCGAAATCAACAAGTCAGAGTCGATACTGGAACTTACACGGTTCAAACGATGTTTCTACGTCGAGAGATTTGCGGAAGCGGATGTCATCGTGTGCGGTAGGTCGGAAGCGTTGCGGTATTGATTCAAGAAGATGAGATTATTAATCTTTCGTTTGATGACTCCCGACACAAGCGTTTAATAATATTTAACATCATAGCTAATAAACTAAATAACAGAAATAAATCGCGGCAGAATGGTCTTAAATCTTGCGCGAAATTAACTTTTCAAGCATTATACGAAGCTTTGTGAAAATTAATTTTTGTGCATCTCTTTATCTTTTCACTCATGCTTTGACAATTTGTGCAATTTCAACATTTTCTTGTCGCCATGGAGTATATTTCTCTTGGATAAGAGTATGAATTATTATTAAGTAAAGTTTATAAATTTCCGCGCAAAATGTCATAGAATTGTTAATCTTCGTGAGATCGTGTCGTAAACGGGAAAATTATTAATTGGCTGTATAAATATCCAGCGATATTTGTGTGTTGTATTTACATTTAAATCAAATCTATTGTAGATTTCAATTACCTTCAAATATGTCTTTCACATATATTTATACTCATATATATATGTATATAAAATTGATTAGTCATTTTTACATATAACTGAATTTTTACAAAACGCCGCGCCGGCTTTCAACAGTTAGTTGTATCGGATGTTGTCTCGTGCTCGAGCGTGGAATTGTTTGCAAAAATGGTGCTGTATTGATTTGCACCAGATACGACGTTCCTTTGCGTCTGCTTTGTCGACGTCAATATCTAGAACATTTTAATTGATTATATATCTTCCTCGTCACACGGATTTATAGCTTTTTTATTTCCCACAATTTCGAGAGTAACGTTCAGTCGTTCAGTAAATATACCGTTGCGTCATGATTGAGTTAAATACAATTATGAGATTAACGTTTTTGCAGAAGCGACACTCTATTTTTATCTCAATGAATATAAAGTAATTTATATTATTAACTTTAACGTTCCTGAATTTATATTTACTTTTTTTTAACATTCTATGTGTATCTTTTAATATACATAGGTATATACATCTGATATACGATACGTTTTTAGACCATTTTGCAAACAGCATTTATTCTATTTATAGGAAGAAAGTGGATTAATTTAATTGTTTCAAAGCAAATTCAATTCTCGCTTGTTCTGACGTGCGCGAATTTCGGGAAATAGCGAAAGATAGCCGTCGAATGCCTATAATCATTGTAACGTGATCGGCAACATTACCCAGGCATCGTATTGATCTTAAATTCGCAAGATGACTTTCTGCGCGCAAATTTCACGGAAGGTATCTCGTTTCGGCGCTTTACAGCATCGCGTTTACATCGTTTCGCGCTCACAACGAAAATCAGGTCAGGCCTGAACAACGCGGTTGATTTTCGCCGCCGTTCGATTTTGACGTTGCACGTCATTAAAGGGTACGAATATAGAGCGATCGTCATTGCTGACATTTGGTTACACCCACAACTGCTGCAGTTGATTCATTACGATCATTTCCCCGTCGATCATGCGTTTTGCGCGCACTGGATCGCGTGATCGATCAATTAGCGGTCTTTGATTACTTCCACCTGACAATCGTATGCTAAATCCTTTGAGTCAATGCTCGCGCGAACCGAATTCCATAATCCCGCTTCGTTACATTCCCCGCACTCGAAAAACTCGTAGTGAAAATCCGCTCGTCGAATTCTCAGTTCAAAGTTAACATCCACTTGGAATTTATGTTATATATCAAACGGCAAATAAAATTCTACATTTATTCTTTCATATAGATACATAAAACCGCGCGTATTAAAGTCGACCGGCGGCGTTGTGACTCCGAAGCGCTGTAATGCCGCGTTGCTTTTACATCGTGCTTCCGCGTAAAATTGCACTACGAAGTACGTGAATTTTTTATCTCGTTGTCATGGAGGGCGGGCGGAGAGGGGAGACAAGTGAAATGGGGACCAGAGGGGATGGGTAAAATTTTTAAAGGGCACTGTGTGGCTTATTTCGCAAGGTCGTAACGCTGGCCGGCCATTATGCTTGCACACAGGGCGCCTCGGCAATACCGTAAAGCAGCATGTGTATCGATCTTGTGCAGTTAGGAGATGACATCTACCGTACAAATTATACCCCGTCCGGTATTTGCATAACGCCGGGCTGCGACAATTCGCGGCCGCTGCGTCGTCATGCGTGATCAGATGACACCTACGTGTCGCGGAACGTCTCTACAGACGTGAACTACATTTGGCGCATCACGAAGAATTGACGCGTTGTCATCGTCTCTGAAATGATAATCATTTACGTTCTCGCGACTGACTGAGTATTTTGGGGATTTGACCCAACTGACGGATACTGAATGCGCGCACAATTCTCAATTAAAACATGTACATCTCTCTCATTTTTATTTATTTTATGCCTTTACAAAATAAGTTTTTTATATACTGATTATACGGATTATCTATTTTACTTATTGTTAGCGAGGCTGTAGATTAGATGCAAACTATCGCAGTTGTAATTCGCTGACTTGAGAAGGGGTATCATTTATTTCACGGATGAGAAATTTGATATTATAATGCGCGCGCAATTCTCAATTAAAACATGTATATCATTTTTCTTTATTCTATGCTTTTATAAAATAAGTTTTTTATATACTGATACGGATTATCTATTTACTTATTGTTAGCGAGGCTGTAGATTAGATGCAAACTATCGCAGTTGTAATTCGCTGGCTTGAGAAGGGGTATCATTTATTTCACGGATGAGAAATTTGATATTATAATGCGCGCGCAATTCTCAATTAAAACATGTATATCATTTTTCTTTATTCTATGCTTTTATAAAATAAGTTTTTTATATACTGATTATACGGATTATCTATTTTACTTATTGTTAGCGAGGCTGTAGATTAGATGCAAACTATCGCAGTTGTAATTCGCTGACTTGAGAAGGGGTATCATTTATTTCACAGATGAGAAATTTGATATTATATTGCGCGAGCAATTCTCAATTAAAACATGTATATCATTTTTCTTTATTCTATGCTTTTATAAAATAAGTTTTTTATATACTCTGATATAGATTATCTATTTACTTAGCGAGACTGTAAATTAGATGGAAATCATCGCAATTGTAATTCGCTGACTTGAAAAAGGGGATCGTTCATTTCACGGATGAGAAATTGGATATTATAATGCTCGCGCAATTCTCAATTAAAACATATGTATATCATTTTTCTTTATTCCATGTTTTTATAAAATAAGTTTTTTATATACTGATACGGATTGTCTATTTATACTTAGCGAGGCTGTCTATTAGATAGAAACCATCGCAGTTGTAATTCGCTGACTTGAAAAAGGGGATCATCGTTCATTTCACGGATGAGAAATTGAAATTATAATGCGCGCGCAATTCTCAATTAAAACATGTATATCATTTTTCTTTATTCTATGCTTTTATAAAATAAGTTTTTTATATACTCTGATACAGATTATCTATTTACTTAGCGAGACTGTAGATTAGATGGAAATAATCGCAGTTGTAATTCGCTGATTTGAAAAAGGGGATCGTTCATTTCACGGGATGAGAAATTTGATATTATGTTTCGAATGCAACGATATGGTATAGAATATAATGTATAGTGTGGGATAGTCCATTTGCATATGGAGAGTGAAATTTAATGCGAGCGTACGTATTTGCGTATTATTATATTACTTCGCGGAATCAGATTGGACCTTTATATGTCGGATCTCTCAATTTGGCTCACGGACCACACAGGCACAGGTGCGAACGCATTAGATTTTCTGAGGCGAGTTTATATAATTTTCGATACATTATAGTCGAACATCGGAGAGCAAATCTGCGAAACGGTTTTGGCAGAGGGATTTAACTTATTTCGCGTTTCAGGGGATTAAAAGCGGGTGGGCCGTAAATACTCCCGTCGTAATTTGAAAGCCCTCGTGTTCCAGCGCTCCTCGGCGCATAGATTCTTTAAATTGCTCGCTCGAACGTCGCAAAAATGTACTCGGCGCGTATGAAAATTTCATTTACGGGAAACTAGCCTGGATCTCACGCTAGAGCGGTGCCATTAAAATAATGCGATTTGTATTCGCGCACCACTTGGCGCATCGGTGTCGACACTGTCGACAAGTAGTATAATTTTCCGCTTATGCAATGAAATTTCCCGCACCCGCACGTAGACACGATGTACATGCGCTCGTCAGGAGTTTTGACGTTCCGGTGTGTGTACTGACGTCAAAGCAACTTTGCGCCCGAAACAGGGTCAATCAATTTCTTCGGTCGATTTCCCAATTTTTTTCCACTCATTGATTATTAAGAGGGAAACGGAGAACAAGCGATTCGAATGCTCACGTTTTTGCGCAGCTCGCGCAGCCGTCATTGGCTGCTGGACTACACGGGTAGGTACTCCATTAAGCAAAACGTAAGTTTCGGAGCTTCCAGACGCCGCCTCTCGCACTTTGCCAGTTTTTGATCGATCCATGCGGTAAATTGGAGCGTGACAGCTCGACAGCTCATTGTCTCACTCTGTGTGCACTGCTTGTACTTAACGCTCGCACAGACCGAGGGCAAAGACGCGATATATCATCGTGATGGATACTTTTCTATATTTCCTCGCTCTGCGATAACGGAGACAAAGAAGCAATCTGTGAGATTTACTGCGAGATGCAGTGGGATATACGATCTCTGCTTCCTCCACTGCGGCGCAATTTCGGTAAAAAGAACGTGCCGGTAATTCTTGTTATATATAGCCTCTACTTCCTTTCCTCAAGTTGCTGGATTAATAATCATAAAACGCAGGTAGAAAGAATTTTACTGGCGGTGGTATAACTGCGCGTTTAGCCGTCGATGCCAATCGCGATTTTCGAATTGACGGCGAAACGGTCACTCCTGCGGAATTGCATTACGTGCGGTTCTCGTTAATTTCGACAGCCGAACCGAAGTCGAAACTCGAGCGCTGAAATTAGATTGGATAGGGCATGTCGTTCTTCATAACAGACCAATAAAGTAAACAGCAATTGGCAGTATATCGCGAATCCATGTCATTGAGAAACAGACGGGTTTAAAGCCAACAATTTATTCTCTCAAGCAAGGCTTTCGGGATAGGTCAAAAATAAGAGTAAGAAGGTGAATTTAATCCCGATGAGAGAGAATCTCGTAAGTGATAACATGAATGTTTGTGTATTGATTTAAATAATTTAAAAGAGACATGAGACTTTTACTGGCACACAATTCTGCGATTTGAAAGCTCTGATTTATTGCGCCTCATAGAACTTGTTTTCACGATTTTAACGATACATATGTACATATATATACGCGTGTCAAACTCGCTAATTTTAGATTTACCCCTTCTGCTCCCTAGAATGGAAATGCTGACGTCCGATGCGTGCAGTCGTCACGCTATTTCTCATCCTATTCTATTCTCTCACGCTTCCGCGGCGAACTCGACAACTCAACGCGTGCGCGCACTCTCATCTCCATTCATCTGCGCCACGAATTGAGCGACAGGGCAGTCTCATCTCCGATGACGCTAATACCTCTCCATCTGATCGCAAATCTATCGTTACACAGTAACGTTTAGTTTATTCAGAGTCTCTCGACTCAAGAAACGTTTTCCCTTAGTCATCAGCGTATCCATCGAATTGTCACGATAATATTTCCCTTCGCACAGAATCAGGACAGCGTTGGACAGTGTTGAAACAGATGCCTCCTTTGGCGGTGTATAGTCGTTGGTTTATTCAAACTTCAAAGTTTGCGGTCAAAGCCTCGAGTTGCTTTTGATTGCGCTTTTGAGATGCATGCGAAACCCGGAAATTCGACCACATTGCGTCGATAGCTGGATGGCCTGATAGAATGAATATTTTGGAGGATAGAAATTCTCGCTTTGTACAAATAAACATCTCTGACGTAAATAAGTCTGCGCGGGATAATTTCGTGTCTCGCGTTATCTTCGCCCGTGAAAAAAAGTACGATGATTATTTTTTACTGGTTATCATAACATACAATCTGTCATAGCGTTGTCTGCAGCATTTTCTTTTGGGATAATTGCGAGGGTGGAGAAAAGAGAGAGGCTAAAACGCCGCGGCTGTAACAACGATTAAAATAACATAGGTCAGGAAATTTAACATATATCGCGCGTCTCATTTAATATCCGTACTTTTAAAAGCATTTTTTCTCGCACCTAATATTTTTTTTGCGATGAAATGTCGGATTGCAATATGCGCGCGAGTTCCATTTATTCGGACAGGAATCACTTCTTTCGGAGTATTCTCGCTCTGATTCGCGCGAGCTTCAAATATTAGTCCTCAGTTATTGCACCACGGTAGAAAGCCAGCTGAGCTCTTATTATTCGTATGTTTCTCGTTCGAAAATTGCAAGAGCTTACAAATTTAAAATCTCGTATCTGAAATATATCTACGATTTCTTTTATAATAAATATTTTATTTAAAAGTATTAACATAAAAATACTATTCTAATTGCGCTGTAAAATAACACATTTAGAGTATGTCGTTTTGCAATTAATACATATGTTTAATTCTTAAAAGTATAAAAGAGATTGATACAGATATTTAAAACATTTTATATCAATTTTTAAAAGATGATTTTTTTATTATTACGTTAAAATTACAGTGAAGTTATTATGATTTTAAGAAATAACTTATGAACTTTACTTATTAATTACGCAAAAGCTAAATCGCATGTTAATTAATCACTAATGTATCAGAACTTGATGTATGATTCTTGGTTTTATTTCGGATAGCTATATGAAAGCAATCTACGATTCATCCTCTTTCAAACTGATTCAGCAATTTCACCGATAAAATCGAGGAAAAATCATCTTAGCTTTAACATTTAAAGTCAAGTTTGATACTCCTGACCTTGAAACCAGCTATACAAAATTAGACTTGGTTTAAAAAAATATTTTTTTTCACACTAATGTAAAAAGGAAACTATTTGTATGTCATTTTTAGTTTAGGAGAAATCAAGTCAAAATTTATCACAATTACGGGATCTGCTACATTAATTTTCCAATAGTATACATTTACACATATATCAATATTACATTTAAATTCTTTGGGAATCGCTCGCCAAGTGTTACAAATCTTCATTAAAACTTTATTTATTATAACGGCGCTGCTATGTTTTCAATTTCTGGAATAATCTCTGTGCGACCCGAATTACGTAGATCTGACATCGATAGGCACGAGAGCGTGGTTAGGAAATTAATGGAGCATTGCCGTTAGTAACTGCGCGGATGCGCAGCATCCGCAGTTCCGGCGACACTGTAAGTGCCTGTATCACCTGTTACGCCTGTCATTCGCTCTTTCGCGCGCATCTCCGAACATCCCGGGCGTTATTAGCTCCTTCATATCATTCGGTATTGTGCTATGTGCTAACATCTGTAACCGGGCACGAGAGCACCCATCGATTACCGATGTCTGGCGCGTTGCGCGAAGAGACGAAGGGATCAATGGGAAATTCAGCGCGCGCGTGACGCTGGAGTCAATCTCGAATGCCGTGCACGGCGACGAGAAAAGTACGCTGGGATACGACGAATTGAGTGAAATCGCATTTACGGTCACAAACGTGATCGCCCGAGCAATTTGTCACGCACCGCTAAAAGTCTTTCAAGTCGAAATGTCTAATCCGAAGACGGAAACTAAGTGCAATAGTATATCGACGGATTCCTTTTGTTATCCAAAATTGAAGGAAACGGGCTAAATAAGAGCCACTCGCAGATGACAGTGTGCATGTAACAATGAATTTAATCTATTACATGCGAACTTGTATATCCATCGTTAATTATAATTTGTTAGATGCTGAAGATGGTACGAAATAAGAACTGAAACGTTTCATCGATAAAACATATGTTAAAACAAACCTCCGCACTGTCCGCACTGTCATCTACGAGTGGCTCTTATTTAGCCCGTTTCCTTCAATTTTGTATTTCCAACGGAGCCTCAACTTTTCAATTCCTTTTGTTATGTCCGACGATTTCCATGCCTTCATACTTCCCAATCCATTTTGATTGAGTGCATAATCGGAATGAAAAATCTTGCGCTCCGTAAGACTGGACAATCAATATTTATACATGAATCAAAATGGATTGGGAAGAATGAAAGCATGGAAATCGTCGGACATAACAAAAGAAATCCGTCGATACCATTGCACTTATATTGTTAGTTTCCGTCTCCGGATACCAATTTTCCAATCCCATGATCCCGCGAGTATATCGGAACGCGGTAAATCGAAGCCGTGTTCATCATTAGGAACACCTCGCCGAGTGGATAACGTGCTTCGCGGTCCGCGGCTTCTCCGCGATATATAGATTTCGAAGCGAGAGAGAAAAATTGACGAGACCCCCGCCATTGAGGCCGGTCGTTTACGCCTCATCCATTCTACGAGGCGAACCGCGAACCCGTCGAGGGTCCGTCGACATCACTTTTGCCGGAGGAACCTTTGCCAAGGGACGGGCGAGATATCGATCGTCATCTTCGTTCTACACGCCAACACGACGATATTCAAATAATTTCAGCCGCCACTCGTGGGTGGTGAGTTCTCTAAATATTTGGCCGAGTATATTTAACGGCATGCACGTGAAAATTATATGTGTGCGCGCGCGCGCGTCGCACACGCGGGATTTGCGTATACGCGTCGCGTCGGCGGGTTTTAGGACGCGGGGAAAGAGATTACAGCGGCGGTGCCTGCTGAATCTACCTTGCTAAAAATACGCGTCGCAATAAACTCAAGGGTGACGTCTACCACGCGGATCAACGACGTTTTTAGCTGTCCTTCTTCTTCTTCTTCTTCTTCTTCCAGAACTTTCGTTTTTTCTCTATAATTACCGTTCTCAAGATTATCGTTTTGCAGTGCTTACGTCATTTTTATATTCGCCGCCGTAAACTTGGGATAATTTCATCAACGGCGCTCATATTCTCGAAGCGTCAAAATTGTGCCTATTTGCATATGTAGCAAGCTGTCTATTTTCCTTATTTGTATAATGTACAATTTTTATTTTTTACCTACTGAATCTTTTGTATCAGTTTGTCTGTTCTGTTAACACACTGTATATTAGAGGGCTTTCCCGTAAATAAAGTAGATTATTATTATTAAAAAATAAGCACGAAAGAAATAAAAATTTTCGGTAACGTTATATCTAATCATAATAGGTTACTTTGTTTCCTCCATTTGAGATGCTTGATGCACTTAATCGGAGCGATAATAATTTAGATTTAACGCGTGTGGTCGTGTTCATTGCGTCAACATTTGCCTTTCGGGCGGGTTTATTATAATAAGATGCCCCCCTGCATAACATAACATTAAGGATAATTAATAATAACATCACGTCTCTTCGGGTTCAAAGTCTTAGGGAATCAGGGCTAAGAACATTATTCTGATTATCCGCATTATAGTTATACAGTTTAATCATCTCATTATAAAAGATTTCAAAGTCGTTCCGATGTTTTCGAACTTCAACTGGTTTTACCATAATTATAGATAACTTTAATATTCGCATCGAAGTTTATATTAGGGCTCGATATTATAATAAACGTCATTAATCCGTAGACAAATCTACGGAAAATTAACCACTTTTAAGATTTCCTCGATAAAATAAAAGACTGAATAATTCGCTGACGAATATAATGCGAAGCATTCTGTAAACATCTCATAGCACTTATGCGGCATTCTTGCAAGAATATTTGCACGCTGCTGACGTTCATAAAAGACGATGTGGCCCCCTCGGGCTGCGTTCAAAAACATCACTCGACGAGTGCCCCCATGTAGGGGTAAACAGCACAGTTGTTGGCCACATCTTAAAAATTAAAGATTATAAAGAAATACTATTAAAATGTTTTCAATTATTACACAGAAAAGTGTATTAAACATTTTTGTATTTATAATTAAAAACATTTTAATATAGTATATTCTTTATAATCTTTATTTTTTTGAGATGTGGCCAATCATTGTAGAGCGGCCAACAACTGCACTGTTTACCCCTAGCATTTTATCCTTGTTGTTCACCGAATGTTAAACAAGAATAAAATGATAGGTACATGGGGGCACTCGGCTGATGTTTTCGAACGCAGCCTCTAGAGCTTGTTCGAGATTAAACGCGAAAGCGCGCGCAAGAAAGTGTTCTATCCTACCGAGATGGGAAAACCCGTGAAAACCGCGGTCGATCTACTTTAATCACCCTTTACGACGCGATATAAATAGCTTTCAAGTTATTTATCACCTACTCTCCATAAAAATCCTTTCCCTCGGCCGACAGCGAGGGTACGGCTAAAGTTTCTGCGCGAAATCAATTCGTTATTTCGAGAGAAATAATTATCTCCGAGTTGATAACAGCGCGCCTTACGAGTGTTCGATTCTACAGGGACAAAGTGATGGATAACGCGACCCTCGAAGGTGCGATATGCATCATCGATATGACAGGATATGGATCAGTCATTTTATAAGTGTCAGACTTACAATTCCCTCGCGGAAAAATTCATCTCTTAGTGTGAACACCCCAGTCGAATAAACATAAAGCAATCGATGGCGAAAATGTGACGATGAAGAACGATACCCTGGATTTCTCGACGCGTTCTCGAGGCCATTGATTCATTAATTCCGCCATGGATATTAATAATCAGGACGATCGGAATCAACGGCTGAGTGTCGAGTGCGAAAGGATAATTCTCTACGTGGACGATTTCGCGGCGGCGACCGGTCAGGATTTGTCGACGGGGTTCTATAACCGTGCCAAGGATGTTTACGCGCTGTCCGGCGAACCGGATGGTACACGGAGAGGTCATCGTTCCTGCCTGTATCCAGTTCCACCCACTCTCGACGGTCTGGGCTTGCAGCTGGACGATCGTTCCGGTCTTTATCTTCTCGACTCCGGCGATAGATCGCCCTCCCCCAATCTGCTATGCTCTCAGACGAGCACCCCGCGACGCTCCAGATGCAGTTTAGACGTCGATCAGCGTTCCAGCAGGCGTTCCAGCATGTCGAGTCGCTCGAGGGCGAACAGCTGCAGCAGACCAACCCCTTTAGGTAGGAAGTAATTGGAAGATGTCCACGAATGTGGGGGAAAACATTTTATTCCTTATAACTAATTAAAGAAAGAACGATTAGGAATTTCTTCGCCAGTGATTAAAAACCAAAAATAATAAATAACTTAAATAATAATTAAAGAAAAATAATTAATTTCGAGTCAATATTGCCTTTGTAGAGTTTATATCTCACAGTTCACGTTTCATGTCTTTTCGCGACATCCAAATGTACCTAATCGAATAGAATAATCGACTTTCTCAACTTGATGCCGTAGCTCGAACGCATTAAAGATATATGGAACATACCGCGTTTTGGCTCGAAGCATCCACAAAAGGGATTATCGCCTTGTATCGATCAATTTCTGTGCTGGGCGTGCAGAAGACGCTTTAACATTAATACGTGACGACGACGTGAAACTTTAGGGGATGACAGAAGAGCCAGCGTCAGCAAGAAAACCAGGCCACGTAGGGCAAGTACCGCAGTTTCCCGAAGGGATTCCGTCCGCCCAATAAAGGTGGAAGTCAGGCAGACGCAGAAGATAATAGAGGACGCTCAGCAACTCGAGCAAGCGAGACGTCATCGGCGGATCGCCATGATCGTTCTGGGCACCTTTATCTTTATTCTGGCAGCCTCGGTGCTGGTGGTGGTGATCACCTTGACGCAAAGCAGCTTCCTGAATCCTGCACCCGGCTCAAAAGATCTGATGGCCGAACACAATCGTAAATCATGAAATTTGAAAGTTTAAATATACTAACTCCGATTTAAATACTAACTCATTGGATATTTTCATTAGAACACCGAGATCTTTGGAATTTATAAGCTGTATTCAAAGTCACTAACCACGCGACTCTCCCTTATCCCTCGTCGTTTCAAGCTAAATGGCGTTTCTTCGCGGTTAATTAATTTTGCTCGCGGATTTAACTTCTATAATACAGTTGCGCCGCAACGCAACGCTCGATAAGGCTAATTTAAGTTTTGCGCTACTTCTAATTCACGAGCGATTAAGCGATCTAACTCGCCCCGTCTCGAAGTTAAGAAAAATCTATCCCGACACGACAAGAGAGTGACATAAATCTATATATGATCGTCATTCGCTCGCATTGAGAAAACGCGCGGGGGCGCGAGATGCTAGTTTTATGTCGTATGTCTCTGAGGAGATAAAGTTTTTCACTTCACTTACCCCTGTATTCTTATCGTTTCAGTGCGGAAGGAGAACGAGGAGCTGCTGAACTCCCTGAACAGAGACATTTCCGTGCCCGAGAATGTCACGGCGCCTCCCTAAGACGGGGTGAATTCTTCCGGGCGGAAATGCATCGCTCGATCTCGATTCGCTTCAGCCACGTACGTGACACGAAGTCTCGCGAGGAGCACGATGACACATTTCACGACGACTGACAACGTCGTTTAGGAATCAACGTCTCGAATGCGTTTCGTTTTACGGAGACGTCCGGGTGATTCAGGGGAGAAATTCCGAGAGACGATGGTGAGAAAAAATCGATTGGACTCGGATCGGCAGCTAGCACGCTGATTAGATTGTAATTTTAATGCATTTTAACGCGACGCTCCAGAGAGACGCGTCCCTGTATACGGCGTACATGTATGTCGGGGAAACGTTATTGCGACGAGCTCGCGAAAAGTCCGATCGCGACATTCGATATACCATGTTGCGTCGTCGATTGTATTGTTGCCGCGTTCGAAAACGTCGCGTTGGTATACATACATCTCGAATCGATACAGACTAGGCGCTTTCAATTCCACAGCAAGCTTTCGTCAATAAGAGCTCTTATTCCGATTAGAAACACGAAACCAGAATACAATCTGAATTATTCTTGAAGCTTGGCCAAGTTGATAACTGAAACTTAATACACGGAAAAAAAAGATAGTTTTAAAATATGGATAACTAACATTTTTTGCAGCACAAGAGCTATATTTCTTGCAGTCTAAAACTTTAACAAAAGGTTTTGCTACTATTGCTAAATTATAGTTATCACTGCAAAAAATGTTAGTTATCCATATTTTACGACTAAATTTAGCTATAGTAGCTAATCTATTTTTTCCGTGTGCAGTAATTAAACTCACAATTAATAATAAAAGTTTTATTTGATTAAATAAATATAATTAACATCGAATTTGGCATTTTCTACAAAAAAAAAAGGACTTGCACATTGCTTCCTCACCATTTTTAAGTGTGCAAATTAGGAATTTGCACATTGTTTTTATTACGCTTGTAAAGCTCCTCTTATGAGGAAGCTTGTATTTTATTTTATGCATAATTATTAGTATTTATTAATTTGGCTTCCTCATAGAGGAAGCTTTATGAGCGTAATAAAAACAATGTGCAAATTCCTATATATAATTTGTACACTTAAAAATAAATATAGGTACTTTTAATTAATTATACTTTACATCGAATTTGGCAATTTCTACACAGAAAAAGAGAAGTGTCAAATCAAGACTTATATACTCGTATATACTCAAGAATCTATAATCTTGAAATGAGATTAATATTGCGTTAAACGAAGACAACTTGCTTAAATGAAATCATTTATATAGTCTAACCAAGAAAAAAAATTAAAATAAAAAGTTGAAATTCTTAAGATTACAGATTGTTACGTACATACGAGTTACATGTATAAGTTTTGATTTGACACTTCTTTTTTTCTGTTTAATGTAGCTGACAGTAATCATTTATCTCTCATTAATCTCACTCAGCAATTGTCTAGTTTACTAGTATACGTGATCTGTCATGATAAATGCGAAGCGATTAAGCGATTAAGAGCGCCTGATCTGCGTGGAAGCGAGCTGTAATTTTTCAGGAGCGCGATTACGATCTTTGACGAGAGTTCGCGCAGTTTTGTTGCGAAATTTATTCCGACGATAGGTCGCACACCGAATGTGAACAACGAAAAGGAACGATTTAGAAGTCACGCGAGAGGATGCGGTGCCATATTATGTATAGACGTGGCATTTAGCCGTCCGCCCGTCGGCGAAGAAATCGGCCGGTGAGATGAGACCTCTCGTCTATTTCCTTCCTCGGATACGAGAGGATGTATGTACATACGTGGCCCGAATTAGGTACGCGTGAGTAACGATCCGCGTGAGTATCAACACGCGAATATACGAGCTTCACGAGTAGTTTTACGCGGACTCGCGAGAAATCGTATCGTTCAGACAAAGCCGACATAGGATGTACTTAGATTCCTCGGTGCTTTTTTTACATGTCTTCCAGGACGAGAAAGGACACGAAAGCTCAACGAACGGGGGCTCTCGGGCCGCCGATTCCTCGCGCTGACGACGGCCTTGGACGTTTTCGTGCGTGTAGAAAGCTGTACATAAGAACGTTCGTTATTAACAAAATCGTTTGTAGTTACGCACATCGGGAGGATAGTCGAGATAAGGGCCAAATTTGTTGTTGTCAATTGTAAGATAACTTGTCATAAAAAAAATGCCCACCCGAGATCGCGCGATATATAGGAAGAAGAGAAGTGAAGGAACGGAGCACTATTGGCAATCGGTTATTAAAATGTACGTACCTGCGTGTACGCGCGTGTGTGTGTATGTACGCATGTACATACACTATTGTACGAGTAAGGATATAATTCACGCTTCGCACGAAACAGCCGAAGTATTTTTATTCTCTTCACTCCGCTCACAATTTCCCATTTCGCGCTTTGTGACTAATTGCTTAAAGTTTTATATCGGATATTTTTCGCTATAATGATGATGGCGATTCAGCAGAAACTTTTCCCGATACATTTATTCCGCAATCCCTTTCTATACACGAGTATGGAAAATATTTGCCGAGCATAATTCGATCCTATAAATCTTGTATTTCGCAACTAAGCAATAACTGTAATTTATAGCGAAATTCCGCGAAATGTATATTCTGCGTTTTCATAAATTTATTAAATTTTGTACAGGATACCATCCGTTATATTTTTATATACGTTATCGCTACTCGCAGTGAAAACATTATGAATTTTTACCATTGAGTTTTATCGTTCCGTTTGTTCCGTTCGCGATTGAAATTATTTTAATTTCAAACGTCAGGTCAAATCTGATGTCGCCGAAACAGCTGACGTCTCGTGTGACAGGATCAACAATATTATCGATAAAATAAAATATATAGCTTTCCGTACATATGGATACCGGTTATGCACTGATAGATGCAATCTGGTTTATGCTGAAAAATAACCGTCATATTTGGCAACAAAAGTTCTCTGTGACACAACAGGGTCGAACTTCAATATTGCTAAGGTTGGGAGAAATTTATAGGATTTTCCTGAAAATCTCTCTCGTTCACGAAAGCCTTTCTCGCATTGAATACCGGCTAAATTGAATCGTTCAGATTGATATACGAACATTATTTTTTTTTTAGAACCATGACATTTATCATATTGTATTTTTAGAACGCAAAGCGTATTAAAACGTATACGTAATTTTCGCTATACGCCATTTTTATTTGATTTCCGCATGAACGCAGAAATGAATATTTATTCATTTAAATGTGATATTTTTGGCACACTAATTTTAATTAAAACGTATCGTTTTTCGAGGAGCTCGGCCACAGTTTTAAATTTCTGCGAGTCTGTTATAGCGATCGCTACGGTTAACGCGGGATGACTTTTTCTATTTGACAATGAGATAATGTACGATAACGTCTATAAATATTGGAGTTTACACGTACGCGTATATATATATATATATAATTAGTCCCTAATGCCGTTTCCGCGATGTAAAATTAACGCGACGCGGAATATCGAGCGGTTAAGGAAAAAAAAAAAAAGAAAAATCGCAGACGAATTTTAGAATTTTCATGATTACTTGTTACCAGGCTCACACGTATACGAAAACGTAAGATATCACATACATCTTCGAAATGTTACGATCGCGCGACAGATCGATCGCAGTTTAGGAGCGGCAAGAAGAATTTTCTTCGTCCCTTTCGCGACCAATCTCTTCTACTCGTCAATTTCTCTGTCCTATGTGCCGAATTAACGCGTCTGCGTTGCTCCGTTTCGCTGTCTATTCTAAAGGTAACCGTCCTGAGAAATTATGTTTCATCGCAAAGAAAAAAACCATTGTATTATACTTCGCCGATCGCGTTTGATATCCTTTGCTCTATTCACGAACGACGGGGCCGATGCAGGTTCGATCGATCGCACACATCAGATGACTGTTTATCGTCGTGGAAAGGGAGATCAGTTTGACAGGCACGTTCGCGTCGCACAATCAATCGGCAAACGTAGTCGCCGATCTTTCGCGATATCGCATAAGAGCGTAAGTTAGAAATTAATCGATAATCGGTTTGTCGGGCTTCTTTTTCTAGATAAATATCGGCGTTCGGAGATCGTTACGTTCGAAGATGCGGCGCAGCCGATTTCGCAGATAAGCTTGTCAAGATAGTCTTAAAGCAGCTCACGGCCGTAGATCTCTCGCCGGAAGTACCTCGGCCATAGTTCTTGATCGCCGATCGACTCGGCGATTCGGAGAAACACAATAATTCGCTACACGCGAATTTTTCTATGAAGATATTTCCCTTTTTTACCTGTAATTACTAATTTCTAGGGCCACTTGGTAGACGTTATATAGCGTACGGGGATCTTCGCGACGAGCCTTCACTCCCATCTTCTTTTTTGCATTACGCTATGGAGATCACTTGGCCTAACGCGAGAGATCCATTTAATAAGCGAGCTAATAAATAGCTTAGTACTCGCGCGCTCGTGGCTTTTACCCGGGTAGTCTCGAAGAGATCCCACGAGGGCGAATCCGAGTTCGACGGGTGTTCGCACATATAGTGGACGTTAGAAACCTCGAGGACAATCGGAGAGAAAACAAAGAGAGAGAGAGAGAGAGATATTTGCGCTGGTCGCTGGTTTTTATTTCTTACGACACTATGATACCACCGAGGATAATCGTATCGATACAATCGCGCCGACTTCTCGGCATTTGCGTGACTGATTAAACTCCCTTTGTCAAGGTCGCACCGTAATTAAAATTTAAGACCCCCGAGATACGAGATGCCAAACCTGTGCGTGTACACAGTTAGGGGTTGCGCACAATAAACGGAATAGGCAATAGGGAAGAACAGAGAATAGGGAACAGTTCAATATTAACATGAAATTCATTAACATATGTAATTCAACTAAATTGGGAAAGGGTTTCGAGTCGATAATGTGTTCGTGTGTTCGTGTCGATAATAATATTACTGTGTGAATTTTATACTTATTCCAACTCAAATGAACCGCGCCGAATAAATTTTTAGTCTTACAACACAGCCCTAGTTTTGCTGGGACAGTACATCCACATACATTAAACCGATAATCGATTTAATCAGCAATTTATGATAAGAGAATCATTATGAGGATATTCAAATAGTTTATTGCGAAAAATATTACCTCAGCCAGAGGTTCGAACCTGGAACCTCTCGCAATCCGTGCGGGCGTCGTATCAATTCGACCACACGAACATTCTGTCACGGCTCGAAGCCCTTTCCCAATTTAGTTGATTTTCAAAACGAGCCTTCTTGTATTATATATAATTCACTAACACAGAATAGAGGAACAGAAGAATAGCGCTGAGGAACAGTGATAAAATATTATTTTATATTCTGTATGCCATGTGCACAATGCACAATGCATATGTTAATATTGACCTGTTCCCTATTCCATTTATTGTGCGCAGCCCTTTACGCACTCCAGTTCCCTCTGACAATCATAGTGCCGACGTGAGTACGATCGCGATTGTGTGTGCGTTTTTACGAGAGAGAAGGAGAGGGCATTTTCTGCGTCCGTCGCAGCGACGCGACGCGCGGCGTGGCGTGGCTCGTTACACGAGCGACAAGCTCCACTCGGGGGAGAAAGCGGATTGTTCTCCGATCGTTGATCGCTCGGGATCGCCGAGCAGAAATGACTCTCACTGCTTCTCATTGCTTCTTACTTTGTATAGCTTCGATATCGCGCCGACAGCTACACGCATCCGTCGGCGGAAAAAATGTGTTCGCAATAAAAAAAGATGAGGCACCGATAAAACGTACAAAATTTTAACTTCAAAACTTCGTCTACAGTTCAAGTACTACCAGGTACTGCAAACAGGAGATTCGCGATTGTATGAGAGGCACACGGCTCAATATTATCGAATTTCTCGAGAGAGATTTTAAAAATCTATCCACTTTGACTGAAGAGTTTCTGAATATTTCTAAGTATGTAACTTCGTGTAGATAATAATGTCTAAATTAAAAGTGCGAAAAGCATTCGTATAATTCTTTTCCGTACAGTAAGAAGGGAAAAACCTATCTTTGTGCTTTACTTTTTATCCTTCTATTACGTAAAAAAAAAAAACCTTCAGTTATTAAATATGCACTGGAAATACTGGTAGATCTGAAAACGATCATTTATTTTTATGACGCGAGATTAAACTCTATAAAACAATGTGCATATTAAATAAGGAACCGATTTTGCGGTCTGAATATACATACAACTGTAAAATATGCGCGCAAATAAATCTGCGGTTTTTTTTTCTCTTTTTTTCGGTAAAATTGGGCGACGTGCGTAACATTAAATAATAAGCTGTGTTGCAAGGTTTTATCTTGTCGCTCTCGTACGCGAGGCACGCGTGTTTTATTCAAGGAAAAAGAGTCACGCGAGTGGTGTATTCCGGGCACGCTGACGAGATTTTACGCCAGGGATTGTAGTAGTAATATAATAATCTCGACCACGAGGTGTGTATCATAGCGAAGCGTTGTGAGATGTTACAATGGATGAGATATTATAAAAAAAAGAAAAAAAAAGAAGTTTATGTTTCTATATTGTAATAACGTTTATGTATAACGAGATTATTATAATGCAAAAATATACATACTAGTTGTCCGGTTTGCGATCGCCTCTTTATTCACCTCTATACCGAATCGCTCGTGTCTCCTGAAATGAGTCTGAAAAATAGGAAAAAGAGAGAGAGACAGAGAGGAGAAATCGCGAAATCGTGCACACGGAGACGGCAAGGAAAAAAGGGCTCACACACACTCGGATATATCTACAGATCAAAACGGTGAGTCTTTATTTGTCAACGTTTATTGCAAACTTCTACATTGTAGAAATCTGTGAGGTCGAGGTGGAGTTCGATTGGCGTTTGAACCCTGCCTAAAAGGGACGTGTAGAGAGTCATGCAATAGCACGAACATACTTGACACTCGAGTATAAGATGTAAGCTTATCAGATATAACGTGCTCCGCGCGTGCATTACGTGGGCCGTAATGATAAAGGCGAATGACTGGACACTATCCGCGAATTATTTCTGTATACCAAACGTGATGTCCATTCATACGCTTTCGGCTGTTTACTCGTCAAACAGCTATATTATGTTCTTCGGTCTACGTAACAGGGGTAAATCGCATCGCCAGGATCAAGAATAAACTTTACCTTCCCTTCTCGCCCCTCGAGCGGAGGTGCCGTTAGGCCGATTGTGAAAACAATTGGGATATGGATTTTCCACGTCGGCCAGACGACCATTTACACGCGGAAGCACGCAACCCGGGTAGGTACTCCGGGGTAAGTTTATAACGCATGCCGGAACGCATGCGTGAGTGTTTTCTTTAACTCTAATAACGGGCCAGTTATATTCTACGCCGAAGCTATTTCTATAACGTACGTATGTCTCTCACCCTGCCTGAAAGGGAAATATAAGTTAGTCATGCCACAGTGCTCGTCTAAATCCTTCTTGCATCAGGGCCATAGGCGTGCGCGCGTAACGGGTGTTTGAGATACGCGCGGATCACACGCGCTATCATTCAATAACGTTTAATCGTAAGCGTTATATCATCTGCTGTTTTGCACCCTGCCTTAAAGGGATAAGAAAGATGTTCCTAATCGCCATGGTGTCGCGCCGAACAGGATTTTGCTATTATTTCTTTCCTTTTCTTTTGCTTCCTTAGAGATTCTTTATACACGCTTACTCCATTATTTTATTCCTTATTGTATCTTTTCATTATTCTTCTTATATTCCACGAGAGATTCTTCACGTTCAGATCACGTTTGAGATGCAAAATTGTTCAGGGATATCTTATCACGAAAGATACGTATCATGCGGAGTTAAAGGCGACAGATTCTCTCCGCATGGAACTTTCCGCGAAAATCTTTTGCCTGTTCGGAGCTCGGCCAGAGCGACAAATAAATACTTTACGATTAATTAAAAACTATCAGTCTCAAGCTTCAGTTTAACCCTGCCTAAAAGGGAATAAAGGTGGTCATGCAAGATTGCTCTTACCATATTCGGGGCCCTAGCTAACGCACGTTGGATGCACGATGACTTCCGAAGAAACGGTTTTCCTGAAACGATTCGTCGGAAACCACCGGACACATTGTAAATTCGCATTATTCTCGGCCGAGATTTCTTCGCCAAATCGAGATTTTTGCCGATCGAGTTAACGCTTCAAAGCCGGCACAGCAAACGAACAAGTCGTCTGCACAATTGCTATATACGAAAGTAGAAAACGTTCAGCGAACACGGCAGTTGAATGAACGGCTCTTGAGGAACACATTTGTTTTGACACATAAAAATACGCTCCAATAACAGACAACCGCTGCAGCCGGTTCCGCAACTGTTGTGCACGCTAAAGTCTTCCACTCGACTTGTGCGCAATTGTGTATATAAATGAAACTCGGCTTTCACGCGTTGCTAATGATAACAAAGAATAATAGTGCAAAATTTACGCCATTATTTTCCCGTAAAATTCCGCGTAATTCGACACACGTTTTTTTTTAATTAAGGTGTTTGACTTGAGGTAGTCTCGAATTAATAAAACGTTTACACAAGTGACGAGCACCTATTTGCGCGTCTAAAATGTAAATGTAATCCAAACAAATATGTCATTATCGCGAGCTCTAGTTTCTGTCTAATTATAACATCGTACGATAATATCTCGATCGGAAAAATGCTCTTTTGGCGATCTCGTTACTTCAATCGAAGCGCCTTCTTCAATGGAATATATAAGGGCCCTTTCTTAAATACTAAAATCTTATAAACTAGCTTCTCTTTGAGGAACCTTTCCTCCGTATTCTAATAATTAAATTGTGATTCAAATTCCATTCAGTTTCGTAGTTGCGGTAAAGTATAAAATAAAAAAAATTTCGTGCAGATGCAGATTCAAATCAAAACGCAAAGGACTCTGCAACTAGCAACATTAGAGATTCTTGAAATTTCCTTTCGAATTTTTTGTATGAAAGAGCGCGTAAATCCGTCGACAGGGAATGCCCTCCGGTTCCTTCGAATGATTTGCAAACCGTAATGATTTGTTCCCATTTAAATTTTGCAAGCGATAACGTCTTATTTTCATTAAAATTTTGCAAACAGCACTAATTAATTTCATTCATACTAAAACAGTATCAATTTCATTCATATATCTTATCGAAACGACAACCCAATTGGATACCAAATATTGCAATTAATCTTACCGCTGATCGTTGGAAATATCTCTCGTCCTCTTTTACAATCGATCCGAACGTAACCGGAAGGGCGGTCAGCCTGGAGATTCCCTGTCGAATGTCCCATAATCCATGAAACGCGCATCGCTTATTTCTACCGTTTAAAAATTATCGTGCGTGAATTCTTCATAAGTATCGCGACCTTACTTGTGCCTCGAGCAATCGTAACCCTAAGCAATCGTACTTATTTGGACTTGCTGCTCGCCTTTCGCGCTGCACTTCTTTTTCTGCTTCTTCTTGTAGTTAAGCTCCTCCTGAATTTCCAGCAGCGACTTGCCTTTGGTTTCGGGAACGATCAGCGCGATGAAAATCACGCCGACGTAGCAGCTGATGGCGAACCAGCCGAAGGCCGCGTAAACTCCCAAACTGTCGGAGATGACTTGATACATCTTGGAGACGATGAAGGCCAGCAACGAAGACACCAGATTGGCCAACGACACGGCGGCGCCCTTGACATTCGTCGGGAACAGTTCGCCCAGCATCATGTAGGACAATGGATTCAGACCCAGAGCGATGATAAGCTCATAGAATATCACGGAGGAATGAAGCAGCCAGCCGTATCCGAACGTGTCCACGCCCAATTGGCATTTTACGAGATAAAAGACACCGGCGATGGTCAGCGCGACTCCAGCTAGAAGAGAGGTGGTGATGAGTAACGGTCGTCTACCGAGCTTGTCGACCAGTACCACCGCTCCGAGGCCGGCGATCAATTGAAGCACGCTCAACAGGATGACAGACATACTCGCGGGCAGACCCGCGTCGCCTTCCTCGAGGATCTCCTGAGTGTACGACTCGACCGCGGCGATACCGCTGAACTGAAGGACGAACTGCAGGCCGATACTGATGATGACGGCGCGTCGGTTGCCAGGCGTGCTGAACAGATCCCAGAATCCGCCGCGATCGCTGAGATCGCGTACGACTATCTTCTGCATTTGCTCCATGTCCGTCTCCAGCTGATTCTCGGAAGCGGAACGCTTCAAACGTTTCAGATTTGTCAACGCGTTTCCTTGACGATTCTTCATCAATAAGTAATACGGCGATTCGGGCATCCAGGGGAAGCTCATGAAGAATACCAGCGGGATCAGCAGGCAGCTGTAACCGAGCAAATGATAGGAGACAAACGGACCGATCGCGTGAGCGTACAACTCTCCGAAGGTGACCATCAGCTTGATGAAGGAGCCGAGGGTACCCCTGATCTCCTTGTCGGCGATCTCGCCGATGTACATCGGACAGATGACGTACGCTATGCCCTGACCGATACCACCGATACCGCGAGCAGCGTATAGAACATAGGGATTCCACGCTATAATGATCAGAACGAACGAGAGAGACAGAGGTATGCCGCCTATCAGCAGGCTCATCTTGCGACCTAACCGGTCTACGATTAAAGCCGCCACGATGCATCCGGGAACGGTGCCCAAAAGGTAGAAAGAAGCGATCCAGGAAGCGTCGTCGGACGTTATCGGGACATGGGAATCGGATGACTTCAGTATTGGCAAGGTGGGTGACGTCCAGCCTATATGAGATCCGGTAGCTGCCAGCGATAGAGTAGCTGTGGTAAAAACGGATAAGTTATAATTTGGCACTATTTCTTCCGCTGATTTTCCTGTTTGTAGAAATCATAAGAAAAAATGGACTCTATATATAAAAAAGATTTATAGATGAAAGAGAAGATTAATTACATAATCTTTTCTAGACAATGTAAGATAGTCGGGATAAATTATTATTTACGCATAGAAAATGTAGTATGTATAGTTACGTATAAGTTATGAGATAAATTATATCATGCTATATAATTGTAATAAATAAAGGTAGCATTTACGATATAAATGCGAATCTCCTTCTAATTTGACGAATGCTTGTGCGATCTTGTGCTTCGGACTTTGGATACTCTTGACGCCGAAATTTTCAAGGTCTGTGGTTACAATTTCTACATGATAATCAAACTGATGGTTATCTATAGCCATCTATAGCCAATATAAAAAATGGGAATAACATTTGCACTTTTGGCAATTTTTCTGAATTTGCTCTAAATTAATTATGTAGATCGTGAATCTTTATTAGTACAGTGTTTTAAAGTTTTAAATTATTAACAAGATGTTTTTATTTTAAATCACTTATGTCAGTTTTTATATTTAAAAAAATAGTTTAGATTTATTTACCTGTAATCGCTGCTAGATATTGAGGCCACCGTTTAACACGGGATTGCTCCATCTTTTATTTCTTCTTATCCTATGACTGGAGAAAAAACCAGAACTTTTTTATTATTAAAAAAGTATGGATGCGATTTTATTGAAATTAAGTACGATTATTATAAAAAATATGTGTATTCTTTCGCTCTAAAACAAACACACATATATATATATATGTTCTATCATTTTATATAAAGAATTCCTAGCAAAATGGATTAATAATAATTTATCAATATTGGCAATATAACACCACATTTTACAAGATACGCTTTACAATGTCACGTTTACAGTAAATCTTACAAATCAATGGTTTGGTCTCACTTCTGTCCCTTAAGCTGTTTATACAGACAATTTTATTAAGTTTTAATTGATATTGTGCTTACAGAGATAACGATGAAACGCGCTAATGCTACCAGAGAAGATGACGAATCACCACGAGCCTAACGACACCCGAATTTTAATACATTTCAGATGGAATAAGAACGCATTCATGGCGCCGTAGATTATATATGTCACTTTATCAGCGCTTTCCTTATCAGCGATTCGTGTCAAATCTGTCGCTGTCCCCACTTGAGAATGTTTGCTTATTACTAGTAAGTTAGTTCGGACGAAGGACAGGTAAAATAAACATCGAATTATACTTCTGTGCACGTGCCATCATCCGCAAATTACTACGTGCTTGATTATTTGAGATAACGACGAAAATCTTAAAATAACCCAATTAACATGAAGATATAATACGTAAATGTAATCCTTTGAGTTGTGCAATGCATGTTTCGAAGAGGCAATATTTAATGTCACGTGGAGTCGGTGGAGTTATTGTACGCTACATTGACTCGGTACGAAATAGTATTGCGTCTCTCGATTATCTATTTCATTATACGATAAGTTAAAATAGAATAGATAATATAACGATTAATATGATAATATCTGATCGACTATCTTATTCTACGTTGTTGCAAGATTTTCGAAAAATAAAGAAGACATTAGCGTCGCGGCGTTCGCCACTTGTGCTAGTGATTTCTATCTGACATTTAAATGCTATTTTAATTAATTTGAATGCCGCGATATTTATACAAGAAAGATTAAACATACTATGTAACATTCTATATTATTTAACTGCGTTAAGTATCGATCAAGTGAGATTTCATAAAAAAAACTGTGAAAACGCGATCATCACATATTTAATTGTTTCCGTTATACAAATAATAGGATTAATATCTTATTATTAATTACAGGGAAAATCCTATACATAGAGAGTTATTTATAAATAATGCCTTTTTGTTGCCGCTGATTAACGGCAGGTAACGAACGTGCAATAACATTACAAGCTTATTGGTATAAGTAATTAATCACTTTACAGCATCGCAGCTGTGATATAATAGTCTCTCTTGGAAACAACGGTCTCTCCGGGACCGTCATGAATAACGGACAATAACAGTGGACAATAAAGAGAGCATTAAAAAAAGCGAAATCATTATTTTTTCGTAATGCACATTTTTTAAACCGTTGTTTACATTCTACTCGCGCGAAAGGGATATAAATGCTCTCCGCATAGGCTGTGTCGTGAATTATAATAAGAGCACGCTGCAAAATAACACGTGCAATCGTCGTTTTTATTTCATTATATACCCCAGATAACTTTTGTGTCTAATAAGACGTCTCAGATATGTTTTCTTAAGAGAACGTTATACGAATGTCTTTATGATTGTTCTATAAAATGTCTTCGAAATTTTTAATGAAACTTTAAGACGTCTTTTAAATAACTTCAACACGTTATAATGTCTTTTGGAATCTCATTTTCTTCCTTTGATTATATACTTTTTGTCTTCTTATCTTCTTCTTAAATATATAATTAATAAATAATAAATCGTTGCACAATCGTAATATACATACTTCGTGATTTATATTATCCAAAATTATCGTTTATATGTATAGAACGAGATAATGAAATTTTTGTGCGAATTATAACAATATGTTTTCGCAAGAATGATCGTTGTTTATAAACTTTCCTCCGCGGAATCTTTTCTCGGTCACCTTTAAATCAAACGCACAAGGCAAGCGTTATCGCGCCTTGAAACCTTGATAATTCCCGTCGCAAATATGCGTTTTACACATCCGTGTGCAAACGTAGTGCATTGCAAGTTTTTTGTGCGAAAACGCGTGGATATTCCTTATCGGCCTAATTAGTTTACGAAAATCACGCGTTCTCGTAATATTGTTAGAAAGTCTGATAAATGTTTAACAACACTGAAATTTTCCATGATGCAACAATTTGAAAAATTAAATCAGATGAAAAGTGGATTTACAGAAAAAAGAGAAGAAGAGAGAGAGAGAGAGGGGGAGAGAGGGAGAGAGATAGAGAAGGAGAGAGAAAGGGAGAGAGAGGGATGGAGAGAGAGAGGGAGAGAGAAAGGGATGGAGAGAGAGAGGGAGAGGGAGAGAGAGAGAAAGGGAGAGAGAGAGAAAGGGAGAGAGAGAGAAAGGGAGAGAGAGAGAGAAAGGGAGAGATAGAGAGAGGAAGAGAGAGAAAGAGGGAGGGAGAGAGAGAGAGAAATTGACAAAATAAATAATTTAAAAATTGTAATATAAAAAATGGTAATATATAAAATAAGATAAATCATAATTGCTATAATTTACCATAGAGATCAACTGTTATTTTCATGTTGCCATACCTTGCGCTGCCAATGCTTGCACTGTAAGTGCTTTCATCGCAGTGCAATAGCGATATTTATACCGCGCCGCTGAATAACGATCTATTTGTATGTATCTTCTTTGCCACTTGCGTTGAACCTACTGTCATCATATATTCTATATTCTATATATAACCAGAATAATTAATGATTTCACAAAGCATCGATATGTTCCGTATTCTTTTGGGCATATGTCGCTGATATGAAATTGCCATATGTGCTGCATGCGGAAACGACGCGACGTCAGACAAGCTTGTTTAAACGGATTCCGTTTACGAATTCCGTAGGAAAAATACATGCCAGTCAATTAAAAAGAAGTATATACTGCAATAAATTATAAATTATAATTATTATAATAAAAAAAAAATTATAATTATATGTCTGAATATTTATATGATATATCTTAATATTTATAATATTTATTTATATATAAAAATAGAATTCTTTTATAGTTATTTGTCGATAGTTATTTGTCGTTTAGTTTAATGATGTCCACAGTATCATGTCATTAGGCAAAACATTAGATTGTGTTCATCTTCAAAGTGAACCATAATTAACCACATTATAATGACCATAACTTCCCCGAGACCATCTGATAAATAATGAAAGAATCGTTTGTCAATAACTAGCTCAGCGATTGTTACAGTTCCGTTTGAAGTAAAATTTTGATTTTTTAGTCTTGTTTGAAAAAAATAACTCCGCGTCGTTTGCGTGATATATGGTGTATTGGGATTTGACATGGGGGCGGAACCTATATGCATACGTCATCAACATGGCGCCGAGAAGCCCATGCTTAATATAATGTTGTTATGAGACAATGTGATATTTTTTTATTCAAGCAGGGCATATAATTAAATGCGTTAAAAATGTACAAAACTCCAAGAGTAATGTGATTAGCTTTACTGCTTTATGCTTGCAAACGTCTAGTCTGAAAGAAAATCCTCATGAAATTAATGGAAAAGTGACAAGTGGAAAAATTGTATGTTGTACCTGTTCATGCAAGGCCGATTTAGGAGAAAAATGTAAACATATCATAGCCACTCTGCTGTACTGCTACCAGTAAGTTCAAATCTCAAGCTGTTTATACTTGATACTCTTTAAAAAATGCATTTTATCACTTATACATATCTATATATTCATTCATTTTATGTAATCATAATAATTATATATATTGCAGTATAAACAAACTATTTGCATTGGTGGTTAACCTCACTTTTTGTAAAATATTGCTTACCTGGCAGTACATGTAATCAGTTTTCTTGAAATGTAATGAGCATACTTTCATTCTTGGTGTGACCACTTGTACTTTTAAAGCAATTTTCCATGCTATTAATTGGTCAACTTTTTCCGATTTGCCAAATATATTTTCAACGTAAACAAAACGTAGGCTTGGATTTTTATGTGCTTTACTTCCGCACTAGAGTCCTAAATAATCAGAGAAGCGCAACCGTTACCCCCTCCATGGTTCCCGTTGAGCCCGCAGCTGACCGTTTTTAAACATGTGCATCTGTTTACTTTGCACACGGACACCACACGACACCACGCGGATGCACACGGAATCAGCTGCGGGCCCAACTCTCTCGATTTTGATTGGTGCCGCGGTCAGCCAATCAGCAAGCGAGCCCTCAATTGCGCTTCTCTGATTATTTAGGACTCTAACTTCCACAACCATTCACCACACAACAATCTATATTTAAACTTTTAGACAATGCAATATGCAGATGATAGTCACGTGGTAGAAAATTGCAGTTAAATACGGAAAGTGTTTATGCCTTATCTGGGCCAAGCGTTCACGTCGTTAACGTTTAATCCACGCGAGCTGCGATGTGACATATTTACGACGCCGACGTTCGTCAGCTCGGGAACGAACGAAATAAACGGCGAATATTTTATCACAGGTGCCTGTATCTCCGTGACAAAATGCGAAATAAACCGGCAATACGCTTCCCCCCGGTATTCTTCTCGCGAGTTCTCGCGTTTCTTCGCGGTAATTAAAGAAATAAGTGGTGAAGAAATAATGAATGTCAACGACTGATAAAGCTCGATAACACTGTCGCCTGTAATTCGGCCCAAAAAAGTGAAATCTAATCTTTTCCGAAAAGAATACAGATGTCCAGATAGATCAAAAATTAAGATTTACTCAATGGATTAAGTCTTTTCACGACTGACGCGCGTCGCGTCTTAATCTTGATGAACTATATCAACCATCGCGAGCTATAATATTGTTATAAATAAACGCGTAAATAAATAAAAGGATCGTTTCCACGCGTCGTCAAGACTTTGGATTTTGATCGAGCGATCTGATTTACGATAGAAATTTCGCAGTTTGGCACCCGGATCCTCTCTGGCCGGTATTCATAGTCGAATCTTATATTTAAGACCGTTTTAAGCACAATCGTAAGAACCTGAGCAGAATGGTTGACTTAATAATTTTAAGACAATGTTTTATGCTTTAAATCTTTATTTTTAGTGACGCACAATACTGTCTTGTGTTTCAAGTCTTAATTAAACGTGTGTACGAAGTGTCTACGTTTGTAGAACTTAAAACACAAGACAGTATTGTGCGTTACTAAAAAGAAAGGTTTAAAGCATAAAACGCATTGTCTTAAAATAAATTATAAGTCAGTCATTCTGCTCAGGCTCTAAGATATTATAAGATGCATCTCAAGACATTACTTAAGACGATCTTGAAATAAGAATGGGCCATGAACACCGGCCCGGCGCGGCGCGGGCGCGGGCGCCTCGCCGACGCGACGTTCGTGTTTCGCGCGTGACACTCGCAATCTATCGAGCGCGTCGACCGCCGCCATTGCGCTCAGCGCTGTGGCAGCTGGCAGCTCGGAGCAGTCGCGTCGCGAGTCGTCTGCAGTCGTCTGCCGTGACGTGCTGTCATTGCGGTCGCGCGTGACGACCTCGGCAAGACGACCTGGTGAAGATTCGTGCGTGCACGCGGATAAATCGCACGCGCTCGCGAACGCTCCTCGTAACCCGAACCCCCTTCGTTCAAACTTGGTCCGGTTAACCCGTGCTCCGATCGTCTCGCGCCGCGAATCGCCGCGAGCCGCGCGACCGCAGGCCGACGTGCGGACCCTGCAGGAGATTCGACAAGCGAGGGACCGACGCGACGGGCGCAGTCGAAGATGTGCGGCGGCTTTACGTGCTCGAAAAACGCGCTGACAGCACTCAACATCCTCTACATCGTGAGTATGGACACCCCCCCCCCCCCCCGAGGCTCGATTCCTCCTCGACTCCATCCCGACTCCGAGGCGCTCTCTCGTCCTGTCTCTCTCTCTCTTTCTTTCCCTCCGATCTTTATTGGAGAGAGAGAGGCCCTTATCAATCAGCGCTTCCCTCTCCCGCCCCGTCCCGATGTTCACGGGACCGAGGCGTCCGCGCGTTGCATAATTGTATTAATTGTGCAACAGCCGATTTCGCGCACATCCTGGCTGATCAGGGACGCTTCCCCCTCGACCCTCCTGCCCCGTGTCTTTTCCCCCGGAATTGAGATGTCAGATGTATACGCGACGCCGAGAGACCAGATCGACTTGTGTCCATTTCGATCAATGCAATTAAATTAACTTCAATCTTGATTTGACTTACTTTTTATCTTCTTCTTGTTCTAAGAATTAGAAAAAAAAAAGGAAAACCAAGATTGAAGTTAATCTACATTGGTAGAAACTGACGTTAATCTTATTAGCGCTCGTTGACGTCTCGTGTCATCTCGTCGGGTAATTGCGCGAAGAGTTACTGCAAATGTTATTGCGCAATTTCCTGTTATCGAGTATTTTACTCTTGTACATATCTACAAGTATAAGAATGATTAATATTGCCTTGCCGCGAACGAGAGCTGTTAATCTGACAACTGGTACTCGGATTATGCGCATGTCTAATGTGCCAGCTTCGGATTATCTGGCGTGTGTTATAAACAGAGAGCCAATTTTGTATTACGCCTTAGGACGCGGTGGGACATTTTTATATTTTTAATTACTGTTTCTTTTCTCTTGCAGGTTGTTGCCTTTATATTGATAGGAGTCGCTGTGTATGGAAGGGCGTCCGCCTTAGTTACAAATCTCCCCATTATAGGTGGTATTTTAGCATGCGGAGTGATCCTGTTTCTCATTTCCATACTGGGCTTGATTGGCGCCGTTAAGCACCATCAGGTCTTATTGTTCTTTGTATCCTTTTCTCGGCTTCTGTGATAGCAGCTTTGGTGTTAAGTTGTTGCGAACAAAGATCAGTGCTCCTATTTGATTTATCACTGTGATTATATCATACCTAAGGGCCGATTGTTCCAACCTGTTGGTAAACTAACTAATAGTTAAATCATATATATGTCTTTGTTTTTCCTTCAAATTAGACTAAGATAAACATAACTATTAGTTAACTATTTTATACTAAATTTAACTATCAGTTAGTTTACCAGGTTGGAACAACCGGCCCTTAAATCTAATATTTGCGAAGAGAGAATTTATCCAGCATATTTTTTTCTCTTGGATATTGAAATTTTTTTACCGTCACACTTGTGTATTATTATCGAAAATAATATCTAACGTATTTTATATTTTTTATTAAATCTCAAACTCAATATTACTTGGCTATGAGAGTCAAACGCGGTACTTGGTGCGTATTTAATCAAAAATGATACCGCGTTTGACTCTCATAGCCAAGTGATATTGAGTTTGAATTTTCGAGAGTCCTAAGGATATTATTTATCTTTATTAAATATCTTGATATGGAATAATAGTTTTGATAAAAGAAATGGGTGTACGTTTCCTTAATTACATTTTACAGTACATGCTTATCTTATTCCTTTTGTTCCTGATTCAATTCAGCATTGCCTGCGCTTGCCTCGCTGTCAACACGAAACAGCAAGAACAACTTGCAGAACAGGTAATTTTTTTTTCATCCAGAAGGCATATTGCAATTATATATTATTTAATTCAGAATGGATGAGACTTAATAATTATGTCTAGGGCTGGAAACGCGTTGGAACTGACTTAAAACACAAAGTTCAAACCACCTTTAACTGTTGTGGATTTAATAGTACCACTGATGAATCAGGTGGACCTTGCGACGAGGTCAGTGTAAGTTGCGACAAAGATGGCGTCCGCGTGAAAAATTGTAATCGAATAAATGTAATCAATAATTGTAATCTTTTACAGAAGATTTGTTGTCAATTCATCGATGTCAATCAAATGTCATGTCCACCTTGTCCAACATGTATGCATAAACTGCAGTCTACCATTGACTATGCGTTCAAGTTATGCGGCAGTATAGGATTATTCTTTAGCTTTACGGAGGTAAGGTTCTACAAACAACTGTCATGGCATTTTTCATGTAACATATATCGCACAATTTGTACAATATACAATATTAAATATTGCACAGAATACGATTTATTTAATATTAATATTTAAGAATTTTATCTAACTAAAAGTGCACCACATTCATATTACGGTCACCGATTATAATGAAAGTACTCTCATTTTGCTAATGCTAACATGTGTGCCCGATTACAGTTTGTTGGTGTATGGTTGACCGTGAGGTACAGGAACCAGAAAGATCCACGAGCTAATCCTAGTGCTTTCCTCTAGTCTAACACCATCGCCATGTCCTCTGTCACTTCATATGATCCTCCTAACAGATGGTGGGTGGCTTCATATGTCGGTTGTGGTCTTTTGATCTTTTTTATTTCAACGTTGTAGCATTACGGGTTCAGATATTCATTCGCTAATTGTTCATTCATAATGTTCTAAAAACTTGTAAATTTTGTGAAGTACATAGCATGCATTGATTTACACGATAGCAATGTCCATAACTTTTTTCCCATTATTCTTTTCTTCGGATTTTTCTGGACCTTATAAATTTAAACATTTTCAGGTGATTGCGGCTTTCTTGGCAAGACATTACCGTAATCAATTAGATCCACAGGAAAAAGCTGCAAGAGCCATTTTCCCGCAGCATAATTATTTATATTGATTCGGCGATACATTCAAGAAAGAATCAATAACCTTTTCCTTTATTCGTATTATATGTGGTTCGTGATATTTTTGTCGATATGAAGAGGACAAACATCTGATATTAATTTTATTTTTTTGATTGCCCGTACCATACTGTTGTGTAACATTTTCCAAGGGCTATTTTAAATTTAATTTAAACTTAAATTAAATTAAATTTAAATTTTTCTTTTAATGCTTTAACTCTTTTAATTATACATACGTAATGCTCAATAGAAACAGAAGTTAATACATTCTTTAACTGGGCAATCATAGGTTTTAGAATGAGTTAGACGAATAACTGAAATGTGTGCTCTAGTCATACACTTAGAACACTCATAACAAGCCTCAATGCGCCTTGTAGTCTAGTGACAGAAAACATCATATAAGTATAAATTTATATTAAATTTTGTTGCATAATTTTCTTCTCTCAACAATCCAATGATAATAAAAGTTGGCGATAAAGCTCTAATATATTATTATAATTGTATCGTTTAGTTCCACAATTCGGATAAACTACAAAACTTAAAGGCATTCTAAAAAAATATGGAACAACGTAAAGAAAATGGTGTAAAGTAATATGCATTTTAATTTTTTAAATATTTTTTCATGAGGGAATGTAGTTTATCATGTTAAAAGCATAGATAACATCCATGATCTTGTCAACCATATTTTTCTCCCATATATAAATGAATCATATTAGACATATTACATATTACATTCGATACATTACGATATCCAGAAATTTATATCTTCCCGAGTAAAAATTCTGTCATATCATCTTTGAGTACTTTTAGATAACTTTAGAATATTTTTATGTCTGCGAAGAGATTGTTTTTATATTTTAAAATGTTCTACAGCGTTATGATATAACTTATGTTATATTAAGAAATTGTAATGTACCCTTACAACAAACCATATCTAATTTGGATGAAACTTGGCTTACTTTTGACAGCTTTCGTATACTTGCTTATGATATCGCATGCGTATTATCCAAAATGTTAAAAAATTATATTTAAAATGTATAACTATAAAATTATTTATCGGTAATGCCGTAATCAACAATAACATAAAATCTATCGTATTTCAAGTTTCATCCTCTAAAAATATCTAATATGTGAGTGCTTTGCTTGAAATTAAATTCTATGCTGATTGTGCACTCTAAGAAAACTTACGCATAATAAGAATCTGAAATGTCCTAAACAGCCTGGTGGGAAGTTATTACAGAATAACTTTATATAATAGTCTCGCTTTCTTGCATAATGCAAAGTTTTTAATGGATCCTTGCAGGCTTTTAAGCTTTTGCGATCGTAAGAGAGGGAAGAAGTAAATATTCAAATTATTTTGTTGAACATTATTGGACTTATGCGCGCACGGATTTAATTATAGTAGAAATTATATTTTATTCGTGAAGAAAGATGTATTATTGAATGACGTCTCGTGAGATAATGTCCTTCCAGGTTTTTTTCGGACGATTTGCATAATATAAGAAAAATTACGAGAGACATGTGTTGTGAATTTAATGTGCATGGAAATAATTATTATTACACGATGTACGTTTACATCGTGCCCTATTCTAGATATTAGGGAGCGCAGGATATTTTCTATCTACGCCCCATCGCGTGAGACGTAGATGGGACGAATCTAGCCGTAGCTACGTTTTCGTGAATCTCCCTGCCCGGAAAAAACAGCTGTTAAGATACCAGTTATATCGCGTCTTCGCTGTTCAATAACGAATCGAGCCCATTGCTCCATACGTTGTCGCTTACAAATTCTAAGAATACAATTAACCCTTCAGTGGGCGCGTAGGGTGTATTTTACACCCCACATCTTATACAAAATGAGTGTTCTGCTGGACTCAATACAAAACCAATTATTATCGGAAAAAACATTAAAATTAATGTTTTAACCTGTTAATATACTTTAAGATGTATATGTGCAACAATTAGTAATATTAAACAGAAAAAAGTATTAAATTGGTTTAATAATTGTAGCATAAATAATGTGGGGTGTAATTCACCTTTTACAAGGTTTCAAATTTTTACGCGCCCGCTGGAGGATTAAACGAAGACTGAATAAAATTCATGGAATTCGTTATTGAACGATAAAACCGTAGTTTGACATCGCACATTTGAGGATTTTTTTTTATATTTGGAAAACGTCGCTTTGATGAATTACCCAATATCGTTCCAACGAACGTTTCGAGTCCGCGAAAACTACGAAATTATGCCACAGTCATGTCTTACGAATAGTAGAAAGTAATTCGCGAATATATATCTTCCGACGTAAGCGTGCGAAATAAAATTACGCAAACATTCCGATTTTTATGCGCCTCTTTCCTCCGGCTTTGGTAGAAAACGTGCGTGTATTTTGCGCGTGCACGGAATAGAGGGCTCGTACACGAGAATATATACGGTAGCGTAATTCCTACATACATATTTTTACCTAAAAAAAAATACGTATCGTAATCAATCTACTTGTAATTAGATTTAAACTACTATACGTATGTCCTGCGAGCTACGAACAATCGAGAAATGCATATGGGAGTGATTCACACGCATCTTTGCGTAAGGACCTGCAGAATGGTTGGCTTATAATTTTAAGACAATGTTTTATGCTTTAAATCTTTATTTTTAGTAACGCACAATACTGTATTGTGTTTAAAGTCTTAAACGTGTGTACGTAGTGTTAACGTTTGTAAGACTTAAAACACAAGACAGTATTGTGCGAAACACTACTGTTACTAAAAACAAAGATTTAAAGCATAAAACATTGTCTTAAAATTATGAGTCAGCCATTCTGCTCAGACCCTAACTGCGAGATGGAATGACGTAAAGCACGCCCAATTATATTGCCTGTAATGTGATGCGTGCGTGAGAAAACTCATTCGAAATCAAAATCTGATGCGTGCGGGAGGTTTTGAGTGTTCGACAATCCTAGATGACGGAAATCATGTATTGTACACGTAAAGCGGAGTCTACAATGAGAATTTAAGGCGTAAAATTTAAGTTTTAAGCCTTAAGCCGTAAGAAATTGACAAATCACAGTCGAATATGAGAAGAATACTCGACTGTGAGTTGTGTATTTCTTACGGTTTAAGGCTTAAAGCTTAAATTTTACGCCTTAAATTCTCATTGCAGACTCCGCTTTATAGAAATCGTATATTCGATTTATCTCCTCACACCGAATATCCTGATTCTACAGGTTTGTTCTTTGTAACCGCGTCAAGTCACACTTTCTCAAGTTAAAATTAACGAAAACCGTATATGTATAATTGCGCGTTGAGCAGCGAAAGATAGAAAGTGTAGAGAACTCGACTACAAGGAGCAGCCCTTTATTCTCTCCAGAGAATTCGAGAGGTATCGCCTAAAATTTTAAGGTGTTCGAAACGAATCGGATCTCGAGAGATGCTACGTTTAATTCCGATACTCGCGCATTCCAACGGAAGAGAAACAATCTCAAATAAGTATGTTATTAAGCACGTGGATTTTAAAGAATTTTAGTTATGAGATATAGAGAAGCATGCTATATTGCACGACGCTGAAGAAATATCAAGAGCTAAACGATTGCGAGCGATAGAGTCTCAATTATTGTTAAGAGCTCTCGTGTAACGATTGCGATAAATAAATAGATGAAGGTTCGGATTATGTATTTATTTAATGTAGGGGGAGGGATTTCTCTCGATGCAATCGAAATCGAGAGACGCGGCAGCGCCTATTAAGAAAATTATATCAAATTCACAAAAGGGAGAGAAATGATATATATATAATATATTGTAATACAATATAAGATTATCTGATTAATAATATGAAAAATTTTGAGACATTTTTCCACCGCTTCGCGATACCATAGTATAAGACAAATAATTAAGAAAATTATATCAAATTCACAAAAGAGAGAGAAATGATATATATAATATATTGTAATACAATATAAGAATATCTGATTAATAATATGGAAAATTTTGAGACATTTTTCCACCGCTTCGCGATACCATAGTATAAGACAAATAATTTGCTATCTTAATTGGGAATAACCATCGAAATAAGATTGTTAAATACAAACAAATATTTGAATTTGTCTTATACTCTGGCATCGGCGAAATAAAGCTTTAAAATCTTAATTTCTATATTCTCGCATATCGCGAAGTAGAGCTTCAAAATCTTAATTTCTCGCGACTGACCTTTTTTTACGATCGATAGGCGCTCGATGAGGATTTATTTACATTCGTGTCGCGACGCGCACCAGTTCATTCATCCCCGGTAGTCCCGGTACCGCGGCGGTTGCGTTGTCGATTATTTAACGCGGGTTGACGACCATCGATCTCGCGGACGACGGCGAGTCCATCGATTCGCGCTATCGATTCTTCTCTTCATCCCCTCTAAAAAAATAAAAAATAAAAATGGCCACAACGGGCGCGCACACTGCGGCCGCGCGCACGTCGCCGCACGTACGTAGATAGCTCCACCGGTGTTGATAAACAGGCGGGCGATAAAACGGGCCCCGCGTTGGCCGAGCTTGTTCTTGACGTTCCGGCGCGTCGGCGATACTCGGGGGTAAAACGGAGCAACGACGGCGTCGACCGTGGAGAAGGTGAGGGAAGGCGCGGCGGCGGCAGCCCTGGCCGAGGAGCGGCGTCCCCGGGTTCATGGTGGCGGCAACGACGAGCGCGGCAACATTGAGGTTATGGACAACTTCGTGAAAATCGAGAAGATAGGGGAGGGAACGTACGGGGTGGTCTACAAAGCCCGGGACAAGCTGACCGGCAAGCTCGTGGCGCTCAAGAAAATCCGCCTAGAGACGTATGTGCGGCCTCGTAAATTTATACTCGAAAACATTTAAAAAAATCTCTTCCTTTCTCTCTGTCTCTCTCTCTCTCTGCCTCTCTTTCGCCCATTGAGAATGTTACCCTGTAAACCAGGGTGAACCCGATTCCGACCCAGAATTCCGGCAAGAGCGTTCTCTGGGGGACGCTGGAGTCAGACGGGATTTTGTTTCTGAAGGGTTTTGTACGATGACTTTGTTATCAGAAACTTGGTAGAATCTAGATGAAAGTAAATAATTTGTTTGGTCAATTGTCAATTGTTTTTCAAGAAACTCCTTATACTTTATCTTTTCCTTGTTGTTGTTTTAAATTTAAATAGTTTAAATTATATATGAAGCTAATAGAAATAATGCAAAAGTGCAATGCAAAAAGTACTTTTTCCTCCTCTCTTTCTCTCATACATTTAATCACAATAAATATATTGATTAATACTATGTCCTTATCTTTTTGTCGTTGCAAGTTATATCAAGCTAATAGGAACAACGCAAAAGGTACTTTCCTCCTCTTTTTCTCTCTCTCTTTTTCTCATATATTTAATCACACAATAAATATATTAATATTATACTAACTCTTTTGATTTAACTAATTGCGCTTCTTAATGAAAAATACACATATGTATTTTAAAAATTTCTTAAATTGTTTTATATGTAGATTTATAACATGATTATTAAGCTTATATTAATCTAGCTTGGAACGTAATTTCCATAGCCATATGTCATTAATATCTACTCTTTTTTTTCGACGCTTGAGGCGATACTACTTTAATAAAATATTCTACATTCTTCACTTACAAATAATTATATAAAAACACTAATTGAAACTTGTAGGCGCAAGAATATTTGAATTATTTTTGCAAGAAAATTATATTTGCCAATTTTTTTATTATATGCGTTTTTTTTACAAGTGGGTCTTATTATTAATTTTATATTCGTTACTTAAATCATAACTAATTAAGAATAATTTAATGGCGTGATATTAGATTTTTAATGGTGTATTCTTACAAATTTAATAGCATCTAATCCGAATGTTTAATTAAGATGTGCGCTGTTTATTCATCCGCGACTTTACAAAATTAATTCGAGATTAATTCGGCTATTATCCAATATATGTTAAAAGCGATCAGTTTGCAGAATTGCAATATCAGCTGGGCTTTTGCTTGTGCACACTGCTAACACACTGCTAACAATCTGCATATTGGGGTCAGCTGAATCTGCGGGGGCCACGTTACACTAATTTTCGTAGCACCACATTATTCAGCTTGTCCCATTATGTCATGCTCGCCTGGTTTTTGATTTGGTATTTTTTATTTAATATCTACACTATAATTATTTATTTAATAAGATATGTTGCGTTAGGATTATTTTCGAGATAAAAACTTTGTGTATGTATATACATATATATCTTCTGCAATTATAGCATTTTCAAATTAAAGATAATATTTTTCCTTGGGATATATACAGAGATTAACGGAGAATTGCTTTTATATTATATTATTATATTTGTTTTCCCTCACCGATGCAACTTTAATGTTTTAAGTGTTATGCTGTACATGTCTGTAAGATATTTGTAAGAGTAAACTTTCCGAGTGGAAAGTTTCGTTAAAAAAGAAAGAGTGAAACTTTTGTATGAAGAATTAAGGTTCTTTTTAAAAACATATTTATCAGGTAAAGTCACTCAATTTTAAATTAAATAGTGCTGCTTTACAAATCAGGGAAAGGGAAGGCGTTCCGTCTACCGCCATTCGGGAGATATCGTTATTGAAAGACCTCGCTCATCCAAACATCATACAATTGTTCGATGTCGTAGACGGCGACAATCATCTGTACCTCGTATTTGAATTTCTGCAGCAGGATCTGAAAAAGCTGCTAGACTCCGTTAAGGGGGGCCTAGAACCAGCTCTCGTCAAGGTAATGCGGATGATCTTAGCCCGCATTTCGCCGCGCGCTCGCGACGCGTAATATTATGCAAACGTGGGTCTTTTAAAAACGGGGCGGTTTGTGTTACAGAGCTACCTCTGCCAATTGCTGAAAGCAATTTCCTTTTGCCACCTCCGTTGTATATTGCACAGAGACTTAAAGCCGCAGAATTTACTGATAGATCGAGAAGGCCATATAAAACTGGCCGATTTCGGACTGGCCAGAATGATCGGCGTGCCCGTTCGCACTTACACACACGAGGTCGTCACGCTTTGGTATCGCGCGCCAGAAGTTCTCCTAGGAACTAAATTGTACACTTGCGCGCTGGACATATGGAGCCTCGGTTGTATATTCGCAGAAATGGTACGTGAAAATTGTATACGCGACAATTACCTGACAATGAGTCTACTGAGTAGCGGCATAAAACCGCGGTTTCTGCGAAATGATACGATCTTTATAGGCAACCAGGAGAGCTCTGTTTCCCGGAGACTCCGAGATAGATCAGTTATTTAGAATATTTCGCATGCTCGGCACACCGGATGAAACGATCTGGCCGGGGGTGTCACAGCTTCCGGACTACACATCCCGATTCCCAAGATGGGATGCGGCTAATATAGGCGACGTTTTACCCACTTTCGACGACGATGCCAAAGACTTACTTTCAGTAAGGGAAAAACCAGCATCTACTTCCGCGAAAGAGCGCGCGCGTTTTTTTTTTGTACAATATGTTTTTTTTTTATGTTTTTTAGAAAATGCTGACGTACGATCCTAATCAGAGGATAACCGCAAAAAAGGGATTGACTCATCCTTATTTCACTGGGGTCAAATTAGTTCCACCTCCACTGCCAAAGAAAAACTGACATAGATTTTATGGTCGATTGAATCGCTGTATTTTTATATTATTTTTACATGAAACTTTTAAATGTGAAATAATTTTGGATGGAAATAACTTAATACTGCGAGTGTGTTCAAAAGTCTCTATAGTCTCTAAATATATATATTTTTACTTCTATAAATTTTTGATTTGTCGATATTATCTTCCATGCCTTCCTTCTCCCTCATTTCCCATTCATTGCATCAATAAATATGGATATATTCAATTATACAATATTTTTTAATAATTATATATAGATTTATCTTTTATTTATATATATTTTCGAAAATTGTGCGTGGCGTTAAGAAATATAAATTATTAACTCATAATCAAGCTATTAAAAACGTCTTTTAAAAAAATTCCGTGATTTATAATGTCCAAATATCGAGAACTTTTTGGTCCAAGAATAACAAAGTAAACGATATAATAATTCGTAACATAGAAATAATCGTTAATTTATTGATATTTGATAAATACGTTTCCGACACCCATCTTCCACATACGGAAGATACGAGGTTGGAAATTACGTGATTTAACTGGGAAAATAGGACTTGCGATTGCGAAGACATCTGTTCCGTTTCTCGAATTTTTATTTTATTTTCAAACCAATCTTTTCTATTCGGTTGAAATTAGATCTAGAATAAAAAAATTATTTTTACTTAAGAATAGATTTGTTAATAGAAAGAAGATATCTGCTCTAGCAAGTGTAATTTGTTACTACTTTCCTATTGTTATTGTTTCTAAATTACTAATTAGTTTGCACTCTCATTTTTATGAAATAAACAGGATGCTCCAGACTTCGTGGTTTCTTTCATATTTATATATGAATTAATTAAGAAGAACTTATGTTCTTCTTAATTAATTTGACATCAACAATTTTTTTATTTATATGAAATTATAAATTAAGCTTTAGTGTTGTAAACAGTATTTCATTTCTTATTTGATTTTAATGGAGATATGGAGATGTTTAAAAAGTTAAACATAAAAAATTGTAACAGAAAGAATAAAATGAAATTTTTGCCGAGGAAAGCTCGACTTCAAATTAATCGCAGAGAACGTGATGCAAAGAGTTTGTGGCACCCTGTTCTAAAGTGCTAGAAAGCCCGTCGCGTTTTTGATTCGATAACTCTAGTATGCCATTCGGGTGGATTGCGAGGATGGCTCGATCAACTTCGGTAAAGTGATTTTCGGATGAGTTTCGGCAGCCGCTGGACTTGCTTCTTGTGGTATCGGCGAAGGTGCGAGTTTCGGAAGACGCAGCTCCTTGGGAGACGGAGTTTTCCTCGGTGTGCTAGGAGATATTCTACTAGGTGTGCCGGGGGAGGTTTTTCTAGGTGTGCCAGGGGAGGTTTTTCTAGGTGTGCCAGGGGAGGACTTATCGCCAGCGGATCTAACGCGCAAACTGCTCGGTGGACGCGGGGAAGTTGGTGAGCGACCCTTCGGCGTGCCCTTGCTGTTTGCCACATCTGGCGAGGGTGTTTTGGACGCCCGTTCGTTTGCGAGGGTCGGACCCCCCGTTTCATGCGTAAGTTGCCCACTGCTGGGCGTCGTCGCTTCCGGAGATTTGGCCAGTCCGCTTCTAACAGCTTGGGGTGTCACGGTCACGACGGACGAGGGTGACACGACGCCACGGACTTTGGTCGGCGTCGAGGGTGGCGGTTGAGGCTGAGGCATCTCGTTGTCGCTGGTCTTTGAATCGTTCGGATCATCCTCCACGGGAGTCTGAATCTGGGGAGAATCGCAACGATCATTTATTTATATAAATATGTTATTTAACGATAGAATAAGTTGAGTAATATATTTGGGTGCATCTAGTAATGTCGTCATTGATTTCACTGACGATGATCGTTACTTAGCGAGCTGTAATACTTGATGCACCCTTTTGTTACACAGTGTGTGCAAACTGACCTTGATTGGCAGGCGGTGAATGGTAGCGATGCTTTGCGGACCTTGAGTGAATTGTATACGTGAGGGTGAGGTACACGCTGTGCGTATTATCCTTTTAAGGGATGGCAACTTTTCTAAATACGTCTAGTAGATAAGGGTATCGACAAGGAAGGACTGAGGAGCCATTCGTGTTTGCCAGTATCGTTCGTGCTAACTGCAGCTTGCAGCAGGAATCAGTTTCAGGGTCGTTTCTACGTCGATACTAAATCTTCGTGTTATAAATCTTGCACGAAGTGGTCAACTTTTAACTGTCAAGCCTGCGAAGTCGAGTTTCTAGTGTTTGAGACAGTGTTTAAATCTGATTCTTATGTCTCAAATGTGATATGAGAAAAGGAATTAATCTCAACAGATCTAATTTGAAAAACCTATTTACACTCATTGTTTTACGTTCCTCCAACAGAAGAGAATTAAATTTAACGCCTAATTCTGAAAGCAGAAATTTTAATAATTCTCTTAAATTAGGTATTCTAATATTTACAAATGGTACAGATTTTCGTGAATCACTTTCAATGTTTTTATTTTTTAAGAATTGCTCTTATATTGTAACGTTAATAAATTAAAATTTTAAATAGATTAGATTAGACAGACGGATTTTAATGGTCCTTAAAAAGAATATAATTAAAGAATCTTGCTCCTGGATGTTACCTATCGCATGACGACGATTATGTATATTTTTTGCTGCACGTTTTGTCTTTGGTATTTATATAATGAGACTAAGTAAGTAATTATGTTCTACATGTATTTTTATAAAGATGAATAAAGATAAATTTTTATAAAGCTGAAAGGGGATGCAGCCACTTCTTCCTTAGCAAGAAAATTGGGGGTGGATGTGGGTGTTGTGAGAGACAAAGAACGAATATAAATTTAAAAACAAAAATATTATTATAATGCCTCTCCAGAGCGATTCTAATGCAGAACGCGCCGCGGGCGCGTCGTTATATACTATTGCGTTCGTACGAAGTGGTAACTTGTGACAATTACGAGGATCTAAACGTTAATTATCATTCTCTGTCTCCGTGAAATATCGCAGTACGTTAATTGAATTAAATTATCTCTTATAATAATCCATGTGGAAGCAATACAGTGTAAATAATGTGTTATATATCTTCCCCTCTCTCTCTCTCTCTTTCTTTCTATCTCTCGCTTTTTCTCTTTTTAGCGATGTGTAAATTGCACGAGGTACCTAAGGTAGTGTAGTGACGTAAGTGAGAGATTTTTATTTTTGGCGTGGTCGCACACGCATTCTTCACCATCGATCCCTCCTTTCCGTTAAACGCGAACACGCCATCACCCGATCACCTCCCGATGCTGTTCTTCGCACAGCAGCGATATTTTAAATATATACTCATGGGATGCAATGTGTGTGTTGATTACGTTATTACGTATATCTACAATAAAGGTTTACACGAATATCTCCGTATGTCCTGGTCGTCAAAGCGCAATCTCTCTAATCAGCCCGATGTACTTGACGGGTGTCTCGCACAAAAGTGTGATTCACCTGCGCATTACACGGCTCTTCTGGCACTTTTCTTCTCGTCCCTCGCGACTTCGTTGCACCGAACTTAATCCTGGATAACTGCCCATAAAGCTCTGAGATATAACGACCCTTTCATCCCTCGCGACTCTTTCTGTGTCGTGGTCGCGGCTACAATGTAGATAATGTAGATATGAATTATGATGCAAAAAGCTAAGTTATCCACGATTAATTGACACCGGTGCAATGCTCGGCTCCCTTATGATTCGTCCGTGTCGATCGAGATTGCTGCCTGCATAGTCTTCCGTCTCTCTTCTTGGAAATCGTTAGAATTCCACCACGTATCGAAGATCGTACACGTGAACGATAGCTACGCATTGTCGTTCGCGAATTAACTATTCGAGATAACGTTCCCCGTATAATTCCGGTGAAATGCAACGTACGCACGATATAGAGGGATTGTCGGCTGTTAAGACTTCCTCATGCGGAAATTAATGTACGCACGTTTGTCTAACGTCTATTCCCCCTAAGAGGACGCAATGGTTAATTCTTTTTGAACATGTTTTATAACGACGCACGGGTTTATGTGATTTTTTTTGTACTTTCATTAGAATCTTCTGCGTCTAGGTACAGATACGGAAGCGAATAAGACACTGGCGATAAATTAAATAATAAGACACAGTTTTACACTCGCGAAATTAAATACCTACAATTAGCAATATCGGCCTAGTTTACACCGACCGTTTGATACGCGTACCAAGTACTATATCCGTATCAAATCCGTATCAAATCTCGGTTTACACCGGTATAACCCGGCCATTGTAAAATAAGAAACAGATAACGTTACATTCACGTTGTCTGCAAAATCAACGATAAAGAATGAAGAAAAATTTGAACATTTATAACATATATAATTCGTTCTATTCTCTGTCGATACGTTTATCTTCATAGAATTTATCTTCACGCGCATTATTGGGCTAAACTTTTTAAGCGATTACGTCGTATTATGATGCATTGGAACAGAATATGCATGAAAGAGTTAAGTTGCAGTTTGTGATACATGTCAATTATGGCACAAATGCGTATCAAAAGTCGATAGTTCGCAAATATTAATATTTACGTAGCGAGGGCGCATGAGAACCGCGTCGACACAATGATTTAGAAAATTGTAGACAAACTGTGACAGGAATCTTTGATAGAGGAAGCTATCGCTTAAAAAGACAAAGAGCTTCCATGTATTGTGTGCGCGTGGAAATTATTTCTAAAATCCATTTCTTCTTTGTCTGTATATTAAAAATGAAATATTTTTCTCAGTTCTTTTGCTTCTTTCGCATGCCGTATAATTTACGTGTTTACGTAATTCTGTTATCGTATATACCTATATATTTTTACGGTCAGAGGGTGTTTTCACGCAACGCATGATAAGGTATTCGCTTTATTTTTCTAAAGATAATTAAAATTGCTATGAGAACACGGGATGAAGACACCCGGGAACCTCGCATTGTACTCGATAACAAATCAACGCGATTACGCGATAATAATGCGCGAACGTATAATTGCCTCGCTCGTCGATTTAAGATGAAATATCGATCGCGGTCCTCCTTTTTTTTCGGGAGGAGTTCCGTGCGCCGTGTACGCCTCAATGTTTCTCTCGATCGCGCGAGGACAGCGCTCGTTTTCGTCCTCCAAAGGGGGTTAGATGGGTAAAACGTGATTAATCACATGCAAATGAGATAATTAAAGCGGGTCTATCGGCCGACTTTTCGTGACCTAGCATTCCTGGTTCAGGTTCTCGTCCGAGGCTGGCAGGCCGTTCTTGCCGGAATCGGTGATCGCGCCGGAGGGCACGGGGCTCTGCGGGCACAAGACAGGATATCAGGATTAAGCCTGCAGCATCCTTGCTGAACTGAATAAATCGACTGAGTAAAATAAATAAATGTCCATCTTTTAATGCGCGTTAACCCTTTCATAGGATGTGCGACAGGCTAGCGTTCCACCAATATTGCGTTCCATCAATCGTTATTTTAATAATTTGGAAAGCGTTTCGAAAGATTTTCCCATAAAACAAATTTTCCCATCTTATGCGGCTTATCCTGATTAGTTGCGCATAATTTGTAGCGGTATTACACTTATTCGATTTAGAATTGAATCCTCCAACATCAATTTAATTGTAATTGATTAATTATTTCTTTAGTTTTTCCTTTTGTTACAAATAAAATTTAGAAAAAGGCTAAGAAATAATTGCATTACGATTAAGTTTAATCGTAATAATTACGGCGCAAGGGTAATAAGTCTTAATATCTGCGATATGGAGACCGCAATTATGTAACCACAATAGGCGCAGGTAACAATCAGCAGAAATGGTTCAAATTATTTGTAGAGAACATGATATGAAAAGTAGAAGAGAGGCGAAGTAGAAAAGTATAAAAAAGAGCATCACTCTATAAATATGAATTCGGACAAAGCATCAGAAAATCAGTATACAATCAACAAACGATATTATTACGTCTCACTAAATTTTTTTAAAGAAAGAATTTTTCTCAAGTTTAGGGGAACCGTTTCGTAGTATTTCGCAGTCAGAAATATTATAAAACATTTGACGAACAAATGATTCTTTAATGTCTACAATTTGGAGATTAATTTTGTCAAAGAATTTTTTCAATAAATTTCTAATATGTGCCAGCACTATGTTTCGAGGGTTATTTCATCGATATATATTTATTTTTATAATTATTTACCTATGCGGACCAATGTTTGAATGTGCTGTGTATGGCATTACGAATACGCGTGCAACGCGTGTTTAAGCACGTGGGTGCAGATATTAAATTGCGAAAAATCTCGAGAAGTAATGTTATTGGACTGGAACTTTTTGTCATTGCGACGTATTTCTCCGCGAAAGGACACGCCAGAGATTCTGTCGTGTAAAAGTTCTCAAAAGAGAAGTAACGAAGTTCTGCGTGATGAGATTATTCTCAAGACTTTTACGAAAAGACATACCTGTGACCCGCTGCCGTTCAAGCTCTCAACGTTGGAACTCGTCTGCCGAAGATAATCTCTGTCGTTGAAAATCTTTTTGTCGCCACCGCCCGGCTTGTGCTTCACGTTGTCCAACGAACCGATTTTGCTCTCGGCCTTGATATCTATTTTTTGCGTCGGGATCTAAAAAAATAAACGACGAACCGTATTATTTATTTGTTAATAAAATCCTATTCGATAAGCGACTAGAAGAAGGAAAGAATAAGAAGCTAAGAATAGCAATTTTTCTGTTTTTTTTTTCACGTATAATCGAGAGAATAGACGATAATAGAATATATTTATTACAATATTCGCTTGTCAATAAAATTAGATTTAAAACAGTATTAAAATTGATATCAAGAGTCTAAGTAAATTTGGAAACATGCAGAAACACATGCTTATATCTTCCATCCAACATACATTTTACTTACTCACGTCTATATCCGGCGATATAGATAGAACTTCACCACTTTATTGCAAAGTGATGATAAGCGCATTTTCGTATCTCGTAAATCGTGAAGGTAAACTGGTTGATTTATCACGCTGATTATAAATAGCGATTTCCAGTGCGGAAATATCGACGTAGACGATATATGCGGTCGTACGCTCGTTTTACTAGTCCCGTTTTACTTGTTTTACTTCCACGATTTTGACGAAGTACGAGAAATTAATTTCAATCATAATGTCATGATCAGACGACGACGGCCATAATGGATAAAGAGCGGAGTGAGGAAAATAGAGAGAAAGCGACACGTGCACGATACATCTAATTTGCACGCTATTTCGTTAGCTGGTATGATATACTCACGTCGTTTTTCGTTTCCTGCGGTGTCTTTGGCGGAGTTGCGGACTGAACATCAAGAAATAACAATGGCTTGTTAATAATGACAATGGACAACACATGCGTGTACGAATTAGCTGCACAATTGGATTTTGCGGCTTCCAATGACAATGTTTTTCGATTCGGGTTTTAACGAGATTAACGACGCTGCGCTTGACGGACCAACAAACGCTCTTCTTCGCTAGAAATTTCGGACTATTGTAAAGAAAAATTAATAATTCCAAGTTGAACGGTTTTGAGGTCTGCAACGTCATTTACAACTTGAAAATCTTGAAACTATTAATTTTGCTCTAAAACGGTCAAAATACGTATAGCTGTTCCCTTGCTGGATCATCATTCTTCTTTCAAAACTAATAACTTCGGTCGGAATATATGTATAATGGATGTACGTATATATTTTACTATCTATACCAGCATTCCGCATGCAATGTGTGAAATTTGGACTAGCGCATTACTGGGTAATTATCTCGTATATTTTTGTGACATAAAATGAACGAAGTGAGCATTGCATTTGTAATGGATTCTACGCCAATTAAGCTTCTGTCGCCGAATCAACCATCTGTGAATTGTGAAGAATAATATTTATGTGTGAAGATGAAGACTTATACGTAATGACTTTCTATAGCAGTTAACACATAGCTTTATCGCTCCTTCGTTCAGTTAATTATCAAACGTCAAAATACTAATAATATATAAATGTGATTGTAAACGCATACATGTAAATGCATGCAATAGATTGTTAATTATTTTTCGGAGTTAATTGCTCGATGCAGAGAATGACATGACCGTGCTAAAATATTAATCAAAGCATCGTTAGAATTGAAAAAAATAATACTTTATATTTGAAAGCTAAGGATTTTGATTAGCCAAGAATCTCATTCGCTGTTTGCTTGTACACAGGAATGGTTCAGAAAAGTAAAAACATTGAATATATATATATATAATAAGCTAGAAAATGTATATAACTATCTTATAGTAAAAATTGATTTTAAACTACAAGTTGCAGATATGTAGTACTTTAACGAATTTCACCTTGACAGCGCCGCCACCAGGAACATGCTTCGTGTTGTCTTTGGATCCGACTTTTGGCTTCGCCTTGTCTTTGAAGTCGAGTTTTACCGTTTCGATCTTCTTGTCACCACCGCCTGGTTTGTAAGTTGCATTATCCAAGGAGCCCACTTTGGACTTGGCATTCCATTGAAGTTTCACTTGAGAAATCTGTGATTGAAATTGGATAAAATTTATAATAATGCTTGACATGTATTTGCTTCTTGATCTTACTTTTGATATTTTTTATATCTGATTGGAGATAAAAACAAAGATATTTTCTAAGAAGCGTGGGAATAATCGGTTTTTTTTGTATTGGCAATATAGGATGATTAATTCAATACCGGGATCAAAAGGGATCAACCTTTTTGTCGCCACCGCTGGGCATGTATTTATCGTTCTTCGCGGCAATCTTCGGTTGGGCTTTGCTGAAGTCGAGCTTCCTGTTCTCAATTTTCACTTTGCCGCCGCCCGGCTTGTAACTCGCGTTGTCTAGAGAACCGATCTTCGATCGTACAGTCTTCAGATTCGGGGAGGGCGCAGCGCCGACTTGAACTTTATTCATCGGCAGCTCTGCAAGATCAAAAGACAAGATTGTTTGGATGCACGTTACGTTAATGTAATATGACTTTTTAAACATTGTCCTTACTCTAATTCTTTCTATGGCATTCAGTCCGATTTCTCAGCGATGTAAAAGAGATGCAATTTTATTTATATAAAACGAGAGGACTAACGTAGGATACAGTAACCAATTACTTTAGTGCTGATGGCGTATGTTAGATTTTTCCTACGCAAAATAGAGATCGAACTAATATATAGAACAAAAAATACTTACTTTTTTTCTCTTGAGCAGTAGTCGACGTAGGTGTGTCGGGAGTTCGCGGTAATGATTTAGCGGATTTCGTGGGCGACCCAGCGTTCGATCTTTTGTCGGCTTCTTTAGACATTTTAGTTGGCGATTCTGCATCTTCATTCGTACTCGCTGCCTATTTGGAACGATTTTAATTTATCGGAAAGAGATATTTCTGATACAATAACGTATAAAAATAGAAAGAAAAGAGAGATATACACAATGATAGATGTAATTAAGATACTTACCCCGCTAACTTGCGATTCCCTTGCTCTACCGTTTTGGATCGCTGTGAGAAAAAAGAACAATATATTATTATATCTTAACGATCAGTAAAAGATATACATGCACACATCAAAATCGTGCCGCATCGAAGCAAAGTCTCAAGAGTCTCAAATATCGGAGTAATTCAATTCTTAAACTAATCAATTTTTATTTTTACATAAATTTTAAATATTCTGTAACAGAAATAGAATTTCCTTGTTTGCGAAATTAGTTTTACATTTATCTTGTAATATCGGATTACCGGAGAGATTGGAGGAACGGAAATAGTTCCTCTTTGTATCTTTAAAAAGTTAGCGAATGCAAACAAATTAACATTTGCGAAGCAAAGTCTCAGGAGTCTCAAATATCGGAGTAATTTAATATCCTTAAACTCATCAATTTTTATTTTACATACATTTTAAATATTCTGTAACAGAAATAGAATTTACTTTTTTGCGAAATTAGTTTTAAGTATATTTATCTTATAATACGAATTTCCGGAGAGATTCTCGGAGGGACGGAAATAGCTCCTCTTTGAATCTTTAAAAAGTTAGCGAATGCAAACAAATTAACATTTGCGAAGCAAACGAATCAGGATCTGTTTCGTTTTATTCAATTTGCGCGCTAGTGCGCAACGACCTTTTTTCTCCGCAGCTCTCTTCTCAGCCCTCTCGTCGTCCGGTTTAGCGCGTGGAGTTTTAGACGTTAAAGAGGTGGGTTTCGATATCGCTGTCGACGTCTTGTTCGCCATTTCCATCGCTTTGTCAACCGAGTCTTCGACGAAGGACGTTTTCTTCTTCCCGTCCTCTGTCTGTTTCCCACTATCTCCGGCTGATTTCGGTAATCGTGGACTATGACTGGAAGACAGCGTTCTCAGCTGCCCGTTATCGTAACCCTTTACACCCTCGGGCGATTTCGGTGAAATCAACCCTGACAGTTTGTCTTTATTCCCCGGTGTCGTGGGTGATGACCTCGGTGACTTCGGTGATTTGCCGTCTTTCTCGCTCGTCGAACTCAACGCTGACGCTGGTCTGCTGGACTCTTTCACCCGCAGTGTGTCCTCGGACTTGTCGCGATGCGGATTCTCGGAAGGTTTGTCCGGCTCGGCGGAGGCCTCGTCGTTGCTCGATTCTCTTCCAACTCGAGGTGACCTGTTGGGCGTTCTCGCCGCGGTTTCCGGCTCTCTCTCCGTATTCGGGGACACCGCCAACTGCGAAGCCGGGGTACTCGCGCGCGATTTATCTGGCGTCTTCGACTCCGGTGTTCTCGATTCCTGTTCCGCATCTCCGGATGATTCCAGACCGGCTGGAGTACTCGAACGCGACTTATCCGGAGTCTTGACCGGAGTCTTCGATTCTCGTTCCGCGTTTCCAGGCGGCTCCAGTCGGGCTGGAGTGCTGGAACGCGACTTTTCCGGATTTCTATCGTGTTCCGCAGCGTTCTGAGGTGCATCCAGATAAGACGGAGTGGCGGATCGCGAATTGTCCGAAGATTTCGAAGGCGTCTTCAAGCTCTGTTCAACGTTCTCGAGAGCGTCGTTGGTATTATATAGGCTGGGTTGTTCCTCCTTTTTTTGCTCCTTATCATTATTTACTGCTGAGGATAGTCTGCTCTGAGAAACGAGCGTCGCCGTACCATCGATGTTAGCAGAAGTTGGTCTTGAGGGTACGTCTCGCTTGTCGTCCATTTTTTCTGTCTTATCCTCGATAGTAGCCGTTCCCGGTCGGCTTGTAGGTCCACCAGCATCATCGGCTTTCCTCGGGGTTGATGGCGACTTGGAGCCGTTCACCAGTCCCTCGGGAGCACCGTCGCCAATGTGTCGCGGCGACTTCTTGTTATCCATCACGACGTCGTCGTCGTCGTCATTATCGCCGTTCTCGCGAACATCGGACTTCTTTCTCTGCAGATAACCCTCCGGCTTATCGAGACCTGCGCCGGTTTCATTGATGTCCGCCATTTTCTCGATGACAATGCGCGGTCGTGCCTGTTGCTTGATCTCCTCGTTTGACAAAAGATGCTGCCGCTGCAGGCTCAGCAATGAGTCATTTCTCAGTAACGGTCGCGGGAAAACGGATTCCTGGCTGGGTCGTCGCGGCTCGTTTTGGGAAGGCGCGACGTCCGGTCGCTGAAATCGCGGATCGTTGCCGCCTCGCTGCTGCTGCTGCTGCGCCTGATACGCCTGTTGGTTAACGACGAAGGGTGGCCGTTGACCTCCCGCTCCTTGCGGCGGGGGACCTCGTATCCCCGGAGAATACACGAAACGTTGATTCGGGGGTAGCAGCGGATTCTGCGGAGGCAGCTGGCCGGGTTGCGGCGACCTTGGAGGGAAAGAGGCCCCCGGTGGTCTTGGTGGACCGTAAGGTCTGAGCTGCACAAACTGACCCGAGGCCGGCGGTGGACCTAGAGAGGAACGGCTGTCCAATCGCCGTAATGGTGGTCCCGGTGGTCGAGGTGCGCCTATAGGACCATTATTTATCGAATTTCTAGGAGACGGAGGGGGACCTTGCGGTCGCGCCTGAAATCCTTGCGGTGGTAAAGGAACGTTTGGCTTCACCTGCGGAAAAATAGCACGTGTCGCGTACATCCGCGCGAAAAAGTGTGTGTTCGTCGGTGAGTCTGATATAATAAATCACGTTTGACAGAGAACAGATAAAATAGCTTGAAAATATCTTGGTATATTCGCATTACGTCATAAGCTATTCATGTCCTTTTATTTGAAAAGCTATAAGATATCGAATATTTCATATTTGCAAATTTAATATGTCGGATTGTTTGCCCCAGCCAAATATATTTATTTTTATGACCGTGGTGTTTCATAATTTGATTAAAACGCGAGAATTGACGATGCCTTAATCTGGTGAAATCTGTTTTTAATGCTATATAGACATAATTATTATCAGCTTAAACTAACAGTCACGTTTTCATTCGTCGTGAACAAATATGGAGATTATATACGTGCGTTTCTGATATCGAAATCTGAACTCAGCGATCTGAATTCCGACCTCTGCTTGAATTAAGCAGTCAGGACGAATGAATATATATTTAATTTATTCCAAGTTACCTTCGTTTAAACGTCGATTTTATATCTTCTCTTTGTTAGACAGATTTAAATAAATTATGATATCTTAACTTGACATGTAGTCAGACCTGAAATGCGTGATTTGGCGCCGAAAATGTTCGCGACGCGATTACAATTCGATTCCTAATCTCGAGCGACATTGGCACATGGAGAAACGAAACCGAAGGTTATTGATGTAACGAGGCACAAATTGTGATCGACAGTATTAACCTTGACCTAAGTCCCATCGATCTTTTCGTCATGCCGCGATTCAAATTGCGAGCGTACAGACTTTGACTCCAATTTCTGCATCATCCTATAGCCGTTAACTTGCGACGCAAAACCACCGTTGACTTTCTCGCTATGAATTTCGAATGACTTGTTTTAGCGCCGCGTGCTAGCAATTGTTTACCATCGTCGTCAGTATTTTCACAATTCAATTTCGTTAGTTTCTAACGCGACATTTCATGTTGCGGGCCAATCCGCACGACAATAAAATATATAAACGTACCACGATAACAATGTAGTAAACCGCGAAAAGGGCTACAGTCTCTAACGGGAGTCGAAATTCGTGAAATAGTGGCCCTGAGCTTATCGATCTTTTGATAATGCGGGTCGGTGACGTCTCGCCGTGCCGTTTCCACCGTGCCTGCCACCGTTTTACTTTTGGCTCATTATGATGGGATCGAGCCACGAACGACTTGACTTCCACCGCGATTCATTCTTTCGAGAGATGCTAAGAGCGACGTTATGTTTGCAGGCAAAATCCTCATTATTCTTCCAAAATTTTTATGATACGAATTTTTTATATTTGCGAGATCAAGTTTCTTTATAATTTATTTATAATTTAGTAGAATTAGATAGTGTACAATAAATGTAGAATTACAATAAAGATGTAATCTATGTCATTGTCATGGATTCTTTGTTAATGATGGTTGAATGTGTTTCTCGATCTACGTAGATACTTTCTCGTCCTATGCTGCTTACCATAGTTTCTCCGTGGCCCGAAGCAGGTTCGGCCACACTGTTCGCGGTTTCCTGCGAGTCCATATCAATTTCTTTCACGTACTCTTATGGGGTATACCTCAACCACGCCCCGGACAATATGCTCCCCGTAAACCTGTTGCGTAAACATGTGACCAACGAGTCTTCATGAAGGTTCACGAACCAAGCGATCGACATCAATGCCGCTACGTAATAGTGAATGAATGTCGCAGCGTGTCAGACGAGGACTACACCCTTGTCTCGTAAGTCGTACTACTAGAGACACTGCATTACGTATGCACGACGCGACGTATGCACGTGATAAAAGCGGCGAATAAAATATCGGAGATGTGCCAGAAGAAAATACATTTTGTACCAAAAGCGAGCCAACGAAGTAGCTTCAATATTAAATTTTACGTCGAGCATGGGAAAAATATGAAAAAAAAAAACAATTTTATGTTTAACTGCAAGAAAAGAATTTTAATTAATAAATTAGATTGGATCTTAGCCAATCTAAGAAATTGTATTACGCTACAATGTTTTATATAATACAAGATTATTGATGTATAGTGTTTATTGTTGTTTGTTATTTAACAAAAAGAATAATCTTCTATCAACACAGGAAACTTAATAAATATTGATTGCAATGATAAATTAATAATTAATATAAAATTTACCGATATAAAAAAACTAATAGAGAAAAATTGTATAATATATTCTGCTATTGTATAGTATTATTTAAATTTTATCAATTTATTATTTCAGATCATGAACTTTTTGATACGTGAGGCTCATCATTTATTCGCATATCAAAATATTTAAAAAGTCTCGGACATTTAAATGCTATAAATAATTCATAGCCGAAATATAATATAGATATTCGACAGTTGTATATATGTGTCTACCTCGATATAATCCTACAATGCGTGCAACGATGATAGCCTTCAATTATAAACCACCTAGCTCTCTACGTGCACAGATATTACGTGCCGACGACGAGATTACAGCAATCAAAACGACAGCAATTACCAACGGTGTTTTACAAGTGCGAATACTCTATCAGTGAATAAACAGAAGTGTACGTGATCAATTAGATACTTCAGTCTAACGATATTAATGATATTGAAATTAAAAGAAAACAGAATACGTATCAATCAATGGGAACAATGGGAAGTTTATCTTAAACGGAAACGAAAAATATTTTGCCTATAATTTATTATTTTACATAGAAAAAGAAAATTTAAGAAAAAGCATTTTCTTAAATTTTTATGAACCAAAGAACTACTCAAACTAGATTTTCGCGAGATCTTCGACAAGTTTACAAAATTAAATCAATTTTTTATTCAGAAATTCAGAATTATAATATTAAAATATTGTTACTAGCTACGTGACGCTTTCGTGAATAAAAATATGTTCTACCTAAAAAAATCCCATCAGTTTATTCTTACATCAGAAACGAACAGCCAGTTCTCGGACGTTGAATCTTATAAGCAATCTTTCGAATGTACGATACATCACAACTAACTGCGTACGATCACAAGCGTGATTTCAGCTGCGGCGTAGACGTTAAGGAGCGGAAGGTAAAAGTGGTTGAGAGTTGAACATAAACGGAGGAAGACACGCGAACGACCATAACTGGCGCGAAACAGCGAAACAGATTCGTATTGCTGTAGATCGACATCGATTAACCTTGGCGAGTCCTAACGTCGTAAAATTACCCCGCGAGACGAGAAGTCCCGTGTTCAGAAACGATAACTAAAGGAGCAACGTTTCTTGAGCGGGCCTAACAATTACCCCTTGCAATCGCCAGACCGAAAGCGCATCGATTCTATTCATTCTTTCAGATTTTATGTATCGTTGCAATTTCTCTTGGTCTCATCGCCCATTAATTATTGTGCTGTGACATCATTGTACAATGTCAGTCGAGTTTGCATTCGGATTCGGCATTGACCTTTTTCTCGAAGTAAATGTTTTCGTCATCCTTGCAGACATGTAGAACGTTATTTCGTGAATTTCGTGATATTTATCGTAGATTACGTATCTCTCTCTCTCGGTTTGAAAATAAAATAATCTTCCGTCGCAAACAGGAAAGTTCATATTAATCAATACGGATATCAACTTAAAAGAGCGTAGATCCGAAAGTGTCGTCAGATTCTAGAAATAAATTCCATTAAAAATTATTTTCCAGGGAGGAGTAATTTGTTGACCGAGATAAAAGCTTACGCGAAACGCGGCTATGAATTTCACTTTCAATTTACGGCATGCGACTTAGAGGTGGATCAAATTACTTGTGGTTGATCACGTCACCGTAGCTGCGAGTAATTAAGCCGGTCGGAGACACGAAATAAACCTTAAAATAATATTTTGCACGCATAAAGTTATACAACGGCCTGAGTGCCCGATGAAATCACATTTAAGTAAAAGGCGGTCTAACATATAAATTGCGCGTATTGCGTGGGATTTTATCTACATTTAACCTTGCGAAAACCTCTTGACATTTCGATATTTTTCGTTAATTTATATATTTATACTTAGTCTCTTTTTTGTCCTCCTCTCAAACTTTTCTTCAAAAAGCGCGAAGTTTTTCAAAAAGTATTTCCGTCCAATATTATTTTCATTTCTTCTTGCTATATTATTGAGGTAGATGAATTAACACACGGTGGGAACTTCACGCGAACTCTATCACAGCAAACACGTGGCCAGAGTAATATACCGGATCGTTAGAAATAACTGTATCAGCGAAAGCAATTCATTCTGTCAGACGGTGTATCTATACTTTACGACCGGCAATCGCGATTACTGCATATTCTAAAAATTCAGATCGGTATGGCATATCATCAGAGAATCACTTCAATACATGCCTTTACAATATATACGTTTTATCAAATATACTTTATGTATAATAATGTTTGCTAAAATGTAGGTATATAAAACATATAATAGTAAGACATTCCAATAAATATGATTTAATGTAATTATTTTAGAAATAAACGGCCAATTTTCAGACGTCTTACAATCCTTCAAATGTATAACGATACATCATGATTAACAAATAAAAAAAAGGACACAGAACTACAACAGAATGTTTGTGTCGTAATATTTAATTAAGATAATACTTTACATACGTTTTTGTCTGTCATTAGCATTAGACCATCTTCAGTGTGATAAATTAAATTAAAAAACATAAAAACTGATGGTAAACAAAATAATAAAAAATTATCATTTTAATTTAATGATTTTATTTTAGTGATTTTAATTTTAATGTGTATATTCTTGTTAAAATATAATTGGAAGGTCGATAAAATGGAAAACAAAGCTGCACGATGCAGCTGAATTTATGAATCTTCGAAGTTGTGAAATTTTACTGTAAAGATGTATATTCGTCTGATTGCTTCATTTTCCTGAGTGAAAGTAAAATTTGATTTATTTCTTGAAGAAGATGCGACCATTCCTTTTTCAAGTTTGTGTATTTACGTGAGAGGCATTACGAGAATACGTCTAGGTGGAATTCCTAATAAGCACATCGGCCACTTCCGCTTTCGTTTCCGACGGGAAGACCAGAAACAGGCTGCTCCGCACAGAGCAGCTTTGCCAGCCGGCAAGTGCCCATTCCTAGAGTTATTGATCCGACCCGGTGAGCGTGTTCGACTCCGTCGTTCACGTGTGCACACACGGATGCGTCATATAATATGGCTAAGTTGACGAGTTTAAACAAGGGCGGTGGACTCCCCGTGAAGAGAAGATGAACGTCGAAGCCCGATTGATCAAATCGGCCTCGATTTTAACGCGGTGCGAAACCTGTTCGACCGGCTTTTAATTAAAAGAACGATCATGGATGCGATACGAGGTAATACGAGGTAGCACAACCTTCCTATTAACACGGAAGTTCAGGAAAATAGTATTCCATCAAAGGTGGAAGGTTGAGTCTCGGCACTGCATGCTAATTGCGCAATTAGTCGTTAAATTAATTGATGACACATCGGCCTTATCGATATATAATCTGTGACGCCGTAATAATTTTATTAGAAAATTAATTAAATTATAAAAATTAGCAAATATTAATTAAATAACAAATTAAAATATTATCACAAAAATGAACTTATAACTAAAGAGAGAAAATTGCGATAATATCTTTTTAATGCATTTAATGACTTATAATAACGCTCGCAACGTCTCGAGTAATTTATTTTTAATTGATTTTAAGAAAATTAAAGTCTATTATCTTGCTATTCATTAATAAAATTAATTTCAAATAACAATTTTATTGCCCTGCATGTAATATGAAAGAGATTAATTCGGTTAATCCCGAAATGCTAGACACGAAGCAACTCTGTTATTGTCAGCGGTGTGCTATTCTCTTTTTTTCTTCGCGAAGGAGGACGTTTCGCGCGTGAGACATGCATGCGCTAATTTTGATTTTTTGTCGATTACACGCGATCGATACCGAGCTCACGCAATGCCTGTAATTCTGTGAGACCTACATTCAGGTCATCGAATGGCAAGTAATACAATGCAATTTTCTACCGAGGCTTCCTGGCGCAGCGAAAAAAAAAGGAAAGAAAAGAAGAAGCTTGTAAAACCTCGCTCACGTCACTCCCCTTTAAGTTCACTTTCGATGTCATCGCTGGACGCGATCGGAACTTATTGGACTAATTGCTACTAACGAAAGAGAAAAATTATCCTTCGTTATCGCATCGCTATCGTAACACGTGATGTTTATCGATGTTCGGTATAAATAGTGCTCGCAGTATTGTGAGACCAATGTAAAAGGAAAGAAAGCTAGAAGATATAGAATTTGGGTTACGCTGAAATAAAAATGTGATGACACATTTTGCATAATAAATTACACGTTATGTTCGGTCGCGTTTCACGTTGAGTTATTTTACGCTGAATCATACTCTCGGGGATGGCTCAATTAATTATAGCTTTTTGCGCTTACTTGCGCAATATTGCATAGCACATGCGGCGCTGTTAGATTTGAGACAAGGATATGTTTCAGTAACGTGGAGTGAAAAATCGCATAAATTCGTACCGCGCTCGTAGAAAAGTTTTGAAAATTGAGACTCATTGCATGGATCGTTGAAATTTACGAGCGACACTTCGGCAAAATACAAGTACATATTGGGGGTAACGACAGATAACAACGACGACGGTGGTGCTTCACTAGGGAATAGTTTATCGCGACGTGGGTTTATCGCGCAGCAACATCTTTGAATCACCTGGTGGCAGACCTGCAATTGTCACGTGCGTTGGTTTATCGATAACATGCAACAACGCTTCCTGGATGTTAACCCATTTACCAGCCTTTCGCCAATGAGATTCGTATGGATAGAAAACTGCGCGCATTAAAGCTTAATCGGTAAGAATCACCACGACGATATGTCACGTTTGAAATATCGTTTCTCGGATATTTGTAAGTAGTAAACCGGCAAAAAATTACGGCACTGAAGTGATATAAAACGAATGCAGTAATATAAAACTCAGCTCGATTAAGATCTTTCGCGAGTAATCGTTCCTGGGAAAGCCAGAGACGTCGCGCTTCCGTTTCGACAGCCATAAGAAAGCGTGATATAATTTATTCTTCGATCAAAAACAAGAAACAGAGATGGCCGCGATCTTGAGGGTGCGAATAGTAACGTTACGCGTGCGTGCCGTTTAAGTCACGAAAGAATAAGCGCAGGATTGAAAAGATTTCGAGTGCCAACGGAGAGACTGGTACTGGTCGATAATCAATGATGCGATCGGCTTTCGAAATAAATTCCGCTCGTAGACACACCTGGTACAGCCCTACAGCCGTGCCTCCGTTATAGTAAGACGCTTTTATCGAGCACGCTTTTCGGCGGAAAAACGAGAGAGCTGCTTTACGCTCCTTACATAAAGTGCCATCTTATCAGACATACAGGCTCTCAATCATTCTGCATTTTAATTAACACATGTGTTTCAACATGAACATATCGCTTTTTATTATTATTTCTTCCAATCAATGGACGGTATTCATTAGTCAGTTCTTTATTTGAGACCGTCTTAAGTACAATCTTAAGATGTCATAAACAAATCACAGAGCCGTATTAGCATTTTAAGATATTACTAATTAAGGATGGTTTGAGCTGTACAATACCAGCAAAAAGTGATTAAAATTTAAAAACTGCAGATTTCTTATATTTATATCGTCCGAAATATAAAATAAATAAATTTATATTACATAAGAAGTTCAACTATCGTAAAATAACATGATTCTTAACGTCTTCAAGAAAGGAAATATTTAGATATAATTAATATTTTTCGTAATCAACGACAAAAAATTTTGGTCTTGAAAATGCCCTGAAACCAACTGCAAAAAACGAAAAATTTATAAAACAATTTCCGGTTACTATAGGTATCGAATAATTTAAATATACATTTATTATAAAAGTAATAAGTTACTTATATATATTAAATTAATAATTTTAAAACAAAATATAAACCATTTAATGTCAGCTTTAAATAACAACACCGCATTATTTTCTACGTTGGCATTACTGCCTGTCAAATTTTGAGCGCAAAAATTATAAATAGAAGTTCTTTGAATCTTCGTAAATCTTTTAAAATTCCGAAAAATGATAAATATCATTGGAAAAGGAAATGGGTATCGGAAATTATGTACAAGAAGCGAGTAAAACAAAGCGAAAATTGTTTGCATCGCCAAAAATCAGAAAGTGTCGACGTCCATAACCGTTATTCAATAGTAAATGAATGCAGCATACTGACTCATATTTTGCTACAGTTTTAGGTAAATAACTTTTAAACGAGTAAGTGGATCCAAATAAACTTTTGCACGAATATTTATTAGTTTCATTAGCATATGTAAAAAATTTGATTTAATTTGTAATGCTACTTCCTCATCAAATTATAAGAATAAAAAGAAAATTCATGCGTCGAAACAAACTTTCGATTAAAATATTTCAGAAACTAAAGCCGTAATAAAAAATCCAACTACATTTTTTTAATATAATGTCGATACAAGCTTTCGATTGCGACCAGTCCGAATAAGATTGGTGCAGCCAATCCCAAGATATGATAAGAATCATTGCAAACCAAAGAATCAAATAACTTTTAAACCAATAAGAGAATTATGCTAAAATTTTACACAGATACTCAGACGTAATAATAGAACAATCTGTGAAATTTTTAGATTTTTGGTAATGCTTTGAGATGTGACACATACATCCTTAAGACGGTGTTGAAATAAGAACGGACTAGGAATACTGGCCAATGTGTTTATCACAATCTGTGTTCTTTATTTGTCATTTTTATTTCCATTCTGATTTTAATAATTATTGCAACTGTTATTATTCAGGAATATCAAGTGTTTTACAGCTTTATTATAACAGAAAATATTGTTACAGATGGAGGTATGAAGGTAAACATGTTTTCTGTTGCCTTTATAATTGAGAACTCTCAGCACCACCCTTTCTAGAAACTTTCGTCGCGTGGCTGGGAGCTATCGCAGCTTTTACAGCAATTGCTACATTTCTGAATATATAATTAAGTGACAAAAAGAAACGTATCGGTTGCTTACATCAAAATCTCATAGAAATTTGTATGTTCTGCGCGACTTCAAGATTTTTATCATACCGCTTAACATACATGAAAGTGAAGTATGTATATTCGAGAGAAAAGAGCCTTTTACTCTAATCGACTGAAGCAACAGTACTATACTGTACGCGTGTAGTTGCTTAATGCGTAAATATTCTACGTGCGTAACATATGTCTACGACGGCTACTGCTACGATATGTGACTGAACTATTAATTTGTATCCTCGTACAGAGCGGCCAATTAGGAACAATTTGCTGAGCAGCAAGATCTACGAATTGCACAAGCGATGTTCCTTCGATGGTAAGAGTGACTGCATTTGATAATTACTACTATTGAACAGTGACTGTGACAGCGGCTTGCGCTACTCCAATGACTATCTCCCGCTCGTACACGATAAGCTTACGTCACTTTTAATGCATGGCTACTTAGGGCCTAAAACACCCACGAGCTCAATTAATTTTCGGGCGCAGGCAAGAGGTCATCTGTGTCATTTAGCCTCATTACGAACCGGAAAGTAACGCACGGCTGTTATTCAACGTGTCGTCCGGCTTTCAAGTTCTCGAATGAAACTCTTATTTAAGTGCCGCGTTTAATTACCCGGTCGAAGACACTGTGCCTTGAGAATCTGGACGCGATTTCTGTGCGCGGACACCCAATCAAACAATTAAGACCAAAGTGTTCCATCGAAAAAAGGAGCGATGAGGTAAAATTTACTTATCGCGGACAAAAATAACCGATCTCTTATCTCGCCGAGGATGGTAACGATTTTTCAGACACGCTAGTGAAAATTACCGAATATGGACAGACGCGAAGAAGAGCTCTGCGACGTCGCTCTTCGTTTCGAAGGGCTCTACGATTATTTTTGGGCTTGTCGACGACGTCGCGGCCTGCTCCCGTCTCGGAAAGGTCGGCTTACCTGGCGTCGTCGGTTTCACTTTCGTCGAGCCTCCTCGATCTACGCCGGTTCATGAGTCACTCGCGCGATACCCTGCGGAAGCCTCTTCGGCAAAGAACGTACGGACTACGGAGCTCGCTTGGTCGGCACGTTTGGGCCGCCGCTTGCTGTCCGTTTGTCCTGCCGTTTCTCTGCTCCTGCGCTCCAACGCCCAGACGGACTCAACCTTACCCTGCGCACTACCACTCGATGATGCTGGTTTGCTACGTACAAGGCGGGGATCCGCGAAAGACAATCTATCGATAAATTATGCACTCGCGCGCGCCCATCCGTCACTCCCTTTCGACGCAATTGGATTTTCCACGCAATTTTTTTAACAGCACGATCCTACATACCTAATATATATACTGCAAAAGAATTTGATAAGCCTGTGACGTACGCGAGAATGCAGGGTTGGGTAATAACTAGTTAAATAGTTGAAAGTTAAAAAAGAAGTTAAAAAGATAATAACTTTTAACTTAGCTTAGTTTAAAAAAAAAAACTTACCCAACCCTGCGAGAATATCGTACATGCATATGCAGGAACTCTATTTATATTTAAGTTTCCTTTATTTATTTAAGGCTCGAGCAAGAGACGTCATACACGCGACTGGGCACTATGAGACTTGGACGGTCCTAGAAACGTCTTCCATTCTGCGGAAGGTTATCCGTGCATTTGAGCATGCCGTTCCTTCCGAGGACATTCACCGCGGCACATCTCATCGCGCCAACCGCGCTGCGGATTCGTGCTCGATAAAGCAAGCGTGCCAAATGTTCCGACGATTAGGACGCGTTCCAACAATCGAGACGTTGCTCCGATGATTACGAATAAGGGGGGCGAAAGCTGCATTCCAATACAAAGACAAACTACCTAATTATCCCATTATTTCACGCTTTCACTCGACAAGGTGCTTGTTCGCGAATTCTGCGCGCGTCATTGCGAGAAGTGCCCGTCATCTTCTACTATCTCTAGGGAGCGTATAAATATAAAAGCACCTCGAACTCCTGTCTAAATTACCACCGTCCTTCTTTTTTTTATGCCGAAGCATGGTTTTAGTGTTCTGCTTATCTCTCGCACATAATGTTTGCTAGCGTGAATAAAGTCAGAGACGCACCCTTGCATGCGGTCACTTCAATTCCGATGTTATTACCTTAATGCGTCGGGCACGACTGTTTTAGTATGTTCGTCGGGATGGGAGGAGCTCATTCAGAAGGGAGAGAGTCCGAAAACTCGCGCCCTTTCCTTTACTATTCCATGATCTTGACATTTACGATAGCGTTAGTAGATCTATCGTTTAATTTAGCGATGAGTAACAACTAGGCATATGAGAGAAAATCGTGAAAGAAATGCTCACGACGTATTTCCCATTGTTTCTTTGTGTCCATTGAATAATAAATTATTTTAAAGAAAAATTAAATATGTTTGTATTAGACATTAATATGTTAGGGACTGCGAGTCATTGCATATAACGTTTACTGACTTACTATGTAGTTCGTTTGACGCTCTTTGACTTATTGTTGTATTTTTAATTTTGTGTTTACGCTGAAGATGACCCAAAGAAAGGGTTGAAACGTTTGTAACGTGATTGTAATATGTAATTTTGTTCAATATATTGCGCACCTTTTACTGCGCCTGGCTCTAATTGCCTATGTTATATTATTGTTGATAAATAATTAATTCTCCTGCCACAATTTCCAAAACAGACATTAAAATGCAAATAATTCAACATGATAGCAAATATTCTAGCGCAGTTTGGCAAAAGCCGATTATGTCGACACGGAAAAGCCTCTTTGATCATCAACGAGCTTGAAGCTTTTCGACGCCTGCGAGATGTTGTTGGCATAGCTTTCCTGAGTCGATCTTTCATCGTGCCTTGCCGTATTACCTCGTCTTAGAGTTATCGCAAGGCAGATCGCTATTCGCTCGCGCGGAGGCCGAACTTTTCTCCGATCTGAAAACAGTTCGGCCATTCATCTGGCGTTGCAGCCCTCACCATGGATCCCTCCGCCACGATGCTATCGATGAGCAGACCGACGAGTGCAGTCGCGTCTTGGAGTCGCCGCATATCGTCGGCGGAACATGCGGTTCGAGATCGATCGGTTGCGCTTCCTCTCAGAAAGAGAGAGAGATGTGTTTATCTGTTTCCTCGAGGGAGACGAGTCGAGACTTTGCTTCGGTGTTTTGCTCGCGCGATGACGTACGCCCCGAAGGAAGAGGAGCTCGGTTGTAACCCTGTTGCCCTTACCTAGAAGAAGAATTTTTCGGTTTATTATCAGGATCGGCAGATGGTCGGCGATAACGAGAATGAAAGACGGCATGTAAAATCGATTGCACGAACAGGGCATCTCGCTAGGTCGCCGTAAAATCACCGAAACGCGCGAGTATAGAATTTGACGGCTGTTAAGCACCGTGCGAAATTGGTATGATGCTAATGCCGCGGTTAAGAAATCGATGCCGTGCGCACGGCAGGAGTGAAAATGCTAGTAGGTACGGAGAAATCGTTTATCTGCAATGTATATAGTTGTTATGACACGTATATAGTTGTAGTGACCCAGTGACACATAGGAAATTTTATACATGTTCGCAATTTCCTATCATATGCATTGTATATGATGATCAATATAATGACCTTTTCAAGTGGCATTGCTGCTAGTAGGTGTTGACAAATGATCGTCTCGAATGATTAATACTCGATATTAATTTCTAACAATGAGAACTATTTTCCAAAATAAAAGAAGAAAAAATTATAATTTTATATAAATAATAATAATAATATAAAATAAATAATATCTAATAATTTCCAAAAAATAATATAATAAAAATATTTGATCAAATATATATTTTAGATATGCATGCTGAAATGTTTTATGAAGACAACTAGTAATAAATCGGTGCCTGTTGGTGATACACGATCAAGAAACAAGGATTTTGCTATATAGACGATTTAACCCTTTAGTTGCATGACAGTCAGCGTCGTCACCGATGAACGATCGTTTAAAATTTCCACTGTTAGCCTCCACTATCCTGTCACGCAGAATCGATCGCTTGCAATTAATAGCAGCACGAATTCAAACAAAGGTGAGATAAAGCGCAAAGCAAATACGAAGTAATGTATTATCGAAATATGAGCTATGATTGCTTAACAATTACAAATTCTATATTACTGTCTATTTATTTTTTCATTAATGTGTCACTTTTTAAATTATAATATCGCAAATATAATAAATCTCTAGAATTTAATTACTTGGATTGTAGTTTGTGTAGTTTCTCCATTCGCTGATTTACATTTAATATATTTGCTCGGACATACGAAATTCAAATAATTTCTGTAGCCGCTGATATTGCATTTTCGTGCCACGTGAGTCATATGGAAAACTTTAATCATTAATATTCATATGGCTTATGGAATTAATTTAGCAATGCTTACTCTTGCTCGGAATTATTGATTTTTGGTGAGTGACCAAACCCACGTACGGTATAATTGAATTGGCACACAGTCGGTAGGACGAGGCCAGATCAATAAGAGAATTTCTTCAGTAGGAAAGCACAGCTTGCGGCAAGCTCAAATGTTTAAAGCACGTACCAGTCGAGCAGAGCAGGTGACATGATACCGGCAGAGTGTAAAGCTTTCACTTATCATGAGCTTTCGCTTGCCACACCTGAGCTTACCTGAGCATTAATTACCTGAAGCACCAATGTGCGCGTCAAGTAACTCTTCTGTACGAAATAGGTATGCAAATCATTTTATCCTTAAACAAAAATATATTTAAGTATTTGAAAATTGATGTATTAGCATCTAATTTTATCGCACTTCTACATTATTCGTATTTAAAAAAGCTCATATTATTTGGTTTATTTTTATTTGGAATTTAGTTATAGCTTTTATTATATTATTATACTTATATTATATATTATTATACATTCAACGCGGAAATGTTTTATATAATAATATAATTATTGATTAAGTTTTATAAATAAACAAATTGTTTACTTCTTTTATTTAAAAATTTTTTTTGCCATAAATTGTAATCTTCTTCGTCGATTTCATTTCACTAAAAATGCACGTTAACTTGTTTCAAGATGAAAATAAAGGAAGAAAATAGTTCTTTCTTTCGCGTGTAAGAGCTCTGAGCAGCCTTGTGTTCATTCGAAGAGCATTAATCCACCCCGGCGGAAACCCTGCAAGGTTTCCCTCTTGAAACGTGCCCACTGGACAGTCTCTTATATCGATGGGAATCGATAGTCTCGCCTGTCTCTTATCCCCGTGAACGCTGTACGGTCACAAAGCTCGTCATTGATATTTATTACATGGTAAGCTGAGGCGGACTGCAAAATTGATACACGAAAAAAAATAAAGTTGCTTCAACTAAACGCGACGTCACGGACTGCCACAAACATAAAGAGTAAATTTAATTGGATATTATTTGAACAAAAACATCAGATAGCTGTACTAATAATCTAAATATTTGGATCAAATAATATCCAATTGAATTAACTGTTTATGCTTGTGGCAGTCCGTGACGTAGACGTTTAATTGAAGCAACTGCAATTTTTTTCTGTGTATTTGCATGCTGGGGCTTCCTTCAGCGGATCAACAAACATGAACATTACGCAATCTTAACGGAGTTCTTATATCAATTTATCTAATATTTTTACATTTGATATAAGTACTACTTTATGTACTATTTTATACATTGGTTTACATACTTCACGTTTTTCGACGATTTATACAATTTTGCACGCGTAGGTTTCTTTCTTCGTAAAATAGAAAATTTTCTTTCGATTAAAACTTGATTAAATTTCCGATGTCGCAACGTTACGAAGGATCGTTTCTACAAATATCCAGAGCAGTGATCATTGTGACCGCGATCTTTTTATATTTTTAACACGCATGACAATTTTATAATAGCCCCTCAAAAAAACTTCATTGTAGACGTTCCTTTTTTCGCATAAGAATTTGTAGTATATACGTAACAGTGATATTATCTGTGCTAAATGTTAAATGAAAGATATTTTGTAATAAGATAATAATAGTTTTAGATAAATAGCAGTAGTATCAGATATAAAATAGACGGATTGTACAGACAGTAAACAAGATGCTATATCTATATTGCACGTTTGGAATTAGTCGGTGTATAACGAAAAGGTGACACGCTGCTATTCTTGGCGCGTGAACCGGTAGACCGGTAGATACCTGTTTAAAGCCGTTGGATTCGATGGAGACGCAGTCATGCAATCAGGCACGCACAGATGTACGCACTCACGCACGCGCTTTTTGCTTCTCTCTTTCTCTCTCTACCCGTATTTAGATTCTTCAGCACGAATCTATTGCTGCTGCACGAAAGTTATCTTGCCTAAATACGTAGGTCATCTCCGGATTCAACGTTGACATTTAACATTCGATTATTTTAAAGTTATTATTATGATTTATAGATAATTTTTGGAAACATGGAAACAGTGTAATTTGGTTTTTTGTCATTTTTTCATATTCGAAATTAGTAATTATAATAAATGGGCCTGTTCGTTTTAGCTGAACTTCTTGCACAGTTCATCTTTTTCTCTTTTTTTCTCCAACGTGAAAAGAAAAAGAAGAAAGATGAACCGTGCAAGAAGTTCAGCTAAAACGAACAGGCCTTATGATTGATAAATAATTCTTTGTTTTTTTTTCTTATTATTTAATTGTTTATAGTTATAATGCCACGTTTATAACTGCATGTGGAAATTTTTTGGAGAAGAATGTGAACAGAAATAGCTTCGTTGTAATTTTGTCACGCCCCTAATAAAGTAACACGCGTTCGTCTGCACAAAAACGTGCTTCGATCAAGGATAGCAACGATCGTTAATTGAGCCGAGTTTTTTTAACATCGCGTATCGCGAGTAGCGACAGTAGCTCGCGACCGCCGATTACGCCAATAAGGCATGAACAATTAGGCGATCGGGACGACGATCTGGTCCATTAGCCGCTTGTCATAAAATTATCGGTAAGGCGATATCGCGCAATGGCAATCCTATACGCAGGCAATCGGTCACGCCTCGACATCTCGAGACGTATAACAATAATGACGATTGCCACGGGTGTGTCGCACCGATCCTTTCAAGCAAATTAAAGGCGATCACTGTCGCTTTGCTGTCTCGTCTTATTAAACGCATTACGAACGACGTCGAATCGTTGAGCGATCGCATGGGACAATTTCACGTGTCACACGATACCTAACGCAACTCTTCGCTCGCTTTAGAGGGGCTTCTCAATAATTAAAAGGATTTCCCTATTTTATCTCGGGTGAATACACCCTCTGTTAAATATTGAGAGAGAGAGAGAGAGAAGGATGAAATTTAAACCAATACCTTGAGTTAAATAACATTTTCTTATTTTTAACTACCAAGTGCGTCGAAATTTATTATTTTAACACAAAATAGTATTATTTTAACTCCATCGGTTTAGTTAAATTAACATTGCTTAGTTAAATTAACGATATATTGAGTAGGAACAGTGGCGACCTATAGAAATTGTTAAAAATGAATAAATTAAATATAATTTGACACTATAACGAATTTAACGCATGCCGCGAGAAATGAAAGGACAGATATTGCAAGTTACGATTAAATATTGTAGGTTACTTTTTCATGCTTTATCTTATCCATTTTTTTATTCCCGGCGATAGTGCGCTGAAACGCTTCGAGCAATTATTCACGTAAGTGATTTTTAACAAGTTCAATTTGAAGAATTTTGTTATCAACAGTATATATGCTTCCGCGTTAGCGTATTTCAATTGATGATCTAAAATTCGTTGTGCGCCTCTTCTATTCATTTTATAAAGAGGCACAATCAACAAATCTTTAAACATCCGACGCAAACCGACTCCGCCGTAGCACGGATGCTGCGCGTCGCAGCTCCATGCGCGTTTTATTATCGATTCCCGCGTCTACTACCACCGACAAACCCCTCGTAGAGTTTCTACCCTCGCCCTTTACCCAAGCCTTTGTACGACTACGCGCTCCCTTTCCCGGTTTACCCTCACCGAGACACGCGCTGTGGAAGGGCATATTGACGCCGACATACTGCACTTTCAATGCAAGAAAAGTTTGCCTTCCTGAAGCTCACACGCCAAGTTTGTACGAAAGTTTCGTGTCGAAGATAAGATTATTCCTTAATAGCGTTTTAAAATAATTGCCATCCCGACGAAAAATCTATTACAATTTACATTATATTTTGCCACAAATGCATGTGAGATACATTTATAGGTGCATAAATCCATTTGTATTACTATATTTGAAAAAAATATGTAAGTGTACAGAAACCGCAGTATTTAAAATTAATTAATTTTGGCAAGCCAATGTTAATTAATAATTAATTAATGTGTATATAAATGAATGTGTATTTATGCGCGTTTTAACTGGATATATAAACAAATAAGTACACAACGCACGAATTAAAATTCAGCTTTCCAACTTGTTTCACGGTTATAGTATATGCAGTCAATCATATTACTTATAAGCTTGAGATCCACTTTGATATTCAACAAAACCTGACTGATAATGCATGCGTATGCATGTTTCATACGAATAGATATCCTTCCGTGATACAAACATACAGTCTCTGACAAAACATGTCGACTGCCTGTTTTGTAACTTCCTTATTTCCTACAGTCGTGTCCACTTTATGAATATTAAATACGAAACCATTATGTGCCCGTTGAAGTCGTGAAACCGAAATAACCATAATGTCTCAGTGTTCTCAGCCACTTACAACTCACATTCACGAGATATGACATCATCGATTACCATGACCAAAGTTAGTCTAAATGACGTCACGACTTGTTACGATATTGTTATAAGATTCTACATATTCATAAGTGTATAAATGCTTATAATGCAGAATTCTTGTTTATATTTCCTAAATTTCTTATCAATTTCATTTTCGCTTCTCACATTTTTTTTCCGCCAATTGACAACCGTAATACATATTTTCTTGATCGTTTAATAAAATGTTAAATCAACTATATATTACTATGCCTATTAATTGCGCCTATTATTCGCTTTTTTGGACAATCTGTAGGTGTATCTTAGGCACATTATTTACGTTTTTCAGGAGACATTATTTACGCCATGTGCGTATTGCTAAGTGTCGCAAGTAAATATTGGCTTGCCAAAAGTGACTGTAATTTTTGTCGAGATAAGCGAACCTTGTGGCACTCATTGACAAGATCAGTGTGCGTTACGAGTGATACTTTGTGTGTTACATGCTCGTTTATCTGCGCGAACGATTCCGGCGATTATGTCGCGCGATATAATTTTAAAGCTGACGTAATCGTCGCTGTGTACGTTCGAACTGTTATCGCGGTGCGTTTCCCGCGTTTACACAGGTAGACAGGCACGATTAGCGTCCTTGACGTAACGTAACAGTAAATTGTTTCGTGCAATTGACAGTTATTTGCTATAAATATAATCCGTTATATTGCATTAACCGGGATAGGTTGATGAATATACGATCAAACTGTACAAGTTTTCCAATCTTTTCTACCGCAAATAAATCATCTTCTATATAAATAGCAGGATCTTTTTATATTGCATTGTGAATGTAGCGAGAAAGCAAGCAAATTATGTAAATAAATATTTGTGCTTTCAGAGCACACATGTTGCATTAATTTGCAATTTAAATAAAGAAAAAACATCCAACCGCTTTTCTCGAACGCTTTCCGTTATGCGACACGCGTAAATAGCTGGCATTTTAACTCTTGCGTGAAGCGTCGCGTGCGTTGCCAAAGTCAGATATTGACACCATTAACTAGAGTATCGCTCGGCCGAGTTCTCCTGAACGTGACGCTTAGCCGATGGGGCTCCATTGGAAAGTAGGCCGGAGGCCCTTCCTCCCTTCACGGCGAGAGAATCGCCGATGCTGAATAGGTGTCTGTCGCTAAAGCCGCGCTCGAGAGCGCGCTCTTTTTCGCGAGAAGAGAGCCCACAACCGGTCGCTGAACCTCAAGTGCGGACGACTGCCAACGAAGACGGATCCCCTGCTAATGGGACCGACCACATATGCCGGCGTTTCGCAATTTGCGGCAGGTCGTTGCGACGTTTCATCGGAGAGTTTGGTCGATACCGCGCGCCGTACGAGGTGGCATAATTTACTCTCCGAGTTTGCTCAACTCTTTCATCTGCGCCTCCGCTAAGGTCGGATAATTATCGGTAGCGTGCTCGAAACGCGTGCTGCGTCCATCGCATGCTTCGTGCTATCCTACCGAGTGGCGCATTATTTAGCGAAACTAACGTAAAATTAAATACTCTGTCGAATAGTACTCAGATTCCATTGCGCTTTTTGCAACAGGTACTTCATTTTTTATGTTTAGTATCTTTCTAGAAGAAGCAATGTAGATATCGAGGAACGATTAATGGAAAGATGTGTCGAATCAAATGGAACATAAATCGCAGTTTCTTTATTCGCCTAGAAAGACGTAGGCGCTGATAGACGAGCTGGGGTCCACAAATATAGTACGACGCGTGTTTCAGTAATGACCGGGCGTTAGGGCCCGAAGCGGGACGTGGGTAACGAGCAGAACCTTGGCCTCGTACTCGCGTAAAGTATTCACGTAACTCCACTGAGTTCTCGCGTCGCGTCGCCTGGTTACGAGCCATTAATCTCAAGTGTAATGACTAGCGGCAGAGGATCTGTTTGAACCAACTAAACAATGTGAAGAACTGATCCCAACATCAGATTAGCGTCCGTCACGCAGATTGAGATTGCATTGCGATTATATCTAATGTTATCATGATTCAATCCTTTAAATTAGTTTTACACGATCGTATGCCAAAATAAAGTGACTTATTTTTATAGATTGTGGGCGTAAATATTCTGTTCCGAAAAATTAAAAAGGTTTTAGTTTAATAAAACGGCGTTATATCTGCATGATAATCGGGATAACTGCGAAATTTCCCTCTGCTCTGGACCTGATCATATCCGGAAGTGGCGGGCAAACAGCGGATGCCTGACCGTCCAAAACATCGTCCCAGTCTAGAATGCTGCGACACCCCGATTAAAGCCATCGGAGGCGAGTCCTGCCAATTCCGGCGCAATTACACGCCCACGAAACATCGTTAGCTCATTGGCGCTCATCAATTTCCTAATTGATCGATCGCAGTTGGCCGATCCTCTTCTCGTGAGCCGATTTTTCTGCTCCGTTTGCTGCGAAGAAGCGAAGCATACTCCTCTCACGTTGAAGTTCGACGATCCGAGTCTTCGGTTCCTCTTATCGTGACCTCGTATTAAAGTTTGCGTAACGATAAGTCGATGAATTACGAAGTAACCGATGCTCTCGGAGTTAAAAATCCGCCGCGACACTCGCGGAAAGAGCTCGTGATCGCTCGCATGCGATCATTACTCATCGTCGAGACCTTGTGTGTCTATTTGACGTAGGTCGGTCCTGATTTATAGCAAATTGCGGCACAAGCCAGGCTATTTGAACTACCAAGAGCGTAACGTTTGTGATAATTTTTGAAGCAAATAACTTTTTCTCTTGCTTTAATTCTTTCGCTGATTAGGTATTATGCTACTATTAAAATGGCAAATGTCATGCAAGCTACATTTTAGTGATAAAATAGTGATAAAATAGATAAAATAGTGATAAAATAGATAGATAGAGAGAGAGAGAGAGAGCTCCAGAGAGTGAGTTTGTGGATTACAGATAGAACCGTGCCAAGTACGACAACAGATGCAAGACTGCTGTCGAACTTCTCCGCAGAGTGTCGATGGTAATAAACGAGAGACGATAATTTTTTTTCTCACGGTCGCGTATAATGATTTCCGTATCGTGATTGATTCCGCCGACAGTCAGGCCAATTGCGTACGAGAGCAGCGGCGAAGAGCACGGCTAAGATTAAAGTGGCTGGTTAAAAAAGCTTCCCAGTCGTACACGGTTCTACGTTACATGCTGGATTTTCTCATCGCTCCGGGTATAATGCCCCCAGACGTTGAGGCCACCGTACAGTCTTCCTCATAAATCTATGCAAGCGTCGTAATGATACTTCTTGCCAGTTCCCATGCAGCCGTGCATTTGGATCTCTTCGATAATTAATGCTGACAGACGCGCATATAAACTCCATGTAATATTTTATAATGCTTCGACTCGTAAGCAAGAGTCCGTACTTCGTATCGTAAATAGATGTAACTGATATAAGCACAATCAAAAAAATATTTGTTTGTGTATTTGAATGGATATATGTATTATTGTACAGAGTAAATTCGATGTAATTCTGGAATAAAGTGTGTAACAAGCATGTTCTATGTCATATTTTCCCTTATCTCTTATCAATAAAAATGTATTTTATCATTTCATGGCCGTCGGCAATACCTCGAATTTCTATTTATAAATTAATAAATATGGATATAGCAGTTAGTTTTGTGTATTGAAACTCTTGTGATGTATTTATTTCTTAAAAAATACACCAATACGTCCTTTTGTTATTTTAACTGGAAATATTTATTAGTGCAGTCAAGAGATAAGTGGCAAAATTGACTTTCAGCATGCATTATTTAAAGATATTAAAGTTAAAAAATAGACAATATTAAAATAGATAATGGAAAATAGGTCATTTTATTATGCCACGTGTTTCTTCGCTTAATGGTTGCAATTTATCCACAATACACTTTTAATACATTTTTAAGTAAATAAAAATTCAAATACGGCTAATATGTTGTAAAATATTACAAGATTCTTGTTTGATCAAGAATCAAGAAAAACATTGCGGTGTCAACTCGGAAAAAATATATATGATAAATTTATGAGCTGTTTCCATAATATAACTATCCAAGCACGATGTAATATTATGTAAACATTATTATATGCCTGATATGTACACTGTGATGCAAAGTAAAGATTATTACGCGTGATAAACGATGCGGAAATTAACAAATATGAGCACAATAAGTTATTAATGAGATGATCAGATAGACAGAAAAGGATTTATCAATGTTGATTAATTCGTAACATATTCAATTTACATATCAAAGAATGTTTTACTGAAACAAAACGCTAATACGTTCGAGGAGAAATTGTCTATCGATGTTTCTAGAAGGCTAATGAATGAGGGTGCTTTGCAGGGATATATTTTTAATGAGTCTCTCGTCTCTCCTTCGCTTTTAAGATAATTCTAGTTTCCGGAAAGGAGTTTAATAAAACGTCACACATTTCTCGTGTTTCAATTTTAACGAGCATGCGAAAGGGTTGAAATTGAGTCGTCTGTCAATCAGTGATCGTCTCTGCGCGATATCGCGCGCGTTATTCTCATGGACCGCGCCCGGGGTATCGCGCAAACGGATCAGAAACGCCGTTTCTGCGGAACACGTAGCTCATTTTAATGATCGCGTGAGAAGATCAGGGCGGCGCTGGGACAATGCGACGTGCGGAAAAGCGCGATTTTTCCGCGAGATCAGATCCTCTCTCCTACGGAGAGTCGGGTCAAAATGGCGGAAGGCGCGCGCGCTGCCTGCTCCAATCGGCTGCCCGTGGACCGTCTACTCAAGGTTGTCAGTGCCGTCAGTGGTCGCGAAAATAAATGTCGACGCGGTGGAGGAAGACCGCGAGAGAGGTTTTCGCAAACGGGACCAACCTGTTTGCTGCGCCGTCCCGCTCTGCTGCAGTCTGCCGCCGGCGACGTCCTTGCCCGGGTTCACCTGGACGTCCGTCATCCTTTACGATCTAGGCGGTGGTCCTCTCGGGGGGGGGGGACTGCTCCGGAGATTAAATCTCCTCCCGCGACCTCCACTCCGCGTCGAGCACTCCGCTTCGACGTCTCGCGCGCGCGCGCGCGCGTTGCGCCGACGGTGTAAGGATTTGCAATTGCACACGTAAGTGACACGCGAGGACGAGAGAACGACAAGTAAACGAGCTACGAAGTGAAGCAGACGATGACACTTGGGAGATGACTCGAGAGACGCGCTGCGCTTGAACCGACGCGTTTGAACTGACTGGCTCGACCGCCGCCGCCGCCGCGCCGGCTCACCGGGACCAAGCTGGTGGCCCCACGCCTGTCTCTGTCCCTGTAAGCGAAGCCTGCCGAGCGCGTACGAACGAACGCGTCGTGTCCATCCACCCACAACAAACGCGCTCCGTCATCAGGCAGGTACGATGACGATGAGCGACAAGAGAAGAAAGAGAGAGAGAGAGAGAGAGAGAGAGATCTCATACGCGATTGAAATCCGCGCTTAAACGCGATTTATCGATCGAGCCTTTCTCTTTCTCTCACGTTTGCTTTGGATGCTGAGGAGATGTGTGATCGGACGATAAATGTGTGTCGGAGATCAGCTGAAGATGTTTCTCGATTTGAAAAACTCGAGCCCCCGCGGATTTGCCCGGCCTGAATCTAAGCTGAATCTGCGAATGATGTTGAAGCAGATACATCATGAGACTTATATATCGTTTTCCGTTATTTCATACAATTTTACGCGAATTTCACTCAGCTAAATTCCACTCGCGGTTTTGCGCGAAAGTTTCTTTTATTGATTTCAGTTTTGCCCTTTAAACTTGATTCAAAACAACTAAAAACAACTTTTCAAGATAGTTTTGAAGTACTTAAATTATAATTATTCAGTAATAACGTATGGGTCTTACGAAAGTAAAGTATCTCGAATAAAGAAAAAGAAAACTTCTACTTGAATGATTAATGTGACGATATTACATAATAATTATAGATAAAGTCTAGAAAAGATATAGTACAATACAAGAAATCCAGCGTGCTGATGCAGCTTTTAAATTATTTCGGCAGTGGCATGCCTTGTTGTCTGTGTTTCTCACGCGATTGCTTAAGTAGAGCAAGAAAATGTCAGTCAGACAAAAATAGCCAGACTTATACGCTAGCGGCAAAGAATCCATGCTAATCTGATGGTCTTTGTGACATTATACGTTGTCACGATGTCAAAATATTTTGTGTCACTAAAGTTCGCTATCTCACGACATACAGGCAATGTGCGAATAAATTATAATTAATTGAAATTTACAAATATTAAATAAGGGAATTAAAAATTATAAGTAACAATTTTAAAAGAGAGCGCATTACATAGTTACATAACGCACAGGATATTTTCGAGATAACAATACGTGGTGAGAGACTTTTAATCCTCTCCATTAGTTCGAGAGGAGCGATTTATTACAGTAACAGTAAGAAGTAAATTAACATCGACCGTTTCATCTGACTTTGTACAATGCTGCTATATTAAGATATTTTGCATTCTGTAAATTTAAGGACGCTGTATCGTATGAAATCGAATCAAATAACGATATTGCGTGCATTCAAGATGAAATGTTATTTTCTTTTTGTACTTGATGTTCATAGGCCTTCCTTCTTTCTTGCTTTTCTTTCAATAAAATACTGCTGACGTGTTGACGTTGCTGATTTCAGGACCGTATCGGTTTACGTGCAAATTGTCAAATGGATCCTTGCATGATCTAGCAGGGGGATGAGAAGAGTGGTGAATGTGACGAGCGAATATGGCGAATGACAGTCCATCGTCGACGTGGAGCTTGGCGCTTAGATGTTGACAGCTATCGTCCTACTAATCATCGCTTGGTGCTGCCGCCCTCTCACACAGTCTACGAAGGAACGCTGCGAACGAAATAGAATGATCAATATATTTTTCCACGCAGAAAAATCACGAAACATTGACAAGTAAAAATAAGCATGTTTTCATAGAAACGATAAACGTATATTTTAAGGCAGAGAGATAAAGAATTAGTTTATGCTCGAAGCTGACAGTACTGAACGATTTAGTCTAATTTAAATAGCAGTCAGTGCTTAATTTTGCGCTGCCATGTAGATTTTTCTCAATAGCAAAGCAACAAAATACGTAGAAGCAATAGATACATAAATGTACAAAAAGCATTAATAATTCGCGTAGCAGAGAAATACAGAGTTTAAACATTAAAAATTGCTTTTTTCATAGAAGTATCATGTATACAGACGAATAAAATTTATGCAATTGTATAATTAATGTAAAATGTACATAATAAAATTGTTTTATATCTAATTATTTGTCATTTTCTTCAAAAGAATTAAAGAATTATGATATTTAAATAAAGTAAAAATCAAAATAAAACTTATTTAAAAACACTGTAATACAAGTGTATGTATGTGTGGTGTAGAAAAAATTTCGATCAATATAATTTTTTCTGTTCTGTTTTAATTATTTGTGAACGTTTCGATTAATTTTTTTCTATGTAATTTGCCTCGATGATCTCATCAGGCCATTGACCTCGCGCGCTAGCAAAACCTTCGTACGTGTTTTCTGCGCGAGAAGCGGGTTATCGATTTCCAGCATCCCTGTTGAGCTGCAACGTTGCGTCCTATAAATTCTGGAATATGCTCAGCGAGAAAATGCGTACGAGACGATGTTAATAGATATAGAATGATGAAGAGACAGAGAGGCAAAAAGACAGACAGATAGATCAAGAAGAGGTGGATGAAAATTGGCGGACAATCATGGAAATCGTATACTACAGGATGTACTCACGATGGATAATCATTGTTTCGATAACACCTCGACCGCTTACAACAGCACCATCATCTTCTTCAAGAAGGCTGCGAAACACAAAAATGTGGAAGAGTCAAACGATGGAGAGGGAACAAATTGTATCCGGGGGATCTCTTCACGTTGCCGGAAGTTACCGGAAGGCCGTATTACGAACCGAAGGATTTGTCAATTGTACATTATATACAAGGGGGACTTTCTAATTCTAACAAAACAGATTTAGGGACCTTGAAGATCAACAGACGCGTTCATACATTATATACAAGGGGAACTTTCTAATTCTAATCAGATTTAGGGACCTTTAAAAATAGATAGGGACCTCAATAGTTTTCCTCAAACTAACATATTCTAATGCAGTCAATGTAATGCAGGTGATCTGACACTCTTTGGCCGGTATTCATAGTCGGATCTTATTTAAAGATGCTAATACGGCTCTGTGATTGGTTCATGACATCTTATATTAAGATTGTACTTACGAACGGACGGTCTTAAATATAAGATCCGACTATGAATATCGGCCTTTGTCTATCTTTTGGGGGGGGGGGGGGGGGAGAAGGGGTGCATTCATGATAACGGCCTAAAATAGATCGATACTTACGGGCATAGGGGATGAAACCGTCATCGTCTTCTGGGTCCATGCAGTCCTTTATAACTTCGTCGACTTCCGCATCAGTAAGACGTTCACCTTATGACAAATCCGATCATTTATTATCATAATATATAACTTATTTCCTTTATAGATGGAGCATTCAATATGTTTTGAATAATTATTGGTGAGAAGAAGCTAATCGTACCAAGTGACAGAAGTGTGTGAGACAATTCCGCGCCGAGCATCGTTCCGTCTTCCTGTTTGTCGTACAGTTTCAAACATTCGAGGAAGTCTTCGTAGACCCCCTGATCCTTGTCCTTTTTGCACTGGCTGAAGATAGGCAGGAATTCGTCCAGTTTCAATTTCTTTTCGCCCTTCTTCTTCGTGCCGCCCAACTTTTCGATGGTCGCATTTGTGGGGTTCAAGTTCAACGCGCGAAGGACGTTGCCAAGATTAACCGCATCGATGACGTTGGTGCCGTCATCGTCGTAAATGGAGAAGGCGAATTCTGCCCCTTTTTAAACAAAAGAAATAATTTCTTATGCATTTTTCCAGCTATGCCGCAAGGGATATCTTCACAATCGACAATCAATGTTCTTAATAACAAGATCACTTCGGGATTGAGCCAAATCCTGCCCTCGTCGGCCATATGGATATTTGGTCTCCCTTTTTAAATATGCGAGGTGCGAAATCTGGGTTAATACCAGTCGTAGACATGAAGTACAGCTACAGCGTGCGTACTTTCCTTCAAAAATATTCTTCTATTTTGGGAGAGGCAGTAAGCCCCACCGCTGATTGAAGAAGTCGGTGGTGGAAGTAGTGGGTCAGATTACCCCCCGCCGAACCATATAAGAACAGCCTACCAACCTATTTTTGACGCGCTACGGAACGGTCGTATCCACCTACCCGACCCATCTAGCTATTATGTAACGTCAAAAATGGCACGCGACACGCATAAATTGAAAATTCCGTGAAGAAAATTTGCGAATTATGATTCATTACTCAATAAAAAAATAATTGTTAAAAGTATGAATACGAAAACAAGTATGAGCTCTAAATACGAAGCAAATCTTTAACTTTCTTTAAATTAATGGAAATAATTTGTTGTAGAAGAAAATATTTGTTTCTTTAGCTGAAGAGAGTAAATAAAATGTTTCAAAAACTGCCAATATCTTTTTAATCTTTTAAACATTTTGTTATATAATTTAATAATTATCACAGAATAAAACAATTACATTTAATGAAGAGATTGTTCACATTGGCTGAATTGTATTGTTAGGAATTCTAATAATTGTATAATTTCAATAAAAATCTATAATATATTATTTTAATATTAATGACGTCACTAGTTAATGACGTGATTTGATTTGGCACGAACTTTACTGCCGGTTTTGGTAATGGTAAAAATTTTGCATTTTTCTATTGAAACTTTATTCACTTCCTTCTAATCGCGTGACTCAAAGCTACTAAGTTACATGTAGAAATCACTTATAGCTTCACTAGTGTAAATTGATTAATCCATCTTCGTTAATTATTTCCATACGATTTGTATGAAACGCGTCGGAAATATAACAGAACTATTTGAAGATTGCTCTACTCACTTTCGACATCCTTGCTGCTGAGGTCTGCCTGAAATACAAGAAGTTTTCGTTATATTAAAGCTCTTTTTCATTATATCAAAGCTTTTCATTTTGATATATCTCGGTATTACGTTATTAATTTATAAAAATGATTTAACTCTAATTTATTAATAATGTGCCATATTCACGAGAAAGCTGCCAGGAAGATTTTCAATCGCGAAAAAGAAAGAGGCTGAATATCGAGACTTACCATTGTCGATCGTCTGGTACCAGTAGATGTTGACCGAACGGAGCCTGAACCAGAAGTGGTACCCGGTGTTACCAAATTTACTCATTTTATTTTTGCAGATGGCGCTACGAGGACACCCTCGAGTGATGCTGAGATCCAGATCTGCGAGAGGAGTCCCGGTCCGGACCGATGACGACGGGCGGACGGGGCATGGCAACGCCGCGGTCCAAAAACAGTTCGAAAAGCGACGAGAGGCGAGAGTCGGCGAATGCCTCTTCCCGCCGCGGTAAATGGGGTTTCGACGTCGACGACAACGACATTCCTATGTCAGATTGCCAGATCTGCAGCAGCATCCGATAGACGCATCAGGCAAAAATATACTCTCGGCCTTCGACGCCGCGAGTCAGCTTCTATGGCTATCGATTTCTAAACTAAATCGCTTAAACTACCTTATCAAGAACGTGAAACGCGTTATGTGTCATCAGGCGTTATATATTTTACAGAATTTTGCGGGTTCGTGTACAACGCTTGCGAATACCATCTAAGAACGTACAGAGAGTTCTGATTCACGCGTCGCACCGAGATTGTGTTGAATGCTGAAGTTGCGGGGATCGCCCGCGGCCGATGAATACGCGCCGGTCAGTTTATTTTTACTCGCTGTATATTCGTGGACATGTTTCCCTCTAAAAAAATACATGACTAAAAAGCTGCTCTGTATGCACGAACGGACGGGAATCGTCGTCGTTTGACGCAGATTGCGAGATAGCATTCATCCTGAAACCACTCAGCGTCAATTCTTTCGGCGACCGAAGGCGGCGCGGAAGAGTTTCCTCAATCGGCTGCCGAAGCCTCTCTTCTTCTTCCTCGTTGTCGCTTCGTTCAACGTTTTTCGCTTCTCCGCGTCGTTGATGGGTAGTATCTGATTCACGGTCGCGATGCCGTCGTCGCGCGATGGTTTCAACGACGATAACGAGTTCGACCCGCGTTTCTCAATCTGAACTTCTTCGAGGGCGGCCTCCCTCGAGGTGGACGCCACGTGATGACTCGAGTGAGACCTCAGTTCTTCGTCGTGCTTCAGTTCGATGACGCGGAAGCGGCCGATTGATTCGCTACCTCGAAGAGTCTTCATTGTAAGCTCGTGTGTGTCGCCAGCATTGCTCTCGATAGTCCTAATAAATTGCTCTTCCTTCTCCTCGCAAACGGCAATATGTTCCTTACTGATCGAGTCTGAAGGAGCATCGTCTTCGGTGCAGGCCGAGACCGCCTTGTTCTCCAGGTCTTCGATCAGCTGCTGTAACAGACCGACAGACACGTTGGTCGCCTCGTTGGCCGCTTCGCCTTCTTTCTTCTTCCAAGCCATCTTCACCGGCTCCGTAAGCTCAGCCGGTGACTCGAAGATCGCCGCGTGTACAATCTGGTGCGTGTCACCTTGACCTCGGGTCGTGCGCTGAGTTTCGGCAACGTCGGTTGGTGGATTCGTGAGCGGCGCATCGTCGTTGCATGCAGAGCATTTCACCTGTTCAAGCGGGCACAAGCGCGTGTCTCGTGAGTAAACCTTCTTATCCTAACACGCACGCAAGGGGGATAGTCGCGCGTGGAATTAATGTGGCACAGGTGCGGCACTAGAGTCAACCGCGAACGTGTTGCACACGCAAGACCTCCCGCACGTGAGTGCTCTGCAATTGCAGTTATACGGCTCACCTAGAGCCGCCTGTGATTAAATAAGCGTACGAAATGCAATGTTGACTTAACGTTGTTGACTTTAATTTTGTATAACAGACGGGAAATTCAAAATTAAACAAGTATATATATTTTTTTAAATCTTAATATTAAAAAAGATGCGATTGCAATTTTACAATAAGCTTCTCTTAGAAATAAATAATCTTGAAAACTTTGAAAAAATAATGTATGTAAAAAAAGCAATTTGATATTGTATTATTCAACTTATTAAAAAAATTGTATCATAGTTTGAAATCTCTGAATTTTTTATTATCTTCCTTTCCTCTCTTTCTCTCTCTTTCCTTAAATAATTATAATCTTTATAATTGATTATAATAGAATAATTACGTCTTGGAAAGTTGGTTACCTCTATAGCTACATCCAATTACCTGTTTCTCCAACGCTAACAATGAAGGCGGAAGTACGTAACGCGAATCTCCGATCCGTATGTCGCGCAAATCGCGGACTATCTTTGCGATCAATTCTATCTCTTCAGCCTTGCTATAATTTACGAGTGTACGTTCGTTTCCTTGTTGTCTATCGTATACATATTCCGATTGAGCATCGCCTGTTTGCTCATTGACGTGCTGCTCCCAGGATTTTCCTAATGACAGTGTTTATCGTATATATATTATTTTCATCTAATAGGGATAATTATACGTGTTTGCGCGCAGTTATCTTCGCAAAATACATGTCGATCGCAATTGAAAACCATGCTGTTGCCGGACAGCATCATGAAACGGCGTTTATCAATGAACAACATCGTGTACACATACAACAACGTCTCTATTCAATCCGCCGTTACATTCACGAGATGTACAGACAAGCTTGCATCTTACCGTCCTCTGCATCGCGATCTATAACGTCCAGAACTTCTATCATTATCTTGTCTAGCAGTCCTCTCGCGAATGCCTCTGCCATGATTTGAGGCATTCTCGCAAAAGGCAACCTCTTCCAGCGCCGGTTCTGATGGGATGCTAAACAGTCACTTGTTATATTTTCGCGAGCAATAGACTCGATATTGATCACGATTGCGATTATTCACAATGCGACGCTTTTCCCGCGTAGATGGTGCTTTGTTCATATAGAGGGTGACACACTTTTATATATTCAATATTTTTACAGAAAAATAATTTACAATTAATAAAAACACGAGATTTTCTAATATCTTGAGCAAATCTTTGTTTTAAATTACGTTAATAATGGAGAAATACAAAAATATTGTATAAAAAGATTTAACTTAATGTTAAGACCTGAGATAATTATTATATAAAATTTTGTATGTATTACAATTACAATAATTAAATAGTTATTGCATTCATATGTTTAATTTCTTTGTATTCTGTCTACTGTATATTTACATAATAATGCTATCAGGGATCGTAAAGCCATGCGGAATTTATGAGCAAAACATTTAAATGACAAATTTCATGTTAATCTTATCAAATTTTATTTATAACCTATGTATGTTACGTAACTGTATATAACTTTGATAAGAATATCTTGTAATATAATTGAACACTAATTAAATTCAAATTTGATTATAATAAAAAATGCATCATTTTTTGCGGCCCATTTTGATGGATAAATATACAACATAACTGGTAATATAATAAAACTACTTGTCAAACTTCACATAATATATTTAATATTTACTTATCAGAAATCTTGAAGAATATGTAAATAATAAAGTTTATCTCCTGTTAGAGAGATTAATATAGAAGAAAATGTATCATTGAAAAGATCTTTCTACGACTGTTGCGTATCATTAAATATGGATTACAATGATTTATGGAAAGTAACGACAATCCCATCGGTTACATCCCAAGCGACATTTTCGAATGGTACGAGAACTTTAAGTACCGTAAGTGAGCGAGAAAGTAAACGAGATTTCTCTCTTCCGTTCGATGAAAATGAAAAGAAAAAGGATACATACAGAAACGCTGAAAGATCGGAAATAACATCTTTACCGCCTACCTGTCACGATTATTCACATCGCTCTTTCAAGTTGGATAAGCCGATTTCTGCATTACACAGAAATACGAAAGAATCACACGATCAAACGAAGGATAAAATAAATAAAGGAGATACACATTCTCAAATATGTAACGACATGCATAATGCATCGGTTGCACCTTTCATCGAGCTAGGAGCGGTTTATAAAATCCTCGACTTTATTACAGACTCTGATTCCAAAGTTTCCTTGCTTACTAATAATTGTTGTAACCAGATTTTGCAAGCATTACAATGTTTGTTAGCCCAGCGTTATAAGAAATTAGAGGATCTTCTCTCAAACGATTCCTCTTTGCATAGATGCGAACATTGCGGGGTAATAAGTTGTATGCTAGAATCGCATCCTACTATTAAAAAAATTAAAAGAAATAGAACAAAAACCAGGTACAATAATGAAGCTACAGCTGCCGAAAGCGATTATATTAATAATGATCACAATAATAAAAAATCAGAAATAAGTCCTCCAAATTTAATAAATAATGTGCAATCAATAATTAATGACTCTAAAGTAAAAAATCAAACTGAATATACAGACAAATTGAGCGAAATAGAATTATTGCCAACTAGAGAACGCTCTTTCATAATAAAGAGAGATATTGAAAGATCAAATGAGGCAAATAATGTATCCGTTACGAAAGCCAGTATTAATCCCACAATTAAAAAGAAATTTTATCCCGATAATAATGCTATTAAGAAATTATATATTACGGATTTGGAGAGAAAGAATAAAAGATATGAATGCAATAGTGCTGCACGAAATAATCCTGGTAAGTGTGAATCTTCAAATGCGATAAAAGCCTACGCCAGTATCGATAGGGAAGAAGTCGTGAGGGAGATTTCATATGAACCTAAATCGCAAATCGATGATTCGTTGGAAAGAGATCGACGTTCTAATATCGCGCAAGATATCCAAGCTTCGCAACAACTGCTCGACAAACGCGGCAACATTTACCCGGTTGTCGACACCGTGAAATATTTGGCACGTGGTCAATTTACGGAGTTGGACGAGAAAGATAATGAACTTCTTTCGAAATTGCAAGAAAAGCGCTGTACTCGCCCGGATGACGCTAGAAACGGACGGAGTTCCGTCTTGTATGGCAGTCGAGAAGATTGTTCACAACGTGACGCAGGATTTTGGTTGTTCGACGAATCGGGACATTTACCTCAAATAGCTTTAGACGAATATCGTTACCTACCAGTGCCGAGAATAGTCAAGAACAGAGAGAACGTTAGTTTATTCCCTGCAAATGTTCCGCGATATTCTCATACGGTAGAAAAGATGAAAACGAGTAGCTGGTCTAATCATATGGAGAAGGATTCTCTTGAAGATTGTGCTCTCCTGGAGCAAAGAAGAGAAAGTGACGCTACGATCTTTAGCTCGTCATCCGTTGAGAATTTGATATACGGATCTCTAGATAGGAAATATGAGATAAATAATACAGACGACGACGACATTCCTCGAGGTCGCCAATTAGTTTCATCAAGACCTTCTCTAGACATCGCTCGACATGTCAGAGCTCAAATTGCGAAAGACAGACAGTCTGGTTGTGCAAAAGAATCGATAGGCGAGCTATATACACATGATTCAAATATCCTAGTTCAATTATCGCCAAAAACGCGAAGGAAAATTTGTCATTTAATCAAAACAATTGTATCGTCAGATAAGGATACGACATTTTTTCACAAAAGATATTTAATAAACAATGTGCTAAATAGCGAAAAGTTACTGCATTCTAAATCCGCGGACGCTGCATTTGTTCATTCTAATAAGACAGATAATGAGATAATAAATATTTGCGCGGATGATTGTATTCCAACTAAATTATCCGACTTACCAGAAAGTAAGAATTGTTTTGTTAAAGAGCAAAGTAACTTTGTAAATATATGTAACCAGAATATGAATAGATCCAAGGATTCCGTCAAGATTCGTCACGAGAATACGACTTCCATTTCTGCAGATAATCCTACAAAAAGAATCACACGACAAATTATTTATAAGGATGCATTATTAAAACACGTTGGAAATAACGATGGATGTATGGTGGCAGAAATTTTGCCAATTTATCATACAATTCTCGAGAACAGTAGAGATATGGACTGGGAAAATTTTCGGGAGTTTGTTGAAGTTCTTCACCCTGATGAAAAAGAATTATGGCGCGACATTTGTAGAATCATCAGCGAAGAAACGAGAAAAATTAGCGGCGATACAGATAATAATACAGAAATATGTATAGAAATCAGTCCGGTAAATCCTGAAAAGACTCTGAAAACGGTCGAAGTAATTACGTGTGAGCAAGAAATCGTGTTCGAGTTGGATATGACGTTAAAGGATGTCGAGAATTTTTTCAACAAAAGGTTCGCTGAAGAGCGTCTTGACACATATAAGAATGCTGAAGATGTTTCGGATCGGAGTAACGGTGGGCGATGGGAGAGGATTTTAAAGTAGACTCGTTAGTTAAATTCTCTAATGTGTAGGTATATATTTGAAAATATATCAGTCACGTCGATCTCATTTAAATGTCTTTCATTTTTTATATCTTCTTTATTTTTTTATACTATCGTATATTTCATATCTTATTGTTAGCTTTAATCCAATCTATGGTGCAAAAGCTGCATTGTCTTAACGTGAAAAATAAATTATCGGTTGGTATCCCGCGGATCAATCTATCACAATCTAACGGTACACACCCTGAAACGGAGGGCGTCGGAGGGTAAATTACGAGAAGGTAAATTGCGCGTTCTTCGCCAGTCATTGCTCCACAGGAAGATGGCCTCGCCCATCGTTATATCGGGCGTTGCTCGAGTAAACGGCTAGATGGGCTAGGTGGGTAAATGGGTTGATAGGAACGTGACGCGACGCGGCACAACGTGGTGCGCTGCGAGGGGTGGCTCGCCTCCCGTACAGGGGTGGTCCAGCAGCAGATTCCTGGGCTGATCGATGGAACGACCGGCGCATTGGATTTTCCGAGAGTCGCACGCGCATTCACCATCCTTCCCGCGAGGACGTGTGGACGCGTAGGCCGAGTACCTTCAGTCACACGGCGCCGGGGTGCATACCCGCGTCGCACAGGGTATCCACAAAGAATGACGGAAGTGTTGTAACTAGGCCGAGTGGCACGTGATATTCTCTCTTCTCGGTGCGGCGCTACCCTTCGACGACGTCATGCCCGGCATCGGCGTTTTCCGGCGGCTGCGTCCAACACGCGACGATAATATTGTGCAATAATTGCGCCTTTTCATGGCAAAGAATGAATTTTACTCGTAAGACAGGGAAAAGCGTGTGAATTTTGTGTGGGAGATTGTTTTTATCTTGGTTCTCGATTCTCGCGAGCGTATATACGTTTCCCAGCTCCGATGTTCCCAAATCGGGGATTGATCCACTCTGGCTGATGGAGTGTTGTTGTCTACCGAGGGTGTATGCAAGACACAGGCGTGTTAACGGTTGAAATTGGAAGGATCTGTTCTGCGAGGTGAGACACGTGGTAACGATGGCAGCACCAACGATTCGATTAATTATTATCATGTTTTTAATTAAGCTACTTAATCTCGACATTCGCGATCTCAAAATGTTTTTGTAACATTTGAAGCAATCATGGATAAACGGCGATCTATGGATGGGGGAACGCAGGAGTATCCTTTGCCTATTCCGGTTCAGATGTTCCTTTGGCGTCATATAAGGTCAGCTGATTAGTTAGACTTTTTTATTATTTAAAAAAAACCAGTGGCGTGACCTATTTTATTATTTTTCAGGCCATTTATTCGAGCTAAACTAGGAAAACTTCACGAAGCATCTTGCACGGTAACTCTGATTCAATATTTTAAATATTTCTTAATAAGAAAAAGCAATGAAAATCACCCTATTATTAAAGACACTTAAGCCATAATCATAAAGCGTGAAATTGCATTCAGTACCGCGAACAAAATTCGTCAAGATCGGTCAAACAAAATGCCCGCGATCGCCTCTTCTCAATATTAATAGCGTGTTTCTAATATTATCGATCCAGAGACATCGATCCGATCGGGCGGATATTTTTGTGAATATAAAACTGCTTTTACCCTATACGGAAGGGTTTCCCTTCCTTCCGGTTTCCGGTTTCTGCTTTCCGTGTAATCGTCTTTGTCAAAATCGCTGTGTGCTTTTTATTCAACCTGCTTAATATGCCCACCAATGTGAGTCTATTCTACTTTTCGTGGCTACTTTTCATTCGTTTCAATATATCTTGGATGACAATATCTTGTAAAAATCGTTACGTCATCATGACGCTTTATCGCTCTTTTAAGAGTGACGTGAAAATATATTAATTCACAATATTTTGCTTTTACATCATGTGTATTATATATTACGAAGCTTTACAGACAATAAATTACAGACTATAGAAGATTTTATGGCTTATAATATCATATAATTATTTTATTTCTATTCTTTTTAAATTAAAGAAAAACACAATATTCTCTTGTATATACTCGATGGCCATACTTTACATTCTTTTCCTAGCTATCTTTAATTTGCCTTAATTAAACCTTAAGAGCATATTGGTCCCTATCTGTAAGGATTTTATACAAAAGCAATTGGTGATTTAATTACAAGGTGTACAATTATAGGTAACTCTCAAATAATACAATTAATTGATATTATTGAAAACCGTGTTATTCGAAACTTTGGATTCATACAATTTTGGAGACCACGGTCCGTGCTATTGAAAACCATGCAATTCAAAACTTTAGATCCATATAAAATTGGGCGTTTAATTTTAAGAGATTGTTAAAAAAGAACTTTTAAAAAATAGGGTTGTCACAATTTTTTACTGTGTTATTCGAGACTCTGTGCAATTCAAGTAGATACCTTGTTATTCGAGGGTTGTAATTGTCTCCACCTGTCAATGCTAAGTTATGCAATACCTGCTTTACTTGCACTAATAAAATGTCCTCTCCACGCGGCCGCTCCACGTGTCACCTGCAGTTCTGTCAACACGCGCCAGGCCATCATGTAAGTTGGCTCGCCCGTTTAATATCTGCCTGTGAGCTAATTGCACACAAAACTGCTTTCGTATCCGATATATTGTGTCCTGTAGTTTTATCATCCTCGCATTTCTCGCATGTTCGCGCTCCTTTCGTAATCAGACAAAAAGAATATAGATGTACTGCATTGATTCTCCAGCACAACCTGAAATAAAATTACATACAATGTAGTCAAACTTAATTATATGTTTAAAATTTTAAAAAGTATATCACTACTTTAATTTTAACACAGATTGATTTTTAATGTAATTAATTTTTAGATAAATTTATAGTAATACTGATGTTATACTGAATTGACGATTGTTATACTGAAAGTTAGTACACGCACATTGTTATAATCGAGTTAATATCAGTATTTGCATCACGATTGAGTAATCTGCATTACACGATTACATTACAATAATTTATTATTTATTAAATATAATAATGTTTTACCTAGTTTTGCTTGTAATCTGTCACAAGAAATTAATTATTTAAAGTGATAATTTTATCATTATCTGATTGTTTATTTCCAAAATGCTTGCACAGGAAATGAAGGAAGCGTGCACGGTCAGTATATAGACTATCTAAAAAATATTAAAAAATATAATAACTATTTATTAATTATATTTGTTTGAAAAAAAAGTATATATCAAACCCGCAGCTATTTCAATAAACCTGCAATCAATGATTTTAAAGAATATTAAAACTTCCATTAAAATGTTTTTTTTTCTTTTTTCCATAGTGCCTTGAAAGAGTTTTAGTACAGGATCTTCATAATGATCTGACACCCTCGTTGAGCGAGATATTGAGAAGCGTGCCACGCTGGCGTTTGATTCAAGCCGCTCTTCCTTATGTTCTCCATGCTACGGCCAGTCTCTTGCACAATAGGTGAGTCATACTACTCATACTTGAATAGCATGTAATCTTCAGACTACTTTTTGATTTTTCACGCAACAAGTCGTTGTTAATCTTTTAGGAAGGATTTTCAGACTCTCGGCACGATGGAAACAACTCTTCTTTATATTCTTCACTGGATACTCTTGGATTCAGCTGAAGAATGCGCCGAGAACGAGGCCGATCAGTCAAATCCTTTTTTCTACTTGTTTCCGATACCTACCATGACCGTAAGTTTATATTGAAATTTTATTTCTTTATGCGGTTAATTAATAGAACATAGATTGCGGAAATGATAGATTCCTTGCTTCCAGCTCTTCGTCTATTTATTTGCACCTCTGTGCAATCACTTAAAGGACATTGACTTCAAGACGAATTTAAGATTAGAGAACGGCCTAAAAGTATGGTCTGCCATGTACGAATGCCGACACCCGGAAACAGTATGTTTCACAGCGCATTGTCGTGCTAAACCGCGCATTTATTGGAGCCAATCCTTCAAATCCGCCAAGCATCACATGCTGTCGGATGACGTTTTTGTTGGAGGAAGTGAGTCTATTTTAATTAATTAAACAGTAGTCTGGATATTTATAGTATATGTCTCTCTCTCTATAAACTACATTTAACGATACTGCCATCATATTTAATTTAATATATCTTTTCTTCGTCTTATTACCTTTTTTTATTAAACGTTTAGATGTCGAAAGTCCACCTAGCCAATCAACTTCGGATCCAAGTGCTCCGCCATCTTCGAAAGTAATTGAAGAAGATGTAAGTTTACAATATAATAAAGATAAGCGTTATCAAAGTTTTATAATTATATGAAAAATAATATTGTAAAAATAATAACAGCAACAGAGTACTTGGCTGTCGTCACCGAAAGACACCGTTTTCCCGGAAACGATCCCCGAGGAAAGCTCTGGCGCAGAGGACGAGCACGTGGTAAATTTATGACTGTCATAAACATTAATCTCGAATTATTCAACAAATAATATATTTTTTATTGTCACAGGTAATATTCAGATTACCATCTTTGAGTGAATCAGAGAGAACGCTTGACGGGGTAAAAGAAGTTTCCACCATATTCGCAGTGAGTTACACGAGGTAATGTCTCGAGGCTGAGCGCAGAGCAAATAACATTTTTGTGGCTACCGCAGGGCGAGGCCAGCATCTTTCACGTCGCGATGGGCAGGACAACGAGCTCCTCGAGATCAACAATAGACCAGTTCACGATAGAACAAGTCACGGCAATTTCTGGATTGGACACATGTAAACAGTATCACGGAAAAGCTACGAAAAACGGGTCAGTTAAGTTTCACAACTATAACTTTCATTTAATCATCAAACTAAATATGAGATTACTAAGAAAAAAAAAAACGTTTATGTCTAAATATCTTCCTGATTAGAGATACGGACAAGGAGAAAGAGGAAAAAACTTCTAAGGCGGAGAAGGAAGCGCAAGAAAGTTCGAAAACGCGCGGAAGTTTCTCAGCACAACGTCAACCTGCTGATGGAACTGCAACCGAGCACACCACCAGTTCTACGATCGTCGATTCGGACGTTCGTGCGGCAACCTTTCTTGACGTGGCCACTTTGAGATGCCTATTCGTACCTCAATGGCAGGAGGAAGGTGTTCATTGGGCACTTCAATTTTTCTACTACCGGTCAGTTATCTTTTTGCGAATTCAGAATCAATGTTTGTGAACGCGTGATGTTTTAATAATTTTGATACTCGGAGTATGTAGGTATATTTAACATAAATATTAAAAAAAAATTTGACAAATGTAAAGATATAGATAAAGACTCTAAAATAATTCTTCTACGTTTAGATCTTCTTAGACGTCGCTTATACATTAAAATGATTCCGATATTTAAAAATAAACCTCTGAAAAATGACGTAGCTGTTATTTCGACAAATATATGATTTTTGAAATGTATCGTAGGCTTCGAAGAATCAATGAAGAAACCTCAGTGCAACAGATGCCGCGTCGCCGGAGCAATTCCCTGCCTATACCGAAAATTGAAGTCTCGATTTATCAGAGCCCCGAGAGTAAGAAGAAGGACGTATTAAAGGACTTCATAGAAGTGCCCGACCCGCGTGATGCTTCTTTGGTAGCGAGTACGTATTCGTGATAATTTTTGCTATGTCAAAATAGATCCTTTTTCTTCTTCTGTGTGGACTTGGTCACATTTTCAGAATTATCATATGCAAAGCCCACGAAAGCGAATCGAGACATACTAGACGCGCCAGCGAGAAAACGAAGAAGCGCATGAAGATGGCCGATCTCAAGGCCTTTGTGGAAACAAAACTTCTCTCGAAATCGGAGAAGGCACTTGAGAAGATTGGCCAAGACGAACCCAAGATGTTGTTTGAACAGGTAAATAACTGTTTTAGTTTCTATTAATAATAGAAAAAATATAATTATTTTATATTACATATTTTATATATCTGTATTAATTATAATTGAATCTATCCATAAAATTATATAGTATCTGTAGATTGTTTCTTTAAATTCTTGTATAGAAGTTAAAAGATTATCTGTTGTTAATATGACGTATTAATAACTTATTTGTAACATCAATTCCTAGGAACGTCATACAAGTCTTGATACTGGAGAAGATCATTTGACCTCGAGACCAACCTCGGTCAGTTCCAAGATTTTTGAGGCGAAGGACATCGATTACATAAAGCATCCTACAAATCTAATCAAAGGGAAGAGTATGCCGAGTTTAAGGTAGGCGCTGTTAGCTTTATCGGAAAAAGAAAACAATAAAGAACTTCGACATTATATTATTTTTCTTCATTACTTTCGATCTTTTTTGTTTGCACGTAAATACACACATTTTGTCGTTATTCTAACTTACATATTATTACGTAACTTACGTGTTACTTTTTTAATTTACTGCAAATAACAGTTTTACACAATTTTGTGCATTTTTAGTTCTCAGTAAACTTGAGAGACAACTATGTGTATATGTCGCGTATTTACGTGCAAACATATTTTTGTAGGCTAGTGTAAGAAGTTAATTATATCTATATCTTAATTGTGTGATAACAATAATAGCCAAGAGGGACGTAGTTGTGCTTAGACTGTATGCAAAAGAAATAAACGTTTAGAGCAAGTATTCTTTACGGGTATGAAAGAGAATCAATGTTGGATGATAAATACTTATGTGTGTAGAATATTTCAAAAAATTTTTATGCTATTTTTATAATCGAATGTTACAAACTTTGAATTTTAATATTTTAATCGCAATTATATATATTATAAATACAAAATTTTATTAAAAAATTTAATCCAACATTGATTATCTCGACCGATGTTTCGACCATAAATCGGGCGGATAATGCATACAGATTTATTAGATTTATTTATAACTTCCCCCGATTTATAGCGTATATTTTCTAGGATTAAATACAGTCCAGTATATACATATATATTTTTTGTTGTTAAAATAGTACTGATGTGTTTTAATTGAAGCAATTTGTGCTACGTATTGAAATTAGCTTAATATGTGGTCTAACAATATAAGAATGTAGCTCATGTTCTCCGACAATTAATCCAGCGCTTAAATATTGATAAGCCTATCGTTATACTTATGCGTAATGGTCTTTCTCTGTGTGTGTCTCTTTTCTCTCTCTCTCGTTCGCCCTTTCACCCCGAACTCGTGCTCAGCTGCTTGATTAACGAGCTGACCGCGGGAGGGTAAGTCATCAACGTCATTCGGAGGAAGTTCCGTACTGCAGCTCGGTTCACACGCTTCTTTTACGAGCTTCCTGCTTTCGGTAGGGCGCACTTTTACCCCTTAATAACACACCGAAATTCAGTCGCATCGGCACATCGGCAAGAACCTATGAAGGCACTTGAGGCACATCACCAAACCCGCTCCGTATATCATTCACAAATCTTATCTACAATAATTTTTTAATATTTGTTTCTGTTATATAATAATTTTAATAACAATTTATATTTTGTTGATTTTGTACACAAAATCATTCCCTTTCTCATTCTCTTTCTCTCTCTTTTCATCCTTTTAAAATATATACATGTATAATAATAATTTTCTAATTCCTGAAATCCATTGATTTTTTGTTTGTGACATCTCTATTTTAATCACATTATTTTATGACATTTAAATATATATACAATATGTACTACACTACATTAAAATTATATCGTGCATTAATTAAAATCAATTATCAAAGTTAATAACTTCCCCCTTATATTGCTTTTAAACTATTGCTTTATATTCCAGCATAGTCCTATAATAAATATATATAAATAAGAAGATTACATTGTAGAAACATCCTCATGTTTTACATATTTGTGCATGTTGTATAATGAGATACATCAGAAATCGAATAACGTTGCCCTTTGATCTTTTAATTCAAAATTGTTGTTATAAAAATTAATATATTTTTCGTTTCTCAATAAACAAATAAAAATCTCGTCTCGTCTCTTCCAATTTATTCAAATAAATTGATATAACATTTCAAAATGTGTGACACAATTTAGTATTTTAAGATTTTTTCAAGTATATTTACAAAAGATAAAAACAAATATCTATTAATATTAATCCATCTTTTACAAAAATCTAATCAACTTTAATACTTACGTTAGATTTTATACTTAATCTATTTTTCTAAAACTTGAGTTTTCTTGTTACTTCATTTATTTGAAATTTTTTAAATATATTTTTTGTGTGTGTTCTAATTACATAATGATTTTGATCTATAAGACTTATGATCGTTACCGTATGGGCAACGTTGAAAAGTCGTTAAAATTATCGTGCATGTGTCGAAGAAATCGCAGGCGCACGATCGTAGATCGAGATCATAGAGACGAGATCGTAGTGCTTGACTAGGGCTCATTTTGGCAAATAGCATGAGGATATTCGAAACAACACCGTCGAACAGGATTTCTGACCTATGCTGTTTTGTAGGTACGTCGGCGATACTCGCATCGAGAGAAAAGAGAGTCGGTTTTATAGTCAATCCTACACCGCGCCGAACCCTATTATCACCGTCACGGAACACACGCCAACTCCATCCCCCGATTACATGAAGCGTCAGGTAAAGGAACCTGTGATTTTCTGCGAAGTACGATCGCACGATAACATTGTCAGAATGGCGTTCTTAAATTCACTTCTTCTTTATCCCATGTGTACAGGATACAATTTAATTAATAGCATGATTGTTGCTAATTATTCTTGGAACTATTATTATAATAACTATATTGTTTCTATATTTGTTGAGTATTTAGTTATTTCCTCTTCAGGGATCCATCGACAGTCAATTAGATGTCATCAGCGTCCAAGGCGGTCGTTTGTGTTCTGAGAGAAAACCCAGTCTCACGAGGTCCCAGACGGACTCTAACATCACTTACATGAGCGACGAAGTGCCGGAAGCTCCGGGCTCCGCGTGTTACATCACCAAAGAAGGTGATGTTGATCTTCAAGTAGTTTTAAAGGTAAAATATGATTGCAAAATATGATTGCATTTTTCTCAGTTCTTCGAATACACGCGCACTTTGTCATTTAGGCGATACACTTCGTTGCTTTGCGAGATAATACCACCTGCACGCCGCGAGTCTGCGAGATTATGCTAAACTTGATGGAACTCTTAATGGACATGGGGGTGATGAAGCATTGCCTCCGAGAGGAAGCCGTCGGCAGTAATGCAGGCAATGAAATTAGATTAATCAGATAATTATGTTATTAAGAATGCAATAGTAATTTCAAGCAGCAACTTTGTATATTTAAATAATTTCTTTTCTGTGTTTTTTTTAACAACAAGGGTAGAATAAAAAACTATTTACGTAATTACGTTTATTTTAAAGTCAATTAATGATTTCTCGTATAGGATCTGGTACGGGGATCGACAATAAATCGGAAACGGGAAAGAAACAGGACTCACCGACAGAAATACATCAAGAACATAGATACGAATCGAGCAGCAAGGGCAAGCCGAACGCTCACAATCTCCTCATGAATTGCGTGATCAGAGTGTTGAGGCATCTAGGCTGCCCACACGGTTGCCTGGACGGGATGCGTGGACCTCAGGCTGATATCTGTCGCTCCCAGGGCCAGACTATCCTGACAAAACTGCATCGCGCGAGTTCCCGTCAATTCTCGCGATTCTTACGAACGATAATGCGAGAGCAACCGCTGACGGAAATCTTGGACTTCTTTCACGCGTATGTCGGATACTGCGTCGATCCGAGTTCATTGTTATCACCGCTCAGTGAGTAAATCAAATACCGAATTAAACGCGTTGTACACGTGACGTAGAGATAATTCCGTTCTATAAAAAAAAAAAGGAACAGATTTTTAATTCTGCGTTAATGCAGACTTATTCTCTCGCTTTATCTTCTTCTTAGATCAGAAAAGAATGTCGGGAAAATCGCCCGACGTGGCCCCTCAAAGTGGGTACGCAACGAACTTCGGCGTCGGCATGACCGGTTCCGGGACCGGCGGAAGCGGAGTAGGTACCTCGAGCGGAAGCGGCGGGAACGTTCTCGCGACGGCGAGCGGCGCCGCGACGTCGTACAATGTCGGCGGTTATGGACCGCGCGGTATCGAAGGGCAGATCATGGCCTGCATCTTCAAGGTCTTGGTCACGCGTCTCATCGGCTCCACGAAGCAGTTGAAGGCGCAAGAGAACATCAGCCTCTATTGCGACGTGCGACAGTTGATGACATACGTCAAGGAGGCGCATGGTGGTATTTTTCGACGGGTCGCTTTAAGTGGAATTCTGGACTCCGCGGATCGACCGAATAAACGATGTAACAGCAACATGCAGACAACACGTGTCATAAGGTCTGTGAATAAATGCAAACGTTTTAATAATACATAATTAAGTGATTTTGTTAAAAAATATAATCTTTCTCGTAGCTTGCTGAGAAGCAAATGAAAAGCTTTTTAATAACTGTCTCATATGGTCTTTTTACGCGTATTTATTAACTTCACAGACATATCCATCAATCGGATTTAGAGGAACAAGCGGATATCGGAGGCGACACGTGTTTCACCTTAGACGATAGAGGCACGCGAAAATTCCTCTTCAAGAAAAGGAGCACATCATCCACTTGCGCTGTAAATATAATAATAATAATGATAGCACAATACTCACCCTGTCGTCTGTTATTCTGTATAGTATTAAAAAGGGTTAACTGCGGGTAGGCGGGATCGAACTTGCAGAGTCTCCTTGAGACAGAATTGAGCGAGGACAACGTGAAGATTAGTCAAAGCCCGTTGGGTAATCTGCGCAAGAAACATCACGTATTAACGCCCAGGCAGAGCGAACGTAATTTAGGTGTCGGCGAGCCTTCCCTGGGACCGCGGAAGTCGACGCGATTTCAAATTGGCGGTATCGGTGAGCGGCGGGAATTGCGCGAATCATTTGCGACGCACTGTGAGCCATTATATTAAATCACTTTGATCGGTTTTTAGTTAATTGGTTCCGGAAGGAGTACAGTCGGACCGATTCTACTGATAGCCATGAAAGTAGCGAGTCGCCCACAGATGGTAGCTTTGTTAGGCAACCCAGCTTCCATTACGGTCATCATCGCAGCGCCTCGCGAAGCGGTCGCGGGTAAATATCGTCTATTTAAAACACTAATTATCCTACATGAATTATTTCTATTGTTTCGAAGAATAAAAAATGATAAATTATATATTGAGATGCGCATGATCGTTTCCTAGGGTTGGTATAACTCTGCAAAAGGCGAAACGTCGGATGGAAGATCAGTTGAATAAGATCGGCTTTGGAAAGAGCAAGAAGAAAGAGAGCATGGAAGAGACGCCCGGAAACTGTAAGAACGGATTTATACTTAAATTTCACACAAATTATTTTTTTTTATATACAATCACGTGCAAATTATCTCTTTGCCGCAAAACTGTAAATATTTATTCATCGTCGAGGTACATCTGTTTCCGATTAGATTTCAGTCGAAAGAATTCCATGGAGCTCGGCGAGGCTTCCAGAGAATCCGAATTCGTTGTACTGAAGGAGAGAAGATTGGTACCTCGCAACGCGGTGTTTGAAGGAATGTTACGATTCTCCTTTCTTCTGGAGACCTGCCAGCCAGGCTCTGTTCCCGATCCCCATCTGATGGCGTCGCTTCTGGACCTTGTAATAATCACCTTGTATTTTTACACTTCATATTTTTACGAAGCGCAATAGAAACTAAGTATTTAACTATGCGATTGCAGCCATACGCGCCGGTAGTATCTCGCGCTTGCCTGATCCTGGAATGCGCGCATTTAGTACATCAGTGCAACAAAGGCCACTGGCCTACATGGATGAAACACAATTTTCACGTGTTTCGACCGTCCGTGCCGATAAACAGTCGCAACGCCTCCACTGCACTTAGACGCGTTCATGTATTACAACGCACCGCGGGAAAATTATTTTATCAATGGGCAGAGGTACTTCTAATTGACATTTCTTTTTTATTGAGAAGAATTCTTTGACAAAATAAAATATACGATATTGCAATTAAAACAGGCTATAGGAGCACGCTTGGAAGAGTTCTTGACTGAGGATAAGCAAAATATGGAGCAGATAACCAGCATAGTATCTGACGAGAGCAAACAGAGAGAGCTGATTCTGGAAGATGAGGAGGAAGATTTTCTTGATGATGGTAATACTCCTGTGCTTAAAATATCAGAAAATTAATTCAGCAGTCAGATATAATGTAATTAAGATTTATTAACTTTCAGCTAGCATAAATAATTATGGATCCCAATGTCCCTTCGCGTTACGTCTCGTCGCTTGCGTTCTGCTGCTGGAGGTGACGGCGTTTCTGAGAGAGACTTACCAAACTCTACCGAAGTCGAACAAACTGTTGGTGAAGGAACGTCCCCCGCCGTGGGAAAGAATGTACAGTCGAGAAGCAAATCGACGATGGAGCGTGGCTTTGTCATCCATGGGCCATTCACAGGCATCCGCGCAGAGTCTTCAATCCATAGCCGGCGATCGTGAAGTTGCCGGTTAGTTTAGAATAATATGCAATCAATGAGCGCGTTTAAATAAAATCACCTTGTTTCGAAGAGGGGCCACAAAGTATTTGACTGGCAAAAATATAAATTTATTCCATAGCGGAGCGCAAAATCAGTTTTGTCCTCTACGAACCTGATAATGAGTCTGAGGGAAGCAGCAAATCGAATGTTACGATTCAAGGTGAAGAAGCCCCAAATATCGAAAAGGAGAAAGCGAAGAGGATGCAGGCACCTCAAAGTAGACCATTCCTCCTTCGTCGCAGTACCGCCGGAGCTGCAACTGGCTCGTTTAAAAAGAGAAGCCTTAAACTTCGTCGCAACACTAAAGAGGGCAAGGATCTGGAGTGCGAGGCGTTTACACGTAAGTAGAATCCAAAAACAAATCAAGAATAATATAAATATTAATAATTCCCTTTAAAAGACGAGATAATTAATTCTATCTAAATTACTCTTAATATTGTTGCAGAATTAATTTTGTTAATATCGATAATTATATATGTATACATTAATTAATAGTACGTTAATAATGTTACGTTGCATCTATAGATGCGGTGAAACGTGCAGATTCGATTCAATCCAAGAGGAAAGTGAGCTCACTCTCTGACAGAAGCGACACGTCCGAACCCGGTGTCGGCGGCGAAGTCAGTGGCGATGAATCGCCAGGTATCCTCAGCGACGATCAGCCACCGGAGAGTCCGAGCGACAGCAACGAGACCGACGAGACCAACAAGAATTTCCCGTGGATGAAGGTGCTCGTGCAATTCGCCAATTCCTTCAATTTTTACTGCTCCCATCAGAACTTTTGCCATCCCTTCTGTCATCGACGACAAATGCGCGCCAGCAGCAGATTAATAAAATCGGTGAAGAAGATCTATGGAGAGGAATTTGGGATACTGAATGGTACGGGTTTATTGGACATTGACACCGATAAGAAAGACGACAAGAAGGACAAACGCAGCCGCAAAGTATCTGACCAAACTAGCACGCAGGTGTCGCCTATTCGAAGGAAAGACAGCGTGGGACGCAAGTACAAGTAATACAGTTTCTTTTCTAAATGTGCTATATTATAAATTGAATAAGTATTTAAGTTATTAAATATAAAATATTGTGCAAAATTAATAGAAAGTTAATTATTTATTAAGTTTTTACTTGCCGATATATGCAGTGATTGTGAAAATCCGCAACTTAAAATTTATAAATAACTATCTTTTTCTCTAAATTATATCCAATGCTAATTTAATGGACACTTTTACAGGATAGAAAAAAATCTGGATGGTTCTCAATCCGGCCGATTAACTCAAAGGGATTCCACGAAAGATCTCGTAGATCAGGACTCTGAAAGAGGCAAGGAATCCTTGAGAAGGGTCACAACGAAGTATAATGTTGAAGAGGATAAAGATAAAGATAAAGATAAAGAGCCACCACCGGTCTTGAAATACATAAGAACTCAAGTGAAAGAAGCTTTTCATGCACCTTTGGCCACTTTAATCAAAGGGGCGGTCGTCATGACGGAAGATTTGTTTGTGGAAGTGCTGCCTGTCGCGTGGGAGCTGTTATTAGAATCCAATCAAGAAGTCGCCGCATCAGCCGCGGCACTTTTTATAATATCAGCCGTACGTGCACCGAACCAGGCTAGTGATCTGATGCACAAGGGTCTTCAACATAATAACACTAGTGTGCGCATTAACGCCATTTTGCGATTTCAAGTTCTGTGGAAATTACGATATCAAGTGTGGCCGCGGATGGAGGAGGCGGCTCATTTAACTTTCAAAGTACCTCCGCCAGGAATAGAATTCACTTTGCCATCACCGAAGATCGGAATAGAATCTTTACCGGTGGTCGATCCGCCCTGGATGCCCCAGGTAAAAACCAAAATGGAGGAGGTCACTATCAATCAGGAACATCACGTGAGTGAATAAATTAATATTTAAACGAGGATATTCAGGTCGATACGAGCCAATAGGCGCATATTCTATTGCACAGAATATTTTCGTTTAAATTGTCAAAGCATTCTTTTAAATTATTAAATGGTATTTGGTATTTCACATTTTCAAAAATTAATGGATTATCTAGCTGCGACATTTGCTTATTTTAGAGATCTTTAGTGACCGCGACGAAGACGCGGAAGAAGCAGCAGACCGAACTGATTACGAAAGCTCTTCAGGCACAGGACGATAAGAAGCGGGAAGAAAGAGAAAATTTTCTAATTACGACGATACCGATTACCGTACAAGCCGCTTACGAGCCGAGCCCAGTGGGAGATGATCACGATGAAGGTATGTATACAATTTATTTTTTCTGTTCCATTTCTTGCAATATTTCTCTCCTTTTTTAATAAAGGTAATGTAGGGGATGAAGATGCAGCTGAGACTGTTCCAAGGAATACTCAAACGCATCACGGCCAGTCAGCACTCTCGTTGTTTCCTTCATCACTGTGTTCAGCGATCGTTCAAATTATTAATCTCCTGGACGATCCAGCAGTTTCTGATGATGGAAACGCGGTGTATGAAGTGGCATATCAGGTATAAGTGAAATAAATTTGTAAGCTATAATTTTACGTGTTTTGTTATTCAACTCTGGTAAAAAGAAATTACTTATATTTTCTCTGAAATTTTCTAAGAATTTCTCGTATTTTAGATTTATGAAAAATTCTTTTAAAAATATGTAAAATTTCGCAAATATACTTTTAGAAATAACTGGATGAGGATTTTCGGAATATTTCAGTATCTGTATGTATGAAAATTTCTGATAATTGCGCGGATTTTCTCATATTTATTCAGGTTTCTAAAAAGATGTGTTGACAGGAAAAAATATTTCATTATTATTTTGTCTAAGTTTAAAAAAAAACACCAATTTGTATAAAAAATCTGAAAAATTCTGAGTCTTACAATTTTTATAGAAATTCTAATTAATAATATGAATTCTGAGACATATTTCCATCAGGGGGAATGATGTTAATTTATTTTATATCAGGTAATCTGGAGTTGTTTGGTGGAAGATAGCGCTTTGTTTCTCCGATATGTTCTGGAGCGTCTCACAAGAGAGAAGCAAGAGTTGATGTTCAAGATTTTGAGACACCTTATCAGATTCGTGCCGAAATTGCCGCAACAGGCTGCGTTCGCGCTATACAATTATATTATTGGATATGTTATGTTTTACGTGCGTACTCCGCACGAGGAGGGCCAGAAATTAGTTGGAACCGCGTTGTCAATCTTGTGGATGGTAAAATATATATGCCTTCTTTGAATCATCCTCTTTGCAAACTTTATTTATTCATTAATAGAATTGTCAACGATGATTTTCTGATGTCAGGTGGTGCACAGCGTACACGGCATTATGTTTAAAGATCTAAAGCAAATCCTGCGGAAGGAACAGTGCGATGCGTCAATCCTACTTACGGCGAATGTTCCGTCAGCGAAAAAGATCATCGTTCACGGCCCACAGGATCCTGATGCCGGAGAAATACCCTCGCAATTTCCGGTTGCGGAGGACACGCAATTTTGTCAGATACTTCGAGAGTCCTTGGACTTTTTCGGTATCGACGAAACAAAGCATCACGAGTATTTTCTCGTGGATTACAAGACGCGTGAGTTCCTTATTTTATTTAGCAAATCCTTACTATGCAATAATACTTCGTTCTATTAATATTGCTAAAATTTTTCATCAACTTGCAGATCAAATACACAATCCATCATCGTATGTTAGAGACTATTATTTCTTTAAGAGATCTCAATTTCCTCAAATCGAACTCGTTCACATGAAGCCGGAGGATGCGTTCAATGCGTTGCAACGGCAGGAATTGATGCATAAATTTGTAGAAATAGGAAAAGTGCTATTGACCTGGGCGATCCTGAAGAATGTCGATATGGTGGTGCAAAGAGTTGTGTTTCTTCACGAAGAGCTCATGAAGCTACCGTCGTTCCCGCGAAAAGCGCTGGAAGCAGATTTGGATCTCTACAAAGGTGGCGAAATTGGGAGAGTATGTATTTAAGCCTTTTATTCACACTTAAACCTTCTCGATCTAACGATTTATATTAGATTGTATATATTAAATTAAAATAACATACATTATATTATATCTTATAAATAAATTTGGAATTCTCTTCTTTAGGAGCTTCTCGGGCTGGATGTGATGCATAAATTTATGTGGGTAAGACTGATCGCGCGCATGTTCGAGGCCATGGCCGGCAATTTCGCATATTCCGGTGATATACATCTCTTTTTGAACGTCCTGAATGGCGCCGTGATCCTTCACAGCGAGGATTCCTGCATTCTACGCTATGTCATAGCGACCTACATAAACGCAGCACATAATTTCAAAAATATCTTCTCGACAAACGGTTACTTGTTGATCATGCCGACCTTACTGCAACTATACTCAACGCATCAGACGAACAAGCTCGTGACGACCACCGTTGAGTATGCCGTCAAACAATTTTATCTCATGAACCGTAAACCCTTCATTCTACAGATGTTTGGCAGTGTTTCCACCATATTGGATACGGATATGATAAGCGTCCATGGCGAGGCTCATAAGGTTTTTGCTTCCTTTTATCGATAAATAAAAAATATATATTTAAATATTTCTGGAAAATAATATTGATTAGGTTTTTGTTAAGGTTCCAGCTACGTGCCTGTTTAATTTATTATTAAGTTTGGAAACTCCGTCGCCGGATCCACTTAATATAGGAGAATTAGTGAAAGAAGAGAAGCCTTTGAAAGCGATAGACTTTTGTTATCATGATGAGAACGAAATGGTTGACGTACTCGACTGTATATCACTCTGTGTGATGGTAATAGCTTACGCACCTGACTCGATCAGAGGCCAACAGATGCTGGTAAAATATCCACATAATGCTGCTAATTTACGTTGCCATTAATTTTCTATCAGTGTGTGATATACACTGCATTTTTATAGACAATATTAGAAGCGATACTGCCGTGCTACGTTCAACAAATCCAACTACCCACGTACAATAAAGAAGGCAAAACAGAGAAGGAGATAATAAATCAGTTAGCGATTGCAGTTAGAACATTAGTCAACAATTCCGAAGCATTGACGAAGTATGAATTAAATACACAGTTTACTTCTCTCATAATTTTTCGCTTCTTTCCCAATACTACTTATAATAAGTTAATTCTTATAAAAATTGTTAATTCTCGCAGATATTATAACGGTCCGCAAAAATCAAGTCCCGAACATAAAGGCTCTAGTCAAAGAAATTACGGCAAAGGTCCGTATTCACCGGGTTTCGATTTCGAAGAAGACACTCATACGAAGTATATGGAACACTCGAAAGCTCGACATTTTTACGATCGAGACGAGGATTTTCATAAGAACGAGTTTAGGAGACCGCGCGATACCTTATTAAATATGGTCGGAGATTTTGTGGCTCGTTGTTTGACTCGTTTGGTAGAGCTCAATAAGAAGTCTCAGGATGGAAAAACTATCGAGTTGCTGGATTCAAAATGTCATGTGGTAAGTTGACGATTTCTTGTTAATCTTCGTAGCGTATACTTGCAATGCTTACTTTATTTGCAGACAATGAATTCAATAAATAATGAAATGTTAGCAACATTTTATCCTTATTTTTTATATATAATTTTTCGTATTTTTATTCTTAATATAATTATATTTGTTATTAGAAGAGATTTATGTAAAGGGTTTATATAGACCGAAAATAATTTTCACTATTTAGCGCCTGGCTGATATCGCTCATAGTCTCCTGAAGATTTCTCCATACGATCCGGTCACTATGGCTTGCCGTGGTCTCAAACGATACATGAACGACATTCTTCCTTCAACCGAGTGGACGGCCGACGAGATGAGACCGGCGTTAACGCTGATTCTCAGGAGACTGGATAAAACTTTCAGTAAGATACACAAGAAACCATCAATTAGAAGAAATACCGACTGGGCCGCTGCCAGTGATCTTTTGAGAGGAGTTTACGAAACTTTGGCGAAGTTTCCATACATCGCGCACTTTCAATATTTGAAGACGTTGTTATCTACTTGTCAGGTAGGTATTAGAATCATTTCTTCTTAATAGAATTCAGAGAGAGAGAGATCTACCTTAATAATTTCAAATCTACCTTAATTTAATCGGAGATTTCAATTTTAATTATCCTTACTCTTTTTAGGCTTTAATTGTCGGAGACAATCTATCTGAAGATTTAACTTCAGCTTCCACAGCTGCTTTAATGAGCAAACTACCCGCAACACTTCCACCTCCGCATTTTTGCTCGACGGTGTTACGTCTGATTGCTCTACACGTGATATCCTTCGGCGAGGGATATTCCTTGGAAAATGTTCTCGGTGGACAAAACATGTTCGCTACTCAAACTCGCACGGAGAATGCCCTAATGAACTTGTTGATACCATTGTTTCTGCGGGTTGGAACTGGGAGAAAAGGTATAAAAAAATGCATTGCAACATTTTGGAGAACGACACTACGAATGAATGTTATCTTAAACTGATGTTCGTACTTCAGACGTACCGAAACTGAAGCAATCGGACATCTCTTTTGCTCTAACGGCTGTATTAAACGCACTTTGGCCACCGGGTTCAAAACCGATACCACTGACGATGCAAAGACCACCGACGGACACAAGGACCGGTAGCATAACGTTCACCGCGAGAGATCCGAAGGCTTTAACGAAAACATCGTTAACATTATACCAAGTTGCATTTCTAGGTAAGATTTATGTGAAGAAAGCAAATTTTTGCAAAAGTCATAAAATAAATTATTATATATGGTTTCTATAAAATTATTGTTACGTGAACAATACGTACTTGTTGCTCTCATGAGCAATATGTGCTTAATACCCAAATGTTTGATTTCAGCGCTTAAAATAATGACGATATGTTTTGAAACTGAGCTGAGAACGGAATGGCGGATAATTCTACGCGCGTTGCGTCTTCTGAACAAGCGCAACGAAGCTTCCATGTATCTCTGGAATTTTATAGAATTTATTGTGACGCACCGTACAGCCTTGTACATTCAAATGCTTCCGTTCATCGTTTATAAAATCGGACAAGCGCCGATATCCGAGCACGAACGAAATATGCACACCATCATACGCGAGAAGATCAACGGAAACAGTACAACAATGCCAAAATCGCGAGGCACGCTACTGATGGATCTCATTCACGAGTTAAAGAATCTAAAGCAGGAAATTGAGAATCGAAGATGCGGTTAGTGTTTTAGCAACGTTCGAAAAACTTAATAATGGCATTCACGAGCTCCAGTAAAAAATTTTTCCGCATTTTTCATATTATTTATCTTCGTCGTGCTCCCGATTATTTTATGACAAACTTGAAAACGCGTTAAATTTTAACTGATTAAAATATTCATCTTTAAAAGTTAAATTAATTAAGAATCTTTCCAATCAAATGCTTTGTAATTTCAATGTACAGATGAGATGCCGGAACCTAAGAGAAGCGTGGTGGATATGCATCCAATAACCGAAGGCCAACCGCGTACTCAGAGGCCGTCTCTGTTGATGGATCTTCTAACCGGCGATCTGGGGTCGAGATCCCACATAAATCGTACGCCCGCTGAGACACCAGTGTCTCATTCCACAGCAGTTCAATCGCAATCTCATTCGACTCAATCCAACACGAGTAGCACTATTAAAACAACGCATCCCACTCAAGTAACAGCACCGCCGAACGGCACTCGCATTGGTGGTACTACATTATTGACTCCTCTGCTGTTTTTGTCACAAAGACTATATCATAATAAAAATATATAATTAGATTAGATTTTAAAAAATACGCATATATTAACAAGTATATGCATTATCGCTATTTTCTTGTTTTTTTTTTTCACACATTTTTTCACAATTGTAGTAATGTCTCATAATTGCAGGATCCATATCGAGTACCAGCGCTGGATCTACTACTCTGCACGAAGCAAACGAGACAGTCACCGAGGAAACCGGTGCCGAGCAGCCGCCGTCGACGACAGGTATTCCATCATTTTCGAGAACCCTATAAAGAAGGTCCCGAACTGTCTATTACGGTCGATGCGACTGCAAGCCTCTCGCATATACGTTTCATTATTGTCGTACGCGCAGTACGAAAAATCGCTGATCGCTACCACAGTTGGATCGAGCCATTGTCTATAGACCACTGCCAACAAGTCGCTCCTTTTTCTCTTTGTCTCTTTCTCAGCAACGATGATTCTCTTCCTCATACGTTCGGTTTTACGCGCGGTTCTTGCACAATGAACGCAATTGTCTTCACTTCATTTTCCTCTTTACAGCGAGGCTTGCAACTTGAAGAGTTTAGTCGTTCTCTCCTTTCGTTTAGGGGCGAGAATTCTCGTCTCGGACGATAGCGATGCCCCACCATCGAGAAAAGATCCCCTCGATTAATCGCATATCATTTTAAGGCGTCGTTTTAAGGCATAAGTCGTTCGCGCCTCTCTCTTTCTCTCCCTGATCGTATTATTGACACATTGATCATTACGTTGCGCTTCCATTGCTAGCTAGGGAACGGAGGTAAGCGGACCCATTCTACAACTCAATCAATTCTAACACGATCTATGATATATATCCTGCTGGTGTGTGCCCCTCTCACGCTTATCACTTTTCTTTGTAATTTTGATCATACCTCGATCGCTCGTCCTGTTTCTTGCGTCGCCTACCTCGCGGTCTTCGCCCACTTCTTATTGCCTCCTTAACTCACTTTTGCCGTGAAACGAGATTGATTAAATAGCGATCTAAATGGATAATTCATCAATTATGATGTAATCAAAATATGGCATAAAATCAAGGAGAAGATCGCAAAATTGTATGGAAATATGATGTTGCATAATAAGCTCTTAAAAACAATATACAGTGCGCAATCTCATTTCGCGGTATTTTCTCTTAGAACACTGATATCTATTATCGTCTCCTTTATCACGTTTTATATGCAAACTCATAAGGAATTTATTACATAGCAGTATTTAGACAATGGTAATGTCCAACAGTTGGTACCCTACTGATCGTTACGTAGTCACTCTCTACTACGTATAGTTGCTTCGATGTTCTATCGCTTTCTTCCTTTACTCGACAGCACGAAACTAACTGTCATTAATTGTTTTCGCAGTCAGCACGACATGTGTATCGGTGTCGACATTTTCATATATCAATATACTCAATTTCAGGAGTCTTCTCTTAGCCCGAAGGATACTTCAACTAATTACTCAGATATCACAAAAGTCTTCCATTTTAAAGTTTTTTGTCCTATTAATGCTTGCTTTAACAATTCTTTTATAACATAATTTATCAATATTTAATACGTCTTTTCTAATCGAAGCAACATCGTACAAGTATTTACCTATACAACAATTCACGTAACTATGACGTGCATATATGTTAATATCGTGTGATACTTTGTCTTAATGGAATTCTCATCACATTACTATTTGCGACCATTTTTATTGATAAGATTAAGATCAACATATGAATACAATGTCACTTCGGGACTCATACGACATATAATTTTAAGATACATCAAGAAACACACAAAATTTCGTACAAGGTATCATGAATTTCTGATAAGGTCTTAACTATAAATTTTACTTTATTTCCGTCGACAAAATCATTCAAGGCATTACACTTTATCGCATCACATTTAATCGATGTGTTCCCGAGACTCAGGCTCGAAGTGTGCAACATCGACACGATGTACGATCGTGAGCAACGTATCGACGATGATTATTATCGTGGTCTGTCTTACTTGTTATCCCTTCCCTCATATTAGACGTTCGATGTGGCATGTTTCAGATAAATTCCAATCATCTTCTACTAGCGATGAACGTAACCATGTTAAGCTTCATTCTATCTTACCTCACCAAAAGGCGCCAAAGCTGCGCTTTGTCTCTTCCGTAGAGTTTAGAAACTCATCAGGTAAATCCCCAGTCCCCGCTATGTCTCTTGGAAGACTCCCTCTCCTTCTTCCACATCGTACAGTATCTAAATGTTACTGCAAAAATAGATGAATTGAAGAAATTTGCAGAGATTTTTATTCTAGAAAATTGAGTTTTTTCTCTGTATTTGTTTTCAAGAATTAAAAGTGCTTCGATCAAAAGTTTGAATTTAAAAATATGATTTAGAATTACAACTTTACCGAATGGATTTCTATTAAATTTACTTAATTCATCTGCTTTTTGTAGTAAGTAATGTCGATGTATCTCGCACAAACTAATAATCTACTTTTCACTAATATCTATCATTACCGCGTTCTTGCAAAACAGATAGCTTTGAACAGAAATTTAAGAAAAATGCAAGATTGTAGAAAATATTTCTTTTGTTTGTTAAATCTACTTTAGTTGTATTAGTTATGTATTTTGTATATCTGCACATTATACAACAATCATTCTCCATCGACATTAATATGAGATTAGAGATGTAAAATTATCTAGAAATTAAATTACATAGAGATGAATTCGTAGTTTAGATCCCGTAAATTTAATTACGGCAGCTAGTGCATGAAGTAAAAATTATAATGTAAATTTGATCAATTTTTTATTAAACTTTATAAATTATGCTTCAATTTAATTAGCTTATAAAGAAAAGACTAGTTAAAACTAATTATATGCATCGCACTATGTTTTATCCATCAAATAATTAGTACAAGCTATTATTATTAACATTTTTACCAAAAAATAGAAGTTATTTCTGGAATTATTTATATTAAGAATAGAAACATTCATACTTTGCGTTTAACACGTAACATGACAAGCACTTTGTTTCTATTTCTTTTTTACATTTAGTTAGTTCTGTCAGTTTGCAAGAATTTTCTTACGCAACTGTTCTAACAAATATTTGTCCCTCCGATATCTAATATGCGGACATGTAACGCAAGCATATATGTAATCTTGTAAATTGATTTTTAACGCCATGCAGTATTCTCAAGCTGTCATTTCGGAAGCGATTAAAATGATCTGTTTCGTTCGCAAATACAATCTTGCATGCACGTAACAGATACTGTAATATTTTCTAGAAGAATATTAATACGATACAAACGTACATACAATATCTCATTCTATACATACAGTAAAATTTCTCCATCATCATGTCAATCTTTATAAGACATTCTCTGTACAATAATAATTTCTAAATTAATGTCTCATTTTTTATACTCATATCCGTGTTTTTACAAGCATGGAAGCATTTCAATCTCTCAAATATGAATATATATACTCACTAAATATCAAAGTCAAAATATTTTGTTTCAGAATTAACGATCTAAATGTCACTCGATTCCAAAAGAGAATGCACCCTAAAATTTTCTATATAATTCCTCGAGAGTCTAAGAATGTTTAAAGATTCAAAAGTAGAATATATTTATAATCGTGAAAGAGAATTTACGTTTGTACTAGATGTACATAGTGCCATGTTACATCAAGCACGCGACGCGGGTGTAAATATATTTCCTGCGCACTTAAAAAAAAAACAATCTTGAATCATACACTTCGAAAGAGGAGCATGAGTAGATGGAACGTAGAGTAGAATTCGTGAATAAGACGGTAGACGCGACATGTGTGATCGTCGACTGTCCTGCCAGGGGAGACGGTGACGGGCCAGCTAAGTCCAAGCAGTCCGACCGAAGACAGCTCCGGAGAATTACGTACCGACAAGCCTCGCTTACAACGTTCTATGGGCCAAAGCAAGAAGACCTTCCGCTTAAGAAAAAGTCGAAAGAGTCACATTGAGGTGATAACATTTACGTATATATTTCTCAGTACTTTCAATCATTACTGCGTTATAAAATTTCTCAGTTTTGCATACAGCTTCCTCGAAAATCCTCATTGTCATCGTCCTTTTACTTTTACTTCTGCTTAACTAATTATTTATAGCATACTAAACTCTGAATGTACCTTGCAGACATAGAATACTATCTTTCAGACGACGCAGACGAAGTTGTCGGAACAGTCGGATGCAGCGGAACAATCAACGAGCCAACCGAAAGCGACAATGCAGACGTCATCGACAGTGGATCCGCTATCATCTAACATCCCATCCAATTCCTCGTCTATTCGTTCCAGGCGAAATTTGTCTATTCGCAAATCAGACGGAGATAAGAACTCCAGCGCGCCTGCGGACCAGCAGCAATTCCATGGTGCGGCGCATCAGCACCACCATTGTCACTACTTTCATCATCACGTGCATTCTCAGGTGTCAGACGTATCCTGGGATGAAGACACGTCCAGTACTTCCGGATATCGTGAGTCGTATAGTATGCAGATCGTGTCACTGGATGGTGCCAATTCTCGTTCGGGCCAGGCGCCGCCTTTGGCATCGCCGGATCTAAATGACATGCCATCCACGAGCAGCACGACTACCAATTACATAGCCTTCGATGGCAGTTCCCCGGATTGCTCGATTAATGGTAGCGGAGGCGAGAAAACCGCTCTGTTAACTTCGAGCCAGAGAACGACTTCTCAGCATTCTTTGTTGATGGTCTTTCCAAATCAAGATGAAGATACGTTGATATAAATTGCAAAATGCATTGATACTTGATTGAGACTGATAATTTAATATAATCGACGTGAGAAGCAAGAATTTGAAGATAATTGGTAATGCAAAACGATGTTTAAATATCGGGATTAATATGTGGAGGATTATATAAGATCATTGAATTTATTTATCTCTTAAATCCTCCGTGACTAATGAGACGTATGTGTTCCATCGTAATTTGACAAGAAAAATGTTTTTATACTAATAAGATTTATTTTACTCTATAGCAAACCTTAAATGTGAGGCGTATATATCCCGATAATTAAGCTTTGTGGAACACATACGTTCTGTTAATTTTAGAATTTTTGCGAAGTAGCCGGTACATAGTATATTTTGAATAGTCTTTGAAAGATCTTTTAATAAAATCGTTAAGCATGCAAAGAGATCAAATCGGAAGTGATTCGTAAAATCTAGCTCGTTTGATCACATGCATTTCGATGCTTTTAAAGAGTTTAGACTAGGTATTGTAGTAGGCCTAATTGTTTATATGCTGTGATTGTATATACAGGCATATTTGAAATAAAACACTCTATGAATATACGATTTGATTTACATATCCATCGCATTACATACATCAAACTGATTTCAACATGACACGCTGGTGCAATTGCGTTGAGGCAGATCAAAGCTAATATCTGCTAGAACGTACGATACCGCTGCGAATAAGGCTGTGTTCATATCCAGAGCTTTCGGATTTTCTGCCAGCATGGTATCCGCGTTCGTATGGTGATAATAGAAATATTTTTCATTTCTATTCAAAAGACCGCCACCTGGTACGCCAGCTTTAATCCAGAACGATATATCAGGCGCTGTGCATGGGCTCTTCAATTGCATGTCACCCAACGGAGCTAATAATCTAGAGATATAAAAAAACCTGTCTTATTTTGTAAAAAAATATGTTATAAAAATAGCAAACGTTTTTCTTAAACTTTAAAAATTTTCAAAAATACAAATAATAACTAAATAATAAAGAATTAATTTTTGTATTATAGTAATAAGTGCAAATGAGACGAAAATAAAATGTAAAAATATTATAACAATGTAATCTATAAAAGAACCAACCGCATTATTCTCTGGAGTACACATTGGACCTTCTCGTTTCCTGAGAACTCGAGGCCCATGGGCGCGAAAGTACCGAAATCGGATTCCATCACGAATTGCATATTGCCATTCTCTGCAGCGTGATTTCGTATATACTGCTCCGCTCCGAGAAGTCCAAGTTCCTCGGCGGTCCACATGATCATTCTGTAATATAAATAATTTGACACATAATAAAACGTTTATAAAAAATAATTTTGTATCAATGATCAGTTAAATTATATCATATATTTCGAGATATTTTAATGTAGTTAAAGTTCAAAGCAAACATATAGCAAAAATTAAACATTTGCCCCAATTAAAAAAATTATAAAAAGAGATACATTTATGTATCAAACAATAAAATTATAAAAAAACAATTTAAAATAATTAAACAAAAAACAATTAGATAAAATATTTGGCAGAATAAAGTTTTCACGAAAATGATTCCTGCGTTTTGCGCCATAATGTATAAGTGCAAATATATATGTTTTAAGATCCACGATGTCAAAAGAATAAAGGTTTCTTAACAGACAAGGGCCGGAACTGTTCCGTTTAATCCGAAGTATTTCCGCGTTCTTTGATATATGTAATACATACCTTTCTGATATTAGTATTGTAGCTTAGGAATTATTGTTTCAAATAAAAATACGTATAGATAAGAATATACGTAGATTTAATGAAACTTAAAAAAGGCGAATATATGTATTTTGTAGAGGCCCTCCACCACCCCCCGCCGATTCCAATCGGCGGTCCCCTTTCTTCGTATGTGTTTTTTTGTTTTACTTTTTTTATTTATATTTCTTATTTTCTTATTTTTTTTATTTTATTATTATTTATACATATATTCGCCTTAAAGTACAATTTTTTAATCCAAGCGTTATTTTAAATGAGAGATTGGAGAAGGAAGTGGAGGATAAGCTTAAAGAAGTGCAATTCGGTTTTAGGAAGAAAAGAGAAACGATGGACGCAATATACACGGTAAATTATGCTGTTAACAAGGAACTGAAAAGGAAAGGAAACAAGATTTTCGCTTTCTTTGCGGACCTTAAGGCAGCATTCGATAAAGTGGATAGAGGTCAGCTAAACAAAATAATGAAAAAGATGAAAATATTGTAGAAGATAACCAAAGACTGAGAATAATGGAGACATACAAGGAGACAAGAAACATAGTAAAGATAAAAGATAAGAAATCGGAAGAGTTTTGGACGATAAACGGACTCAGGCAGAGATGCCCACTAACAATAAGTTCAACATTATTTAATATACCTATATATGTGAGACTTGGAAGGAAAGATGGAAAAAGGGCAGACAGGAGGTATAGTAATAGGCAAGGAAAAATTTTGGATTTCATATGCGGATGATGTAGTTTTGGTGGCAAAAAGAGAGTCGGAATTAAAGAAAATGCTGAAGAAGTTTAGAAAATATTTAAAAAAGAAGGGATTGACCCTGAGTTCGGATAAATCGAAAATAATGGTCAGGTTCGAGAAAGGAAGAGGAAAATTGAAGAAAGAGGGATTACAGATGGGGAGAAGAAAACATAGAGGAAGTTAGAGAAATAAAATATTTGGGATATACCTTGCAGAAGAACAAAGGTTCGGAGAAATATATAATAAAGGAAAGGCTAAGGAAAGCAAGGATAGCGATGAAAAGGACTTGGAGCATAGGAGAGAAAAGAAGATTACGTGAGAATAATGAAGAGAGAGATGTTTGAGTCGTTGGTAGAAAGCGTGGCTTTGTACGGAGCAAAAATATGGGGATAGCAATACGATAACAGGCTGGACAGGGTAAAGAGAAAGTATGTGAAGTGCATTTTAAGACTGGATAGAAGGACACCAAACTATATATTGTTAGAAAAAATAAAAATAAAAGAAATAGAAACAAAGGCGATCAAGAGGGCTGTAAAGTACGAAGAAAAGGCATGGCATTCAAAGAAGAAATTAGCACAGAAATGCTTAAAGGATTTAGAGAGGAAGCGACCAGCGAAAGAAGGTGACTGGGAGAGGAAGAGCTGATAGAGCTGGGAGTTGATATAGAAAAAGCAGAAATGGAAACAGAGCAATTGAGGAATGAAAGAGAGGCAGGAGACCAGGAGGCAGCTATGAATCTCGTGAAGAGAAAGAATAGAAAGAAAGAATAGAGAGAAAAGAAAAGAAGGAAAGACAGCTGAAAATAAACAAGTCCAGATATAATAACAATTTTTTAATCTTAATTTGGTAATTTTTAATGCTAATCTTTTAATTTAATATTATACTACAATATAAATATAAATATATGTAATTTACAATATAATATATAATACATAACATAATGCACAATATAACATAATACAAAATTATAAAATGTTATTCAAAATACATAATAAAAAAACCGTTATTAATAACAATCAACAAATTTTAATAATAAAGAATTTCGGAAAGCGTCCGAAATACGCATGATAACAAGATTTCATATAGACATAGCTGTTGCTATATAGGAATAATATCAATAAACAATAATTAAGCCGTACTTATGTTTATTGTCAATTTGCGACAGAATTTAGTAAGTTTCATCTAAGCAACGATGGACCAAAAATGTCATTAATAAATTGATTAATTATATTTCTCAACCGTTCAAGTATGAACAAATTCAAAATTTTCTACGTGCGAAAAAATAAGCAAAGCTTTAGGGTACCTAAACCAATAATTAAATTAGAAAATAGACCGCGATAAAAAATTAGTGTCTACTGACCAAGGCAATAAACAATTCGATTGGCGATATTCGCGATACTACTTCCCGAAAAAGGCATAAGATCTAACACGCGAATAATTCATAATTATTTATTATTTAATAAATTAATTAAATGCTATTAAAAATTAACGATAATTCTAAACACCAAATTTTAAATTTTAAATTATCGTAAATTATTAATGACTTTTAGGTACTCAAAATAAACATTTCAGTTTTAAAACAATAAGAATTTAAAAATTAAACATTTATCAGGAACGTCAATTTAATAAACTTCTTGTTATCATACGCGTTTCGTCAATTTCACGTAACTTACATTATTAACGCAATAATTTGGCTTACTAAGACCAGATAAATGCTATAAGTATAGAATAAAAATTAAAAAAATATATATCTTTAAGTATATAGATAATTCGGTAATTATTGTACAAAAGTAAACATAATGACATTTATCTGGACATAGTATTACATAAATTTTACATTACACACATATTTAATTGTATTTCATAGTATACAACTGTAAATATTACACAGTTTATAACTGTACACAATTTTACAAAAAAAAAGAATCTACAAAGACTAAAAATTTAAAATTAATTTTTAAATTAATTTAAAATTTTTAGTTTTTGCGAAGCTATTTTTAAAATTAATTTTAAATTTCATTTAATTTTCAGCCCCCTTTTCTATCATCAAATATGGAATTGTGTATATCCCTTTATTCTTATCTGTAATTTATTAAGTAGTTTAATTATATTCAATTTTAAAAATATACAGTGTTTAACTTTGCGAACGCGAAAACTTTATTTTGTATTAAATATTATTTTTTATTAAATTTTTATTTTTCACTTAAAATATTTTAATTGTCAAAATATCAAGTTATTATGTTTATTGTTAGTACCTACCTACCCGTATTTTTATTCATTTATGCCTACCTATTCGCGTATTTCTACCTACCCGTATCCTTACTACATGCACGAATGTGAAGTAAAACCGCGGTAGAGTAAATATCAAATCGTGTCCTATTGTGTGTTGGTTAAATCCAAAGAAATAACTTAATCGCGATTACGCAAAATATGGGAAATGAGCAATAATTTGGGAAATATATGAGCACTCGCAATTTAATGCGAACAAGTTAATGACCTTTCAATCGTATGTCGTATGTTACATACATCACATAATTGCACACTTGTCTCACAAGTATGCACCTACCTTACATACCTTACAATTTTATTTTGGTCAGTAAAGACAAAGACCTTACCTTACATGATGCGTTCCTGGCCAAATCCATTCTGGCTGTATATCAGCCAGAGAATGAGAAGGAGTCAAACTCCTTCGATACCGGCTGATTATCAGAGCCGGCAGATTATAACGTTACGGTCGATTACGAATCGTTACGATCGTTAATATAAAAGCGCGTTAATTATATCAGAAAAGATAAATAATTACGATTGTTAATAAAATATTAATTAAATTTAAATTTAACTTAATTTTGCACTTGATTTCTTATCGATACGCATAATTAACTTTTCCGACCAAGAAATATATCAAAACGATAGAAAGCAAAAAAAAATTATGTACAAAGGCTGTAAAGAATTTTATATTAATCGCGTTCTAATCAAAATCGTCGCGTTTAATCTTGAGCGTGAATATTTGAATTTAAATACTATAATGTAGAAACACGAAACAACCGAAATTTAAAAAGCAAACGATGAATTGATCAATAAATCAATCAATAGAATAAATCCAGCAATTTTTAATAATCTACAATCCGAAACGCGAATCGCGAACCGCGAACCGAACCGCGAACATTATTTAATCTCACCTTAGATATCAAGTGAGATATACAGGATGAATGACGTGAGATCCAAAAGAAACGATAATTTCTGAAGCAATATATTTACACAAGTATCGTAATCAATATAATAAATTTAGCGTATTCTCTCTCGCGCATTTCTCTTTATAAATTTTTATATATATCATGTATATATTCATATGAACATCTCGTTACTTTATTGCAAAATGTTATTAAAACTATGTTTAACACGACATAAAATATGTATCATCTCAGATTATATTATGCATCTATTTAATATAATTGATACAAAAACTATCAACTTTGAGATATTTCTATATAAAAAATTATTCTGTCCCGCAACAAAGTACCTATATTCACTGAATCTCACGTCACATCATTTTGTTTTATTTATTGATACAAAATGAAGCTATTAAATGGATAGACCTTAAAGAATTAGGATGAAATTGGCATGTTATATATACAAAAATACAAATTGTTGTAACAAACTTCTTCTTATGGCCTTTTCTTAACGGTTTGATTTATTTCATTCTATTTAACCTATCTGTTCCTTATCTACTAAATATTTCTCTTATTATTTTTTATTTCTTTAATTATAAGCAAACTATTTCTATCTACTGTCTATATGAAGACAATTATTTTTACTTATTATTTTTGTACATTTAAAAAATAAATAATAAAACTCCAGGATTAATTATTCATCCTAGTCTGATTTAGTCTACCCATTTTGGGGCAACGGATCTGTGACAAGTCGCATTTATCTGCAGCGTTATTTAGATGGGAATAGTACATAAAATGATAAATATACAATCTAATATTCACAGATTCGTTACCGCATTATATAATAAAAAATTCGTCACTCACCGACCGATGCGCAATGGGTGGAGTTATTCTGTAACACAAAAACGAAAGATTCAAATTAAAGAGACGCTCAAAATGATCGACGTTTCAAAAAATAATTTTTACACGCGTCTAATTCGACTTTCAATTAGATTTACTAATATAATTATCTATTTTCCGGAAAAATCTTTACGAGAATTTATTTTATAAAATTTTATAGATAATTTCTCTTTCTCAAAGTTATTTCTAACTTTTCGAGATAAAGCAGCCCGAATAAATGGGAAAAAAACTATTAATTTTAAAATAAGAAATGATAGAGGTACTTACCCCACCCAGAGCGATCCAAGGTTGTTCGCCGGGGCCCCGATGCCTTTGCCAGGCCTCCTCCTCTCAGAACGTCCGGGTCGAGGTTTCCTCCTTCTCCTCTTTCTCCTTCCGTAGCCGGTAGCACAGGACACTCACAGAACCAATATTTCGCGATCGAGAGCGCAGTATACTGTCGATACATAATCGCGATTCGCGACACTCCCGAGATAAAAAAATCGGCGTATTACAGCGCACTAATTTCATTATTAAAAACCGACAGGTTACCGAGCTGCTTTTTCCGCTGAACGCAGCCAACTTCATACCGACGCCGCGCGGATATAACGCGAGTCGACTGTAACCCTAATTGAATTTCGAACAAACCGAAGATACACGCTCGAGACGCACGCTTGTGATTACGCCGCGTTCTCGAAACACGAAAGCGGCGGCCAAATTATATTCTCAAATTAATGAATAATCGCGGAACACGCTCGAGTATCCTCCGAGACCGAGAGGCAATCGTCGTCCGTTAACGGTTAAATAAATCGCGACGAAACGCGAACTATAGTCTGACGCATTCTACCCGATTGTCTTCTCACTCTCCTGCGTGCGATAACCTTTCTCCGAAACACAAGAAACAGAATTCGGCACATATTAACTCCGTATTCACCTCACTCGATCTAGAACCGCGGCGAGGAGGCCGGCGAGTCGTGCGTCGTGCGACGATCAGCGCTTCGGAATTTCGGATGTGTTCGGCGCGCTTCGGGCCGCCCCGAATCGGGCGTGCTCGTGACTCGACGCGAACGGCGAAAATCAGTCGCCCGGTCATGCAATAATGCGACAAATAGAGAATGCTGTATCTTTCTGTTACCTGCGGTATCATCCTAATACTTATCCGAGCATGTCTCGCGATGTTAATAACGCTACACGTACGGAGCTCTTCCGAGATGAAACAATCGGCGTATTACGGCGCACTTTTATCATTATTTAAAACCGACAGGTCACCGAGCTGTTTTCTCAGCTGGACGCAGCCATAAAATTTCGTACCGAGCGACGTCGCAGATCAGATATAACGCGAGACGCGAGTCGAGTCAACAAAGCCGAACTGAAATTCGAACAAACCGAAGATATATATACGCTCGAGACACGCTTGCACGCGATACAGCTCGAACGCGTAAATAACCTTTCGTCGAAACACAAGAAACCCAATATTCGGCACATATAACTCCGTATTCACGATTCATTTCACTCGATCTCGAACCGCGCGCCGCGCCGCGCCGCGGGGGTGTTTACGAAATTAATTATATTAAATGTTATCGTCAGCTGAATATTGCCGGCGCAGCGGCGAGACCGTTGGCACGCGGGGGAGCTCGTCTTTGATTTCTATACCCCGCGCCGCGGGGGTGTGCGGGGGTGTTTACGAAAAGAGTCGCCGCGGGCGGGGCGGTCGCGCGGCGGTCGCGCAGGTCGCAGCTATCAATGCTATATTATTCACGTTTCGATGCTCGGACCGACAGGTAGCCGAGCGAGCGGCTCCGTGCGTACTTACGTAGCGTTCATTATTACATCGCGAGACATGCTCCGATAAGTATTAGGATGTTACCGCAGGTAACAGAAAGATACAGAATTCTCTATTAATGTCGGATTATCTCGTTTACATGACCGCGCGACTGATTTCCGCCGTTCGCGTCGACTCACAAACACGTCCGAAGCGTCGTTCGTTGCGCGGCACACGACTCGTCGCGGTTTACAGGAAGAAATACGTGAAACGGAATATTCGGCGTACGTTAATTCTGTCCCGCTAGGTACATAACTTGTATTAAATGTTATCGGCGAGACCGGGCACGCGGGAGCTCGACCTTGTTTTTCATATAATAAAATACGCGTCGCGGGGTGTTCACGAAAACAGTCGCCAAGGGCGGCGGTCGCGTTATCATTCACTTCCCGATGCTCGAACCGACAGGTAGCCGAATGAGCGGCTCCGTACGTGTAGCGTTATTACATCGCGAGACATGCTCGGATAAGTATTAGGATGATACCGCAGGTAACAGAAAGATACAGCATTCTCTATTTGTCGAATTATTGCATGACCGGGCGACTGATTTTCGCCGTTCGCTTCGAGTCCCGAGCACGCCCGATTCGGGGCGGCCCGAAGCGCGCCGAACACATCCGAAGCGCTGATCGTCGCACGACGCACGACTCGCCGGCCTCCTCGCCGCGGTTCTAGATCGAGTGAGGTGAATACGGAGTTAATATGTGCCGAATTCTGTTTCTTGTGTTTCGGAGAAAGGTTATCGCACGCAGGAGAGTGAGAAGACAATCGGGTAGAATGCGTCAGACTATAGTTCGCGTTTCGTCGCGATTTATTTAACCGTTAACGGACGACGATTGCCTCTCGGTCTCGGAGGATACTCGAGCGTGTTCCGCGATTATTCATTAATTTGAGAATATAATTTGGCCGCCGCTTTCGTGTTTCGAGAACGCGGCGTAATCACAAGCGTGCGTCTCGAGCGTGTATCTTCGGTTTGTTCGAAATTCAATTAGGGTTACAGTCGACTCGCGTTATATCCGCGCGGCGTCGGTATGAAGTTGGCTGCGTTCAGCGGAAAAAGCAGCTCGGTAACCTGTCGGTTTTTAATAATGAAATTAGTGCGCTGTAATACGCCGATTTTTTTATCTCGGGAGTGTCGCGAATCGCGATTATGTATCGACAGTATACTGCGCTCTCGATCGCGAAATATTGGTTCTGTGAGTGTCCTGTGCTACCGGCTACGGAAGGAGAAAGAGGAGAAGGAGGAAACCTCGACCCGGACGTTCTGAGAGGAGGAGGCCTGGCAAAGGCATCGGGGCCCCGGCGAACAACCTTGGATCGCTCTGGGTGGGGTAAGTACCTCTATCATTTCTTATTTTAAAATTAATAGTTTTTTTCCCATTTATTCGGGCTGCTTTATCTCGAAAAGTTAGAAATAACTTTGAAGAAAGAGAAATCATCTATAAAATTTTATAAAATAAATTCTCGTAAAGATTTTTCCGGAAAATAGATAATTATATTAGTAAATCTAATTGAAAGTCGAATTAGACGCGTGTAAAAATTATTTTTTGAAACGTCGATCATTTTGAGCGTCTCTTTAATTTGAATCTTTCGTTTTTGTGTTACAGAATAACTCCACCCATTGCGCATCGGTCGGTGAGTGACGAATTTTTTATTATATAATGCGGTAACGAATCTGTGAATATTAGATTGTATATTTATCATTTTATGTATTATTCCCATCTAAATAACGCTGCAGATAAATGCGACTTGTCACAGATCCGTTGCCCCAAAATGGGTAGACTAAATCAGACTAGGATGAATAATTAATCCTGGAGCTCCATCATTTATTTTTTAGATATACAATAATAATAAGTAAAAATAATTGCCTTTATATAGGCAGTATAGATATAGAGATAGTTTGCTTGCAATTAAAGAAATTAAAGGTAACAAAAGAAATATCTATAAATAAAGAATAGATAGGTTAAATAAAACGAAATAAATCAAACCGTTATCTATATATAAGAAGAAGTTTGTTATAACGTACAATTTGTATTTTTTCTCAAATGTATTTTTTTATTTTCTTTTCCTCCGTTTTCATTTTCTTTCTTTTCCAGGATTAAATATTACGTAAATTGGTGCAAGAAAACAAAATGCATAAAAAAATTTAACATACATGTCACGGATGAATAAAAAAGATGTTTTGTTTCGCGTTGTACATATTCTTCTCGTAAATCTTATTATATATGAGTCATATTAATGTGATTGTTAAGCGCATATTTATTTTTATTATATATAACACGCCAATTTTATCCTAATTCTTTATAGTCTATCCATTTAATAACTTTATTTTGTATCAATAAATGAAACAAAATAAAATGACGTGAGATCCATTGAATACTTTGTCGCGGGACAGAATAATTTGTTTTATATAGAAATATAAAAAATTCTTAAAGTTTTCATATTAATTATAAAAATGCATAATATAATCTGAGATGATATATATTTCATATGTCCATGCGTAAAAATATGATAAATTCATAATATTGATTACGACACTTATTGCGTGAATATATTGCTTAGGAAATTATCGTCCCTGTTGGATCTCACGTTATTTATTCTATATATCTCACTTGATATCTGAAGTGAGATCAAATAAATATAAATGTTCGCGGTTCGGTTCACGGTTCGCGATTCGCGTTTCGGATTGTAAATTATTAAAAATTGCTTGATTTATTCTATTGATTGATTTATTGATTTATTTTTAAATTTCGGTTGTTTCGATATATTTCTTGGTCGGAAAAGTTAATTACGCGTATCGGTGAGAAATCAAATGCAAAATTAAGTTAAATTTAAATTAAATTAATATTTTATTTACAAACGTAATTATTTATCTTTTCTGATATAATTAACGCGCTTTTGTTAACGATCGCAACGATTCGTAATCGACCGTAACGTTGTAATCTGCCGGCTCTGATAATCAGCCGGTATCGAAGGAGTTTGACTCCTTCTCATTCTCTGGCTGATATACAGCTAGAATGGATTTGTCCAGGAACGCATCATGTAAGGTAAGGTCTTTTTTGACCAAAAAGAAAGTGTAAGGTATGTAAGGTAGGTGCATACTTGTAAGACAAGTGTACAATTATGTGACATACATATAACATACGACATACAATTGAAAAGATACTTTGTAGTTTGAAAGGTCATTAACTTTTCGCATTAAATTACGAGTGCCCATATTTCCCAAAAATAGCCCATTTCCCATATTTTGCGTAATCGCGCGATTAGGTGATTCCTCTGAATTTAACTAACACACAATAGGATGAACGATTAGATATTCACTTTATCCGCGGTTTTACTTCACATTTGTGTAATAAGAATACGGGTAGGTAGGAAGGAACACGCGAATAAGTAGGCACAAATGAATAAAAATACGGGTATGGGCGGGAAAATATACGAATAGAAATACGGATAGGTAGGGACTAAACATAATAACTTGATATTTTGAAAATTAAATCATCCCAAGTTGAATGACATTTAATAAAAAATTAAATTTCCGCGATCGCAAAGTTAAACTTTATTTTTAAAATTGAATATAATTAAACTACTTAATAAATTGCAGATAAGAATACAGGAGTAAACACATAATTCCATATTTCATGTCTGAAAAGGGGGCTGAAAATTAAGTAAAATTATAATTTTAAAAATAATTTTGCGACGACTAAGAATTTTAAATTAATTTAAAAATAAATTAATTTTAAATTTTTAGCCTTCGCAGATTATTTTCGTAAAATTGTACACAGTTATAAACTGTGTAATATTTACTGTTGTAAACTATGAAATATGTAATATTAAATATGTGTGTAATGTAAAATTTATGTAATACTATGTCCAGTTAAGTGTCGTCATATTTACTTTTATACAATAATTACCGAATTATTTATACTTAAAGATATATATTTTTTAATTTCTATTCTGTACTAGCATTTATCTGGTCTTAGTAAGCTAAATTATCGCGTTAATAATAATGTAAGTTACATGAAATTGACGAAACGCGTATGATAACAAGAAGTTGATTAAATTAACGTTCCTGATAAATGTTTAATTCTGAAATTCTTATTATTTTAAAACTGAGATGTTTATTTTGAGTACCCAAAAGTCATTAATAATTTACGATAATTTAAAATTTAAAATTTGGTGTTTAAGAGTTATCGTTAATTTTGTATAGTTAATTTATTAAATAATAAATAATTATGAGTTTATTCACGTTTAAGATCTTGTTTTTTTCGGGACGTAGTATCGCGAGTATCGTCAATAGAATTGTTTATTGCCTTGGTCAGTACTAATTTTTTATCGCGGTCTATCTTCTAATTTGATTATTGGTTTACTCTAAAACTTTGCTTAATTTTTTGCACGTAGAAAATTTTGAATTTGCTTATACTTAAACGATTGAGAAATATAATAAATCAATTTATTAATGACTTTTTTGGTCGCGTTTACTTTCGTTGCTTAGATGAAACTTTTTAAATTCTGTCGCAAGTTGACAATTAAAAATAAGTACGGCTTAATTATCATTTACCGATATTATACCTGTATAGCAACAGCTATATGTCTGTGTGAAATTCTTGTTATCATATGCGTATTGCCGCGCTTCCCGTGTAATTTTTTGTTATTGTGTATTATTTATTGTGTATTATGTTATGTATTATATAATATATTGTAAATTACATATATTTATATTTATATTGTAGTGTACTTATTAAGGCGAATATATGTATCTATGGATAATAAAAAAATAAAAAAATAAGAAATATAAATAAAAAAATAAAACAAAAAAACACATACAAAAAAAGAGGACCGCCGATTGGATTCGGCGGGGGTGGTGGAGGGCCTCTACGAAATACATATATTCGTCTTTTTTACCGAATAAAATTATATTTTGCGGTATAATAGAAAATGCAATTGACGTCATGCACATATCGCAATAAAGAATTAAAATTCGAGCTACAAAAATTTTTTTTACGAGGAATCGAAATAAGAAAAAAGTACGACAGAAAAGGATGGAACGTACAAACGAGGTATCAGCCGTACAAGCAATATGAAGAAAAATCAAGCAACACCGACGATGGAGAAAAGTTTTGAAGACTTGTTGATGAGGGATCGAAATGAGCAGAAAGAATAAGGGAGAGGAAAAAATTTTAGAACGACATTGTTAAAGAAAATCAACAAGAATCTCTCGGTGATACTTCGCGACAAAGAAGATGAAGATGGATTGAAGAAGTAAAACAGAAATGGCGATGTAAGAAGACAAAAATGAAGAAACAAATTACATCGAAAGTGAATACTGCAGTAGAAAAGTAGAATAATTATAAAAAATTTGTCAAGAAAGGATGAAGAAAATGAGAAAATCAATGATGGAAGGAGTATCGTAAAATAAAATTGGTATAAAAGAATGAAGAAAAATCTCATAGAGGCGCTTCAAAATAAAGTAACAGCTAAATCGCGCCCATGACCTCTCAGGCTTCTCTCTGTATGTACATACGTACAACCTTTTTCAATTGGCAGCAGTCGGGAGTATCCAAACTTCAACCAGCTATATTTTAAGTTACCTTATCGTTCTTCGCGCCCGGATGCCGAGATGTTTCAGCAATTTTAATGCGTTCCAGGATATGAAAATGCCACCTCCGTCATCCAGTGCGCCTTCTCCAACATCCCAACTGTCTATATGTCCAGAAACGACGACTGCCTTTTCGGGCGCGCTAGAGCCGGTGATATCCGCTATAACGTTTCGCGACTCTGTATCGGCATATCTTTTTGCTTCCATTTTCAAGTTTATCACTATCGTTTCACCTAGATGAAAATAATACCACACACACGTTAGTTATATGCCCAGCGAAGATCTCACAAAATATTTAATTCTTGCTTGTTCGTTACCTCGGTCCGCCATTCTCCCCAGAAGAGTCGCGTCTTCGACAGTTATACAAGCAGCTGGGATTTTAGTAACGTTCTCTGCGTAACTCATCATACCGGTGTGCGGGGTATACAATGAAAATGGCGTTACTGATCTGATTAAAGCAGCTACGGCTCCCAATTCTGCCGCTCTTACGGCTCCCAAGCTTCTATATTCTACAGTCTCCCCATACGAGACAAACTTTTGATTGTATACGACGATTTTTCCGGGAATCTAATATGTACATTTAAAATAATAATAATAATAATAATAATAAAATAAAATAATAATAGTAATAAGTTACTTTATTTTATTATAATTATAAACAAAAGTGCGTTGCATAAGATATCTCGGTTTTTTATTCATTAAATTTACCTCTTCCGCCCTTTTCTTAAGTTCTGCGAAGCTATTCACTACGACAGCGTTAGCAGTTATGCCTTCTTCCGGAGTACCGACACTGTAACCCAATCCTAATAATGCCAGATGTTTCAGCCGTGGTTGCAAAAGAGTCGCAGATTCCGAGCCTCTGAATATTTATTATTGCAATCATCGTATTTGCTTTTTATTTTAAAATTATAATACTTAATTTTAATATGTATTTAAGAATTGTACCTGACCCAACGAGGTACGGTGGCCGTTTCGCCATGAACATTCTCTAAACCTAAATCGATCGATTTGTTCAATACATAATCAATAGCGTCTTCAAGAACTTGGGTACCGGTAAACCGCGGACCAAATTTATCAACAAATGTCGCCAAATCTTGCCATGTGGCGCCTTTGAAAGAACCTTGCGTACTTTCATTGATTATTCTCTGTACGGTCGGCGCATAAGAGTCTATCTCTTCAATTAAGCTATTCGGTAGATAACAACTATCCTCGCAATGTTGTGCCACTATCATCGACCAAACGCATAACAGCCATATGAAGATAAGGCTCTTTTCCGTGTTACACCACATTATCGCTAAAACTGGCTTTCCTGTGTCATAAGTCATGAATATTGCATATTATTATACGTAGAAATTACATTAAATAAGTTAAATATTATTATCTGTTACAACACTGATTCGTCAATTACAATATCTGATCGCGATAATTTATTATAACGCAAAGTGGGACGATAAGCACGACTGTATTAATAATAGCACGATATAACTGTCTCGAGAGATCGATATTGTTCGCGCGCGAGCAAGATTTGTCGCGACGAACGTGAGATGCCGGGATCGCTCAGAGAGAGCGAGAGGTGAAAGTGACGGAAGCGAGGAAAGTGCGAGAGAGAGAGAGAGAGAGAGAGAGAGAGATGACTTTGGAGCGAGATGTTTTGGAGCGTGAGTTAAGAACAAGCGATGTCAAGAGTCGTATTGATCGAAGGTCAATTTTAAAAGTACCGAGATGTCTTTTGTTAAACAATGAACAATCACTTTATTACGACCACTGACGTTAACAATTTGTATGTTCGAATGCACAAGCCTTCACAGATCGTCTTTGTGCAATCTTACACGAGCGGCGCATAATCAGAATGCAAGCCAATGTTGAACGCTCGCACAGTCGGAACAAAGCGCGTTGGAAAATATATATATCGGAGCGATAAGATGATTGCGTTTACCACTGAATTGTCGGCGGGAACTCTCGACTTCGATGCAATACGAGAATGCATCAGACGCGCACCGTTGATCGCGGTCGCGTTCTCGTAGATAAGAGAATTCGCACTCGACTTTCCGCGAATGTTCTACAAGGTTCTCCGGGTTAACGACTCGGCAATAATTACAACTCGCAAAACGCTCGCTTGAAGGATAGAACTTGTCTGGTCTTTTGTCTAACGATGGCTCGATCAGCCGAAAATCATCTCTTAGGGAGGGATATGCGTGACGCTCTCATTGGCGAACGTTTGCGCGAACGCGTCGCATGCTCCTTGGAACGCGTTGAATGTATCGAGACATTACTCGAGAATCGATACATTCCATAACGCGAAATTAGAATCATGATCATATGATAATAAAATATAAATGCTTATTGATCTTGAACATATAATAATAAATTAATAAATATATTGTTAGTCAATCCTGAACAGATATCAGAATACAAAAAAGAAGAAAGAATCTATACTATCATATATGATGTATTAGGCTGATTTAACAATCCAGGCCAATTTAACAATAAATGCTAATCAAAGAATCTCGATTGTTGTGTACTTGAATAAATATTGTAGTTAGCGATGACATATATTTTCATACGCGACATTATATTATTATATTCTATCGGTGTAGAAAATTAATGTTAAATATAATTATTTAAATTACACTTTTCAAATACAATTAAAATATTTAAAATGGTCTATTATATGTAATCCACTACGTAGCACATTATAAATGTTTTAAACACGTTGTGTATTTCTATTCTGTAAAAAACTCAACGTATATTTGATAAAGAAAATATCGATTTTTAAAATAAGTTAAAATGTTGAAAGAAAAAAAATGTTCATTTAATATATTTATCATTTATATTTTTTGTTTGTTATTTCCAATTATTTTACATATAACTTTCAATAAAATATTTTTACCGGTGGTATTGTTCTTCACAATTTATACGTCAAAATTATGCACTTATAACGAGATACTTTGAGAGAAAGGTTGTTTTGTGTGGCGCAGTAAAATGCTACTAATTGGCAGACGTCTAGATTGGTTTTAACGATTGCTCGAGCAGTTGTTGAATATACATATAATAAATGTTGGCAAATCAGGTTTCAGAATTATCTTCATGATTAATGATTGTAAAGTCGTCCACTTATTCTGGGACTGTTTTCAAAGTATGTGTATATGTAAAACTGGCGTAATTTTATGCAATTTATTCAAAATTCATAAATGTAAATATTGTAAATTAACAAAAGAAAAAATTGGTGTTAAAAATAACTGGTTTACATCAATATATGTACATACATATAATATATGATAGTATAGATTCGTGATGTAAAAAGAAAATTGTTATTCGGAGAGTTACTTTATCAGACTATGGTTACAACAACGCTATTCAGGAATAAAAAGAAAAAAGTGTGTTTCTTTTAGTAATTAGTGAACCTTTCTTCGCAATTAAACACACACACACATTAAAACCCCTTAATATCCATTAATTTAAAACGCAAAACATTGATTTGTACTTACGATTAATACTGCACTAGCAAATGTACAATCTAGTTGCGGCAACCTCCGCTTCGACGTTCAGTTGAAAGCGGAATGCTCTCTGAAGTCCTCCTGTTCTGTGCTCCAGACTGTGACTTCTCGTTTTCGTTATGAGTCGAGGTTTTTAACAGACACGTATAATTATAAATGGCATGCAATTGCGCACCGTTACGCACAGTTGTGCAGTGATAACTTAACGTGTTGCAAGATGTCCACTGATGTCCACGAAACGATCTAATCATCAATATCAAAGATAAAAGTGAAGTTATCATTCATCACGATAAAGGTGGACGTTGCATGATTTTGCCGTTTTATCCGTGAAGCAAGCACTTGTAACAGTTCCGACATGTCCGATTATTTCTCGGAGATGGGCTGGACGCCTCTGGGTGACGGAGAGACGCCGAACCATCTGATTCAAATGGCACGGTTCCTGCGGGATTTCGGCATGTGGGACTTGGTCGGGCAGGACGCGGAACTTCCACCACCAGCGTCAAAGGACGCGGTGGCTAATTTACCAGAAATTAAGATTGAATCCGGTGAGACCAAGCAGTGTCCGGTTTGCCTGAAGGAATTCGAAGCAAACAGTAAAGCAAAATCGATGCCCTGTCGTCATGTATTTCATCAAGAATGTATCGTACCGTGGTTAGAGAAGGTTAGAGGAAAATGATATAAAAATATGATATAATAACTGCATTGGTGTTATTAAAAATAATAATAATAATCAGAATTGGAAAGTGCTAGGACTTGTGAGCATTTTTTATATTTATATAATTTATAACTTTGCATTTTCAGACTAACTCGTGTCCGCTCTGTCGATACGAATTGCCAACAGACGATGAAGACTATGAAATGTACAGGAAAGAAAAGAAACGAGCGGTAGAAAGAGAGAAGGACATAGAATCACTGCATAATTCTATGTTTTCGTAAATACGTAAATATTTAGTTGAAAAATTATCTTTTATCTCATATCCTAAGTTAAGGATTATCACACTATAATAATTGAAGATGTTCACATATCATTCCTAAGTTAGAATCTTGAATTACTGGTAGTTGGAAAGATAGTCAGCGATTGTATAATCAATATACATATATTAATAAGATTTATATTTATTGCTTATTAAAAAAAAGGTGTACGTCTTGTAATCAAATAGATATTTAAAAAAACCAATATATAAAACATATATTTTTTATATACTGTATATCTAGAATACGATATTGTGGTGAGGGTTTCAACAACCTCCAGTTTGTGGTGCGAAAGATGATTGAATAAAGAGACATGAATTATTAATAGGAAATAATGTTTATTATACAGTGTACATATTTATTAACTTCATTTATTTTTATTTCTGTTATAAATTTTATATTAATAATTGTATTATGCTTTTTTTTGCCGAGCGACGAATGCCTTGATCAGTGTGCGCTTAGACTATAACAATCTCCGTAAAAAGTATATAGAAACTTCTGATTTTTATTTTGTTCGTTTGGTTTACTCTTTTATTCCTCTTTCTCTCCCTCTCTCCGGTCTCTTCGTCTTCTTTCACTCTATCTCTCATTCTTTCTGTTTCTTTCTCTCCCTCTCTCAATCTCTCTTTCTCACTCTCTTGCTCTCGCTCACTCGCTCGCTCGCTCATTCTCTCGTCCTCTCTCTCGCATTCGCTCAGTCTCTTTCTCACCGAAACACGATCGCTATGAACCATATCACCAAAGAGAATTGCCAAAATATGATGCGCTGAAAACGGCATAATCGTTCGGCATATACAAATAATAGTACTGTCGAAGTTAAAGTAATTGGCGGTTTATTCATCATCTTTTTTTTTCACTCTCGTATCGGTGACGACATTCCGAAAAAAACGACACACCGCCGCCGTCGCGCCCACATGGATGCGACCCTTTCGTAGTTTTTCCCCCCTTACCCATTTCCCTCCCCCTCACAATACTTCACCCTAGAGGGGGTTAGTATGTTATCAATTATTTATATATAATATGCGTAATAATATAAATAATGTCGTTAATATATCTATGATGATTACCGTTTCTTTAATGATAAACTATCTTGAATGATACACTTCTCTGCTAATGGCCATGTCCGTAATAGAGTTATCTAATCTGTATGCGAGCTTCAAGTGGGATAAGGTACGTCGTACGAGAACTTTCGGCTCGGCATTTACATAAGATAAACGAATGGAGAAAACGAATCATTAAAGTTACGTTCGAATACGGGAACACGTCCGTGGCGCGTAAATGCAAACGTCGGGAGACCCTCTTCCGTCTATCGATACGTGTTTTCTGATTCGACACGACGTCGCGGCCGTCTCAGAATCCACTTTGGTCGATTTAACGCAATATATGTCATCTTAACAGAAATATATATGAAAGACAGATTTATACAGATCAATGATATTTAACGATTTCTTTTCTTTTGTCATAGACACTTGACCATTTCGTATCCCATGATTTTTGACGAAATGCAGATATCCGCGACGTTCGCTAAAAAATATTAGTCCTTTATATACGTCCCCGTGTTCTATCATGATATAGAAATGTACGACGTTAATTTTTTTTCATGACACAGACTTCTCGTCGAACGCGTGGGTTACTCCATTTTCTCACTTGCATGTTGCATCAAATGTATGTATCTAGCTTCCTAACGTAAGTGTTAAATGTAATTACTTTTATTTTCTTTATATAATGCATTAGCTTCTTTTTCTCGTTATAATAATAATCGTCATTCCATAATAATCATAATCAATAACCATAATAATAGCAATAATAATAATATATTAACCATCATCATCGTCGCGATCATAAGTCCCGATGATGCTGTTAATTCGTCCATATCGATATATATATTTATATATATATATATTATATATATTATATTTTATATTACACGTTCCTTATGAAAATAATAATTCAAAATGGCGTATCTTCCGTTCGCACGCTATTCCCACTCCTGCATCGCGCCCCTCGCGCCTCCCTCGCTTCTTCTCGCGTATCTTACCTCTCGCCCTCGATAAGAGTGACTTTATAAATAACTATTTATTCTACAGGCGTCGGCAGAATTTCTCGACGTTAGCTGCGCGGTGAGTAATCCGCCATAATCTGCAATATATGTGTATATGCCTTTCTTAATGTATACTTCATAAATGTCTATACACATCACATTGCGATTCTCGTCTCGCTTTGACGAAAAATTCTGCCGTTGAAAGCGTCAGCGAATCTTCGGAGATTTCGGTCGAACACAAGCGTTCCTCTTTCGCTCTTCGCTACAAAATTACAACTTCATCCTCGCATACACGGCATTCGATGCCACCGACACTGCAATATCGCGTCGTGCAGCAATATACTATGCTGGAACGTCTGTCAATTCATTTCACGTACCGTTGCGTGCGATATCGTACTTTTGCATTTAATTGCTCTCTAGGCTCGTTTTCGCACGTAGCATATATTACTCGGTCGATGCAGCTTAGGATTTCGAGTCCTAAGTATAGTTGAACTTTGTGAAAAGTGCATAGACGACAATACTGCTAATCCAACATTAATATGTTGCATTAGTATGGTCTCAAGAGACGGTAGCGATATATTATTCGTTCCTATTATATAGCACGGTGGTATAATCCGATATAATCGCAATATTTCTAATAATAGTAACCAGCAATTTATAGCAGTATCGATGACATCGCGTTTTTAACACTGACGGAGGAACGCACTTTCGCTGCAACATCTCTCAATTCTCCAAAATACCCGCGAGCTATTGTACGTACTTTTCTTTCTCTCTCTCTTTCTCTCGTTTCCTCTCTGAACGCACACATACTACTGGTAATATTATTATCACGCGTGGTCTCATTGTTCCGCGCGCCTCTCTAAGCTCAACACGCTGATATGCTAATATAACGTTCTGTCGCATCTTGCGCAACTACCGTTTTATCAATTACTTTTGATCTACGTGGCATCGGTCGTTTGTCCTCTCGGCATACGCTCGCAACCGAATCGAATTTATGAAGCTTTACGAACGAATTGTCGTCTTTCTAGACGCATATGTTTTATAAAGTGTCATTTTTACGTCCGATCCAGTCGTCCGATTTTACAGTTTATTATAAGGTAATTATAATAACCGCAATTGGCCGGATATCAATATTTGCAATAATATTTGCGATATTAGCGACAGCATAGCATTGGTAATAATAATATTATAATAATCAAACAATAATAATCTTAATAATAATAGCACTAAATCAACCATCTCGTCTATTCAATCGATTCAACTCGTAAATTTTGCTCACTCGCTTATAACGCATTATCGTTAAATGTTAATACTGTTTCGCTTGTAATAAATAGTTATAGTTATTTTAATGCGTCCTTTATTTCATAGCATTGCTAACTAAAAGACTCTCCCGTTTAACGCATCGTTTTGTAGCAGATTACATTATGGTATTAAAATAAAAAACTAATCTATAGTTGCATGTATAAAACTTATGCCTTGTCGTAAACATTGTCAAAACAACCGTGTAATAGAATGATAATATATTTCGACTAGATCAATTAAGCTATTAATGCACATCCCCTGCATTATCATCGGCGAGAGTTATTCTTAAGAAATAGGAATAAAAAACCCAACTTGAGAATCCAATTTGGAAGCGTGCCCAAATGTCTTCTCTCGCTACTTGTTTCCCACCTTCTTTCTTTCCCTTTTTCTTTACGCCATATTAAGCATTTCGGTCCGATTTGTTAGCTGATTTGAAGGTGCGAGCGTAGCGGTCGTAAATTATTTCAATTACTATCCCGTAGGGCACGGTCTCCCTTTCTTTCTCCCTCTTTCTCTTTCTCACTGTCTCTCTCATTTCGAGGGTAGTACCTGCGAGGGCGAGATTCGTCATGAAGGGGAAAAGGGGCGATGCACCTCCATCACCAAGCACCTGGCCTGCTCTGCGAACGTCTTATTATTTTCATACACTATCGCGTAGTTAGTACTTCCGCTATATAAGACATTACGTGTGCACCGGCATGTACATACACCCTGTGCTATGATGTAGTTTTCCTATGTACAGATATCTTCTTCCGACTTACTGCGGCGAGTATCGTGGCGTATTCTCAGGATCGTCGAGAGACGATCTCTCTCGGTCCTCTACGGTTTCGATTATCCGGCTGATTTCTCATTGCTCGATCACGCACGTTTAACGTCCTCGGCAATCCCGACCGCCCCGAAAATCGCCCCGAGTCTGATCGAGGAAAAACTCGCATTGTTATGTCGGGGTTTGATTATACTACGCAACGTTCTCGGGCCCCGAGCGCGAAAGCGCGAGACTCGGGGCCGCCGATTACAAAATTTTATTGTATGCCACGCCGAAATCAACAATAAAACTGATCTCATCTCTTACAACCTGTATAATATCTTTCTCCCTCAAGGCTCGACGATACTTATCGTGTCGCGCCCAAGTATGCGTATGTATATAGGTATGTGTACGTGTGTATGAGTTATACGTATTTTTATCAAGTTTATATTACGTCCGTGTATGTGTGTGTAAGTACGTGTATATTCGTCTTTATGCTATTCGCGTACTTCTTCTTTATGTATATATACTCGACTCTTACCCGCGCCTTCTCCCGTCAACCCTCAATTTTCGCTTCCCTATATTCAATATGTAAAAATATACAGGTTAGATGTTATATAGTCGTAAGTACAGTTAAAAAATTCTACACTTCTTTTAGCCTCGAGTACGGGATGCAGTCGGATCGTCCTCAGAGTGATCTACGGCGGTCGAAAGCAAATCCAAATCCGAGAACGCAAGTGAAACGCGATCGTAATTCGACATCGTCGATCGGACATGCCGCGTGCGAGGAGGATATATAGAGCAGATAATAAACGCAATTGCGAACACCATTTTCCTTGCCGTAAGCACGGTGAAAAACAAAAGGGGACATGCGTAATGGACCGTATATATTATACAATATATGTCGCGTATCCACGTCGTATCTCCACGTTCCGTCTCGATAAAACACCGACCGTTATCACGCAAGACGCACTCTTTTTCACACCGACCGCCGCACAATATATCAGCTGTTCCTTTGCACTTTCGTAAGAGTTATGCCTAAACTATATGTGTATATATATATATATTTTTTTATATATAGTAATTATTTAAAGATTTGCTCACGCGCGGACGTGCCTAATGTCCGATACGATCAACATTCTCACGAATGGACTCAAAAAACGACGTGTCCTGACTAGAGATCACTAGAAATTCCACGCGCCCTTCTCCCAATCCCCTCATTCTGACTAGATCCGCAGACTTTTAAGTCGTAATTGCACTGTTAGCGTCGAAATTCCTGCAAGCGAACGTTAAAGTCAGTCTCGCGGTGCGCGTGACGCGCGCACCATCGTGTGATTTCGTATGATTAGACTTACATGTCTCCTATAACGAACGACAATTGCCGGATCGATCGTTGCCGATCGCTTTTGAGCCTTGGCGGCACGACCCGTCGATAACGATAAACGACTAACGCGTGCAAGGAATCGTTACACATTTTACTCTCGTTGTCCGTTCGTCCTGAAAATGGTTCATCCATCGATGTAGTCAAATATTAAAAGTAATCTAAGAGACAAAATGAAGTAAGCTGCCAGTTAACGTAAAGAGAAATTTAAATGCCAAAAACAGAATTCAATAGATTTGTTTATACTTAAAATTAGATATCGAATTAATTTGTAATTTGTTTCGTATAACAAATAAAAATTATTTTAACGTATAATATTTATATTCAGTTTACTTGGACACTTATTCTATGGGAATTTTTAAAATTTTGATAAAATAAATTACACGTGGATAGATAAACCATCTGCTGGAACGATCACCGATGTTTGAGAAATACTACTCTCGCCTGGACGGTACAATCTGGGCCCGAAAAAATTCCGTTCTTCAGCAACGGGCAACTCATCAGGGGCAACTGTCGTTGGTTCGCTTATTACGGAGTCATTTAACAAGTATAGTATTCGCAACAGTATATATATAACATCTCAAGTAAACAGCAAAAGCGCATCGTTACGAGAAATGCGGGAACCTATAAGCCAACGTAATAAATACAATCAGTATAAATGTAATGAAGCAAATAAATAATCGCGACAAACAATCACTGTACCAAGTAGGTATACGGCTTCACTAAACGTTCGACTCGACTAGAGATACCTTTAGAACTCGATAGAGTAATCGCGCAACCGTAATATATGGTAAACATTTCGAGGACAGCTTTCGTTTATTAAAATCGTAGGATCACAGCGTTGCGGCATGCTTTACCATCGATCGGGAATCGTTTTAACGATTGGAGAATGCGCGTATCATGTGCGGGCGTTCAAATCACTGGCACGCTCCGCCGACCAACGACGCCCGAAACTGCAATAAAAAATTAAGAGCGAGATTCTAAGGAGGAAACGTCTCTTGTCGCGTCGATTTTCCGTCGGACATGCAAAACTTCGCGCTTCCCTTCCATGTGACTCCCGTTAGTTTACGTTTCAAGATTGTTGAAATTCGCATTTTTGAAGTATAAAAGAACACTCATAGACAAGCTAGAGAGTACGAGCTGGAAAGTATGCTCTTAAAACCATTTTATATTTTTATTTGACATATAATATTAACTCCGATTTTATAAGTTTATCCTTGTGCTATCTCTTCATAAGAGAGATACCACTATGAGAACTGACTTTCAAGTTAAGCAAAGTACCTAAGTACAAACTCGCCTTAGTGTAAAATGAGTTTCCCCAAGAAAGACTTGTTTTGTCATCGTTTTCTAGATTATAATTATAGTACCATTTATGATGCTATACCATTCGAGAAAAAGAATATTATAACGTCAGTGACTTTGGTGATTCCTCCGCGGTTTGGATTAACGACCGAATAAACTCAAAATTTTCGACAAGGACAATGAACACTGTCGACTGGAAAACTTCGACCAGGGTATCATTTCGAAAGCGCGTCGTATTTTATTTCGTCGGCCGTTCGCGCGTTATCATGTCGGCATCTCGTACGAAAGAGGCCACTTGTTAGCCAACTGTTGCATTCCGAGCAGGCGCCGAAGTAGTGCATTATAATTTCCCCCGATCCCAGCCCAGTTTTGTTCTCTCAATCTTGCCCCTCGAGTCAACTTGTGAGAAAAAAGTATCGATTGCAATTCTAATTGTGATCAACTTGCACTCTTGTTTTGGACGCCTGATAAATTATTTCGCCGGAATTAAATAGAAAATTAGAGGGAAATTCGATCGTAAGATACGTGGTGACACGAACGAGTGGTTGTATCGTGTCGAGAGAGAAAATATGAGAACACCGTTCGTCATGCTTCAAAGAGCATCGACTGATGTGATAACATTATCTCGCTGTTCTCGCACGACGCGACATATGGGCTCGGAACGGCGATTAATTTGGAAGAATCGATGTTGGCACAATTATTCTTACACTCACGCTAATCGAAACGAGACCTCGAACGAAAAGCGGAAACTATGTCGCTCGTACTGGCTAACAAGCCCTTAGCAAACAGTCTCGCAAGTCATTGATGACGAATAGAAATTCGAATCTCGCGTTCTATTCTCGCGTGCTACCTAAGTAAGTGTCATTGGCATAACGCCGGGAACGGATCGTTCCCGGTAACAGAACGGTTATCCTTATTTTTCTGTTTTAACGCAAGCGCGTTAGAGAAAAAATGTATTCGCTCTGGCCCCGCACCAACCTTATGGAAAATAGGTCCCGGTGGATTTGGCTGAAACTTTGGAAATGTGTAGTTTACGTGATCCTGATGAAAAGTTCCCATTGCCCCAACTTGATTCATTGAGCCGTTTGAAAGTAGGAAATAGGCGACTGCCTCCGCTACCTTCTTCTTCTTTTTTCTTGATTTAATGACTCCCGACTCCGAACGGTGTCGATTCGGCCTGGTATGTATTAATAATTCACTGCTTTAAATAGTACCATATATAATGGAAGAAGAGGCAAAGGGGAAAGGAGAGGGGTGGGGGAGGGAGAGGAGAGGGAGGAATTGACTGTTGGTTGCCCACACGGTGGCGGAGGCAGTCGCCTATTTCATACTTTCGACGGCCCCTAGAGCTCAACGGCTCAATGAATCAAGTTGGGGCAATGGGAACTTTTTATCAGAATCACGTAAACTACACATTTCCAAAGTTTCAGCCAAATCCACCGGGACCCATTTTGCATAAGGTTGGCGCGGGCTTTCAACTTTAGGTTTTTCGTCCGTTCGCCCCTGATACGCAATCTCTCACAATTGCAGATTCTGGTTTTACGTATTATTTCTCCGATGTACCACGCATAGCAACGGATGCCCGATAGAAATATGACATCTATTAACAATTTTCGTTAGATTTAATCTTTTGACTTCGATTCGGCGTAAAGAGTCACGAAAAAATATGACGATTAATAAATAAACGTTTTTGTCTAGTCCTAAAAAGAGAGAGAAAGAAAACCTCTCGAGATTCGTCTACGTCTATCGGACTTCCGGTCCCTGCTGCGCGCAAAAAAATACGCAATATCGTTGCGAATGATAAAAATGCAGATGCGATACTTTACATAATTACACAAAGATTTTAGAATTAGGACAAGAATATATCCGAATCGTGGGCTTTATATATCGATTGATGGGAATCTTCGGGACAGCCGATTTTCGAGTACGACAACTCGAAGTTTGGTCATTCGCGTTCCCCGTCTCCCGTTCGTTTCCTCCTTTAGGTCGAGTTTCACAATCATCGGTTAATTTTTAACCGTAGGTTAACTCACTCTCCTTAGAAAGAGACGGAGAATGAGTTAACCTACGGTTAACAGTTAACCGATGTTTGTGAAACTCGACCTTAGAGATCTATCGTAACTCGAGTGCCTTGTGTCTAGTGCTATCTTATCTGCACGTGGCCATTGGCAAGAACTCTTATGCCTTCCCGTGTGTTCTCGATTTAAATTTAATTTTAGAGTCGACTTTCAATCATTATATTATATATTTTATATATATATATATATAGTATGTATATATGTCAAATTATGTCTTGACCTTACGCGCTACGAGATTAAAGTTAAAACCTTGTCTTTTGGCGATTAATTATTTAAAATATGTTTTGTCTGCAAGAGTAACCTTTTAACGTCGTGCCCTCTCGCTTACTGTCACATTCTCCGCTTCGCTCTCGTTCATTACACATGCGTACGTCGCATACACGCACATCCACTTTTTCTCTGCAGTTCCGCGCTTTTGTCGTCCTGCCGATTTTTCACGCTTGTTTTTTGTCGAGTTCTCTCGGGCTAGCGTATTATTCATATCTCAAAAGTGTGCTATTTATCTATATCTATATATATACACAGACTCGATACATAATATACATATATACACATATGTATATAAGTATATATGTATATATCGAGTATGTAAGAGAGTGTGATGCACTTTTAGCGCTGTGAGTTGCGTGACCAGTGTGACGTGTATAAATTCTTGGCTCACGAGTGAGGACTCTAGTGCGTTTAGTTCTAATAAGTACGCGTTAGCGATAATCATATAATCATTATGTATATATCCATTCCCTTATCCGCTTAACATGGCTCGCTATATAAAACTACGCTATATGCGAATTTTCTCAAACCGCTATTCAGCATCTCGTAAGCGCTACGTACCACAAGCCCTAGTTGCATTGTTAGTTACGCGTTCCTCTAACATCCGTTTTTCTCTTCTCGATACGTTTTTGTATACTCTCTAACGCAAAGAACTATGAGACTTTTACGGTCGATTCGTGACGCATGGTCTTTTCATCGTTTATGACTATTTCGTAAAGCTCGCTCAGTCGATGTACGTTTCAAAAATATTTAAAAATATTAAATAAAAATATGACATGTCTTATTGTTAGTAAAACTGCGGAATATCACTATGCTTTATGTATGACTATTATTAAACTCTCGCTTTTTTTTTTTGTGTTGCTTATTACGCTCGTTCCAAATTTTCGTTAGAAATTAAAATAATATATCTTCTTTTTCTTCACATTGCAGACGTGATCTTGACGATCGTCGATCCTTTATCTTCCCGCGTCGCTCGCATTAGCATTGAACGTGAGAAGTACTTAAATGGAAAGAAAATACCTTATAGCCGCCACGAATCGACGTTCTTTTACGCAACGTTTCTAATACTTCGCATACTACAGCATTATTAATAATTGCAAGATATCGATGATGTTTCGGTTATGCTTCCAAATTCAGGAATAATTTCAACTTAAATTCGGTGGAAGTAAAACGTTGGGGATAATTAAAAGATTGAACGAATATGCTAAAACACATAAAAAAAAGTCTCGGCAACGAGCAATTGCGAAAATTGATATTAAACTTTAATAATCTTCCCTGTAATTTTGAAATTTACGTTTTAATCAATCGTACTTAAGATTTATTTTATGTAAGAATATATCTCGATAGAAGGATATTTAAGATCCTATTATCAATCCTGCAAATAAATATAGCCCAAGAATCTACTGCTGTCTTTCATATGTTTGCACGATTGTCTCAACTCTACTTTCGCAAATCGAAATAAGTAGAGGACAAAGAAAATAAAATTTTTTATAAAAACGCGGCAATGTATACAAGCAAGTGTTTATTGAAGCAAGTGCTTAGTGGAATAAAAAGAGCATTTAGAGCTAGAATAATAAGAGTGAGATAACTCCTGATCACCCGGCGAACGCCGAGGAGTGCTTGGAAAAAGCACGAGGTCATGTTATCCGTAACGTCCCGCTTTTCTCAACGACAGCGAACAGTATATAGATAAACCGTTGAATCCCAATCTGCGTAAAGTCAGGTAAAGACACGCGCTCGTTTAACAAACGCAGTATCTCATTTGCTTTACGAAAGAAAAGACTCTTTGGAAATTGGAAACTTCGTGTTACAAAAAGTATTTCAGCGCACTAAGTTAAGCTCGTTACACGTGGAGTTTCTAATGTTCTAGAATATAAAGTTGCTTTCCGTGCAGGCATCATTAAAATTCGTCGTTCACATCATAAATGCGGTGCAGAGAAGCCTCGTTCTCCCATACGCTCGTCATCTCGCGTGTCGTTGGTCCAAGGCGGGCTTATGTTTTCCGAGAAAGACGGAGTGGGGAAAAAAGCGAGAATGAGAAAGGAAACCGTGCCTTCGAAGGAAAGAATACACTTCGCTGTAATCCGAACTGCGTGTTCGCGTATATCCAAATGATTTCTCGCGTGTCGCGTAGCATAACTAGGAAACGCACTGTTCTTCGGGGTGATAAGGAACGATTGGTCCCGGGTAAGTCGATCGAAGTAGTGGCCGGGTAGAGAGGCACGGGATGATAAACCGCGTGAGACGGATCTCTCGCGAGGACGTGCGCGATTTCCGTGATGACGCGCGGCAAAGATTCGATGGCCAGCTTTGAACCGCGCGCGCGCTCGTAAAGTTTCATTACATCAAAGAAAAAAAAAGACAAAAATGCGAATTTTCAGTCGCTCTCGTGTAACAGCGCGTAAGCGTACCTGAAAGAATTGACATCGGTCGCCCTGAACATCGTGTCGAACGGCGAAATTACAACTAGCGGTCACGACGCTGTCGTCGTGGCCCAATTTGCGCTCCCTCGTCGATTACACCGAACCGGGGGATGGCGAGGAAGCGATCGCGACGTCGAAGCGAGATAGACGGGGAGAAGCAGATTGCGAGAAGAGAGAATTACGCGGGACAGGGAAGGAAGAACGAGCGTGGTTGTGCTCACTTTACCGGAGAACGCGACGCATTCCTATAAGCCGGTGGTCGGCGCACTCGTGTACCCCGTAACGGATCGGGTTTCGTGGTCGCAAGAACTGACGGACCCCGGCGAACGCATCTCTCGCGAAGACAAGGAAACTAAGGCTCCATCAGTAATACGCGACACTAGGACGGCCCCCGCTAAAAAAAAAACTCGGCTTCGTTCCCAAACCGTGACGATGAAATTCACTCCCGAATCTGCGACGAGTCTCTAACGTTCGCACTTAAAGTCTACGACGACATACATAGTATTAGCTTACTCGTATATTTAAGTAGTACGATTAGCGGCCTTAGTTAAGTGTGTTTTAGCCTCGCTCGTCATTCTTGTCTATATGTTTTTATACGTGCGCGACTCGCAGTGTAGCTCCCTCGTGGATTGGCGCGTGTTTGCGATACCCCTGTGTATATGCGTGCGCGAATCTGCATGTATGTGTGTGGTGTGCCTGTCGTGTGTACATGTGAATGCATGTCCTGCGTGTATACATGAAGATGTATTTATTTCTCGTTAATTTCACTTCTTTTTTACAAGTTACGCAAATAATTGCAAAAAACATACCCTGTTTCCTAGTATCACCGACACCACGGCTGCCGGATCGCATCGCGGCGCGTGTGACTTGATTCCAATTTATGTTCTACGTCTAATTGGGACTTGGTAACAACGCGGCATAGCGGTGTCGTGAGGGTTGATAGGTTTCTTTGGCTGCTTCTTCGTGTGAGTGCGGTGGCGGGTGCTGCTGGTGTGTCCGATGTTCGTTCCCTTCTCCCGGAGCGAGAGCGTGAAATTCTCGTCTTCCTCTATCGTGTGTCTCCTCGCGCGCGTACAACGGCGATCGGCCGGAGAAAGGTACGATCCGTGAATGTCGATTTCGCCCTGCTCTCTCGTTGCTCTCGCGAGAGAGTCGCGATTAATTAGGAATTAGAAAATAGCACGTAAACACGGATCCGATCGCGTGCTCGTCGTTCGTACGCGGGGCGCTATCCGAGGCGCGAGATCGACGGACGTTCGTAACAAAGATGCGCGTCGATCCATCGAATTCGCGATTTGCGGCGCTCGCGACGATTCCAAATTTCAGGTCCGAGACACGATGAATTGGCTGAATAAAATATGACAGCGGTGAAAAATAACTGCGACAACCAGACGAAACAATATTTCAATATGGAGCACAGACATTTTGTTTACACGCCAGAATTTGATAGGAAAAGTAGATCTTTGTTTCATGCTTCAATTATATACTTGCTTCCTAATTAATTAATTCTTACGACTACCTTATTGTACATTATTGTAAAGTTATATCCTGTTCTTTATCCTTCGTCTTATTCTTATATAATTATATAATAGTTTATCGTGTCTCCGTCCTAAATCTGGATAGATTCGCTCGATCGAGAAACCGCGGGAATCCGTTTGCATCCCAGATAAGTGTACGTGCATCCCAGACTATTCGGAGTATCGATTTTCACTTGGCAACCGACCCGTGCAACCGACAATCTTCGCTTAGTTGATGCAAATGAATTTACGCGGTGGATTGAGCGCCTCGAATTGATACGAGAATCGCGTATTCGATTCTCGGACGCGGTACATTCTGACGTCTGGGATTTTGCATGCGCGAGCACGTCGCTTTCCCAGAATTCGGAACATTAATTGCGAGCATCGAATTCGTCTCAGCATTACAATCACGTCATGTAAAAATAAATTCAAAGCTGATCCTCACAGATTATACTATTATCATATTATTATTTCTCCTTAGAGCTAAGAATATCCTTTTTTTAGTTAAGTCTCATTTATTTCATATAGGGAGATGCACACTACTTCGGTTGTAGCAAAAACTTTGTTTGGATAAAATAGTTGTATTTTTTTGTTACAATAGCCGTTACCTTCGTATTTATATATTTATATATGTATATTATTTATATTTATATAAGTATCTATATCGTTATCCCATTATGGTTTATCTATTAGGGTAGGTTGTATTCCTTGATATTCGCTAATAGTACTGTTAGACTTTAAAAAGCTTAGATTGTAGTGATATTATCAATTGGTGCTTGCATAGAAGCATCTCTCCAGTATACGTGTCCTTCAATGTGTGTGTATGCAAATGTGTATATGAGTGTGTATGCGTGTTGTCTTTGTATTTTTGTATGTATATATGCACGTGAGAGGAGATTCGCACGATGCGCGTGTGTATAACTACTCATTTTTTCGGAGTTTCGATTCGAACGAATTTCGTTGAGCTTGTCGCTCAAGGATAATCTAGTTCCTCACTCACTCACTCACTCTCTCACTCACACACACACTCTCTCTCTCTCTCTCTCTCTCTCTCTCTACTCTCTGAAATTTGCATGCCCCACGAAGAACGCGTTCATATAATTCCACGGGACAATCAAACCATCCGCGATCTACGGCCCGCGCGAGACATTTAAAAGCAAAAAGCATCCCCGGATGGAACCGGATATCCTATAGCCGTATCGAAAATCGATGCGGAACAAAGAACATATCCCTCTGATCGAGACGTGGCGAAGATTTTTCCCTACGATCCGTCACCTAATTTCCGCGCGACTCTCGTCGATTGCGAGACGATATAATTGCATGTAGAACAAACGCGATCCAGTTAAAAGAAAACCGTGGCAAGTTCGCTGTTCGAGGACGAGCATGCGCTACTCTCGTGTGATTACGGTCTCGATGGAGAATCACTCGGAGGGATGGAAACCCTCCGACTCAATCTATACGATCGGACCGACGTATCTATCCACGGACAAGGGGAATCGTAGACGAGCGTCTAATCCATTCCGATCCGATTCGATCCGATCCATTCATCTCGTAGCCGTATTTCGCGCACGTACGTCACACGAACCCCGTGCACGTGTACCACAGTCCACAGAGCCCTGATGATCATCCATGAGAAGCGAAATGTCCGCTCGCGGAGGCGATAATCTCATCCTGCAAGCGTGCACAGTTTGGCACGGACCGACACGCAGGCTGATCGTGCTTTCTAATTATGTTTACTCGCACGCTTGTACACGAAGGATTCATGGACGCCTCCGTGTGTGCACATATGTGGTTTCCACGGTGATTGCCCGTTAATTCGAATTGGAGCAGCCAGAATTACGAGAAGAACAAAACGGTATAATTGTCAAAAAGACACTAACATTTTGTCGAATTTCTAATATACCACGTTTTTTGAATTTAGTTGAAGATCTCTGAGACATACGATCTCAACACAATTTTTATTATTAAGATTGATTTAAACGCTTTTAAATTCAATAACGTATTATTGTGGTAGTAATGCCAGTCTACGAAAAATTATTGTGCAATAAAAGATATATTTTATATAGTTGCAGATATATATTTAAACAAAATCCTACATATTATCTTCTATTATATTTGGTATTGTTTCATTCCATCTTTTCTCTAAGAATGCTATCAAAAACTTTAAAGGAGAGAGAGATTTATATATGAACAACTAACTGACTGAGACTGTAGCTGCTCATTTCCACCTCGTATCCGTGCACGGGTTGGAGTGTACGGCGCGGCGAAGTTTTATCTACGATTTTGCCGATAATATCACGATGAACTTTCGCGCATCTTATAAATATCCGCGAATCTCCTGTTGTTAAGTCAACTGCGCCCGACGTCGTTAATAGCTTCCCCCTTTTTCATATATACATCATATTATATATATATTATATAAATTTAACCTTCTAAAAATGACAAGAATATATGCGTATGTTTACGTTACCGTAGTGTATAAGTTATGTATATGTACCATAAATAATCGTTATCGTTATTATTCCTTCATCTTTGTCATTTTAGCGTTATTTGGTTTATCATTATATATATATGTATATTAAATATTATATCGTCAATTCGTAACTAGCAAGTCCTTCTTTCAAGCGCATCTCACTTCGTCGTATAATTAGCCTCGCACGTACACACATGTGCACGCACGATTACACACGCGCACGTGCGTGAGCCACGTACACTGGGTGTCCATTAATTGCGCACGTGCGACGCGCGACATGCGTACCTACCTACCGCGCGCGTTGCATATTCGGACGAGCAACAAATTCGCGGAGCGGATTGTAAAACGAGAGGATCTTTGCTCGTCCAAAAACATAGGTACAGTATGTATATATATATCTATGTACATGTGTGTGCGTGTATGTGTGTGTCTATGATGTGTATGTATAATGCAATATGTAAACGTAAAGTAGCCGTGGCAGCGCGCCGGACCCAAGCAATTTCTCGTCTCACTAAACTCGTCCTCTTCCCGTTCCCCCCCTCCCCGCGTATGTATATCCGCGTAATAATTTATTAGACGTTGATTTAGCTAAAACTAGAATAATTTACTAAGTTTCTAGTTCCTTTCGGTCGATACATATATACGCATATACACACGTCACGTACGTAAATGTGTGTGTACGCATATATTATATATAATATTATATATATGTATATATACTATATAAATATATATATAATATTTAATATTTATCATATATATATATACATATATATATGTATATACACATATATACATATATATACATATATTTGTATGTTGTTGGTACTTTTGGATGATTATTTCCGCTAGATCAGAGTTTTCCTCTCCGCTCCATCGCTCACCTACCCTATGCGTAATCTTATATATTCGGTCTGTTTCATCCCCTATTCCTCCCATCTTCCCCTCCCTCGCCTCCTTCCCCCCCTGTTCTTTGGCTTTATTTCGCGAACTCGCTCGAGACACTCTGCGTATCCGACCGGCGCATCGCACGCGAAATGTTCAATGTTTTGTCTATTTCAGTCACAGGAATTCCGCATGAACACACATGATTGATCGATTGGGCGTACCGAACTTACATCCGGCAGCGCGCGGTCCTCTTCTCGCGAAAAAATACGCTCAAATCTATCATCGTTTTAAAAGAGTCCCGGCCAATATCGAATAAAGCATATAGTCAATTAAATCATTGCACGATAATCAACTCCCATAATCCACCCTAAACTCAATTTTTTATACTTAAAAAATAAAATTAAACGTAAAACATATTATTTTCTAACTGTTTGATCCCCTTTCTGCATCGCAGCCTAAAGAAAGACGATAGGCGATTCTAGAATTAATATTGCATTTTACACAATATTGTACTATTCTTATATCATTTTCTTTGGTTTTTCTCTCACTCCTTTCTATTTTTTTCCTATTTCAACAACAACAGAAGATAGCATCATTACTAAACAAAACTTAAAGAGGACTATCATTGGCGGTATCGTCATCGTTTGGATAATCACAGCCTGGCTGACATTTCTCGAGCGATGCTTAACCGATCAGGCAAAGTCAATCGTCGATCGATCCGTAAATCGGACCACGGAATCGATATAGCGGGACGGGCCGGGCGGGGCAATCGCGCCCTTACACGCGATTCCTCTTTCTCTCTCTCTCTCGATGTTCACGCAGGAACCACAACGGAATAGATTATACTTTCGGCCGGAAACTCGCGCGTCACTTACTTAACGATAAATTACAATGATAATCACCATAATAGTAATAAGAGCTATTAGTCGCGGAGGACGAGCACCGTGCGAACGCGCGCGAGTAGGACTTTCCCCGCTTCCTCCTCGACGCGTAGCACGACGCGCGCAAACTCCTTCTTCACGCACACACTTCCTTTCTCTCTCTTTCACTCTCTCACTCCTCTCTATCTGCAGTATATAAAATCTACAGCGCGTCGTACGTGTTTTAAACCTTAAACGTTAAGGAGAACCCGATATCCGGCTGGGATGTCGGACCGGCGCTGAGCCCATGTTCGCCGCTTGATTCTCTGGTTTTCACATTTTTTTTTTTTTGTATTTTTCTTTTTTTTCAAAGTTTTCAGACGCGTTTCGTCAGACGAGCACCCTGTATAACATATGATTGACATTTGTCTTTTTGGGAGAGAGATATCGGGACCTCGTCCGTGTCTTCGGGGACGAGCCTGCGTTTTATCCTACTTTCGTCAGTCGCGCGGGGATTATTATCCGTCCCGTCGTCGTCGTCGTTGTCGTCGTCGTCGTCGTGGGTGACGCGCGCAGGATCTTGATCACGACGACTATTATATCGTTCGCTGCATGCGGTACAAAAGATTCGTCAGTCTCTCATACTACGGTTGATCGTCAGGCTGTTCTGTCCGGCCGACGGACACGACGAGAGTCGAGAATCCTCGTGTCGAGGATCAATCAGACCGGATGTACGGAGTTCGGCAAATTTTCCTCTGCCGTGGCATCTTTTCCGCGCTGTTGCGTCGGACTGGCAACGAACACGACGAGACTCCTAGGGGCGTTTTATCGACGGGATAATTTCGCGATAGCTATTGTCGGTTTGATGTGCTGGACAATCGTCGCGGCGCGATGTCGTGACTCGCGCGTGTAACTACATAACGGTGTCGTCGCCGTGTATATATATATCCGGACGACGTGATCGGTTTTTTAATACTTCCAGTGTTTCCGCGGCAGGTCTCTCCGGGATGATCGGATCCTCGAAATGTTTTTTTTTTTTGCGACAGGTTTCCGCTGCACGCTCGTGTCCATTCGCGCTCTCGTCCTCGAGCTCAACGGTAATCTTTCACCTGGCAGTAGGGACCAGAGGCTAGACTCGCGGAGGACAGAAAGAAACATGCAGATTTGTAGTGAGAATGGACGTAAAGGAGACAGAGGAAAGCCCGATGTTGCTTATCGATATAGATTCCGGTTATCCGAGCATCTGGGAATAAACGTCGTCTCAGCGTGCTCTCGTCCTCTCCTCTCTTCGGCTCTTCTTCTCTGGGTTCAGCGCAGAACATCCTTCATCGCATTCGCTTCAGCCTCTTCGCCGCCGCCGCACGAACTTCAACAACGTTGAAGCCGGTTGCTGTCCTACTGACTTCTAAATTTTTATCCTCTAATGAATTAACTAGCTAGTATATACTAAGTTGTTACGGCGGAGAGCGTTGTAACGGTGATTCAACTCGTCACTCCTGATCGTCGAGCGTCCATCGAGTTCACGTTCTCGGACGACATCTGCAATTCAGAGCGAGGATACTGTATAATTTCTTGGGATTTGAATGCATAATAAAGTTATTTACCACGTTTATAAATTAATAGTGTTATACTACTTAAAGAATTATAAATAGAAGCTACGTCGATACACTGTTATTTTAAAATTAATAATTTTATCGCAAACTAAAGGAAAAATGTCCAACACCTCGCATAAACATAAAAAGTGTTCTTTTTCATGAGAAAAGAAACATAGGAAAGCAATGCAAAAAAAACTTACTCTGTAAGTTACGACATAGGGCGCGACTCGTCCAGATTTTCTAGGCTAGGACGTGGGTTAGTATGGCCGGCTGGCGTCCTTGGGCCTCTTCAATTGGACTTTTAATCGTTTCATCCCTATTTGGAAGCCGTTCATCGCTTGAATCGCTGTTTGCGCGCTCGCTGGATTATCGAACGACACGAAACCTGAAAATAGCGAACATTGAATCCTGCAGTGTGTAATAGATTTTCCGTCCCTTATGAAAATCTTCTTTCAATATCATGTAAAAACATAATCTCCATTTATTAATGCATATAATCGCAAGAAACGGTGTCAAATATTTATATGACAAAGGCGTTGGTTATTAATAAATGCAGTACAATAAATATAATACAACAAAAAATCAATTTTATCATAATAACATCATCTATAATTATATAGGGTAATCTACTATTTATATATAATACAAAAAGTACAGTTTGTTTTTAAATAGTTGCTACATTTTAAGGACAATATTGACTATTTAGGAATTAAACAACAATCTAGGCGAACCAGATCTTGGTGAGGAATAAAAAATTTTCGTTCGTAAACTAGCTATTATCTAAATTATACCGGAAGGGCAGGTACACGATAACGAAGACTCTTAGAAGGAAAGATCATCATGACTTTCTCGGTTTAAGCCAATTTTGACCATTAACGTCGACCTCATTTTAGTTTCGACATCATGGTGGTCTAAAACCGCCTGACTGAGTCCCATCGTCTTCCGTCCACAGTTCTTTGCTCCGCAAATTACTTTTATTTTAGGGCCAAAGGACGCCCTGATTATTTTAACTCCCTCTCGTCCCACGAAAAGGAGTTAATTGTGAGGAAGAGCTAAGCTATATCGAGTTTTCGCATCGCACGATATATTTCAAAAAACTCATGTAGGAGAAAAATTTCGCCCGATCGCAACGGTTATAATTATACTGCGCGAATTCTCGGCAAAAACTGTTGTCAAAGAGTCTTTTCGTTAAATTGATCGCGGCGAGGAAAATGCCTTCAAAGAGATGCAAACTTCCGCATATTTTTTTCCCCCGCTGCGGGCATAATTATGACGCGTCGTTGAGAGCCTGCCTTCTTTTTTTGGGGAGGGAAATGACGAGTCTCTGAAACAGGAGGAGACAAAATACACGGACGCAAATATATGAATCATACGTGGACGAATGCGAAGATAGACCAAGGACCGAGTGAACGCGAATGGAATCGTCCAATTATCTGGTATCCTCATAGTCTCGGATACGATTAATCAAAGAAACGCCAGCGGCTTTTATACGCATTCTCTGTTTCGGTCCTCTCTGCACAGTCTCTAAAAAAGAACTGCGCAGTTTGATTCCAGTTCCATTGAAACGGCATTCATATTCAGTCTGCCCGGTCCGTCCGCTAATACGGGCGAGACGAATTAAATTTCCATGATTAATCCACCACTCTCTGATTGGAAATGTGTAGAGTCATTTAGAGCACTGTAGCATGTGACTGATCGAAAGTCATAATAATAATCACAGACATATCCATGTACGTCGTGATTATATTTTTCCGTCCAGTTATACGATTCAAAGCAAAAATATATTGAAATATTTTTGTGAGAATGATACGTGTACACAACTACACATACATGGGTTTTTCAACATTATTTTTTGCTATAGCTTTCATCGTAAATAAAATCGTATAACTGTACAATATAAAAATGAGAGATATTAAAATTTCGAATAGATATAATCTTATATCTGCTTCCACGCCGTTGTTTGGCACCGTAACGTCGACGTCCTTTGTCCTACCTTGGCAGGATCGATCTCACATCAGGTATGAGACGTATCTTTCGTTGTCGCTGGTTGCTCTGAAAGTTGCCCGCAGTTACCGTCGCACTTACCAAAGCATTTACTCTGGTTAGTCGCCCGGTCGATGAAGACTTTGGAGGAGATGACGTTGCCAAACGGGAGGAACATCTGCATGAGCTCGCCGTCACCGAACTCCTGGGGCAGGTGGTAGATGAACAGGTTGCAGCCCTCGGGTCCTGAGATAGAGCATCCTACCATATAAATCAGAGCACATCTAAACATCTAAACTTGAAGTATAATACTCAAGTTAGAATGTTAGTTCTGGATGAGTTTTGTTCTTCGCAAATATAAATGATTCCGCGCGATACGAGAGTTTCAACCCATTAGCAAGGTCGCCAGCGGGTATTGCTTTTCTTTCGGATTACTTTTTTTTTCTCGTCTGGAGTCGTCTTTCTTTTTCTCTGATGAATGAAGATGAATCTGCGGTTGACTCTTGACGATAGTACCGATCTCTCTCGTCTGCCCGAGTGCGAAATGATGATGATATACACCATGATTTTGTCTCCCGCGAATGATGCGAAATGACGTGAGCATGAATCAAGCGAGAAGTTAAATAGACTGCGAGTGAATGACAGAAAATGACATGAAAATGACCGAATGTTAAGAGTGATTAGAAAAAAAATGTCACGAGCATTGTTTCGCTTCGTGACTATTGATAGAAATCTCCCGGTTCAAATAACGTTGAGTATTTATACTTTCAAATATACACACACAACACTGGGAATTACAACACAATGACGGATGAGGTGATGGATGCTGATATGAGTGAATGGGTATGGACGTGGTGACGATGATAGTGATGACACTGATTACGATGGTGCGATACTCCCGTATTTTCGCCAGACACGATAATCCGTCGCTGATACGTTTTCTACATGAGCATTCTATATGATACAAGTTTGCCGTCACCCTGCGCGAAAAGTCTCTTTTACACACACATCTCTTCTTATCCATATTATATTACGCTGGATTATAAATGAGATTAATGCGGTACAAATGTTAATGATATTCATAATGTAATATAATTATTCTAAAAGATTATGTGTCGCGCTTCAGGTTCTAAAATTACATTTATAATTTTACATACCGTACTACCATATCTTGCTCGTAATTTAATTTTTGTATAATTGATCATTCTACCCTACACTACGACCGCTTAAGTAGGTCTCGTTTTCGACTTCCGGTGTTAAAATGCCAAAGACATCGAGGTTTAATTTAGGCCGATGAAGAAAATCCCGAGGGTAGAAGCGAAGAGAGGGTAGACTACCCGAACAATGGCAGTCCAAATAAGGATTTAGCTAATTTCACTGAACTTTATAACTCCAACGTCAATTAGCGGCGATTATGACCGTGGAAACTTCTGCTCTCTTGGCCAGAGCTTCTCCCGACTAACGGACGCATTTAAGTAATGAGATGGCTGCCACTCAACTTTTAGGGTGCTACTCATCGCGACCTGTTCGCCTCCACCCGAAAGATCTTTTGCGGAAAGATTCCTCCGGGAATCCATCGGAATATGCTCGTCGAATCATCGCAGAGCATAATCGTCCATTTTCAGTCCGATTACGACTTCCGGTATGTCGCTGTTCAACGATAACACCGCATTACTCGTTGAACATATTTGCTGGTCGATAAGATTATCATCGCGAATTTTCCGACAAAGTTTGAGAATTAATGCGACATGGACGAAATTTTATGGCGATTTTACGAGGATATTTTCATCCGATTCGGAGGTGATTTTCGTCGATTGTCCGAGAGTAAAACTTTAATTGCAGTTGTCGAAAATAGCACACCACGATCAACGTTTGCAAAAGTTTGTTTTGAGTCACAAAACTTGATTCTAAGATTCAAAAGGATAAAACTTTTCTATCCTTGAGCATTGCTCTACATGCTTTCCAGATAGATGTCGTGTAATTCATACTATGCAAAATTTGCGAAGTAATTCTGTTCGCGGATTGGAAAGTTCTTTACCGTATAGTTCAATTTGATACAAAAGAGTGATATTCGAATCTGCAAGCAAGTCGCCGATTTAATTCAAACTTTTCCGTCAATTATGAATTAATGTTGTTGGGTACTTAGTGCCTCGAGAAATCACAAACCTGTCCTGCGGTTTACGCAAAGAGTGACAAACTCTCCCTCTCTTACGCGAAACGACTTCGGTCCTGGTAATAACTCGATCGTGGCTGTCACGCGAAACCCAAATTAGCACGAGTGTCGACGGGTTTCCGGTTCTGACATTGGGCGAGCACGGAGGGGAATTGCGGTGGACGACGAAATCACGAAGAACGAGCCATAAATTAAAGCCCGTCGTCGTGCCGCGCGCACGCGCGCGCGATCGTTGATCCTGAAATTGGTTTTCGCCTCTCTAATTGGCACACACGCGGTACGTGCACGCGAATTTAATGAGAACGACTACCTTGTCTACTTCTATGTCTATACTTCTGTTGAAAAGTAATAGTGGAAGGCTATGTGAAACACCAAGACGCCTAAATTTGCGATCCTCCCATTTCTTTTACATAATCAGATATTTAATTTGACAGCATATAACTTTAATATAACTAAAATATTATGTAACTTTGCTATATTTTTTTGAGAATATGTAGGTACGCGAAATTTATATGCAAAAAATACTTCTTTTTAACGATGTAAATATTACTTTAATTAATTTGACGTTGACATGAATTTGAGTTTTTCGATGCAAAGTCGAATTGTTTTACTTGTGATTGAAGTGTAACGACAGCTTCATTTTCGCAAGTGACGGTGTTGCCGATCGCGAAACGGATTCGTGTCGATTTCTGGTTCGGACTACAAAATCTCGCAATGCACGTATCACCGTCTCGTAGCGAAGCAAAACAACCAACATTGGTCGACAGCGCAACACCGAGAACAGCCACTGACATCGAGTGCAACGGCGAAACACCGAATTAACGACGAACATCCGAGATACGCTGACGTAAAGAAGAAAAAAAAAAGATAAAGGAAAGAAGAGAAGAGCTATCCGCACAACGTTAAAAAATATTATGACACAGTCATGGTCAGAGAGAAGAAATGTATATACGAACACCGAAAAAAACATCGTGTAAGACGTAGAACACCCAGAACAACGATCAAGGAGCTTAAAGTAACACGGAGCAAGGGTATAAACTCGCGAAGCGACAGTCAATAATAGATCGATACCACTGTCATGCAATGATGACAATAACGTCGATTCCCCTTCAGCTCCCCTGGGTTCCGTCCGATATTGCGGCACGCCTAACGACTTTGACATCTAACATAAGTTTCTCCAAAAGATAAAGTGTCTGCACACACACGTTTTCTTTATTTTTACAAAACTTGTATCTAACACAAAAGTTTCCAGGAAGTCAGCAATATGATAAACGTTGCTCTCTCTTTTTAGAAAAAAACTTCGGGAACTATTTGTGTTCTTGACAATGCATTTTACACTTACACACAGAGAAAAATGAAAACAAGTATAAGATATTTGTCATTTCAACTATGTAGATTGTTTAAAAATCATGTAAAAGTGAACATAATGTGAGAAATACACACAACTATACAATATAATTCTTCGACAATAATTTTAAAAAATTGATATTTTACATTATTTAACAATAAAAGCGAATCGCTTACGATTAGTGTTATAGGTGATTTCATCTCGTAAAGTTTATGTCCGTCCAAAAAATGAAGTTATTAATAATCTTCTTTATCTAAGCCCTAAGGGAAGGGGATGAGAGAAATGCGCTGATAAATACGCGAAGTATTCGTCATCACGTACGGAAAATTAATTCGATTAGAGAATTTCTCTTACTCTTCTCGTCTACCGCTTTACGATTTAATCGCGACGCATGGGAAAACGTCAGAACGCATCGACGAGACGAAAAGATCAGGCGGAATGAAAATGGGAACGGATGAGACGAGCGAGAGGGCGGCGGACGTAGCGGTCGGAGCAGAGGGTTGAGGCCGGATAAAACGGAGGCGGGGTAGCGCTGTCGCGGTAAACTTTCCATTATCCTGCGATGTAACAACGGATCGCCGGCGGGCGTAGCGGCAAAGTAATTAAAACTTTCGTTTTATTTGCATTATCTCATTGCGAGGCGTCGTATATTCTAATAATGGCGAGTTGTTAATTGCAATTAGGCGCTGGCTCGCTCAACCCTCTTCTAACCCCGGACTTGCCTGGTCGACTTTTTCCTTGCCTTCGGCTCTCCTGTATCTTTCCGCAAAAGATATAGTAAACTTGACTAGTCCGCGCCGATATGTTTGATAGGCGAGACTCGCTATCTCTTTGATCGATCGTGTTCTTCTATTCGGACCGGTGGTTTTTAATTATTTCGCATTTTCGTGCGACTACGATGACTGATATTACTGAAATTATCGAATTCAAACGTCCATCTTTGAAACACTAAACAGCGACCTTCTTTCGATTAAAAAAAGAAACCTGGCAGATATTCGCAATGTTTAAAATAGCGTAGTTTCGGTATTTTTGGATAATCATCGTTGTTATACTAGAAATGACGAATGCGCGAAAAACAAAACGGAGCACAAGGCGTTCTAGATCGATCACGGTAATTTTACTCATGTATCATCGCTTTTTCTCGCATAAATGAATTATACGGGGAAAAAGCGACGATTTCGCGACGCGATGTCGCTTTATTTTGCGAGATGTGCAATTACGCGGTACGGTCTGCCGCGGCGACGGCGGCGTCGGGAGAAGTCAAAACTCCGTCTTGCACGGCTTGCACCTCGTTGGGCGCCGACGATGGATAATTCGTGTCTGGACGTGTGTACGGGACGTGGGTCTACAATCTCAGGTCTACAGACGTTCGTGTATACAGTCAACAGTTAGACGTTGATGAGCGTGTTGTACTTACCTTCCCTCTGCGTGGGTGCCACCGCGGTCATCGGCTGAGGAATAGCCTGAGGAAACTGGCCGTAGACGGCGGGGTAAGCTGCGACAATAACAAATAACAAGTACATCATGATCTGTCCACATCTAGATCTGTGCGTGCAATTTCCTATCCGTCCCCCAACATAAACCCTCTTTTTTTTTTTTTTTTTGTCCTTTTCCTAGTCCGTACTGCGATCCGCTGTCGGCCGTCGACAGTAAGAGCCAGCGACAGCGCGAGACCGGCGCGGGCGGCAAAACCGCCGAACGAATATAGGCGTCGTAATTCAATGCAGCGATAGCGCATACATAATGGACGATGACAGTAATAAAAGCCGAACCAGTCCAATAAACGTCAACAGATTCAACAGAAATTGCGTTGCCATCACTAGACAGATTACAACGGCGTAATTTATGACCGTGCACGTTTCAGAAGCGTTTCGGGACACGTAAATCGGAACACGACCATTTATTCTTGCGATTTGCCGAAGATTCGTTCACGAGAACGGGGGAGAAAGGTCAAAGCGCGTCAACATTTAAGAGGATATTAAACGTAAAGAACGCGAATGACATTTCCACGTCACTCTCTCTGTGGACCATGAGATGCAATTCGAATTATGCGAGCTATTCCGCGGGTCTCGATATTAATGATAGATTCTACTCGCTTTGGAATGGCAAGACTCTCGAAAATTGAGCTCTTTGAACTTTAATTTAGATAACGTTTATCCAATTTAAGTAAACCTTATTTATTCAAAAATATTAGTTCTATAGGCTTGATCATCAAGACAAGTATGTTCAAAGTAGAAATGCCGATAAATGTAACAAATGCTGATCTCCAGCAAAATTTTCTCTGCAGAGCTGTTATTTCTACGAGATATCCCGCATAATCTCATCGTTAACGCGAAATATGGAAATCGCGCTTCGAGCCGAGTGGCCTGTTTGCCCTGTCGGTGTAAAAGCGAGCGAGAAGCGACTCGCTGATATACGAAAGCTCGTCTCGTACAGGCGATTCCGGGTGGCATTCATCACGGCGTTTCTGCCGACCGACAAGGATATTCGTCTCTCAACGTTCTCATCGTACCGCGCGACTTTCAACACGATACTTTTGTACGCGAAACCATATCGTAGCCTGCGAAAATGCAGCATTGCATCCGCGTGCGTCATTAGCCGACACCAGATATCTCTTCAAAGCCGATTCTTGAAACGACGTGCCTCATTAAAATGGGATACGAAACGCCTGCTTAGCGCAATGATGTAGCAAAAGTACACACGACTCTGTACAGAATATCCCGTTGCAATTTGCGAAATTAAATATTTAAGCAATCGAGAAAGGAGCGTCCCGAGACAAACAACGTTAAAACGGAAGTGAATTTCGCAAAGAGGACATACGATTTGTATGGAATAAGGTTCTGAAATTGAAGAGACATTATTGTAATAGCGTTTGCTTAATATCATATTACAACGAATCGACGGAGGATCTCATAATAACGAGCTTTTTGTTACGACGAAATTTTATATAACATCTCGTATTAATGTTGACGCGTCAAAACATTAATGATCGTTCGATGTAATGAGATTCTAAGATAACAAAATTTTTCATGTAAAAGTTTGATCAAACTTGCCGCGTAATATGATATTTTGCGAAATTGGAGGGAAAAAAAACGGCCATAGAATGAATAGGATATCAATATCGCTTCTGATCAACGAGAATTGAAATGCGAAATATTTCACATTAAACAGAAGTGCCTGTTATATTTTAATTCGCGATCGTACACGTTTGATGACAATTGGTTAGTCTGTAAATTTGGATCTCGCTATAAACGTGCGCGAGCCCATAGCATTATACCGTTTCGCAACACGCGACGAGGCAGAAAGCAAGTACGTCGTTATTAATTATAGCTTGATAAATATTTAAAATGCTCGTGATTGATACCTGTTTGTGACGTATAGGCGGGGCGTGCGCGCGAGTTACGCTCTCAGATCGGTGCAGAGGCGAATTTTCGCCCCGGAGAATTAATTATTTCCGTGCAAACATCGCTTTAATATATTCCGATTGACGTTACCCGAGGCCCTCCCCCGGTGGGCGATGGATCAACGTTTGGCGTATGAAATAAATACGCCATCATACGTCGGGGCCGCGTCACGCTCAGATAGAGGTACCGCCGTTATTCTGGGATTGCTTTTTTTCCACTCGCTGATCTCGATGGCGTATGTGTACACTGGCCGAAAATACATAAAAAAATATATACCGCTTTTGAGTCCTCGGTAAATATACGACCGGGCGCGGTGCTCGCGCGCTCGCATACGCGATCGCCATACGTTTGATACGTTTGTCATGACTCGAATTTGTGTTGAGTATTTCCGCCGATACGATGGAGGCACGTCGAGAGACACGAAAGGGGGGCATGGGGAATTGCTCGGTGACACGGGCGAGACGAAGTGACATCCCCTTTCTTTTCGTTGCTCTCGGTTGTACCTACTTCCGCATATCCGGATTAGCGAAACAACGGTATAACCGGAATATCCGGATCGAGTGGCGTAAACGCGGAATTTGTTAAACGCCCTTCCGTTACCGAGAGTGATTGGAATGTAATAGAAGTATAGGTCCATCGAGACGTTGATTATCCGTGAAACGAGATCATCCATTTTGTCGGGCTTTATTGGATCATAATTTGCGCCGATGCGCGCTGCACTTTGACGCTGCAACGTCGACGGTCGATGGCGAATAATTCGCCGTTGGGTATACGTTGGTGAGGGGAGCATGCACGGGAGGATATACGTGTAAACGTGTATAAAACTACAATATAATATGTACACGAAGTACATTTAGAAGGACATCGAAGTACATCGTAGCACCACAGCAGAAGCATTATAGAACGAAAACGTTGACGCGTACACGATCATGTATGACGTGTACATTGTACGGTGTGTATACGCATGCGGCCATAGTTGCATGCAAACAACCAGCAACGCGATCAGCGAAAATCGAATTTTTTTTTTTTTTTTTCGCAGGTAGGTAAGTGCTCCGACGGCGCCCGGATAAAAGCACGTAAACGTTGGACGTTCTCCGATGCATTTTTTCCCTTTACATACGGACGATCTCCGACGTGTCTCGCACGCACACGTTTCTCGACCTGCTCAAGATCGCGATAGGCAACATCCGGGCGAGATGAGTGCGCAAAGTGTTATCTACCGCGCGTTAAAACATGATGTCGCGAATTCCGCGATAATGCGAAATGTTACGATAATACGAAATTACGGAACGACGCGACGCTGAAACACATCCGATAACAACGGTATCCGGATCGAGTGGCGTAAACGCGGAATTTGTTAAACGCCCTCTCGTCACCCGAGAGTGATTGGAACGTAATATAAGTACGGTAATACGCACTCGTGTATTAATTTTAAATTTACGGAGAAAGAATTTGCGATCTGTCGTTATAATTCCGTTTATAACAATAATTTATAATCGATCGATATTAAATTATAATAAATGCAATCACCGTTTACGTGAAATTATTTATTCGATCGAATAAACTCTATAATATGGAGACGAACGACGGACAAACGTATTCGTCTCGCGTTGCGTCTACTTTCACGTCGATAATACCCGTGAGTCTGCTTGGGGTGGAGCTGGATGGACGAAACGCGCTACAGTCATTGCACGGAAGACACGGACAGGGTAGACAGCATCTTGACAAGCCGGTAGAGATAAAAATTGAAGCTAGGAAAACACTTACCGGCCACTCCAGCATAAGCCTGCATTCCAGGATACGCGGCGGCATGCTGAAGTGCCGCCTCCCCGTTGGCCAACCCCTGCGCTGGAATGGACAGATGGAGGGCATCTACACTTCAGTAAGCTCAGCTCTTATCAGGGAGAGGGCCTAGCCTAGAGGCCCCCCTGTCGCAATATCCAGTAGGCCAATCGATACCGTTCAATATTTCAACCGACTACATGCTCGAAATAGTAATGACTACCCGAATGGCGATAAAGGATGAAGATTAATGAGGAATCGACTATAAGAATGATTATACGTTGCCATATTGTGAAATTCATCGCTCTTGTGGTATGCAAAGTCCTGATTTAAATAACGTTTTAAAAATTTAGCAACGTTGTACGGTTTAATTTGATCAATATCCGGGCGACTATATCTATTATCTATATCACGCCCCTGGAAGAATACTGTCACAACTAAAAAAAATTCAATTTTGAGTTAAGCCCACAAAAAGTAGGTATACCTAAAATGTTACCTATACTGTTAAATTCGTAGTGTCAAATTATACTCAATTTTTAATCATTCCTGTAGGCCGATAGCCACTGCTCCTACTCAATATGTCGTTAATTTAACTAAAACAATGTTAATTTTACTAAATCAATGAAGTTAAAATAATAAATTTCGACACGCATATAGTAGTTAGAAATAACAAAATGTTACTTATCTCAAGATACCTATATTACCTTAAATTTCATCTTTTAATATTTAACAGTGTACCTGCTATAATAGTGTCACAAGTCTATATGCGAAATCCGCTGCACGGAACAGAAGTGTCATTAGTCTTTACTTTTTTAAACTGCTTATGTTGCGCTGAATGAATAGTGTCATAAGTAAATTGACAAATAAATCACAGCAAACCTCTTCAAGAAACAAATTTCATTGTAACAAAATATCGTAATCCTAATTGCGTTAGTTATCTCACAATTCAAAAAAAGTGAATTAAATTTATTATTCCTCTCTCCTGAAAATTGTGAATTTTTCAGTTGTGACAATATTCTTCTAGGGGTGCGATATATCATTAATTTTCTGAAACATCTTGTCAAATGTAAAAGCCGAGGTACAGTCTGGAGAACTCCGAGAATAATCGAAAATTAAATATAAAGAGAGAAGATCTCCAGAAGTTTTTACTCATTTACTTGTTACAAGTTCAATTGTTCGTTGCTAGAGCTAAGTCACTCTTGCGTGAACGTAAATCTCGCGCTTATTGTTAGCAAGAGCCTGCAAAACCCCACACTGGTGGTAGGTTTTCCGCGTATAGACCCTATACATCGCCGTTAATTCCGGCTCTCCTCGCAAATAAACGCCAATGAATGTAACGTCGCTTCCTCGCCAAAATACGGGAAAGTATAACGCGCGAGTACCACGTACCACCCGGTGTACTTGGCATGGTACTTGGCCTGCGCAAAGTTATTTACATCCCCGTGGAATAATAAAGTCCGCCGCCGATTGGCCGGGTATTGCGCAGGGGCGGCACGCTGCGCCTGAGTTGATACTCACGTCCCGCATAAGTCTGCGGTATTCCGTTGGTGTAGACACCTGGATCCGAGCCTGCTGGCTGGCCGTTCGGCGTTTGAGCGGCCATGTTAAAATTGGGCATCGTTGGCGACGGTAACGACGGTAGTGCCCCGTTAACCGGTTGCCCTGTGCCGGTACCTACGAGCAAACCTGATCAGTACACACCGGTTACCCTCTTGCACTTTCAACACCAACCACGATTATCCTTTATGCGCAAAGCATATCTCTAATCGAGACACACACACAATCTCTAATTATCTCCTCTTTTCTCGTTTCTTTTCGCTTTTCCTCTACGGTATAGATATAACATAACTGGTCGGTCGTCAGGAAAGGTCATTAACGATCCGTATGTCTCGCGCAGCATTTGAAGGATCAAACGAATTACGAACTGTCGGATCAATTCGATTTCGTGGACTAAGACTTTACTCGGAGTTAATATCGTGGAGCTGACGATTCAGTCAAAGAGCTACATTTAATTTTTCTTCCTCTTTGTATACGTTTCGTGCACCTTTCGTGTAATCTAATCTGCGACTCTTGCGATACAATATTGCTGCAACTATACACTTGTTCTTGAATTACGATTCTAGTTTACGCGAAAAGGTCGTGTTTATCGATAGTTAACCTCCTGTCTGTGTCAACGATGCGATTCGGATCAGCGATCAAAGCTTCGCGTTGCGCTAATAACGCATTGATCGCGCCAATAACCAACGTTTGGTGTCACGTCAATATGACTCGGCGTAGGTAATGAGACATAATTATGTTTGGGCAACATCTGTTATATATTTCTATCCAGTTAACACATGACTACGGGAAACACGCAGTCAAGGGCACACGACAACGATAACATCGGCGCGTTTGTAATTTAATCGAGCGTAATTTTTTGAAATTACAAGCATGATTCTCAACAATCTCCCATTCGATGCGAGATGAGCTCAGTAATCCCCTACAGAGACGTCACAATTGGCTGCCAGATAAAGAGAGGAGAAACACCGACACTTGAATACTTTCGAATCGGGTCCACGGCTGCGAAAAGTGGAAGATCGGGACGGAGAAGAGAATCTCGATGCCTCGATAACACCCGGATTACGTTGCATGCACTCACATCGTCGCTCGTAGTCGGTTACCGTGCATCGGGTATGACGATACGTCGTAAACTTAAACTTCCGTGACTCTACGATATACGTTCCGGCATTTTCGATTCGGTTAGACAGGTCAAGCGGTTTCCATACAGGGTGAGACTTACAGCAACTGCGAGAGCACCGTTCAGCGATGCTGCAAAATGCATTGCGCGCGCGATCAAGGCTTCTTCATTAAACTTTGTATGATATAAATTTCATAAAACTGTAACGAAGTTATATCTCAAGCCAATCCCTAAACAGTTTATTGAAGTACTTATATTTTTAACTGAAGTAATTTTATATTTTATTTTGAGTTCGATATTATTAAAGAATTCAACTTCCATTTCGTGTAACGCTTTGAAATGCATGCAATTACGGCTTGAAATTACAGCTATAGAACGATTCCCGAGCACGCAGGTCTACCTGCCAATGCCACCCTGTATACACGCAGTTTGCGGTTACGCCGTCGTTTCGTCGAAAATAAAAGCTCGCTGCTACGGTAATCTTCAGCGCGGAGTAAAACGGACCGACGAGGCGCGGCGGAGTCAGGGGGTTTGGCGGAGAAATAAAATATTATTTCCCTATCAAACGGTATTACCTTCCGCTCGATGAGACTCGACGTATAACGGAGCCGATTTTCGCGCTTACTTTACTTCTCTACAGCACTTCGACCTTCTCCGTTGTTTCTTGCATCGCCATGCCGAGGAGGAAAGAGGGAAAAGGAAGGTGTGAGCAAAGAGGGGCAAGGAAGAGACATTTCTTTGGCTTCCTTCTTCCCCTACAACGAGCTTTCGATAAAGTTTCGCGGTACCGGCAATATCTCTCGCTTGAGTCACGTTCGATGAAAATGTTGTATTGATTTACGAGTCGGTTATAAGGCAACCGACTGCACGCCTCGTCTGTCGCGAGAACCCAGGGAAATTATAGAGAAGCAGACCAGGGAGAAAGGGCGACCGAATGGGAGATATGTTTTATATCACTGAAATCGAACGGCTATCGAATTGATGGCGGATAATTCGTGTGCCCCCGAGTATTTCTTTCCTTTTCGATAAAATGCACGTTTTTATCGGATTGGTGCTGTTAGTTGATTAACTTCGAATTGATTAACCTGAACTGGAAAAAATATTTTTCGTGTAATCTTCGTAAATTATCATTAAAATATCATGACGAACGTTCTTTATAATATTAGCAAAGTGTGCATATTATATTTTCATTTCGTTATAACTCAATATTTTGTGTTAACTTAACAACCGAATAAACATTACTTGATTAAACGAGACTATTGTAAAGTCTACATATATGCCTATATATGTATATTAAAAAAAGAACGCTATGTAATAGAAAAATATAATGTAATATGAAATATGTTTGCGAGAGAAAGATGCAGTTTATAACAACTTTACACACACATACATGTTCTTTTAAGATACAAAAGTTTCTATGAAAAAGTTTCGTTTAAATTCGAATTTTATTCTAAAAGACCATAAAAATATCTCGGATGATGTCTCGATAAATGAGTCCTTCACTCGCGAATATTTGCATATCGCGAGGTATCCAGCATTCTAATTTTTTTTAGCTGGATATAGGCTTACCAGAGGTTGGTGGGACCACGGGATTTGGCATGCCGTTCAATGTATGCGGCAATTGTCCAGCTGCCAACGCGGTCATTGGATTGATGTATGTTCCCTGTGCAGTCGCGGCTGCCATGAGCGCTGCTTGCTGCTACAATATAAAGAGAATATTATATTATATATTGTAAAAAAAGACATTCTCCCTCGAATTATATAGGTACCTACATATTTTTTTCTTTATTATTAGTCTTGCAAAATTATTTTACAAAAGCATATAATCTTGAAGGACATATTCGCGTAATCAAAGCTATCTCTTTTGTTACCTAAGAAAAATTTTTATCTCAACTCAAGAAAGAAATATCATTAAATGAATATTTATATTATATTATGTGTGTATAGTATAAATATAATCATTTAAAAATGACATTTATCTTTTTACTGAATCTGGGAAAAATTAAGACGCGCAAGGTGATTGTGAGGGACCTCTTTGCATGCCGAGTTAACGCGCGGCATCGAGTTTCGGCCGATCGTTTCCGAGAGTATAACGAGGGACGAACCATCGCAGATTGTGAGTCGTGGTAACGAGGACAACAAGGCGGTAATGCGGTAACGCGAGAGCCATTAACGGTAACACGACCCACCTGAGCGTAAGCGTTGTAAGCGCCGAAATGATTGAAGAAGGGGTTAAGGATGCTCATGTTCCCGGCCATTTGCTGCATGCGTCTTATCTGTCTCTCTTTATCAGTGTCTGCGAATTTTACCACTATGCTGGATGACGCACCCTGCAACAGATAATGCAGATTGTTAATTTCTTGCTCTCATAACGCCGAGATTTTTACGGTATAACAATTTTTACGATGTACGAGGACTAAAATGTACATTTTAACGACCACCTTAACAAGCTATTATTTATAGCGTGTGTTATAACCAGAATACTGAAAAATTGTTTTAATCGGGTTTTTATAAGTAACCGAATAATCGGAGATTTTAATACTCTTACTATCTTTTATAATAATGCTTAAATTCTTTTTTATTTAATAGAAAACAAAAGTTAAATAGTTTTATTAAATCTTATGTAAGAGTTTGATTAGTAGAAACATAATTAGAAACCGCATGAAGCTTTTCTACGCATTTCAACATTAATAATTCTATGATTAAATCAGTAAAGTTCGATGATTACATAATAACCGTAATTCCCGAAGAAATATATAATGTAAAATAATATTAAATCTATCGCAAGAGAAGCAAATCTTGTATAAGACTCGCTAGACGCGAAGGACTAATATAGATATAAGCATGAAACATATACGAGACGAATAAGTGATTCACGATCCTTTTGCGGAAAAAAAGGACTTCTTTTCTTTTGAGATGCTCGTGAGGATATGTAAGGCGATGACGTTCTCACGATGTCTAAAATATAAATGGAAAGGCAACAGGTGGTCAGTGGCCATTGTGGCTGCGGAGAAAAGCTCGGCATTCGAGCACCCGGTGATACATTATATTCACGTCATCAATGCAAATGCTAGCCGGGCGTTCCTGAGTTTATGTAACGTTTGTAGTGTTACAACTTGCGTAACGAGACTTTTAGCTTTGGTCACGCGACTTTGCATGACGCATGTCGTGCTTTATTCGCGTGCACCTCTTCTCACTCCCCTTTTTTTCGTACAGCTTTTTGGTTTTGTCTCAACGTCCCTCGGAAAGCTTAAGATAATCAATAAAAGAATATCTCTATATTACAGAAATATATTCATATAATTCTTCCTGATTGATTCATAATTTTTATGATTTTAGTTAAATATAACTTTTATGTTAATATAATATTTATTGATTCCGAACTGACTTGTGCATTGACATTAAATCTATGTTATCGTGATGACCGATCTTTTCTCTTACATGCAAAACCTCGTACGTCGCACGAAAATTGTTACGCAACGAAAAACGAATTTTATAATACATAAACACATTAAAAATAAATTCAATTTAAGATGAATAAACACAATTATTTCATGAAAATCCTTGGAATAATCACCCCCCCCCCCCTGTAGCACATGTAAGATCTCGTTAATTAACCATTATTAAACCCGTAATAGTGCTATTGTTGATTGAATTAAATTGTTCGATAACGCGCTATCACACAAAATTTAAATCAATTAAAAATAGATACAACGATAAGATATTAATTAAATATTTAGAAATACTAGACGTATTAAACTAAATAAAGCTTTTAAAAAAAAATAATTAAGTTTAATCGAATAATTGAAGGGATGGATAAAGAGCTGCGTGTAAAACTTTCAAAAATATTGATCATTTTAGATAGATCTAATTCTGCATATGCTAAAAATATAAATTACAGACATAGGCAATAAAATAAAAAATCTATAAGGAAAAGTTCGATCTGTGGCGCGACTGTTATTGCATTGACAACTAGAGCGTATATCAATAATCGGTCGACTGTCTTCACCCTGCAGTAATTCTCGACAAAAGGCTCGAGGCTGTTATTCATCAGCGAAGCGCACAGCGCACATACGCTGGCTGGTGGTGCAATTGCTTGTAATTTAACGACGAGGACATAGTCAGAGTCTGACCGGTAACACGATATATCCGCTTGACAGATCTCCACGGAACATCACCTTGTGATACATCGTGCATCCCGTATATCCCGTTTCTATTAGATCGATCGAGACATCGCTTCGGTGATTTCAAAGACAAACCTGACGAAACGTTTTCAGCGTGTGTGCATGCAGGCCAACAGTCCGCCCTGACATTCTCCCCGTAATGCATATGCTATACGCGTCGACCTATGTACTATGTGCGTTAAATGCTCGCCTCTGATATGAAAGAGGGGAGTGATTTTGCGCGACGCCAATCGACGCTGTCAGAAACACTCGCTCGTGTCGCCGCGTCGAATTTTGCTTTCATTATTTTTGCTTTTTTTCCCCCCCTACGTCGTTTCGACCCGAATGCGTGTTGGCGCGGCAAACAAAATCACGCGAAAGCGAACAGCTTTTAGAGAAAAGCCCACCTATGGCACCTATCGTTTCCTCTTATCGTGCCCTCGCAGAGACCTCGTCTAAATGTGTGTAATGTGAGCGAATCATCTCGTTCCCATAAGAACGCGAACGTAACTTCCGTTAATTTTCGGAATATGCTACATAATAAGCCAAACGACGACGAACAAAGACGAACGCTCGTATCTCGCGTTTTGAAATATACGCGTACCTTGAAACTAGGATACAGCGTTATAACGAGCTTCAGTCGATAATACGCAAGTACAAGGTCGGATGAGACTCGGAAGGTCTATTGCGTAACCTCCCATGCGAGATATCGTAGTTGAAAATCACCGTATCCCTTTGACTTTTTAATCCGTGATTTCACCTTCGGCAACGCGTGCGGCAGACACGCTGGCGTATTTGGTATTTGCGAACGCTGAAGGGCTCGCACTATACACGGGCACCTCGATTATTAAAAGTTACGTTTGCGGTCGGAGCTCAAACCGGGTCAAACGCGCGTATAACCGCGAGCGTCGCGAGAAAATCAGCGACGAGCTTGCAGTATACAAAGCCATAAAAGTTTCCAGGAGTGGATGTAACTTTCCGTATTACTGTAACTACAACTAATATCGCGGAGTTTTGCGATACTCCTCCCTTCTTGCCTTTCAGCTACACGCGTCTGCGTTACTCTTTAAAGCTTTGCAAAGAAGGCAGAACTGTGAAACGTTATAATATCTTTGCGTTCTTTAAACGCCATTTATTTTCGATAAATTGTGTGTGTGTGTGCGATATTGAATTTGTCTAAAATTTCCTGGTTAAATTATTTAGTAACGACGACGCGTTTACTAAATTTAAATAGGGAACTTCGTAATACTTTGTTCGAATATATCTAACAATAATAATAAGTTCTTAAATATTCTTTGTAGCGTTAAGCGAAGTAATCAAAAGATATATAACGTATCAAAGAAGTTTTACCTCTTTCTTGCACACATAAAGTCTTTTCATTCTTTCCTCAGTAGCAATTTCTGCACCATATCCAAAAGAACCGAGAGAGCGCCACACTGGAGTTCGTATTCTTCGCAAGAACAAATTCACTTAAACGAGTCGTTAAAAGCAGCGACGATCGTCGTGTCGAAAGTCTGTATATTTCTTCTTTTCTCAGACGGTTCGTCGACACACTTTCGTTGAAAGTTGATTGTAGCAATTACGAAAATTCTTATAGCGTATGAGAAACTTCCGAGCTAACCGCGATACTTCAAGTTCGCCTGTATATCGCATGCTCTAAATATTAACGAGTTCGAGGTCAGCGCTGACGCAAAAAAAAAAAGCGACAAAGAAAATTCGAAACGTCGAATTTTCAAGTAGATGCCACGGCGTATGTCTATCCACACGTGCGTTACACTCTTTCGTGCGAGAAAAATCGTCGTGCGCTGGTTACACGCCGCCGGTGAACGGCATCGACGCGTGCACGTTGGAAAGATAATTTGTCTCGCGTCGACAGTCTCGAGCTTCGAGGGCTTGTGTGCCACGCAGGTGTAACGTAGGTGCCCATAAGGTGTATGTGACATTTACGCGAGCACATATGTACGCCGGCGCGCACGTGTACGATATGGAGGAGATGAGGCTGGAACTTGGCGAGGGGGGCGGTCGGGGTTGCAAGGGGAGGATCGACGAGGTCGTATCGGAGCCAGTGAAGCCGAAGCCTCATTATTGGGGGATTACGGTTCATTAATTCCGATCCAACGTTCTGAACTGCACGCGGAAAGGAAAAGCCGTCCTCCCGAGAGCCGGGGGTATCATGCGGAGAACGTTTGAAGCCGCCGCCGCCACCGCCGCCGCCGCTTCCCCTTGCTCGTTATGTCTGTCCCTACGTGTCGCCCCCATTAAGGCCCCTTTAAAAATGTCGATATTAAACCGCACGCTTTTTCTTCCATTATGATTTCGCGAACCGACGTACGTGGGTATTGGGTGCCGCCACGTTTGATGTTTTATCCGCGCATACATCGCTGTCTGCTCAGATCCGGGCTTGTCACCCTTAGGGGCGCATAGACGATTGATGCTCTTTATATCTTCTCATTAACCGAAGATACCGACTATGGATCGATCGATCAAAAGCTCTAGAGTAAAAGTTGATGATATCTCTGCCCGGATCCTTGAAGCAACATCTCAGCTTCGGAGCTTAGCTCAGAGGGCCACAATATTGGGCAGGCCTTGACAGCGGAATGAAGCAATTACCTGCTGATTGGAGGCTCTCACGTTAGCCGCACCATCACACTTGCCAATCCGCTAGACGGTAATTTCAATAGATTCAACTGGAACCGCAAGACTGACCGGAACGCCGATTGCCCCTCGTCCGTGTGATCCTCTGTCGAACCGAAATACAGGAGCGAGCGCGGTTTAATTCGTCGATATATCGCAAATTACAAACCGTTGCGTTCCTGTGATCCTTTTAAATGGAAAATAATTAATTGGAAAACCGTGTAAATTTTGAAATCTGTCAATGTTATCAATTTGATAACATTGAAAAATTTTGAGTATATACGTTCGCAAAAGCTCGAACGGTAGCATAAAGCAAGATGAGAAACGAGGCAATTTAACCCTTTGAATACGGAATAGTGCGAAGGTTCTGTGTGACTAGAACTTCCCCGCAGTAACAAGTATTGTCAAAGTTTTCTCTGATGGTGTTAAATTTAAAGCACACTAAGTGGTTGCGAAAGATATAACTAGATGTAAGATTTTTACTAAAATATTTATGTTACTTTCAAACTTATGATCATTATTTCCTTATAAACATTAATTAATAGATAGTTTCTAAAAAATAATAAAGAAATACGATAAGCGTAATTTTCAGTGTGATCTCGATGAAAACTTGTAACATTAAGAACGGAGATTTTGAGGCAAAATTAATTTTACTTTGATAATTATATTCGAGGATATCTCGGAAACTAATCTACCAAAATAAGCAATCTTGCACTCATTATAAACGCTGGAGTTTTAGCTTTCAAACATCTTCCCGCAGGGGGAATTGATCCGCACAATTCTTTGGGCTTAACGCACCCACGGACCCGAGTTCGCGAACAGTCACACATAGTCACACTTCACACACACATATACAAATAATACACACCTCGTTTTTGCATAGTGAATATTTACGACTTTGTACGTATCACGAAGATAGTCAGCCATTTTGTGCCATTGCTTTACACAATACGAAGACCGTTCAGGCCTTGTCGAGCCCTATATTAGGGACACGTGTGCTATTAAATTAAAAGAAGAAGAAGAAGCAGCTTTCAAACGATATCAAGATTATCTCGCTACGGTTTTTCTGAGCGATAATATTGCCGATTATATCGATCTGCGAACTGGTGCACGCGTGCGTTCGTCGACGACATATTGCATTTCAAAGCACTTATAAAAAAGTACTACACGTACTTTCACACCTTTTTTTCGTAACGTAGGCGTGAATTTATATGCAAAAAATATGCGCGGCATTCTTTCATGTATGGTGTGCGTGCCAGATTTTTAAAACGCTATAACTCCGCGAAAATGGACGTAATGACATGCAACAAATGTTTATGTAAAATGCGTATTATTTTATCATGACGTATATTACATGTGTAAATCTACAGTGAAATAAAAGATAAAGCGCTAAACTGTATAAAGAAAAGTATAAGTGTATAAAGAAAAGCAATTAATAAAAAAATATTAAAAACTGTCAAAGAAAAGATACAACAAAAATGAAAAAAGTGGCGCCAGTTATATGATATTATGTAAATTATTTGTAATATAATAATCATAATATATTTTGCAAGTTGTTACGTCCATAATCAATTATAACAGTGTTATTATATTTTCAGTAATTATTTCTTTCTGATTTTTTAAACGACTGTTTAATTTTACAATTATAACTGTAAGCTATCTTAAATTTTCTGTTTCCGTCTATTCTTGTTATTCCTTTATCTTATTTATATTGCACATTGCTCTTTCTTCTTACTTCTTATCTCAATGCAAATTTTTAATACATTGTATGTTTTAAAAAAGAGTTTTATATCTATCTATATATTTATTTTTATCTGTGTCTGACTATCTAATCAGATTTGTCCTATTAGTATCATAATGAAGACATAGAACAAACGACTGCCGTCATCGAGATCCGCTGAAATTGGCGCGCTTGAATGTACACGGAAATCAATTATTAACATTAACATCGTGTTGCCTTGTTGACGGGGTGTCTTTATCACAAACGCGGCGTACTCCCTGCCGGATACGTTCGTATCGATTCGACGATACCACCTTGTAACGGAGGGGGAGTCGGCGCACAATGAGGAATCACGACAAGAGCCTTATCGCACGAATAATCGCTTCAAATCCTGCACTAAGGACGGGATTTTGCTGATGGGCTCCCAGGCCCTCACGGTCGATCGCGCTTCTTTTCTACGGTCGTCCATTCTCTATCTCCCTCCCTCTCACCGCGCAGATTCAGGCCCAGGCAGCCGTTCTGACTCCCGATACACACGAAAGGCGACCCGCCAAACAAGTAACAGTTGTACTGGAGATAAAAGCAATGCAATTACGAGGCCGCCAAGGGAATTACTCAGGGAATGTCTTTAATTAAATGTTGGGAGCAGTTTCCGAGCCTCCGTTAATGCAGAGACAATTTCCTTCCATCCACTTTCCGGGCGCGCGCGCGCGCGCACGCGCTATCCTGGACGAGAAAGGCAACATCCGGCCGGAGATGGAGGAGCCCCTGTTACGTCCACGTTACGTCCAGATCCGTAGATCTCTCGACTTAACGAAGTTTTAAAGTTCGCGTACCTAATTGCTCGCGTCAGTCCATTCGAAACCTTCCCTTGACAAGTATCGAATTCCATTGTTCAATTTTCCTCGTTCCAATCGAGAAACGCGAATATTCTTGCGAATCGCTCGTAGGCATTCGATTCTAGTTCTGTATTCGTTGAAGTTTGGAATAACTTCAATTGGCCATCGGTATCTTATCACTTCTGTGTGGAACTTCACACGACGAATCCCTATAATCTATTTGGAATCCAATTTAACACATCGAATGCCAAGCACAGATTCCGATTAATCTCGTGAAGTCTGACTAAAGATTGCGTATGTGTTGAGATAGTTGTAAGCGAGCGGTTGTATTTTTCAGTAGAGCTATTCAATAAACATTTTTGTTTTGTACGATTCCCAGTATCATTACATTTTTGGTATTCAACGTATTAATTAATATATGATCGCGATCTATTAAATCTAACAAGTGTTCATAATTTTTTTTCTTTCCAATGCTACTTATTGAAATATCACTTAAGCTGGATATATATATACTTATTTCAAATCGCTTTAAACTTTTGTAGACGAGGTAAACCGCCGCACGTTTCTTTACCGCGAGAAGATGGCAACAATCGGCAGCATGGCAAAGTTACGCAAATAGGACCAAAGAGACGTCGTTTTGGTGCGGCGCGAACGAAACACTTCACGCGGTTTTTGCCTTTTATTACGAGGCATTTCCGGAAGATATATGTATGCGAGGGGAAGATCTCGGTGCGCGAGAAGCGTGGCGTTGGAGGGTTCGCGAGGCGTGACAAGAAATGTCACACGGTTCGGAAAGCATAACTACGTGAGGCCTGGTCGTATACCGCCACGTTGACACATGTAGAGATACACATACACACACACAAGATAGAGAAAGGGAGAAAGAGCGAACACGCAGGAGCCCGCGATGAGCGCGAAAATATTGAGAGCCTCCGGGGAAAATATTGCCCGTTGCGTGATGCACGAACGTGCCTCTGATTCGAGACGTGTAAATAGTCTGTGGATCAAACAAAAAAGCATACAAAAAAAGTTTTGAGCTCGATGGTGTAATACTCTTACGCAGCTGATACAGGATTGCGTGTGGTATCCAGAAACGTGGTAGATTGTCATCGCGAAAAAGATCTAATCCTTTACACGAGAGAGTAAAGCCGCTTTACTCCGACGTTTCGCATGACGGAGTCATGATTTCTAATGTCATTAGGTCAATGGAAAAATTTTTCTGTAATATCTCATAAATGAAGTATTAGCCCAGCAAACTAGCTGACCCCGCGAACAGGTTTACGCGCTCTGCGAATGGTGAAGTTATTTTTCTGTTAAAGCGTTTATCTGTAAAAAATGGGTTTTAAGCCACGAGAAGAGAATGGCGAAATCCGGAAGCACATTGAGCTGCTGGAGAAATATTGCTCGCGAGGAGAGGCACGGAAACGTCGCTGTGAGAGGCGTAAACCACATTATACGGGCCGTGAAATCGGGAAAAAATGTTTGTACTACCCGCGGTCGATGTATAAACGTCTCCGTATTGTTAGAAATTAAAAACTTGTCGTATATAATATCCCCGAACGACAAATTGTAAAATCGACTGAAATATTGACCGGTCGAAAAAATATTGCCTGCTGCGTGACGCGTAAATGCGTCGATCCGAGAGACATAAATCGCATTATACCATTCGTAAAAACGAAATAAAATGTATATGCACGTGTGTTGCTTATTGCTAGTAGAGAAATTTTATGGTAATATTTCTGTCAGCGAAAGTGCTGTAATATTAATCTCGTGGCTACATAGAGCATCCATTAAAAATATCGCGTTTTTAGTGGAAAGCGTATAATCTATTACACAACTTTTAAACTGTACATTTATGTAACAATAATATATCAGTTATAAATTATGTTTGTGATATTTGTGTGCTAATACAATAACGTTCTCGCGACAGATATATGAGATAATAAAATATATGTAATGTTAATGTAATAAAAATATATTACATATGTTTTCAAAATTACGTAAAAGTAATGCTGCACGTAAAAATAATGCTGCAAAACTCTTGTTAAATGTGTGCACGATTCTTCAATTTTTATCAATTATTATTTGTGTTTCAAAATTGAGTTTGTCACTGTGAATTAGACAATTCGTATAAAAAAGAATTGGTAAAAGAATCAGTTTCTCTCTCTCTTTTAACGCATTTGCCTTAAAAAAAAAATAGTTAATGATGTGTGCATTTGCGTCATGTAGGTTTCATAAGGTGTTATGATTTCATGCTTCCGCTACAAAGCCAGTACGTCGTGCATGTGCAGGCCGACAGCGCGTCGTCGCGTAATACAGTATCAGATTGCAAATCAATATCTCATTTTGTAGGTATGAGCGGAGATGTTGCGTTCGTAATGCAGTTTCGTGACCGAGAGTGTCGACGTGTTCGAGTGGCTGAAAGCAGAGGGCACACACGCGAGACGACATACGTGTGCGATCGTACATATACCCGACATTTTTATGCGCGCACATACGTGTCTATATAGATCGACGGATTTGATAGGAGAGGGGAAATTGGAAGGGGTCGATTTTGCGACGGGGTCAGAGGAAACTGGAACGAACATAGTTAAGTCGAATTACTCTTGGGGCTCCATAACTTCGCGATAGCGATTGTTTTCTGCGAAAGATTATCGATTGACTAAAAAGTGCTGTATAGATTATTCTAGATATTATAAGTGAGAATGTTCGATGACATTCTAAGAGTTCGGTAGCGCGGCCGAATCACGTGAAAATCGCGCGTAAACACTTTGACAGGTGGGAGATCACCGAAACTGTAGAATTCCAGACCGCGACAAGTCGCGGCAATGTCGCTCTAACAACCGCCGAATAACGACATAAGTATGTACAATACATCCGCAGTGCTCCGTTTCGAGTTACCGTATCGCGCCGATTATATCTTTTGTATATAACGCGGATTATATCCAAGATTTATATATAAGAAAGTTCAATCGCTATACTAATTTATTGACCATATTAATTTGACGAGTCCTAACGCGGAACGTGCGACCGGTGTGCGCATTGCGCTCGACGCTGTACCTGATCTGTAAATAAATGTAATAAAGATCTGTATTAAACCAGCAAATTTTGCAACGTACATGACAAAGAGTACAACAAGTGCATAAGAGCTTTTTATTACTATTCACTTGTTATTGTCTTACGTTACCTTTAAAAATAGTGGAAAAATAGAAACATTATGATTTTCAAATATGAAACTAATAAATATCCAACTGATTAACAAAGAAAGATGCAGTTTTAATTTCTGCATCGAAATTTTATTCTATACACTCACTGACTCACATGACTCGTTGGCATTAAATTGTTTAATTGAACGTCTTCTCTCCTCCCCTCCCCCCCCTGCTCTTCGCCCGCGTCATGCAGAATTTCATTTCGAGATCTGCATAATTTGCCGCAATAATTAAGTCGCCCGCGTAGTACGCAACCACGTGCTTTTCGTATCTCTTTTAGGTCGAATAGTTCAGGGTCGAAGGTCGACATTTCGGCGAAAGCGTTAACTCCAAACACACTCGCCGCTGCTCTCGTCCTCTCGCTTCTCATCCCTTCGGCCACGACTGTGCGGCGAAATCTCGTAACATCGACGTCGAGATTTGCATAATTCGTTGCGATAATTAAGCAATCTGCATATTACGGACCGCGCGCGCGCGCGCGCGCGCACCTCTTTCGTGGGCAAATAGTCGCGGTCCTGAAGTCGGCCCCTGCTACGTCTTCTCACTTCTGCCCGTGTATTCGGCTATTAGATTAGAGGGTTGTAACGAGTAATATTCACGTAACCATTCTGCACTACCACCCATGCAATTTCACCCCAACGCATGTACACGTTTAATGCATGACATAAACTGCGAATGCGAATCCCCCGTCAAATATCAAAAGCAGCGCGAGAGCTTGTCTTCGCGCAACGTACAAGGACGTGACATATGATAAATCTTGTTACTCTTTTGTAGTAGCTTTGATAAAAAGTATAAATAAGACGATACGGTTTCATGTCAGATTCTCCCAGAGGCGTTCATAGAAAAATAGGTAACATATAGCTGGATACATAGATTTTATCAAAAGAATTTTTTATCAAAGGCACCGGCCTCGGATTTTATTATATTTTGCCTGTGTTTTATTACTTGTTCGATTTTTTTTCAAATTCTTTGAATGTTGCGTTCGTAGAAAATTCCTGGTAGTTCTTTAATATTTCAATAACTTCTCTCTTTTAAATAGCAGGTCTTCTGTGACCGACGAAAATACATTTAATCAATTAGAGAGTTACAGGATCGCGCGAACAATGTGAAAGCAACAGTTCAATATAAATTCACTCCGATCTTAATTGTGCATTGTCTAATAATTGTCTGAGACACAAACTCCCTTAGGCGCGTCAATGCATGTCAGCGTGAGCGGCGGTCGATAGGCAATAACGCCGACAAGGACGATCGGGGAGGTCCGGCAAGCGGCTTTGCAAAGTTTCGCCAATCAGCAGGTGGAATCCCGGACGGGAACTCACTGACAATTCAATTACAACTGGGAATTCCTGGTCCGACCCTAAGCCGAGAAAGTTCGGCGGTTTGACGGAGACCGAGGGACGCTCTTCTCTCCGGAGGCTAGGGCTGCGGAGGGAAGGAGGCGAGCCGCGCTTCTCCAAGTGTTATGCAGATTTCTGTTTGGCCAGTCATTACTGGGGTGTTTGCAGGCACGACAGCCATTGCTACGGCTACCCGGTCCGATCTCGCAACCACCAGCTACCAGTTACCCCTTTCTGACTTCCCCCCCCCCTCACCCCCCTCTGCCGTTAACGGGAAGACGGCCATCTACTGCCCAGCCATGGCGCGCATCCCTATCCTCGATATTCATATCAGCCCCCCGTTATCCAGTGTAGCGCTTCTATGAATATTTACCCTCCTTTCTGTTAATATCGCGTACGTGACATTTTCCGAGCGTAAATACGTGCCGGCGTCCATGAACACGATGACTGGCGGTCATCGGCTGAAGAGGCGGATCGAAAGATAAAAAAATAAAAGCGCGCGCGCGCTCCAAGAGTGAAGGGGTCGACCAATGCTCGTTGTTGGAATATTATATACGACGGATACTCACCGGCATAGTTTGGCTACCGTGTAGAGAGTTTATTGCTGCCAGTGCTTCTTGGTGCGACGAAAGTTTCACGAAGGCACAGCCTGAAACAAAAAGAATACCATATTATTTTAATTTAATGAAAAATATCGTGTATAGTTTTTACAATTTATATTACCATATCTTAAATATTGAAAATATGACCTTTTCTCTATTTTAGTATAAATTTAATAATATGTCACAAAAATATTCTGCAACAGCATCTTTATTCAAGTGTCCGCAAAAAATAAATTTTGCACGCACTTAAAAAATGTACACTTTATATGTCACAGATACGGCTATTTAAAATTAAAACCATGCGATTTTTCGCCGAGATATAAGCTACAGCAAACAAAGGGTTAAATAGAACTCGTGATGTTCGCCTATTCATTTACCGGAAGGAGCGTCGCAAGGAAGCAGCCGCTCTTCCTTTTTCATCACGAAAATTCCGCGGTTGTACTCGAAACTCGGAAAGAGGTGAAAATAGTTTTATCCGTTTTATCTTCGCGAGTGATCCGCGACGAAAGGATTCCGTTTCTGCCATTGTCGAGGAGCGAGGCCGTCCGCGCAACGAGATGATGGAACGATTAATCGCTCTCCTACCATTTGCCACGTGCGCTCATCGCCGGTAGTTAGATGGAGACGCGGTGAAGACAAAGAGCTCGGGGGCTCTTTGAAAAATTGACGCGCCAGCGAAGCGCAACGTGGCACTTTAATAAAAGATGTTTACCGCGCGCGGACAACGCGCTTCGTAATCCGAGACGACGGTCATCACGGTTTCGTGCAATAACTATTTGTATCGTAGCGAGGGGAACGATATCCGACAATTGTTGTCATCTTTTGCGCGCGCGCGCGCGTCATATAAACGGGATAATCCACTGGATCGTCGTGTTCGATCTGTCGAAACGGACTTGTTCGAAAATAAACCTCTCGATGTTACCACCGTGGCAAGAAACTTGCGAGGAGTTTCTCGCCTGTGCATTGAGGTCGCGTCATATGGCGATATCCAAACGATATTTTATGCCGATAGCAGGTGATATCGCATCGGTCTCTATTTTCTTCCTTTTTTTTCCCGGAGAACGTTGAGTTTTATAGCTGGCAAATTTGATTCGATCGACGCCTCGAGTTTTTCCGCCACGTGAAATATTAACCGATGAAAGTAATAATTAAATTTAACGTAACAACGTTAAAGTCGGAGCCGACCGAAACACGTTGCGAGTTTATAACACGAGAATTGCGTAACGCGGTAAAACGTGTTTTAAAAAAATAAGATTAATCTTTTCGAGGATCGAATATCGTCCAATACTCGCCAATTTCTGTCGAACCGGTGCCTCTTGAAAAATAAACGAAACTCGATTGCGATATGCTTCTGGGGGATGGGACGGATCAGGGATTGAAGGGAATTAGGGCGAAAAGGGGACGCCCATCCCCGGACTTGCTGAAGTACGACAAGATAACGTACCCACCCGTCCCTTTCCTAAGCCCTGGACCTTCCTCTGATCTCAGCAGCCCTCGTCTTCGACATCCAGTTTCGAACTCCCGTCCCTTATACTTGCTTTGCTTGAACGATATGACACAAGAAAGTCGGAATAGACGGACAATTTTAGACTTCCGATCGATATATCACGTTTCAAAACTTTATGATGTATTATACGAGAACATCACGAATATACGTCACGCTTGATGTAAAGAAAATTACATAGCACGTATGTTGTTCAATTTACGCAAATCAATTTTCGTGAAAGAATATTGTATACACATTTCTCGCGCGAGGTGTGTTAGATGAAGCGGAGTAAAGAAAAGATAATCACGTACAACTGTTCTAAAACGCTAAGTAATTGGAGCACGAAAAAAAAAATGACAAAGCAGTTCTTCCCGCTTTGTTCTCGGCAGCTCATTAAGTGGCGTTGCTTGACGGCATTATACTCCTTGCCTCTCTGGCCCTTCCTGTCTGGAACACCTGGCGTCCATTGTAGCGATGATAATGTCGCCATGTCAACCTCATGCCGCTACATTAATCAGGCTTTTGAATCTCGAAAACTCGAATATTTAACCAGGATCGAGAGACCGCGCTGCTAATGCGCACGCAAACACACATTTGCAATTCGCATAATAGCACACAGATTAATACGTGATAAATTAATTCGTTCAGCGAACTCGGTAATAATATTATACTATTTTCCTTTTATCGCATTTATGCATTAATTTACAGAGTTTGAGTGGACAATTATTCGCGATCATCGCGCGCTTTGCGAGGGAATTCGAGACGGAAAAATGACCGAAATTTCTGAAGGACCGATATCGGGCAAACAGACGAGAGACTCCCTTGTCGGATCCCGTGGATCCTGGAGTCGTATACGGCGAACGTAAGAATTTGCCGGAGCTTCCAAAGCGTTTCTCCCCCCGTCTTTCCCTTCCCGCGGATCTCTCGAAAACGAGAGAGAGATGCGCACTTGAGATTTTTCTTCGGCGTTTTTCGCATTGGCGGAACGCAAGCTCGCGCGAAAATAAAGGACTTGAATTTCACGAAATTTCGCATATATCCAGCCGAGATCGCGCGCGTATGCACATGAACGTACACGAATCAATATGTCATGGCAATAGTTTTTTTTCTTTTACTATTTTTTGCATGCATCAAGAATATATTACACATTTTATAACATCTAATATAATATCCAATAAATTCGTGTAAAAAATTTTTAAGCTTTTATCTGAGGAATGTAAGAAATGTATACCTATAGATTTTCATAAATAAAACTGGCACACTTGTGTACGCATACTTATGTATATCGTCTTGTTTTTAAAGAAATGAGAAAAGATGTAAGATAAATCAACTCGAAAATGTCAATAATTACAAGATGCAGGCAAATTTACATTTCAAAATAGATATAGTTAGTTTAAATAATTTATCGATTATTTAAACTGTAAAAAGACGTATAGGAAATATTTTCCTAGATTCTTATATCTCAACGCTTAGCACAAAACGGTGTACAACAATAGCTACGACTAGTCTGACAGATTTTTTTCCATCGACTTGAAGACTATATTTAATGTCCTCCTTTAGCCTTCGCAATACGAATAACGTCCAGCACAACAAACAGTGGATATAATCAAGCGCTGGTCGAATCGGCGGCCCTTCATGGTGGGCGAATTGAGTTTCGTGGGCTTCTCCCGCACCCGTTTCGTCGTCCTGAATCCTTCTTCCTCCGATTCAACCGCCCCTCGTGCGCCATCATCGCGGGGACTTGGAGGCCTTGGAGCCGATCGATAGCGCCCACGAGACTTTCCACTCATATATTTGATTGCTCGGCAAACATGCCTAAGTTTATCCCGCAGCCATCGTCATCACCGAGCGACTACTACGACTACGACACGGGCAATGCCGCACGACTACTCGCGAACTCTCTCACGCACGTACCTATCCTTCGAGCCGCTCAGATGTCGTCGCGAGTTTGTTCGCTCAGGGCGTTGCGCTTAAAGTAATTCGATCCTATTAAAGCCGCGATGTAATTGAACGCTACGAAGTTACTGAAGTATTCGGTCTCGATGAAGGAACGGCATAAGAGCCGATCGACACGCGAGCTAGAAACCCCCTTGCTGACAAAACATTATACTTTCCTGAGTTACAGTTTTCGAACGTATAAACGTTCGTTCTAAATTCAAGCAGCTCGGCGAGAATAAAATATTTATTACGCACATCGTCGACAATGTCGCAGCGAACAGGAAAGCGACAACTTCTATTCATTCCCCCCTTTGTAATCGCTTATTCAATTATTCTTTAACATTGTAACTGTGTCGCGCCATTAGCTTCGCTTTTAGTACTATAAACGGTTCGTGGCCTTACGGGTGCGGGTGTGTTAACTCGTTTGACGAGCTGCCGCTCGATAGCCGAGTCAAGGCGAGATGTATAGCGCGTTTAGCGATCGATCTTCTTATACTCGTTTCCGCGAGTAAAACTTGGCGGAAGTTGTACGCTTCATTAATCAACAGTTGATAATTAAATCAAGCCGCGAACTAAGTTCGAAAAAATGCTGCGCTCTCTCGTTTGAGTTCGCCTGCGATGTTAGAGGGCCTCATTAGAGAGTAATTATTTCGCTACGTTACGCGAATGCGCTATACCACCGATCGATAGATCTTTTATCCAGGCGGGTAGTTGACGTTCCGAAAGAAGCGTCAGTTCGAAAATAGAATCGTCGTGATCGATGGGCGACGAACATCTGTTACCTTTGCTGATGAAAGAGGGCGATTTGAATATAGACCCGTTGATATATACGCGCCCCGTGTGTCAACCTTTGCGACGTAGTTGTAAAAGTCGCTAGCGAACATCTGTTTTTTTTTTTTTATTTTAATGCCGAGGATGAACGCATTAAGGAATTGTCGTGCTACTTGCTACAGAATGTAATAGCGCCACGAGCGGTAATTATTATAAGTACACTTTATAAATATATTAGATAATTTAATATAAATATACAAGCCAACGTGAAAGCTAATATGATCATTTGCCAATTAACATTGATATAATATTCCGTATAACACCGGAAGTTATACGATTAATACACGTAAACAAATCAAGCGCAAATACGGGATTGTTAATAATTGATATTACAATTATTTATAATAATCATGTCAAGTATGCATCAATACACAACCGAGTTTGCATATGATAATATCTGTCAGTAATGTAAATTTTCAATTCATCCCCAAGTCGGTCTTTTCTGAAAATTTCGGAATACAATGCTTTCGAGAGTGACGTACTTGTATTTTATGATTAAAAAGCGGAATATTTTTTATCGCGCGAATATAGAGGAAGTACGGAAGAGAGATATCCGATCAAACCGGATAGATTCCTGTCACGGGTATGAAAAAATATACATAAGTATTTATATAGTCTTGCTGACACGTAGCGAATGGGTGGAGTTCCGACTATTTCACTAATGGCGCGGAATACTGAAAGAAGGGACTCGCTAAAAAAAAAAATTATTAACGACTTTGCGAAATGCCTGTTAGGGTGCGACCACGCGGAATAGGTCAGGTGGGATTTGATATCGAGCCCATAGCGTGAAGCTCTCACGTACGTTACTTCGTAATACATTTGAGCCATTCTATTTGCACTTCGCACGATACTCATTGTCAATGAAATTTACGTCTTTTTTATAGACGGGCGCAAATTAACCGTTCGCTCTAATTTTAGATATACTTGATACTTTATATCGATAAGCATTGTCTGCAGCATTTTATCCATCTGTTTAGAATTGGAAACAGGCGTTATCGTATCTGTTTTATTACTTCCGTCTGTAGTCTCGGAATAAATTATTTTTACATTACCATGATTACGTCAAAATGAAAATTTTCATAGACCGAACAGTCTGGCAACTATTGCCTATATCGATTATGGATCATACAAATTGCCATCGGCAGCAGGAATGGACGAGTTCATTTCATTAATGAAGCCACTAAATTCCGCGAAAATGGAGCACGAATTCTACGGGATAATTGCTACGACTGCAAGTTTCACAAAGTGTTTGGTCGGCGGTGTCTATTGGGTCCTAGGTATTATGAATTAATTAATGTTATGTAGGATGTTTCAGGTTTTTCCGTACAAATTTGTGAGCAGAAATAAGAAAAAAAATTATATAAACGTAGATCCCAGAATGCTTTATTAGAAAGTTATAGCAAATGTTAGAATTTTGTATTGAAGAATTAATAACGGTCTTAATTGCCATAGAGATAAATGACACGCCATATACATAAATGATACACCGTTCAATGATATTTATCTAGTATCATGAATGTGACACTCTTTGACTCTTCTTATCACGAATAAACTCTTTCTATTATGCAGGTTGGGTCTCGGAACTTTCGAATGAAAGGTAGGTATGGATTCTAGATCAGCAAAGAAAATTACTGTGACATTATTTTTTCGGTGTAAAAATCACTCCAGATGAGACTATTCTCGGGTTAAATTTGGCAGGTAGAGGTACTCATATTTTCCTGGATTCCTCTATTAAAAGAGAGACGGCTAATTTTATGCGCGGCTCGGCTGACTGAGTCGCGACATTTCTCGAATGTAGGACGAAGGGACCTTCCGGTCGAAAATTTATCTCCCCGTAATAACACCGTGGCACTGGCGCTTTCCGGGTGTGTCACGCCCGGTAACGGTTCGTGTACGTGCCCGTGTCTCTTTGTCTTCCGCCTTCTTTCTCTGCACGCCCTCCATGCATCCCTCCGGGAACGCGGCCGTGTCCGCATTATAATGGCATTACGTGTCCTCACATTACACTTGCTGTCCCAGCTCGTAATACACATTTCTCCCCACGTTCCGTTATCCCCATGCTGAGTCTTATTTTTTTCTCCTCGGATACGCCCGTCCCGGATATATCCTACATCGTGATTCGGAGCTTGTGCAGTATTTACAGAAACTCGGACGAGAGGGTGTCGCGCGAACACCATCGAAAAATTGAGTTAGAAATGGCACGACCGAATAAAATGTCAGATACAACGATAGCGTCTGTCCAACGAAATTCTGTAAAATTATAATATCGTATTAGTTTGTATTTTTTTCGCAATTTAAAAAAGAGACAACGTAAGGACTGTATTTCTATTCATAACCCAACATTTGAAATAAAATCTTTTTTTCTTTGAGAAATATCAGTTTAAGGTAGTCGTCTTATTAGAGCATGTATTAGATAAAGTGCTAGATCCCGGATATTATATAAAAATATATGCGATCAGCTTTGCACCAGATTTTTTATGCGGCTCTTTATCGACTAATTAGACTAGAAAATGAGTCGCGAAAATCGTATAATTACTACTATCCTATATGGGATTCCAAATAAAAATGCCTCCGTCACGGTTTCAATCACAAAATTTTCACACTTTTCTATTAGACGAAGTGAAAAAAAAAACATTTCTTTTTGTAGATTAGATTCCAAGGAATTTAACGCAACCATAAAATATATACTTCATCGGAGATTTCATTTAGAATTTGTTAGTTAATATTCGTGAAAATAAGGCAGCCGAGCAGACATTTTTATAGTCGAGATGAGGTTGGGTAGACTTGGCAACGGCACTGTACTGATAGGTTATGCGATACGCTTTCCTTGGCCGACTAAAGATAGTGATAGGCATTCTTTTCTTGCATTTCGAAACTCTTTTTGGAGTAATTAGCACAATTCAATTCATATTAGGGGGATATTTGATGTAACCTTGTATGTAACCTCTCTGACAGCTCGGATGCACAGCTGATCGAAACCGAATCAAACGAAAAATATAACAGAATTTATTTCTGCGATATAAAGTAAGATATTTTTTTTCACGTGTAAACTTTTACACCTTAATTCATAAAACTATTTTTCACATAGGAAAACTATCCCAAGTGTCTTTCTAAACGTGATAATCAACAAGCAGTCACATGACTAGCACGTAGCAAGACGACTACCTTAAACTTTTTATGTTTAATTAATAAATATTCGTATTTATATACGAATATATACGGACACAATGATTAAAAATTCAAGTCTGGCAAGAGAACTATTTTGTAAACTACGTTGAATTTCACTCTCACGCGCTGCAAGAGAATCATTAAAAATCCTCTTCGACTACTTACCTCATAATTTTTACTTGGAATCTAAAAAAAATATTTTTATATTATTTGTCGAATTTTTGTGCTGCCAGAAAGTTTGCTGCTTTTTCTGCGCCTGTGACGATCCTCTCGTTCTTCTGGTTCGTTTCGTCCTCACGCAACCTCGGCATCCCATCTCGCGAATGTAAAAAGGGCCGACACACACGAGTGTTTAGTAACTTTGTCAGCGTTTTTAATGCTCGCCCCTTTTTCGTTCCGACTCCCGTACGGCGCGCTCGTTTCACTTTTCGTACCTAGGACCCAATAGACACCGCCGACCAAACACTTTGTGAAACCTGCAGTCGTAGCAATTACCCCGTAGAATTCCTGCTTCATTTTCGCGGAATTTAGTGGCTTCATTAATGAAATGAACCCGTCCATTCCTGCTGCCGATGACAATTTGTATGATCCATAATCGATATAGGCAATAGCCAGACTTTTCGGTCTATGAAAAATTTTAAAAGTAATTAATAACAATGACTTTTAATTGGAGTGTAAAAATCGCCCAAGCGATTGTTTACGCAAAAAATGTGACCTGGGTTAAGGTACGCATGATTTGGATTATTTTTTTAGTTATCCTCTGTGTATACGCTTTCTTTTAATCTTCGAAGATATTATTATAACGAGATAGAGAAAAATAGAAATCCTAATCAAAATTACCAGAAAATTTATTGCAATAATATTTGCCAGTTTATTGAAATTAGATTTTATTGTACGAGAACAGAGAAGCGCGATCGACTGCTTTTGTTAATAGGACATTCCGTAAGCGAGAGAGTGAGCTGCTCCGATTCTGCCAATTCGAGTCGGTTTGTTCACACGGCGCGACGCGTTTTTAACGGTATGCTTAACTATGTAAGCGCGTATTAGGTACGCTCTAACGCGACTCTTATTGGCGTTCTCTAAACTTCTGTCTTCTGTTACTAATTACATCGCACATCATAACACTCGCGTTTTCGTTCTATCGAGATCGCCTCGTATTCAATATTCCGCGGATTTCCGCTTTATCGTTAGCCGTCTGTATGTAGTATAGGCACGACCGTTAGAGAATCCTTGATTCCGCGGCCTTAAGGGACTTAGGAAGGACTCCCGGTGAAGGGGTTAACGCACGATTTTCGCGATATTGCGAGTTCGTTACGGCGTGTGGCGCAATTCGCCCTGGGGTAATTCCGATAATACCAGCAATCATCCTGTCACCGAGTTAAGCCCTCGTAAGCTCCCGGTGCCTTTCCAGCAGCAACTCCGGTGGAAACGAGAGCGGAGGGAGGGCAGATATAGGAAAAGGTTGGCGACTTCCCATGGGGAATCTATTCGTTTTCCTTGTCGGAGGACGCCACCCTCTTTCCTTCCCGATCTCTCTTTCTCGTGCCGCTTCCACGCGTATTTAGGATCGAATGCAGGGGGGTAGGATCGGAAGGGGACGCGACGTTTCTGCGGATGAGGGCAAACCGAATGTCGTTATCGAAATGGCCGTTTCTGGTTTTGTTCTCAATTGCCGTCAGGAAATCAACGGTGGGTTCGAGGATACTTTATTGCACGATGTATTACTTAATTGGATATCGACGATAACGATTACGAGGTTTACGCAAAAGCAAATTTCTCCGCGTTGAACGTCCGGATAGCAGTGCTGTTACATGAAGAACGCGAGAGCCTTTTGCCGGCGCGACGTGGGCATGGGTCGCTAGTTAAAAGAAAACTCATCGCCTGATAAAAGTCAGCGGTGTCCTTCGGAGACAGAGTGCGGAGGAACATCCAGGAGAGGGAAAAGAGCGAGAGGAGACCGAGGTTGAGAAAGGAGAAGGGATGCGGGAAAGTGGTCGAGTATAAGGGGAGAATCTCCGGACTAATTAAATAACTAGCAAAGTCACCTAGCAACTTGGCACCTCGGCCCAGTCCATCCCACTTTCCAAGTCCGCGCGTTTTCTTACTGCCGCGCTTCTGTGTTTCTAGCTGTCTCTGCCGGTCCCCTTTCTTCCTCCATCCTCTCGCGCCCCCCCCCCCCCTCCACCACGCCTTCCCCTTCGCGTCGCCTTTCCCGCCAGCGACGTCACCTCGTTATTTAATTAAACTTCGCGGGAGCAGCTCCGTAGAGTCGCTTGATACCGAAGCACGTACCTTGTCATCGTCCATTTTCGCAGTATCTTACATTTTCAACCACTAGTTTTGTCTGCCTTTTGCGGCTTGTACGCCGCTGTCGCGGAAAATGCGCGAAATTTTGAGGTACCGCCTATACGCGAATGTCGCGTTACCAAAAGATAATTCTTTCAGAAACCAAATCGCGCATAATTCGCAACAACCGAGCGAAAGTTCGTGCTATAAAACAAACTATATTTCACGCTATAATTTTCTAGAAAATTTACATCCAACTTGCACGCGGCGAGAATATGACAAGACCGTTAATTAAACGCAAAATTCGTCTACTTTCGTCTACTTCAATAGTTTTCTCTTAACGAGTAATTTTTGAATTCCGGAAAAATAAATAAAATTTTACAATAAAATAGATAATATATCTGTTACCTATATTCTGTAACGGAATATGTTGACGAATGTGAATTTTTTTCTTAAATTTATGGGTTTTCCTTAGATGTTCTTTAATTGTAATTAACAAAGCGCAAAAGAAAATGTTTGTCGACTTGCCGCACGTTCGTCCAAGTGTTTCATCTCTCCGCTAATTTCGGTGTAGAATCACCGGGTGCTGTTACTGCTTGCGAAATAGTCCCGGGGGTAGTCTAGCCACGAGCCGTTAATTTACCGCCGCGAAAATAAACCGCGGGGGATCGTCGAAGAAACTCGTCTCATACTTCCCCGTCCTGTTTCTTCCTGCCGCCTCTTCACCCTGTCCTTCTCGCTTCCCATGATATACGCTATGGGAAGTTAAGTTTCTCAACCGCACCCCTCGAGCGCGCCGACAATAACTTCCTCCTTTGAGACTACTCCTTTCGTCGCGAGCGGAAACGAATTTCCAGACTGTTGGAAACTGGGCTATTAAACGACTTCCGTAATTGCGAAAACGCGGGGAATTGTCACCTCGCTACTTTGTTACAGAAGTAACCCGACGGGGGCAGACGGGATGAGATCGATGTGTCCGAATGGCGAATTGCTCGCGCATGATGACGTTTTATGAATAAAAAACATCGTTCCGTGAGATATTTTTTCTCTATTTACTGAATCCCATTTTTGAAAAAAAAAAAAAAAAATATTACTCTTCCGCGCTTTGCATATATCCTATTCCTCGAAATAACATCTCCATCTGTAAATATTTCGCGCATCGGCGAACGCTTCTGCATTCTAATCGCGTACTAGACGATTTCCCGAGTTTCTGCAGCGATTTTCAAAGACATCTCAAGTACTGGTATAACGGGTCGGATTGGAACGACAGAACGAGATGGTAAATCCGCCTTTATTGAGCGATGCGCACAAGCTTACGTCCGCGTCGCGTCGTCGTCGTATCGAACCAATGGAAAATCACGATCGGTATTGACCCGCGCCCTCTCGTTTCACGCAAATTTGTTTAGACTACCCTGAGGGCTGCCACGATGCGCTATCTCGACCGGCAGGAGTTTAATTTTGAGAAACGCAAACATCCCGTAATTAAGCGATCCCGGGAAACAAGGCCGAAGGGTATGCTCGCGGAGACTGGTGAAAAACCACTCATAATTGCCAGTCGAATCAATATTTGAACACCCTTTATAATGCTGAATGGTCAGTAAGGGCCGGACTTGTTCGTTTGCTATTCAGGTGACCAAGTGAACGTTATCATTCCAAGAATTAATAAGACATTACAATTTTCATTTAGCATACATTGTATGTATCTTACGTAAAATTATGTACATATGTGTGTCTGTCTAATATATCTGTCTCTAAATTATTACGTAAAACAGACAGGAGAATATAATTTGTTTTCTTAACGCATAAATTATTCACACAGTTAATGCTTCCGAGCATTGCGTGACTTTAAATTCGTTTATATTCTGCGTCGAAACGGAGTTTGCATAGCTCGAACTTTATTTTACATATTTTCGTAATCGAGTATTCGCTTTATAACTATACGAGTTTCTGTTTGACGTTCAGACGCGCTCCGGAGTTGTAAATTCAGCATTGATAGCAATTTGGATAAATATGTATCGGATAAATATGTATCGGTACGGGGAATCCCTCGTCTGCGAGATGAATCAACTGAAAGTTTAATGCGATCTTAATAAGCCTGAAGTTTTAATCGGTTGTCGCGGTAGAGATAGTTCCTCCCCACGACCGATAGACAGAGGACCTTACCTTTAATAACGCCTTCGATGGAGTTCTTTAATCCGGTTGATCGTGTCTGGAAATATCGCGAGTTAGAAAGAAGGTGCCGGACTTCGGATATCGCGCGAACTTCGTCGCCCGTTCGCGAAACTTCATAACGCCCTGAGCGAAATCCGCCGCGCGCAAAAACCAATTAAAAACCGAATTACATCTTAGCCCCCTGGAGATACCATTTAGCTGCCATTTCCGCCTCGAAGCTGCATGTAGCTAACCTGATGAAAGGTGCGCGGAATTATACTTGGCGTTAGAGCACCGGACTTTCACCGCTGGATAGTCTGACTTTCCGTCTTCTTGAACTACTTGCTCGCCGTAGTGATTATATCTCTCCCTTGTTTTTGTCAGTAGATAGTAATATAAATTACAGATTTGTGTGTGCAAAGTTTGAGATTTATAATAGACATCGGATTTTTTACATGCAGATTAATGGAAAGTGCAATTAATAACTAAGATTATGTTATTAATAATATCCAACATATGTATTGCAATATAAATATGTTGGATATTATAAATAACATAATCTTAGTTATTAATTGCTCTTTTCCACCAATTTGCATATGAAAAATCCGATGTCTATTTATAAATAACTGAACATCTTTTTGTGCCAAATGTTTGCCAGATCGTTGAAAAATAAGCAATTTACGGTTATTCGTGATGACGATATATTGCGGATGGTAGAGTCGAGCTTATTTTGTTTAAGTACTTCAGTTTCGTCAAAGGTCCGCGGTTGAAGTGAACCCCACTGAAATATCGTGTCATTGAAACTTCCATATCGAGCGTGTTTGTCGCTAAATACTAAGTTTGCCGCATGCCGCATTTATTCATCGTCGATTGCTATCGATATTACGACGGTTACGTGAGTACGTATTTGATATAACTACCGGCACGCGAGTTTTTCGTCAGGCGAGGCCGCGTCTCGCGAGACTGAAACTCCTCTTCCACGGAGAATTTAGTTTCTCCACGAGATCGATCGTGAACCGTTAAGAACTGATCGGAAAATGGGGATCGTGCAAGCGCTGCTTTGACAGGTGACGATGCGTAACTTTTAGCGAAGCTTGTACCTTAGGTGCGAAACCGCCGTCGTTGTTTACGCATGTTTACGAATGCAAAGTGTTTGCGCGCATTGTGTGCGGATCCCGCGTGCAACGCGTGAGCGCGGCTGTGTTCAATGGGACTTGGCGTGCGTGTCGCGAAAGGGTAGCGAGAGAGATAGAGAGAGAGAGAGGAGAGGGTCGCTCCTGCATGTGCACGAGAGGGTGTTAGCACACTTGGCGAGCTGCCATTTAAAGCTGAAAACAACGGGATGAGGGTCGCCGTTCTTCCCTCACCGCATAGCGTTTCGCAGCGGCGCCCTTACAAACGGATGTGGAAAAGACGGCGGTCGGTGGGCGGTTTCTTTCCCTCTTTCGGTTGGCTCGCCTCTTTTGTAAATACATCAAAAGGGAAGCAGCGAACGAGCGAGTAGACTCTCTCCGCGCGTTTAAGGTCCACTTTTTAAAAATATTGACACTCTTTTGTGCGACCCCTCTCTCAGACGGAGTACCACTAATTTAACTGTCTCCTATTCTTTAAACATTACGAGGAGTGGTGCAGGTCGGCGTATTTAACTGTCGAGTATACGCAAACTGGGTGTACGCGCGCTCGATATACGAACAGAGACCTACACCACACAGCTTAAATTAACAAAAAATACTTTTATGTGAGCAATTAATATTTTAATTTTGTAATTAACGTGTAACGACAAAGAGCAACCTGAAAATGTATTAAAAGGGAACGGAATATTTAATGCCTCTGCCAAATATCCACCTCGCTGCATACTGCATAAAATGTATATTACATTTTAAGTCTGCAGTAGTCCGATAAACGACATTACCGGTAATGCAATATGTATAAAAACGTCGGATACATAACGAGATGCTGACGCAAACCACGGGATTTTGTAATATCAACGCTTTTTCGCTCGCTCTTGTGTCACTCTCTTCCCCTCTAACCTAACGTACGTATATCAGCGAAATCACGGTGCTGGCGCGCTGCAACCGAGGAACGACACGGCCAAAATAGTTTTTCGTCGCGTATAATCCAGTACGATTGTCATCGGCCGCGACACATAGCTGGACGTTGACACATTTCGCTCTTGTGGGACGCGGCACGTGACGTTCCCACAGATGAACGCGTCGGTAACACGCGCGCATCCCCCCGGCGCGCTTTATTCCGCCCGACAATGAGGTCCGGTCTTATCGATTCGTTAACGATGTCGCTGACGTTGTCGACAAAGGAACAATACCTGGCGCCCGCGCCGCGCCGTATTGCTAAAGTAAGGCTGACACGCATTAGTGTAACGTTTTATCGCCTGCGCATACCTCATTTTGGAATTTTAATGAAAATCTTTATACATACGTCGCGTGTGTAACGAACTTGGCCTATGATTACTTTTATTATTATATACACGTTTAAGATAGTCATTAAGTGTCTATTGGAGTTTAATGAAACCACGATGTTCGTTAATTTTCTTTCACTAGGTTTTTCGCTAAAAAAAAGCAACGATAGAAAATCAGTATATAAAAGACGACATAAGCGACGATAAAACGAACATTTTCCTGGTGGCAAATATCTCACGTCATAGAGCAACCTTATCAAAACGTAAAAATTGGAGAGAAAATATCGAGGTTTATATATGTATAAATAGAATTTCTTAACGTTACTTCAAAAACTAAAAAGCTTAAAGTTATGTCCTCATCTCTATAGATACCACGAGCGAAGAGAGAGAGAGAGAGAGAGATTTGCTGTATCCGTATATAATTATAAAAATAAATTATACTATTAATATATGCTATTTAAAATTATAATAATAAAACAACTATAAAAATGTATTTATATATCATATATAAACTTCCCTTAATTTAAAGACACAAAATATTTTATATAATATGATATCATTGTGCAAACTGTGAAATTGTAGGAGAAGACACGCGGAAATAAAAAGTTGGATGATTTCACTAAAATCTCGCCGGCTAACCATGCTGCCGCCGTAATCTTGCCAGCTCGTTTCTTTCTCAGCCGCTCATTTTCTTCACGTCGCCGACAGCTGCTAATGCAATATGTTCGTGCTCGCGAAAACATATGCGCCCGTGGTATACCGCGAAACAATTTCTGTGGCCACCGATGCAACGAATTCCGCCTGTACTTTCGCGCATCTGAAAGCGGTAGGCATGCGACAGCTTCTCTTTCTCTGTTCCTCTTTTCATCGCGTTATTATTTACGTTAACACCCGAGAACGTTGCTCGAGACAGGTTGAAACACAAAAGGCCGTCAGGTTAATAGCGAGCATGGCCATGGCGAATCTCTATGTGACAATGTATTTCGAGCGATCGATATGAATTACTTTGTAAACACCTGCTACGTCGACTACGCGTGTTCAACGTGTTGCTGAATTATTTTATTGTTTGTGAATTTGGCTAATAACTACAGCGTTAATAATCGATAGAGATTGGACATTTGGAAATTTTCCTACAGAAAACGCATAATGTGGATTAAAACAATGGCATTTTATACAATATTATGATTTCCGGGACAAGATTTACAATTTTTACATTATTTTTTCGCTACTTTTTTTAAATCTTTCATGGCAGTAAAGAAATCGCGGCAAAATAATAATAATAATAAACAGATGTATATCTATAGAGTTTTTGTTACAATTCATATTTCCTAGGCACCCGGTATACGCTTACGTGGCACGGAATTTACCCTAATGCTAGTCACCCCAACGCGAATAGTGCGGGCAAGCAGCTATGTTCGAAGCTCATTTACTACATTGATTTTCCTTTTCGGCCCTTCGTCCTCATGCTTAAAGTCCCATCGACGGGAAACCTGTTATTGACCCGAAAAATAGTGATTTTCTATTTTCGGTAAACGAATTAGACACGTTTTAACAATAAGTTAACTAATTTGTGTATTTATTATATAGGTATAATATAAATTTATATCTCGTATAGCGGTGTGATGATTAAATTATAATCGAATCGACATAAAATTGAATTCATTTTTAGATTAGATGATCCTGATTCTCGGTTCATTGCGAAGAAAAATTCTCGGCGGCGCGGTGGAAATATCGGTGCTTTCGAGTAGAAACTGTAATCAGTCCGAGGTTCTAATGTTTCATTATTATCGTAGAATCGATATTGCCGAAAAAACTTGGGCGATAAAAGGACCTTTCGTCTAGAAAGAACGAGGTTGCTCTCATCGGCGAGATGCGTTCCATGTTGCGCGCCTTGAAATCACTGACCCGGCATCGGACTTTAACGGGGCGGTCGCCCGAAGGCCGGATTGTGTCCGCCTCTCTCAATATTCTCCGGCGACAGCGTATATATACCATCCAAAAACGTGATCAATTCGAGGGGTGGCGCGTATTGGAGGGACTCAAATATAGAGACTGCACGAAGTCGTCATAAAATTCTCCGCCGCGCTGCAAGCGGCGGGCGGCTCCGCGACGTAAATCGTGCACGGAAAACCCGAGCGTGAACCCCGTAAGAGCGTGCGGGATCCGGGGAATAGGGTGAGACCGAGATGCAGGGAGGGCGACGAGAATTTTCACGGGGGTCGCGCCAGGGGAGGGTCTCGTTAAAATTCGCGAGCGACGTCGCGGTCGGGGGGTCGGGAGAGAGTGGGGCGTAAAAGAAAATAAAGGAGCGTTTAATATTAATGTCGCGATTCGTGAACGTGTCACGTAGTGGACCGTCTCCGTCGCCGGTGGCGCCTACCTCGCGGCGATACCACGGGATCCTGTCGTCCTATAATGCGAAATAACCATGATCACGCCACACTCTGTGCCGCGACAATTTCAATAAACGATAAATCTTTCCGGCGCATATACCGTCATCCGACACCGATAGAAACGCGTTATACCGTTGTCGCGTGACGTCGCCCGACACACATTTCGGTTACGTGTCATACGAGAATCGCTTGTGCTCGACGCAAAAATGAAAATGGTCTATCACTCATCGGCGAACAGATCGTATAAAAGCATATTTGTTAATTAACGCGATCTTACGCAAGACGATATTAAAATAATATTGAAAATTCTAATACCTATATATAATTCCTTTTTTCTAATATTTAGAGAGAAATTATAACTCTATGAATTTTTACGTACTACCGGCTCTCTAGTAATTTATTCATCGATTTCCATTTATTTATTTTCTTCTCGTTCGATTCTATTGAATTCATTAATTTATGAGGCGCGAAGTTGAGAAATTATTATGCCAATATAATTATCTGAATCGCTGAATTTCCATTCTCGAATAAAAATTTCAGCATACATTTTCGCGAAATACTGCATTAATATTCTTAATAATTCTTTATAGTATTAATTTTATATAGATAGGAAACATTATTAATGGCGGATCTTTAATTATTCAATATATTTTGATGTTGGGGTGCTAACTTCACATAGGGGAAACTCAGACAAGATCCAACGTAATCGCTGACCAACGCAGATTTTACATCGAAACTCGACGCAACGGTGACTCATGTAAATATATTTGACTAAAGCCATGCTGACTTATATTAAATTTCAATAAAAATCTTTTTTATAATATTCTACGGTCGATAAGATAAAGCACGAATGTTATATTATTACAAAATCATTACACAACTATAATACCTTGAGTTAAGTAACATTTTCCTATTTTCAACTACCAAAATTTATTATTTTAACTCCATTGGTTTAGCCAAATTAACATTGTTTTAATTAAATTAACATATGGAGTAGGAACAGTGGCAACCTATAGGAATGGTTAAAAAAGACTCAAATTGACCAAAAAATTAACAGTCGATTATCACATTGTCTGAAACTGCGATTCTGAGATTAGATAAGGGTCGATCTCGCTTTCTCGCGAAATGGAGCAAATGAAGCGAACGCGTGGCAGAGATGCCGACGGCCGGGATGAAGCGGCACGGCACGGCACGGCATGTGCCGGAAAAAGCCGCGGCAAAATCCGACGTAGATGCAGCAACGCTGATCAAAGCGGGACACGATTTCCGTAACCGGCCTGCAACAATGCGCGCCGCGCTGCATAAATAAAGCCGGCGCACGCTGAGCGTGATCAATATTGGATGTGATGAAAGTAAACCGGCGAGGCGCCCCGCGCCGGACCCTCGTCAGCGCGCGCGACCGTCTGTGTAATTTAATGCCGGGTAAATACGCCGCGCGCGCGGCAGAGTAGCTTTGCGCTATAATCCAGATATTCCAGAGGAATCTGCCATGCCGCGGCGAAGACCGGTGCGTAGGCCTCGTCAATTACGAGACGTATATTTCGCGAAGGGCGTCGCCCCCGCCTGTGTTCCCTCGTCCGCGTCGCCACTCGATAAGAACATGAAATGATGCAGAGAACAGCAAAGGAGAAACGATAATATTTAACGATCCTCGACTCTCGGTGAGGAGTTCCCGCGGTGTATGGCAACAGCATTTGAGAATGGGATCCCGCCGCGATATCGGAGCCCAAATTCGCTCCCGCGAACGTGAATATTATCGTGTGCAGGCGAATTTATTTATGCACGCGCGTATTGACTGCAGTGTTAATGTGTCTAATGCTCCTCTTCGTTTGCGCATTGAGCCTTGAGTTTAAGTTTCGAAAGCGCGATGCGCCTGAAACATTCTCCCGTTCGGCAAGAATAAAATATTAAAAAGAAAAGTCGTAATTATCAGAAAATTGAATTGATCCGTCATCAAAATCGCTTATCGTATAAGTATATTTCCCGCAATATTATTAATATTAAATAACGTTGCATTATTAATATTAATATTAAATAACAAGAAGAAAATCTTGTCGAAGTTTGAGAACACTTCTATAATTTCTACCATACCCTAATTAAAGTTATTGCTTTTCTACGGTAATCGAGGCTGAAATTATTGATATTTCGTCGCAATTACGCGAAAGTATCTCGCTACGCAGATGAGAATTTATATCGTACACGAAAAGAGTCTCTCGCGCCGCGCGCGCCGTGTCGTTACACGTGCTTTCGTTTTATAGGAGCAGCACGTTATCGGCAACTTCATATGCGGCCCCCTCCCCTTTAACCCGGACGCATTTTCGCCAAAGCGCGACGTGAAGGAAAATTGTTTATTTAACGGCGAAGCAGGGATTACCGTGTGCTAAAAGCGCGTCCCTTCACGTGCTTCAGCCATAACTAAAAATTTGCATGGGTAAATGTTCGCTCTCGAGAGACGTCCATCGAGAGAAGTGCCGTACGTGACCGGAATTTCCTCGCGAATACTGACAGACCCCTTTGTACGTTTATCTGTATTTTCTTTACATTGTCTTGAGAAATTCCGAAAGACGGACCCGGCAGGCACGGGTGGCACTGGTGGCAGTGGCAAAGAACGACTCGCGTCGGGAAATGAGTTCCAATTATATCCTCACTCTCTCAGTTAACATTTTAGAGCGCGAATCTTCCAGAGATAATTCCGCCACAACTCCAACCGCGACAGTCGTCCTTGGACACTGGTATCAGAACCAAGTTACTTGGCAGGGATGGATATGCCTGCCGTGGGAAGGGCCTGATCGCTTATTCCGCGCAACTCCACCGCGGCATATCCCACGCCCCGATCTCGTCCCGGCGGAAACTTTCCCAACACGCTTCATCACCGCTCGCCGAGCCTCGGTCGAGTTTCATAACTAGCTAATCCGACCCGTAATAGAGAGATCAGGCAAAGCTCCGACGAACGCGGCCATATATACATGTATACATATATAATGTATACGTATACACACATACACACACATATATACCTACATATCGCCATGCTACGAGTCTACGCGGCACCGAAATTACAGCTGGGAGAATATCGTTTCGGTAACTCTTATACCGGCATCATCCGTCAGTAAAGCACGGGGATCAGTTACACGTCGGGAATGTAAGCGCACGCGGCCGGAATATCTCGTTGGCGCGCGTAACTCGCGCAACTCACTTCCGCCAGCCAGATGTGACCCCCCCCTCAATGAGTCACGAGTCACGACGATCGAAAGTTATCGGCGATATTCTCGGTCGCCCCCTCGCTTCCCGTTATTCTTTCAACTCAACTTTTCTTATCGGATGATGCCTACCTATTCCCGAAAGGTGATGGAAGATTTGTCGGTAACGAGGGGCCTAAAAAAAGGAACTCGGATCTTGGAGTTCTTAAGGAGACGCGAGGTCGGTCGTCATCTCCGTCGTTGTTGTCGTCTTCGTCGTCGTTGCCGTTGTCATCATCGTCGTCGAAGCGACGCACTGTGCGTTGTCCCTCCCCCGCAGTTTTCTCTCAAACCACCCCGCCCGGCCTGTCTTCGTCGTCTCCCAGGGGGTAAGGGAGGAACGACGATGGAGCTCTTCGTCCAATTATTTTTCCCTCGCTTCGAAACATTTCAACGCCACTTCAACGAACGAACTCGTTCTATTCTCGTTGCCGCGCAACCCTCTCCGCCACCACCCTCCGCCAGAACAGAACAGAACCGCGTCACTTCTTCCCCGGCTCTCTCCCGTCCCCCTGTTGGAGTTACTTCCCCTCCTAGCTATACAGCGTACGCGATCCCAACTGGGCCACCCCTTAACGCGGAGTCCGCATTATTTCAATTGCGCGAACGGCAATAATTCACCGCGCTAAGAAGATTATAAAATGTTTATGAATAATGGAACAAAGTATATATTCCGAGCGGAGCCCTTCTATGTACCGCGAGACGTGCAGGGAAGGTACACGCTCGTCGAGGTAACGCCGCTACGGTAAAACGAAGCCCCCCCCTCCCCCCCCCCCCCCCCCCCCTGTGGGAGAAACCGAGCCACGTGTATAACTCTGTGTGCGTCACGATTGCGCAACCGTGTGCCGTAAGCGCGATACGATTATTCAAACCGGGGGCAACAATTCCGTGCATTAAGTCGTAATAACATTGTGCGCCGGTATTCCCGATCCTCTTTTGTCGCTAGGACTCGCAAAACGCGGTATTTGAGTATTTGGTACTCACAACCCCGGCCGCGCTAACTATCGGGCGGCATTATGTAACATTTAACCACCCACCCCCGGGCACAAGAGAAGGTACAATAGATCATGAGAGTTCGCGGAGTTACTGCGCGAACAATGCAATTACGAGAAACATTATATCGTTCGCTTCAAGATCTCACCTTAAGGGATGCGGCGGATGCTAATTTACTCGGTTTTAACATCTAAGCACTAATATGACGTCTATCGCTTTATGCAAACTTAAAGCCTTCTGATGTGTCACCAATAAACATATTCGCATATGTAATCTCGCATTAATTAAATGACAAGAGTTTTAATCGAGAAGACAATTGAAAGCAAATGATTTTCTGATGACGTTCCGCAATTAGCAAGTTGCCGAGTGTTCTGTGTCAATACGTTCTTGCAGTCGATCCGTTAGTGTATACCTATGCGTTTCATTGACTACAAACGAGTGTTTAGGGATTAAATATACGAATGGCGTGTAATCGGTTATTTTCTCAGTGCGTTTGTGTCAGTGCAGTTTATCGTCGTGGCAATAGTTAGCGACCTTTAAATCGTCGCTCCAATTCGCCGATTATAGCACCACGAGGGCGGCACAGCGCGGCACCTCGCGTTTGTTCGCGCGAAATCATTTCCGATCATTTTCGATGGAGCTCCCATTTTTGACTGTGCGACGTAAAGAGATTGTGATGGGCCGTGTTAACGATATCGCTGACGGGAAATATGACGAATCAATAATTTCCTCAGTCTAGCATTTTATGATGGGGCATTAAACGAGCGATGGTTATCGACGATTAATCGTTCGGCTGTCACTTGCACCGGGTGCGTCCGCGCTCGGTATGTATCGTGCCTCTTAATACGCGCGGACAATTTGCTTTATCTTCGACACGCACATGGAGCGTATATGCCTCCCATTATTGCAGGCACGGCGTATTACTGTCGCGGGGATTATAGGAAAAATATCCTGCGCTTTACGGGGTATACCCTCATTATCGCGAGGCTATAAACTTGTCCGTCCTCATTATCCTGCAGAACCGTGCAGTTATCAAGCGGTAATTCCATTAACGATTCTACTTATTACGACGCGATATGCAAATTGTAGAATACAAACGTAACGTTTCTGCGCCGCACTTCCAAGGCGCAGAGTAGGTAAAAAACGAATATTAACAATAAGTTTCGCGCTTCCTGAAAAAAAAAAAAAACAATCGGAATCGTGCTAGAGAATCGCGGTATTATATCGAGATGACCGGTCATATTTATAGCGGTAAAACCACCATCTTCTTGGTGTAAGCACATCGCCGCCACCTTCTGGCGCCACTCTACCCGTGAAGGAGGGTGCTCTCGGGTGGAAGCTCTCAATATGTCCGACCTAATCCTCTCCCGGAGGACTCGGCGTCCCCTCTCGCGCTTTACTTTGCAATACGTACAAACATTTCGAGCCCAGCTGCGCCACGGGATTTAGGAGCTGAGCGATTAATAAATGCTCCGTACGACGAGCTGGCACCAGGACTCTCCGACAGCCACTCGACGAGGAGGCTGCCCGTGATTTACCGTCCGGACTCGCGTGTCTGCATCCAAACCCCTGCCGCTTCGTCTGGATTTTCGGTGATTTCGCGGCATCGTTATGATTTAGTGCCGCGCTCCGCTTGAAACATCGACGACGATCGGTCTTCCTCTTTCAACGTTCGGAAACTTGGGACAGCGTAAGACGTCAAAGCGACTAACAAGCGAATAAGTCGTAGTGCAGAAACTCACAACCTTCTCACATGCTCTCTTAAAAAAAAAAGCACACTGCCCTGACATTGCTCTAATAAATATATATTTAACGCTCAATTTGTATTAAACTTTTGTACTAAATTTCGATTCTACGAAGATAGCATTAAATTTCAAAAATTACTTATTTTTCTTAATATTCAATTAAATCTAAATTAATAAATTATAATGGAGTATCTAAGAAAGAGGATTATCGTTAATTCAATACATATACGTACTTTTGTAACACACGTCACTTGTGTAGATTTTTCGCACGCGACATATCTTACTTTTCAAATATTCTAGCATCATAAAACAGAAAAAGCAATCGTCTTGAGATATTTTCGGTCAACTTTTTAGTATGGTCTCGCCTTGAAAATAACGTGAGAAAGCTTAGAAAAAAATCTACAACCACGATATCGCAGATATTATTTTCGGAGGATCATTTTGATTTACTGGATACACGCTCGATAAACACCATCGCGATCAATCCCCGTCGTCCGAGAAGAAGTAAATCTCTATCTGCCGACTGTATGATGCATTTGAACTGAGAATTTCGACATTCAGCTCTGACCTCAGCAATCCGCCAAAATCCCGCACGCGAACACATTCCGAGAGTGAATGGCAAGAGAAGGACGATATACATAACGACTCGCGTGACAGATTTATTTAAATTGCACGTTATATCACGGAATTTTCATTGAGGGATCGTCAAACTAGATCTCGCACCCTCACGGTCACGCGAGGCATGCGAAACGCGATAAGGATCCTTATCACATTCACCGAACCGCTCCCTCTGGCTCTCTCATCCGCCGCTCTTGCTTTATCAAATCTATAACAAGATCAGAATCAAATGGATCTTTCGAAAGATAACTTTGCATATAGGTATATATATGCAAACTTATAGGACATCTTTGACCCTCGGACGTATACTTTTTTCCGTAACTATATTGGTAGGGTTAATCTGATTTCATCATTATCGAAAAGTAGAACGATATAAATCTAAGCAATCAACAATAAATTTAAAAAAAAACAGAAAATTTTAGGAATTCTTATAAACTTAATGAATTGAATATGCTTAAAAGTAGTGAATAATTGCTATGCTGGTATTTATTTAGTATAAGATATATCTCGTATGTTATTTAAAAGATCGACTGATTTTTCATATAACGACGCATATATTTTTTAAAATTAGAAATACGTTTCCCAAAATAAAATTGTGTTCACATAAGGATTGGAAGGATCTCTCTCTAAGTTGGTTCACACGAATTATGGCCGACCAAGCCGACCTAGCTTGCGATCTTGTTGATCGCCACGACACAACGTGCCCTATTGTGAGATTGTAAGCAACAACAGCCAGGAAGCAACGTGTCTTTGTTGGCATGGCACGATGCGGCATCAGGCGCCATTGTGCGCATCAAGATTTACCGTCTTTATATTAATGCGATTACCGTCCTGGTTCACGTAAAACCACAGGAAGCACGCGGTCGTCGTAAGATCCTCGCGGTCGTCTCGCAACTCCTTGGTTCCTCGCTTGACACCGCGTCAATATCCACCGGGGGGGATATTGCACGTGGTGGGAGCCTTCTTCGTCAATATCCGCGAGCTTTTCACTCGACGTGGCTCGCAGAGATGACGGGAGAAGGAAAAGCGCGAGAGAGGATACCTCGGTCCCCTTCTGTTAGCCTCCATACGACGGGCTTTTGCCCGTCAACCGTAAATATACCATATTGCCCATAAACCTTCGCATTCGTGCATTACCCATCCCGATTCGACGCTTCGTCCCTTCGACGAACAGCAGCTCGTCGCTGTACGTTATCGAATAACCCATGGTGGGCAGCTTAACAGACCGCTCTAAAGCAGCATCCTCTTTCCCTCTCTCGACTTCTCTCCGCGCTTCTATCCGAAGCCTTCATATTCGATCCATTACGGCGCGAACGCGATTCTGTGTTTCGCTATTGTTTACGAAAACTATGGTTGTACTTAAGTCCGCGACTAATTAATGCACCGTAAATTTCTCGATTTATTTGTTTACGACTGCGTGTTTCATCGCCGTCGATTACAAAATGTCGGGGTATATATGATACGAGAGTTCGCCGTAATATTATATATCAAATAATATTATATCCGTACCGTGCAATGAAATAATACTGCGTAAGTTACCACTGAATGTTTATGGGATTTCCATCGAGGGTTTACGACGTTGCATATTGATCGTAAAAGTTATTCGACGTCAAAATTTGAGTCCGACAACGTTTGTAAATTTCCTACGACGCTCAATGAGAGTTTCACGATTTCATGAGTGACTTACGTAAAGAACGTTGAACGATCAGAGTGTAATAATTCATTGACATAAAAATTTATGACGGGCAGAGATTTGATAAGCCGTAACAATTACAATTTCATGTCATAAATCGAATGCGAAATGATGAAAATATTGCATCATAATCGTAATGAAAGAACAGCAAGGACAGTGCTAATGTTAAGTCTTTTAGAGAACTCGATAAAAGTATTATTAATAATAACTATAGTCATACTATATATACCGGTGTCGAGACTCTAGAAAGCCGTTAAAAGGAAAACGACGTTTTCGTAGCTTTACAGGCCGTGGGGCATTGCAGAACTGTGTCATAAAGTAACATGAGAGATTTAATAATCCATTACTAACCCTCGTTGCTGCGTCGTGATCATCGACGTAGCATCAAGTACGACCGTGCTTGTAACCATATAATCAGTTACAAGCGAGTTTTGTAAAGCAGGTCTCTCTCTTCGCGAATAACGTATACTGACGCCGTTTGCTTTTATCACAATGTCGATAATGCCGCTGTCATAGTTATTTCTACGCTGTCACAGCAAACGCGACAGTTTGTTATCTACACGAAGCAGAAATTCGAGGACAAGACAATTCTATCGCACGATTCTATCTTCTTATATTTTTCGCTTCTTTTATCCGATCTCATTCACCGCGCGATTTGTGACTTCTCGTTTGTACATTTCGCTGTAGTTTTTTTCCACAATGCGACGCAGCCAATACCCAGCTTCTATTCACCGAATATTTTATTGTCTTTCAATTTGCAATCATTCTTACGTTAACACCGTCCCAGATCTTTCGCGGACAAATCAAAAATATATACAAGAAGCGGCGACATGTACACGCACAAAGTGTTATATAATTTTTAATGGAAAACGATGGTAATTAAATAATAATTTATATATCGATTTAAAAATACGAGATTTTTGTCTTAGAAATATAAATTTTAAAATACATACATTTATACTAGCTTTATCTTTTCTCATTTAGCAATCCAATTATGAGCTGTCTGACTATACGATATATGTACTTCTCGTCTGGAAGCAATCGTTCAGATGCATTCCTTGCAACAGCGTTCTGTCGAAATTGAATAACACGATTATAGATACCCCGGACATTGTCCTACCAATCCTATACGCGTCTCGCATTTTTACGCGATCCGTAAACAGCGATCGTAGCCGCGGGGGGGGGGGGGGGGGGCTTTTTTCCCAAGATTTTCACAGAAAGATCGAGCCTCTCGGAAAAAGGAGGGGGGGGGGGGGTGGAAATTCATAACGCGGCACACGCGCGCGGCACTAGAAATTTAATAATCCATCTCTCGTATCCTTCGCATCGCGGGACGTGACCGTCGGCGGATGGCATATACGGCAACGACCACGTCGTAATCGTAACGAGGAATTTTACGGACCGTTCTCTCTTTTTCCCCGTGCCCACCGCCAACCGGTTTATACCGCCGCGGCCGTCTCCCTCTCGTTTTATACAGCCCCCTCTCGCACACGTCCAAGTATCGACGCACCCTACCGTATCCCTCCCCCCTATTGCGGCCGATGCGCACCCGTCCGATCTCTCTGCCAACCCCTCGCTTGTAATGCACTATGAAACTCGTAACGACGAGTCAGCCTATGTTTCTCACGTAATGGAAATACCGCTGCTTATCCGCGCGTTAAACGATTCAGCCACGGCTGGGTACATTACGTGCATCATTACGCTCGTGGACGGGCGCGACGGGGCATGCGGGGAAACGTCCTATCTTTTATTTTTCACGGTTATTCTTTTCCTTTTTTTCGTTTGTCCGCCTCCGACGCGTATTATCGACAGGTGAAGAGCAGGGGGAATTGATCCGCGCAATTCTTTGGGCACAACGCACCCACGGACCCGAGTTCCAGACACCGCGGACTCACACACACAACTACACTCTACACACATACACACACAATTACATACCCGCTCTCTAAAGTAGAATCAGTGTATTTCACTGAAATCAGTAATAAGTATAGCACTGAATCAATTCAAAAAAGGGGTGTCGCAACACTGTCTCACTACAAAGTCGCTCTCTAAAGTAGAATCAGTGTATTCACTGAAACAGTTACTGAAAACACAGTGATAAGTATAGCACTGAATTGATTCAGTGCTATACTTATCACTGTGTTTTCAGTAACTGTTTCAGTGAATACACTGATTCTACTTTAGAGAGCGACTTTGTAGTGAGACAGTGTTGCGACACCCCTTTTTTGCATTGAATATTTCATCATTTCATCGACTGGATCGTAGGCGAATCGACATCGCCAGGAGTCGGGTGCCATATATACCTAAATTAAGAAGACATGTGAAAAGCGATAGATGAAGGACCTCGTATGCCCGACGGAAACGGTCGTTGTAGTGGCTTATAACCCGTTGCTCCGGGGATTATCGTCTTGCTCGACATCCAGAATACAGGATTAACGATCACGTCAGATGACACGTGGAATAGTAGGCGCGGTGTGTGGTCGTTGCGCCGAATGAACGAACGGAATTCATACGTCTTTCGCAAACGTTAGTATTCGTTCGTAATTGCAAAATTATGCCACTATGCACACGCACGTGTATGTACCTATAGTCTGAAAATCCTGGCAACAAAAATTTCTGAAAGGCCTAAACGTTTCATTTTGCGATTATCTAAAGTGATATCTGATACATAAAAAATTTTTTATTGATTTAAAAAAAATGTAAAAATTTTTGAAAATTCAATTTCGAGATATGATAGTTCTAAGATAGTTTTATTGTCATTTTACTTATTACGAAGAGTTCTCGACGATTAAAAATAATTTAGGCCGGTGTATAGTCGGATCTTATTTCAAGACCGTCTTAAATAATGTCTTAAGACGTTAATACGGTCATTTCATTGGCTGAATGGAGTCTTAAGACTGCCTTTGACCAGACTTAAGACGATCTTAAATATAAGATCTGACTATGAATACCGGCCTTGGACCCAAAAAGCAAAAAATTCTGCACTCCAAACGAAGTTTCGAAGACCAATTTAAAATGACCCGTATCTCCTTATCTCGTCACCCGATTGCTTTGTGTCATAAGACTTTTCGTCAGAACTCTTCGAGAGCTATCTAGAACTCTTGTCAGAACTATAGGTACCTACTTGGAACTCTAAAAAATTTTTTATGCAGACAGTTGGATTTCATGTGTTGTATCTTCGAAGTCGAATATCTTCTTAATTTATGGCCTTATATTTTCTACTGAGGTATTAAAATGAAAATTTAAGAACAATAATTGAAATAATGCTGTACGTAAACTATTTATAAAATACACTGTTCATGTATATGGCACACGTCTGTATATGGATTATATCTTTGCTCGAAGTATTTGTACTAACGTGCAAACTATTCACGCCCTGTGCAAGCTACATTTTAATGCGTATCCATTAAATATATAGTGTATTCAATATTTGAGCTCAAACTTGGGTACGAGAAACTTGAAGTCAAAATAGAATTTACTGATACAGGATGTAATCATAGTCGGCAAATATTGAAGTTTCACTAGAAGTCGCGAAGCGTATCGCGCCGTAATCTAGTGACTGTTGTAATGATTGTCGCGAAGAAGAATGTTTTATTTTCGTAGGCGCCTCAACCTAGCTCTGATCTCGGCCTGTGATTACTATGATAGTATGATTACCCGGATTTCGAATATTGATCTTTCATCGCAACCCTCGAGGCATTTCGCTCGCGTTTTAGCCCGAAATAATATCGTCCCACCCTCCGACAGACAAATCAAATTTGTCGACGTGCTACGTTTCGACTTTGCCCCCCTCGCAGAATAGGCGGTGAATACGATTTCTCCCTCTCGCGTGCCTTTGTTACATTGTTCGGGTATGTAGTGTATGTAGTGACAAGAGAGGGTGACAGGAGATAGAAAGCGGAGAACGATGGAGGAGCCGGAAAAAAACGTTTTTCTACGAATATACGGCACGAGTACCCCGAAAGGAAACGTTCCGATTTAACGTCCGTTAATCGCATTAGAGGTTTCGACTTTGACCCGTTCATCCACCAATCGTCGTTGTACCTCTCTCTCTTTTTTTTGTATTTTTGCGGTCTCTTCTGCTCTTCCTTTTTTTCCTCTCTTTACGCTGCGCTGCCAACCGCGGTCGCCGCAAAACCGCGGCCGATCGTCGCGGTCTCGCTACCGGCCACGCGGGAATGTTAATACTTGTTTAGCCACGGCCGATTTATCAGGGGAGAATTAAAAACACAATTTCCGGACGCAAGCCGGGAAACGCGTGCCTAATAGAATCACGACGCAATCATGGGTCGTGATTTTCACGGCGCGTCGCGTTCCGTTCCCGATGGTTGCCCGGCGTTAAAAACGAAAAACTCACAGGAGCGCTCCCCGGCTTTACGAAATCGGGGCCTCGTGCTTTAATATCCCCTCCGGCCTGAAGATAAGGTTGCGCGAAAAATACCCGGGTATCTATATCAATTTCAGCGCCGAGCCGCGCGATGTGGCGCGCGTCTTGTCGCGTATCAATTTCATTTTCGGATCGGCGACATCGGCGCGTATACAGTATACACGCACGCTGCGGCAGTATTTGCGTAGCGGTTATTTTATCGGAGCCCGGCCCTCTATTTTCGAAGCACACTGATAAATTCGCCCTACGGTTTATTCTTCGCTTTTTTATTTTTTTCGAACAAACATTGGTATTCCATCGACGTCGGCCCGCACCGCCGCCGCGCCATGCGGTACGTATTCGCGATGCGCGATTAAAGATCGCTGTTGACTCGAATCGAAGAACGCAAATCGAGTAGCCGGAAGCACGCAGAATTTATTTTCGCATGCAAATAGAGAAGAAACATCAAATCCTGTGAAACGGGAAATTAATCGTTCTGGGGTTTCGGTTAGCGAGATGAGGTTTCTTTGATTATATAAAAACGGTTGTATTTTCACCGAATGCAATCGAAAAGAAGGATCTTAATTGAAATTTTAATTACATACGTGATAAATGAAATCGCTTGTAGATCTCATCGATCTTTGAGACACATCGCAGTATTTTAAATTATCTTTTGCAGAACAAGTAAACCGCGATAAAAGGAGACGAAAGACTTGAGAAAGGGAGAGAAAAATTTCGAGTAGAAGGGTACGAACGTGGCTCTCTAAAAGAGCGCGAGGGTGAATCCGGCAAACCTTCGGGGCAGCGATTTCAGAGCGGCCGCCTCGATCCGAGGGTCGCTCGGCCGACTGTCGCATGTAGTTTTATAATTATTGCGAGCCTCGGGGGGATTACGGGAACGGGCTTTATCGTATATGAAATGCATGCGAGCGCATGTGCGCGCGCGGCCACGCAGCGAGATACGTCATCTCTCCCGACCCCTCATCCCTCGCCGTGACACACGAGGGATGAATGCACGCGAGTGCTAATTCAAACGATTTCGGCACGGATAGATTGCTATTTTATAGAACGCGCGTTTTTTTCGCATAGTTTGAATCTACTCACGATAATAAATTTGCGCGACCAACTCGACTTCGGCTCGCCGAGGTCTCGCGCGCACGTCGACGGTCACCGGTAAACACAACGTGAAGATAAAAGTCAAAATCGCTCCAAGGCTCCGCCGTCGCCGTCGCGCCGGTCGATATTCACGCTCATACAAGCGGCGCGCTGTAATGTACATACATTACAGCCAAATATACAAATGTACGCGTGCTTTCTCGTGGAATAGCAAACACACATACATACACACAGGGTCTTGGCGGAGGAAACGAAAATTCGATGGTTCGATGGGCGGTACCGCCGCAAATGTACTCGGTAGGCAGATTAACGCGCATTTACGAAACGCATCGCGCGCGCGCGCGCACGCGCGCATGTACGCGTACCTACATACGCATATACCTAACACGTGTACACGACTTTTGCGACTACCGACAGCAACTGGCGTTACCTGTGTGTTACCGTATCAACCCCTTACCCACCGTTCGGCTATGCTCCCATCTCTCTCGCCGCCGCCACCCTCGCGTTGCCTCTTCCGCGCGCAGTAATCCAATCATCCGCGTCCTACGATTTGTACGTAGTAATTCCGTCTGTTTGATCATCCGGACTCGGCTCGGCTTTTCCCTACGCGTGCTGCCGTTTGTTTCAATACGGCCTGCTTGTGCGAGCGCGCATACACGTGCGCAGGTAACTGTGAGCGATATACGCGAGATTTGTATCGGTAATCGCTGATTGGTGATTGGCGAAACCGTTGACGGAGTGATTCGGCCGTACACGCGTGGAGAAGTATGAAAAATTGTAACGTCCAAAAATGGCTGCAATAACTTTTATTAGATGCGACGATAAAACTGCCACAAGGATAAACCGTAATGGTTTTGTAGAGATTAGATTTTCTTTTTTATCTGATATTACGTGATAGCGATATTACGTTGGCGGATAATACGGTAAATTAACAATGCTTAATTAGCGAAAAAAGACTTTACAAAGGTGATTTCAGTTTTAATAAAACTATTAATTCGTTGGCACGCGATATAATTAATATAATTACATAGAACCGTATATTCCTCTTTTATATTAAGGATGGCTTTTATATAATATAATATTTGTTATACGTGCCAGATTAAATACATTCCGTACTGTAATAAGTTCAATTATTAAATCCGAACAATTCGAAAAGATCTCAAAATTCATTAAGAAGTTAGCAATATTAGCACCCTATTTTTTAAATATTAATTTTTGACCGTCAATCGGCAGAACTCTTAATTTCTTTAAAATAAAGTGGGAACTCTGATCAAAACTACGAAATTTTAATATTGGGGTGCTAAACTTCACACACGCGGGAGATTCGGAGAAATGAATGCGGCCGCGTGTGGTTAACATCGCGACGGTCGTCTCCGATCGACCCTGCCTACCGTCGGAAGGTCAACTTTGTAAAGCGGAGATTAAGCTTGAGATTGCGTTCAGACCTCGCGTGCTTCATTTCATCAAAGGTATTGTAATTGTCGGGGCGACATACCTGAGATTCTCCGCGAGTAATCGCGAATGCATTCTACGTGATAAACCGACTACCGGTTGGAAACTGTCGTCGTGCTGCGCGCGCCCGCGTAATTTTAATTAAAGAGCTCGGAAAGCTGGCGCGCAACATCGTCCTGGCTTTCGACAAAGAACCGGAGCTCTGACGCAACGGCAGAACGTAGAGGACGGGAGAGAGGCCGGGCGGTCTGGGCTTGGTCTTTGCTGGAAGCGAAGGAGCACAGACTTCGCACATTGTAAAGCTCTTCTCTCGCATACTACTTCCGTTACTTCTTCTCCCCGGCGCCCGCCCTCCCTTCGCCGCCCCGTTACTTCCTTCGTCGTCGTCGCGAGCGAGCAGCGCCTACCTGCCAAAGACGATGGGCGCGCTGCGTTACGTCACCGACTGCGAATCAAAATCTTATTAACTGCTGAAAGTGAGTTTCACTTCAAAGTGGAATTTAATTACATTCGCGCCTGCCTACCCGCGCCCTTCCTACCCGTTTCCTTATTTCTCCCAGTCGCCCCTCGGTTTGCCCTATCTCGTCTCTGCTCTCACTCTTTCCTCTCCCCTTTCTTCCTTTTCCCTTTTCCCTTTCCTCGCTAGTTCGCCTTGCTTTCCCCCATTTTCTTCGATCACCTTTTCCGTAGCTCGTTGCCTATCCCCCCCCCCCCCCCCCCCCGGCCCCTCGTTGCTCGCCGAGTGAAGACGCATCGCGAGGTCTTCACTCTTGAATGAAAATATTTAAATTTCGCCGCCTCGTCCAGCGGAAATTATTGCTCTCGCCGCTTCGTCCGACTGCAGATCCGCACCCACTTTTCGTCCGCCATTCTGCCAGTTATCCCCGCCCGAATTACATCCATCCCTTGCCGCCTACCTACCCTTCCGCGCTGTTTACAGCGCGAGCGGATATTCAAATGCCGTCGCGATTATATCCTTCCGCCTGGGCTTAGTCGTGCATCATCGTCAGGCGGTGAGCCTCTATCTCTTTTTTTTTTCCTTCTTGCAATGCCTGGTCGAGGCAATTGCCTTCTTTCCTTTGAGATAGTCGCCCTCCCTCCCTTTTGCTGCCTCATCTCGTGATTAATTTCGCGGAGTCCGTTTGCCCCTACCCCTCTGAAAACCAGGTGCTCCGGAGAGTCTCTTTGCTCGCTTCATCGTTCGATGAAAACGCCTGAAGACGCCGTGGATTATGAGCTTCGTGGCTCTCTCAAGTAACTGATGTACAAAGTGTTCAAGGTTATCACACTACCTCTTTTTTATTTCTTCGATTATTTTAGAGCCAATTTTTCTTTAATATGTCAAGGTTTTCTTTTATAATAAAGATGTAAAGATTTTTAAAATGTTAGCCTTTGGTAGACAGGTTACAAAAATTCTATTTTTTATTTAATTCAACACCGTTGTACATTAAAAGATGAAATTTAAACCAATAGCTTGAGTTAAATAACATTTTGTTATTTTCAACTACCATGTGTGTGGAAATTTATTATTTTAATACAAAACAGTATTATTTTAACTCCATTGGTTTAGTTAAATTAACATTGTTCTAGTTATTAAATTAACGCCGGATTGAGTAAGAGCAGTGGCGACCTATAGGAATAGTTAAAAATGACTCAAATTAAGTATAATTTAACAGCGACATTCAACTTTATTTCAATAAATCTATAAGTGTCTAGTTGCAATTTAAACATTTGAAGTTAAACGTTAAAAGGAACTAAAAAATACAATGAGCATTTGCTACGTTCTGTTGTATGCATATGAAATTTGCTTTTATACGTTAATAAAAGAAATGAAACAACAGCGTTGAAATGACACAAGCTTTTGCTTCAGATTGTTATATTCGCTGATTTTTTCAAGGATTAAAACTGTATGAATTAAGTGGAAAAGGTAATACTCGGCGAAGACATAAAACGATCGTGCAGTAAAGAGGGATGCGAATATCCCGCCCTGCGGCTAAAAATTGCACAGATACCCGTATTTTTATGGACAATGTGCCTATGCTTTTATCCCACGACATAAAAATATACGTGCACCGCGTTACGGTACACTTAGTTCTAGAGAGAATACGTTTTCGTGCTTAATCCCTCAGGGACTCACGCTATTTTTAGATTCCTTTATCGGCGATCTTTGAACTTTTTATAATAGCGAATCGTTGGTCTGTCATACCTATGTTTTTACAAATTTTCTGCAAAATTTCTATCGACGAATGCAAAATCAAAGCAAAAAGATGATACTTAAATCTACCCATAGTTATCCCAAGGAGATGTTTATTTCGAAAATGGCTGTGATAATTGATGATTTGCATCTTGTTCGTATACACGATTAATAACTAATCATGCAATAGTTATTAAATATATTTCTGTATAAAAGGCTGGCAATCGGCACTCACCTCTGCTGCTTCCGTCGGGTCCACGGAGGATGGTGCACTCCTCTATTGAACCGAAGGTAGTAAACAGCTGTCGCACATCGTCTTCAGTTTGTTGCTTGCTTAACATACCAACGAACAGCTTTCTGTCTGCGGGTTGACGATGGCGCGTTGCGAAATAGAGGGAACAGAGAAAAAAAAGAAAGAACAATGTTAGTCAGTTCCGTATGCGGGCTAAGGCGTTATAGGCGTTAAAGAGAAGATCTTGCGGCTAACACCGAGAACGACAAAGTTACACGGTTACACCAGCATCCACCATCCTAAAGGGAGGGAGATAAGGATATATATAGATATATAATATATATAAACGTAACATATCTGTATGTGCACGCGTACGGTACCTTTGACGCGCACAGTTACACTTGTCATTACGTCAACGTGTACATCTAATAGCACTGAAAACCGCGTATGTGTACGTGTGTGTGTACGGGTTATATGTGTAACTTCTATGCGACAATAGTAACCGAGAACAACCACGGGAACAATTATCATAACCGATAACAATATAACATACATATGTAACAGTGGAAACGATACTTTAAGGGGATACGGTAACGGAAATCGTAATGACAAAGATAAGAAAAATAATCCAACCAATGTTGATCTACGTTCAATATTATATTATATCAAAACCGAAAACGAATGACAAACGGGATCGCGATAAAATCAGGTAGGATATTAAGCGATCCAATTGTGGCTGACACTCCCGACGGTGATCCGTGTCGAGAGTTAATGTTTTTCCGATTTTTTTTTCGAGTATATAGAAACAAAACAATTTCGTTAAATTACTAGGTGTTTAGCGGACGGAAAACGTAATGTATTCTCGAGATGGATCACCGTTACACAAAGTTTAACAATGAATACTTATTATATTCTGCAGCTATTTCTAAGCTCTGCGCGGAAAGTTGAATGAGAGGAAAAAAGGGTAAACGAGGTGTTTTATGTTAAGTGAATATGATTTTATGACATCTCTGATTGGTATTGGGGTTTGATCGAGAATTTTTCAAGATTGTAAGATAATTCCGATTTCCGTTTCGTTTGTTTTTAAGGTGGATGCAGCGTGCTTAGAACAGTTCGACAAATGATTTTAGTCAATTTCGCTTTTGAGAGTAATTTTCGACTTTTGTAAGCTAGATTTATCCTAAAATGGTTGTAGCAATTACAAGTCAGATAACAAATTTTGACAAATTAGCGACGTAAATTTGTTTAGAAATATCTGCACTGAATCAGCGGGTGTATGCGTATGTGTGTGTGTATGTGTATCCTCGTATAATATCAAACAGTATAAAACACGATCATGGCTGTGCGAGATTCAACAATTATTAGGATAACACAGGAAAGAGTTCCAATTGAACTGGGAACGGAATGTGGCATGTCGGAGAGAGTTATTCAGTCGACTGTTGAGAGAAATAGGGATGTTATATAAATTGTCATATATAGAATCAAATCTAGGTAATACAATAAGATAAATGTAGCTCACATATATTATATCATAATCAGAAAATATGTACAGAGGTGATAAAAAACACATTGACAACGAACGAGACAACACATCCAACGAGCGAGCCACTATTATATGATCATAGCTGTAAAGAGCGGTATATATATATATATATATATATATATATATATATATATATATATATATATATATATATATACATATAATATTTATATATATATATATAATATGTACGATCAAGATGGTTTTGTCCATACGAATATGGATATGAGATTAGACGGGGGTTTCGGGAATGTAAGAGACGAGGGGACTGTGGACTTAGAAACGTACAATAAACTCGGTTACTCGGAGCAAAAGGGTCTTTGCTGTTGTACGGTCGGTAGACGCTCTAAGACCGCGATTCTCTCATATATTCTGCATCACTCTCGGTCCATTGTGCCGGTCTTTAGAATTCTAAGAGCGTCCACGCCACGCACGCTTCGCCGTAACGAAGCTTCAATAGTGCGATGTAACGGCGGTGCGTAATAAACAGAGCAAAAAACACGAACGACAAGTTTACGGCTACAGGTTTCAGTCACGCATGTGGGTACGCACAACACTGTCTATAATACCTTCTGTAATGCGTAAAACGATGCGTATCGTGCCGGCGGATGAGAAACGGATGAGAAGGGGATGGCGAGACTGGCATAGAGGAGCCCAATATAACAATCGTTTTCATCGCGCGGATAAGCGATAAGTGCGCGCTACCGCCGGAAGAGCGTGCGAGTTATTACGATTGAATTTTCAGCTCGAGAGCATCTCGAGAATTTTGTCAGCGAGGAGATTTTGACTTTCGGAATTGTGTGTTTCGGGGAAATCGAGCTTTCGAATTTCGAGCCAATTGTTTGTGCCAATCCAGAACCAAAAATCCACGGATGTACAATACGAATCCCATATCCTAGACATATACGCGAGAGTCCTGATGAGTCGCGCGTGTGTGTGTCGAAAGCTCCGAGAAATTCGAGACCTTTTTGCGAAAGAATTTGGACAAGCACCGTGCACTTTGTGCAAATTTAGCCTCTTCGGCGGCGGACGGATATGTACCGGCTGCACTAAGTCGGGCTAAGGGATAGTGGTTCGTGAGGGAATGTTGGAGTTCGGTGGTTCAAACACTAGCGAGCGGCAAAATGAACTTTGCGGCAGGCTGTGCTGGCTGAATCAGCGGTGTTGGCGTGATGTTAGCGGGAGAGAATGAAGGGGGGGGCTGGGTTAGTTGGACCCGTTTCTTTTTCCTTATTCATTTTGTTCTCATTTCATCGAGGGGGGAAGTTCTCTTTCTGCCAATTTGCGGAGAAGAAGAATAGAGGTACTGGAAGGAAGCTAGCTATCTCCTGGAAGTCGAAGTTACCTTCAGCGGCCGAAACCGGTGCTTCCTACTTCCAGAAGATGGCACAGGCGCTCCCGTCGTCCATCATGCACTCTGGAATACAGAACAGAAACAAAGAAATGGCATTGGACCCAAATAATACACCATTCGTCGTCTATATGAATCCTCGCAAGATTCAAATTCGATCTTAGTCTCGCCCAACTGCGAATCGTACCCTTCGCATACTCGTACGGTACAGGACATTTCTTTCGATCGGATCTTGCTGCGTGATGAATACGATACGACCTATCTCAGATTATAAAAAAAAATTTATGATCAGTAATAAGAATGTCATTTGTAAAAGAATCGATGCGACTTTAAAAGATATATCGCTGCGTTGAGCGAAAGCAATTTCTCTTGCAAATTTATTTTATAATTGATCGTTATTACTAATCGGTTTTCAGGTACTACACTGAATTCATTTATGTAGCAACGATTAAGTCCCATTAAAATGTATATTCCGTTTGGTTATTGTTAAATATCAAGTATGGGCATTTATCATTTTATATATAACAATACAATTAGACACTTGTAATTATAGCAACCTAATTTTCATATAATATTAGTCATGGACATAATGCAATCAGTTTAATAATCGTGGGAATTAAACTCTCACGAAATATCAATAGCATCGGTAACAAGATACGAAACTCATATTATGTTATTTGCGGTAATGAAACTCAGATATTTTCCATAAACACTCTTCAATACATTGATTTTAACTAATTGAGAAATCTCTCGCAAGGGTCCATAAGTATATTGAAATTGAGATGAATATGAATTTATTTCAGATTTTTCCAAACGGTTTCATTTCTTTTGTCTTTATCGTCGATAAATTAAATAAGAGACGACACCCTTTATGTAATGCGCCGGGCAATCTCAACGTTCGAGCAAAAAATATCGAGGGAAGGGGGGTTTATGTTTTTCCTGTTAGATCTCGGACCGCGACTGCATCCCGGATTGCGACGCTCTGTTTTCGATCTACCGCATTTCCCGCGTGAATGAGCTTAATGACGCGTTTCGCGAGGGGGTTATGGAGACGCAAAATTGGCGAGCCGAGTTAAAGGTCGTTGTCGCGGATGCTAGACGAGAGCTCATTCCGTGAGATGCCTCGGCTCGCGCCTTCCAGCCGGGCTCCGGGGCACATTTAAGGATTTGTCTCGGGAAATTAGATTCTCGCCTGACTTGCAGCCTCGTTGCATCCCCGCTTTCCGCAGATTCTACTCTCCCTCCCTCCCTCCCCCCTCCCTATTTTCACCCCCGGCAATCCCCATACCCGCCCACACCCGTCTCGATTCCCTTCGGCGTATCAACGCCTCGTCGTTCTCCTCGTCGGAGAATATCCCGTCTGTCCTTAGCCCCGGGTACTTTTCGCCTGGAGTTCGCTCTCATTGTCGCGTCAGGATACCGTGGGGACCAAAAATTGGACCTTTGTCGCCGGAGTTAAGTGTTAACGCGCCCTTCGCGTCCTCTTTCTGTCGACTCCCCGAGCGGAAGCAAAAGAGGAATTAACTCTTGGAAAATTATCGTTTCGCTAGACAACGAGAACAAAGAGAACGTTTTGTTTGACACGATGCCGGTCGATGCGGATGATATCCAAATCTCGCGTTTTATTCGTGATAATGAATATTTTTCTGGGTTACCATGGGCCTGACAAATGGCAGTTCTGTTGAATTGTTGGTAATTGTTGTCAATGAATCACTACATTTGTTGCAGTGAACAGTAATTAGCAAATCAGAATGTTTAAAAAAAATGTATTTGTTATAGCTAGTCTTTTATTATTCTACTTTTCAAAAAATTAAATCAATATTAAAATACTACGAGGTAAATCTAATTAAGGATGTTCGGGCGGTACAGGTATATTTTCCCTGTCAAAAGTTAAATTGCTTATGTACAATCAATTTGTAAAGTTAAATCACTTTTTGAATTTGACAACATTGCGTGGCATTTTCGATAGTGTGCGTGTATCTCATAGTCTCCTCATCTGTAATTGAGCGTATTTAAGTACGTATTGAGCGTATGTATGTATTAAGTGTACTTTTCGGCTAACCTAACCAAACCGAGAAATTTTTCGGAAACATTATTAAAGAAAAAAAAGGAGTCTCCTAATGAAGCTAAAAATTGGTATGAACAATTATATATAGTCTTACTCGTTCTGCTTGCAAAATTTCAGATTTTTTCCATTGTTTTTCACTGAGATATAATAATTTTTCCTCATTTGCCATAAGAATACGAGTGATTTTATTATTTAATTTCTCAACAACAAGCTTCCTAAACAGCCTCAAACTTTGACAGAATTTTTTTTATGATGAAATCTACAGAATTAATTTGAATTTAAAGAGTTTTCATCATTTTAGTCGTAATGCCCGAACATCCTTAAATCTCTAAAACTGTACTAAATTTAATTTCAACGTTTCTCTCTTTCTGTGAATATGTTAAATATACTTTTATAAATTTATTATTCAGAATTAGAGAAGAATAAATAGCTATAATTAGAATAAACAGCTATAATTAGAACATTCATTAAAATAAGATAAAATGAAACTACGAACATATCAAAATACATTTTTCTCTATAAAATTCCATTTAAATATTCAATATCTATGAAATACAAATTCAAATAAATACTACAATAAACAAAAGTGTATCATAAGCGCTTTTATAATTTTCATATTTCTCTGACACGTTGCTCGTAAGTGAACTAACTTTGCGGAATACTCCGTCACGCCATAAAATGAAACTGCAGTTACAAATTCAGCGAGCAAGTTCGCGCTTGCCTTACGACCCCCCCGTCATCCGTCGTTCTTCGTAAGAAGAAATACGAAGACGGACTCTTATAATCCGCGAGGATTTCTCTCGAGTTTAAGACCAGTCTACCTCACGTCAGCAAGCTAAGGTTCCAAGCCCGTTAAGGTATACGACTATTTTTAGCCGGGGAATCGAAGTTGGCCGGCCTTGCAACGTGGGAGAAGCGGAAGTGATTCCCGCCACCGCTGCGAGTCGAGTCCCGGCTCCGAGCAGCATGTCTGATGCCCGTACACGTTGACACGAATGGACACCCATCTAACAAACAAATTGTTCCTATTTATTTGTTCTAATTCTATCTCTATTCCTATTTTATCTTTTGACATGGCTACTGAGAGCCTATCCCGGGAAGTCCGCCCGAAAATCGGGCGTCAGCCGGGCCGAACTTGGCAGCGACGCGAGAAGACGGCCGTGGGCCCCCCTTTTCCCCAACCCCGATATTCCAGAGGATACGTTTATCTACGACGAAGAGGTAGCGGTAGGGCGAGTGATGGCGGTGGGAGCAAGGTGGCTCGCTGAGGGATCGAAACTTATCTACTTGCTCAACTAGCTCCGGTACAGCAGCACCCACCCTTATCCAGTCGTAGAAACTTCGACCGACCCTGAGTCGGCGGGCCAACTTCCGCGCGAGATACGTATTTCTCAAATCTGTTCTCGTCGCTGTAAACTTAATTCCGTCTGCTTCGGCTGCTACTATCGCGCGCGCGGAGTCTTACCATCGACGTGCGTGAAAAATGCTTCGGGAAGGAGCTTCGTCGGGAACCTTCACTCGGATGGTTTTCGCTAAGATCTTTTCGAGGTAAATGTATCCTTCGATGATACACCACCGCGATAAGAACCGGAAAGGATAAGTGCATAGCTCATGCCAGTTACGGTCGTAAAATTGTGCCGATATCGCGGAAGATAGCGCGTTTATGAATGGTCATTGTTCGCGCATCTCGACACGATAAATCTATATGTAAACGTTAGCAAAAGGATTTAAGATAAAGTCAAATTCAGCATGAAATATCTTTTGGACTGTTTGTGCGGTTCGCCGTACAATTCGCGAACGAATTTATCGCGCAAACACGATATCTTCGCGATATCTTGCGCGTGTAAGTTTCTCGAGGCGCGCGATATGAGGAAGCGGTACAGCAGGACCAGCCGCTTCATTTCGCAGTCGAACGTTTTAACATCTTATCGCCTTGCAATTAAAGCCTGATTTATCTTTTGTACCACTAATAGGACGTTACTTTGAGTCGCTCGAATGCTAGTCGTTACAGAAAGCAATCTATAAAATGATGTAATCAAGCTGCATGTCGGGGGCTGCAAAATGCAGGCGTAAAAGACAGTCATTAACGTGGAAAAAGACTAAACAATTCCTTGGAACAATGAAACCATTCTTAATGGAAGAGAGAAACAATTATAGGCATCGATGTCCTAAACTATCATTTTATAAATACGAAGCAGTGGGACGTCGCTTCCTTCGTTCTTTTTAATAGGAATATGTCGTGAAAAAGTTACATCGATTTTGCTTACTAAGAATACAATGTTTCTCACGTGATAGTTCGCGAAGTCGGCAAGAAACGATTATGGTATATTCGACCTACTTGGGAGAACTTAAAGTAATTCAATTCGATTTAAATCCATTTTCAGATCAAGACGAAATTCGTAGAATCCATTTATTCGATCGAGGTAGAATTTATATACGGATTAAAGCGAAAAATGAATTACTACTGACGAGAGATATTCGAGTGACCTAAATGCGTGGGCAGCGATTGTTATCCGGATAATAATTCTATAATATCATTAATTTTAAGATTGCGAGGCGCGATCAAATGCCAGAGGTTATTAAAACGTAATACGTCTTCGAGATATAATATAATTCCGATGGATGTTGATGTCGGATGACACAGATGGGTTTTGACGTCCTAGAGCAGATTACGCGTAACATCGGGCCTGTAATTACGCGATCGAGGATTTGCCGCGATCCCACGCGTTATCCCAACGAATTACATGACGTCATTAACATCTGTATCGCGCCGAGGAACCCGATGAGGGTCACGTCAACGGTCATAAAGGATCATAAAGATCGCGCCGGGCTGGTTGTTAAGGATAAGGTGATTAGGGGGGAGGGGGTGGGCAAAGAGAGTGAGACGCGAAGATAAAGTGGAAACCATCTTGTACGATCGTACGCGACGGAGGATAGACATCGGTGATGCCGATGCGAGGGTGGAGGCGGCTCGACGGTGTTGTCGAAGTTCAGTAACCCCCCTGATTGAACTCTCTGCGACTACGTGGATACAGCGTCTACATAGGTATATATACTACGCGCCGCAGAAGCAACGGCGGCGGGAGCCGGCAGCGGCACCGTGCTCAGGATCACTCCTGCATCCGCGTCAAGCCGAGGCTTTGTGGGGCCGCACGGAGGCAGGCGACCGGAGATTACAATGGCATCTCCTCCAGATTAGCATATGAATTACGATCCCCCTCATCTACTCCCTTTCGCCGCCCCCGTACCTCGTGCCTTCTTCCGCGTATCCCGGTCTAATGCCCTGCGCGATCTCCCCCGATCTCTTCCTTCGCATTTCTATAGGTATGTGTATCTCCTCTCTCTCTCCCTCTCGTTCTCTCTTTCTCTTTCTCTCGCTCGCTCGCTCGCTCTTTCTTTATCTCTTTTATATGTGTACCACTCTCCTCCTTTATCTTGGTGTACTTCTTGCATTAGAGTCCTGCCCACCTTCGTCGGAAGGAAGGACTTCGGAGTAGTTGCCGGCTCGTCGGGAACGTTGTCCCCGGTGCGGCGCGGACTTTGCGAATGGTAACGAAGGGGGCCCCAACGGCTCTTAGCCTTCGGGAATTCCCGGACGAGCTTCTCTGCTATTTACATGCATCGAAAGCGACGCCGGGAGCTTCGACGATGGCGCTCGCCGAAACGGATGGAACAGTATCGATCGGTTACGACCCGCCTCCAAAGATAAATACCATATTTTTAATTAAATCGCGGCTCCAATGATACAAGCTATATTTGCCGAGGTGCTTTATAGAAATTAACGTGTGAGCCGAAACGAACGCGAGCGAATGGATGAACGGATGGATATATGCGTCAGATTTTTGCGCGAGATACTATATTTTACAAATGCTTGCAACCGCGCTGATTAAAGATCGTACGTTTTTTTTTTTTTTTTTTTTTTTTTTTTTTTTTTTTTTTTTTACCATTAATACCGGCCAAATTGTATAGTTATACATATACCTATATGAAATAGATCGGCGGGACAATAAGCGCGTATGGTCACGCGATTGGGAGAAAACACGAGGCGGGCATGAGCGCAAGCGACGACTCATTAAAAACAATGGCCGATCGACAATTTGTCTCTCGATTATCTGAAGCCTCGTCATATATACGGCGGGGGTGCCCCGTTATCCTACCGTGACGCGAAATTTATGACCCGCGGCCACCGCGGCGATAAGCGTATGTCAACATGACGGCCATCGCGAGCTGTAAAATTCCACGTAATTAATAAAATTGGCTCTCGGCGCAAGGTGTGCACGGGGAAGATACGGCGCGGGCGGGCGGGCGCAAAGAGGAGCCGCGCGCGCGACAACTCTGTAGAGAGAACGAGCCGATGAATATCAGCACGACTGGGTGGGTGGTACCGCGGTGTACATTTTTTATCGTGTAGTCTATCGCGCCGCTGGCGCGAGTATGAATTTTATACGACGAACATGTTATCGCGACTCACTATTACAGCAAATTATCTGTAGTTTATTACATAATACTCTTGTACGCGATTGATATGGAATCTAATTCTGTTAAAGACACCGAGTAGGTATATACTGCGCAGAATAAAATAGTTTTCCCCGTACTTATAACTAATACGAGAAATATATTTCCAGCTTGAAACTAATTTCTAATTGATTCATTACGAACTGCATGTGTTCGTGAGATATTTAATTATTTGCCGTCGTGGATGATATTCAAAAAATATGTGAGTACGATCTCTTGAGACGTACCGAGTCTTTTTACTTGTATGGTATAAAAATGTAAATATCGTGGCTAGTAAAGAATAGAAACGTTACTTTAAGAGCGTTACGATTCTTTTTAATAATTGCTATTTTCTAAATTTAATGATATATAGAGTTTGATAAGAATTTTGATATTTTTTTCGTCATATAATTATAAATTAACGATATAATTTTCTCGATATCGAGACATATTGGATTGGATCGATTGCTTGTTCTCACCTCCGCGGTTTTCACTGTCCGCTGGTTTCACTTGAATAGGACGGTTCATCTGCAACAGAAATAAAAAACGACATATTAATCGTCTTGCAATAAAGAGTCTCTAATTCCTATATAATATTTCTCGTATTTACAAACACACACATACACACACAGTCGCGGACTTTCGTCTTTCTATTTCTGCTTTTATCCTTACTGAAAGGATATAGAAGTGGAGCAAGAAGAACGAAAGCCCATGGCGACGAAGAACGAAACCGGCATGCGGGACGGGAACAGGAATATCCAGTTTGCCGAGAAAGCGGAAGTATCGTTATTTGTCCGGCATGTATGCGCTCGTCCTTCGCGTCACTTCGGCCCCGTTCAAATACCATCAGTGGTTGCGAGAGCTTCCTCTGCCGTTGACAGTTCTGGCTGTCAGAGTAGTGCGCGTGGGCTCGCGAGTAGAGCGCAGAGACGGGAACGAGATGGAACGAGTGACAGAAGCGCTCGAGAAAGGGCGAAGAGGGCTGAGGAGGAGAGTAGCCGGGTTTCTCATCCCATCGTTGTGGGTTACGAAAGCACAGAACCCGCCACTCGTCCTTCCGCCGCGGTCCTACTGGAAGTCCTTTGGACCGCTGCGGATGGGTCGGGATCCCAACGAACAAATAACATTGTTTATTTCTCGGACGGGTCGCACCGCCGCAGCGCGTTCCAGTTCGCTCCTAGGGGATGAGAATGCATGATTCATGACGTGGGGGACACAGGACCGTACTTCGATCCCAGTTTCCACTCCTCCCGCTTCTTGTTCCGTCTCCGTCCCTCCCCGTCCCGCTTTCATTCCCTCCATCGACTTCGCTCGGTCTTGAACTCTTTGCACAATATACCCCTTTCCCACCCGCCCTTCTTTCCCGCCACTTCCGTATCTCCGTTGGCGCGAATGCCGCTTCCAACAGTGGTATTATCCTACTGCTGGCCTTGCAGATCCTTTCTCTCTGACCAATTTTCCTCCGGGAGGATCACTGGACTGCCGCGGACGCAAAAGAGTCGCAAGACCTTATGTTTTACTATAGTGACACGATTTTACTTTTCAAACATTTGTAATATGCGAACGCGCGTATACACATGCTACCAAGAAAGAAATAATGTAAATACATATACATATAAGAGTATAATCATTATTGAAATAAAACAAAGGAGAACAAAAGTTAGAGAATTGCAATGTCGCTTTACTATAAATTATCAATTCTATTATTCCGATCAGAGTTTCAATCGTAAAATTTAATTTCCATTAACATAAAACACGTAGGTACCGTATATATACCTATAACTTGGTACGAACGGAGTGTAGATGACTAAAGAGATGACGATATGTAACGGGATACTAAACTATGGGAAATCTGATTTTTAACATATACAACTGAGTACTACGATCATCTGTCTTCTGACTCGCTGTTTCTTTTATTTTTATTATACTCTTCCATACGAATTACGAGGGAAAGATATACGGTGGGGTGAGAACGTGCTCGGCAACCCCGAAACTTTTTCTGCGTGCATGCATACCGGGCACAAAGAGGAGCGACGTTACGTCGGGGTCAGTGCTACGATCACGTAGACATTATACGTAGTATATGTACGTCAAACGAGCGAGCATGGGTGTTTTCCGGGTTCATGGAGCTCTCTTCTCCGAGATCGATATAACGCAACCATACCATCGCGGCCTGCACGTACCCGTTGTCCCTCGTCGAAGAAATTTTCTACGGCGTCGCATCATCGTATTCGTATAAGGGAGTCACGAGAGGATAGAAAACGCGAGATTGAAAGGTCCGCGGAAGAGATAGACTGATAGAAAATACGAAAGATTGCACGTCTCTCGAACGTACGAGCAATTAACGCGACGTCTCGTGGGATCAAACTCTGGGCTATCGATTAAACCAGCGATACGCGACTGGTCAGGCGATAATTACTCGCGACTCTGCGAAGAGGGTCGCCATTAGCTCTTTAATATTTCATAGCGGCGGCTGTACGTCCGGTCGCGATTCCCGAGAACAGCGTGCGCGAGGGGACGACGGAAGGAGAGAAAGCGGTCGTGACGACAAGCAAGACAGCGAGGGGGGAACAGAGAAAGAGGAAGATCGAGATGGAGAGAGAAAGAAAGGGGAGAGAGAGTGAGCGAGCGAGCGAGAGCGAGAGAGAAAGAGAGGGGGGAAAGAGAGGGAGAAGGTCACTTTAAGCACTGTCCGCTGGTCAGGAAATTAAACTTTGAGTCGAGAACTGGCCATTAGGCGTTTGTTGTTGCCTCGTTGTCAGGGAGACCCGGGGCGTCCGTATAGATACCGGAACTGAGATACGACGCTCCGTCTCCCGGCCTTGTCTCTCCGGACGAGTTTAACGTTGAATGCATCGTGTAAATGTCACTTACGACCCGAGGGATCTGTACCAGTCAATAACGATCAGGCGAGCGAGACTTCCGCTCGGGTGGACCGTATACTTCGGCGACGAGACGTGCCGATTAACGTGACCGACTATTAACTACCGCGTAATCTCGTCGTCGCGCCCGGTGGTCGTAGTGCACTCGATTGGAGCAGCGAGGTGATGTCAATTGGCAGCGTGCCACGGTATCGCAGTAACATACGCCGTCACGTCTCCGAGATATACATTATAGCCCCATCATTTAAAAGCCTGTATTATTTGCTTTATTATTAAAATGATATCTCTAATTGCGATTTATGAAAGTGTGAAAGGGGTTGAAGGGTGAAAAGGCGTGATGAATGTTACGGGAGAGAAGCGTTATTAAAATTGAAAACTGATACTTTCTGCGTACTAATTGGCAGCGACGTTTGTTGAACATGTCGACGCGCGTTATCCTCGCAAAGGAATTTTAGATTAAAGTGTTAACACACGCGGAGAGGAACATCGCACGCGTCGCACGCATTACATGCAAAATGGACGAACGGAAGACAGATAGTTGTAGGCCGCCTCATGCATAAAAGTCGTTTTTGGGGCTCGCGATTAATTCTCGTCCTTTTTTGGTGCGCTACCGGAGAGGAAGGTGGATAATTAAGTACGTTTTTTCAACGGGTCGTGTCGTCGTGCTCTCGCAGAGAGATCACGGAGAAAAAGCCGCGCCTCTATTTAACGATCGCGTTACGATCGAGCGTCGACCCTTTGGCAATTTGTGTCATCAGCCGCGTGCACTTGGAAAATCGATCCCCTTGAGAGGCACCGCTCAAGATGGATGGTAATAAGTAAATGTGTTTGCTGAGCCCCGAGCGCGCATCACGAGCAATTAATTAAGCTCGATTATCTATGTACACTGGCGGGGAAAGTGCGCAGCCTCGCTACCATCCGGTAGATGCTGAATGATAGCCACGCGCGTGGCAAACGCGCCGAATGATAATGCCACCTTGTAAGTACTCGCGGTAGAACTTCGTCTTATCAAATTAGCGTCAGAGATATCTCTTGCGTGGCGGAGAATATTTTCCTACGACGAATTTATACTCATACGGAGTTGATGTACAACGAGATAACGTCAGTGAATAGGCGTGACACATCAATCGCGACTGATTGTGAAATTCGAAGATCCGCGTGACGCTTTCGTAAGAATAACGAGCGACCGCGCGCCACTGGAATCTTGATTGTCTCAATTTATGCCCATTGATAAACCCCCCGAGTCTTTTTTTTCAGGACGAGTCCACGCGGCCTTCTGGAGAGCCACGCAAAACCCAGATAGGGGATGGGCGCAGGCTGATAACCGCCGAATTGAATGGTGAATGCCGTTTCGGAAATTGAATAAGCTATCGTGCTAGGGCCGAGCTGCCGAGTGGCGCTGCCGGTATTTGACCTGCCTGCGTGCAATCAATGTACTGATTGGAGATAAGGGCTCGCCCTGTAGGCCCCCTGGCATTCTCCCTGGCATGATTTATATACGTACGGTCTTTGCCGGCGATGTATTCATTACTTGATTACCCATCGGCAAGTTAATACCGATCGTGAGCCTGTAACAGACTATAGACATCCGATTCCGAATCTCTCTCGCGAAAGATATTCATATTTGTATATTCAATTCTTATGCATCCTCGAACGTGCTCTAATGCCCGCTATTCGTTGATTATTGAGCTTAACAAACTTTAACGCTGTTTTGATTTTCTCTGGAAGAAGTTTCATCGCGTAGCTCTTTAAACTCGCAATTGGCCCTTTGCATATTATTGCTCGGATAATTTCATCAACCGAGCACGAAAATCGTCAAAGCACGAGCCGAAGACGGTTCGGCTACGAGCTCTCGACACATTTTCGTTACATAATTCAGTTATTCTAATTACTACGAGTGCGCGCGCTGGCTCGAGTTAACTTGAATAATCCTTCGCGTGGATATCAAGTGGGGAACTGCATGCTAACTGCGCGAAATCTGCGTTCGCGGTCGTGCCCGTTAATACGGCTAATTTGTCGACTGCTTCGAAGCAAATGCCGGGCCTCTCTGTGTGTTCGCGTCGGATGCTGCGCAGCAGATACCAAAGCAGAGGAAACGCGGAAAGCCGAAAGAGGATGAGCTGCCAGCAAGCAGATTACATCTAAATGGATCCCGGCCGTGATCTAATTGACAAATTAATTGCAACCCGTAATTAATTCCGCCGACAATTGATATTTGACGTTTCGTTTGTTGCCGGCTAACTGGCTCTTCAAAATGGGTCCACGCACTTTTCTAACGTAACGTTTCGCCTAGAATCCGCGACAGGGCTGACCGATCGCGAGAGAGCTGTTCCATTGTACCGTTCATCTACTGTATTTCGTCCAATTTGCGAATTTGTCAGCAGTATCGCGCGCTTAGCGCGTTATCGGCGTAACTTTTTCACGCGGTCAAACAATGCATCTCCGGCCGAATGATAACTCGCATTGAAGCGCAGGTTTGCGATTCAGTGCAGGATAACACCTGCGTCCCTCGCATCGGCACGGCCGGCGCCCGCCGCGCCGGTTCGCCTGTTTGTGATTATAAATAGGATTCGCGTTTTATTGTCGGGAGCAGAGTGTCGCATGATTGAACGTCATGCCATATAACGATGTTCACCACACGGGCTATGCGCACTCAAACTAATGTGGATATGACTGACGCGCAACATGAATCGAAATAATCAATTGATGGGTTCATTAAGAATAGCTTTGCACGAAATTCGGAACAAGATAACTTCAGCGTTAACAGAACTGTAACGCTGTTAGAATAATAATCAAGTTTCGAAAATGATCAAAAGATTCACTAGGAAAAATGTTTTGTTGTATAAACAAAAATTTTGTTGTAACGACAAAATAATTTTGTTAAAATATGCCCAACAAAACTGTTTAGTTGCTGTAAACAAATATCTCTGTTGACTACATCTTGTTTTTATAACGTAATGCTTTTGTTATAATAACCAAAAAGCTTTAACTATATGAATTTTGTTGTGTAAACAAAAGCGTTTAATAACGTAAATTGCGTTATTGCAACTAAACTTTTTAATTACTTAAACCAAGTATTTTGTTTTGTTGTAAAATACATATTTATTTATATATTTACCTGTTTACTAGTTTTATGTTTTGTGTTTATTTAATTATTATCAGTCTTCAAAAATAAAGATATCATTAACCATAAAGTTACATTAACGTTCTATCAATCCCAATTCCCAAAGTGTGTCACACTTTACTACAAAAGTGACTCCACAATACAACTGATACAAATGCAGATATAATCCGCAATATAAATGTTTCTCCATGTATTGTAAATACGAGAAACGGATGCCATCTTTCGAATGACCTGATATTACATGATCAATTAATCAACAAAATTATTTGGTCCACAGAACAAATCAGAAAAATGTATTTAGCAGAAGTAACTAAATATTTTGTTATGGAAAACAGGATATTTGGTTGCTGTTAAAAAACATCTTAACTAAACAGTTTGATTGGAGACACTAATTTTTTTTTCCTAGTGTTAATTTCCTTGATAAGTAATAAATAAGAAAATAAGAAATAAGAAAATGTTACAAGTTATCAAACATGAAATTTCCACATTTTTTAATATCTAATAGACGATTTAAATTATAGTGTATTTTCTAAATATGATATTGTATAAATTTAAAGTACAGGGATTAGTGAATACGAATAAAACTAATTTGAAAATAATACCTTTAATTATATATTTAAAGTATGGTTAAATAGAATATTTTATTCAATTAAAACAAACGTAAAAAAATTTTTTATTCACAATATATTTTGTATATTGTTGCGCACGATGTTTTTATTCACGAATTGTCTCGCTAAAGGAACATGTTGCAGGACAAATTTTTCTTCAACGGAAACATGTAACATTTCTATTTTGGATGTTGCACTTTGAACGCCGATGATCACGTTTGCGCCGTGCCCGTTAAATAAAAACGCAAGTTTAGAAAACCAATTCTATGGCGGTTGTGCCAGCCCGTGTTTTTCCGGGACGTCGCGCTAAAATTCAAACGCAAGTAGAAATCGAACGATTGCCGCGCGCGTATCGCTATCCCTATATCTCTTTACTGTGTGTTGTCGGGGTTACGATACTGCGGCAAAGTAACGCATTCTCTCGAAGCGGGAATTACGTTGCGCTTTTTTTCCCTCGTAACCATACTCTGACATACGGCCGGCAAATTTTTTTACACGATTACACGATCATACCTGTACAAGGTATAAAGCATCCGCTGCTCCGCCTATTCAATTTCTCTCTCTTTTTTCCTTTTTTTTTTTTATTCAGCTCCATCAGTTTTTTTCCCTAACGCTCTACAAATATTTGAGCGCCGACTATACCGTCCCCCGCCGAAAGAGCATTCGAGTCGAGTGAGCTTTCGCGCCCCCCCCCCCCCCCCCCCCCCTTCGGGCTACTCGACGTTCACCGATTGTAATCTAAGCCAATGCTTCGGCGCGCATTAAATGTCAAACGTTATACGCCTCTCTATTTCACGGCTCTGCGGTAGCGAGCGTCGGGGCGCTTGGATGTGGCAGTCGGCTGGACAAACGCTCGGAAAATCGCGAGGCCGGCCGGGATGCGATTGCCCCAACGGTTTACAGCACTCTTTGACGCGGTTCCGTTGTCACGTACCGCCATGCCATTCCGAGCTTCGATCGCCGCCCATTTGGCTGGTTACAGTCGTAACAACGTCGAAACTTCATTGCTTCTACATGATCTGCCACCCGGAAAATGTTCGCGTCGCGCATAAGAAACCGACATCACGCAGATCGTCGGGGGAACAGTTATATAGCTTAAAAGGCGCGTTCCAAGAAAACGCCAAGATTTTCGACGAAAATTTCAAGTCGAGGGAAGAAGGTCAAAGAGAATCACCAAAGTTCGCAAAAAGCTAACAATGCGCGTGATCTTCGGAATTTTCGAATTTCCACGCTGTTTGAAATTACGGTCGGTCCATGCAGAATCTCAACGAAATCTCAATTTTGTCGTGATTAATAAGTGCATTTATCGAAATGCAAAGCGCTCTGTCTCATTTCTACGTTAGGATATGAAATACGTTCCCCGGATAGAAGAGTAGCGACGATTAAACCGACAAAATCCAATGAGAAACCTCTCCCATTTTGTGATGATGAATTTTAATCGTCAATCACATCGTGGATTCGTGTCCAGATGCTGGCCCAGGCATCGAATCCGTTCGTCGTCTGCTGGCGCGATCCGGTTTATTATTGGCGATGGGCCGGCATCCGGATTTAGGATTGATGCGCCATGCAAAGCGGCCATGTGGCGGGCCACATTACCCGACGACGTTATGCACCAGCACATTCATGTGTGCCGCCGCATTAATTGATGCGCGTCTCTGCGTCAACACGCAGTCCGTGAGCGTCTCGTGAGAACTCGTCATGTGTCCTCGCCAACGGAGAATTTCCGATACAATCGCCCAACGTTTTCGCCTCCATAAACATAGGCGGCGCATGGGAGAGACGAAGAAGACCTATACGATCGAGAGCGAGACGGGCAGACCGACGAGATTTAAAATATCCGCGGATGTTTTCGTCGAATTATCATTCTTTCACGCGCAACAATCGAAACGTGTCACGTATATAAACATAGGCGAATAGTTTTATTAACTACATAACTACAATACGATCACATCATACGTGGCGATAAATCTCCTCTTTTCTCGTTTTCCTCGTTTTTTTAAATTGCATGCGAAATATATCTCATGCATCGGCAAGTATCACTCTACTTAATGAACGCGCGCTCTAGTTAATTCGTTCCTGAGAAGCGCGCGGAGAATCGATAGATTCTTCGAAAGTAGATGCGTCGCAATATTTGAAATGAGAAACGCAGAGGCTCTGAGGCTGTAAGATAAAATAAAAAAAACTTGTACGATTAATCAAACGACCGCGAAACTGCTCTTCTCCCCCCCCCCCCCCCCTCCCCCACCCCCGTTTCTCAAACCGCTGAGTAACCGCGCGCAGACACGCCCGCGGCATCGAAACAGCTGCTCGCGTGTCTCAGCGTATGCGCGCGCGCGCGCACACACACACACGATTCACGCGTATGTCGTGCTCGCGTGTAGTACGCGCTGTTGCTAACGTTATGCATAGGGTCGGCGCGAAGGGAAGAGAAGCAGGAAAACCGGAGTGACGAGGGCGTTATTGTAAACGTTACGCATGCAGAAGCTGCACGACATATGGATAGGTACGCGCGGTACGCGTTACGTCCGCGTCCGCGCCCGCGCGCGCACATGTCGCCCCGGCAAGCTGCCAAAAATAGTCACGCGTAAACAGGCGCGAGCGAAGGATCTTTTACGACTTGAGCGCGTGAAAGGAGTGCGCGATAACGCATCGACAGGCAGGAGGATGGGGGGGGATACCCGGTACGGTGGGATGTGGGATCCACTGGAAATCAGCAGCCGGGTCGTAAATTCGCGGGGGTATCATATGCATTTACACGCGTGGCCGTCAAGACGACGTCTTCCAACGTCGTCGTCGTCGTTCCTCTGCTCCCGCTTTTACGATCTCACCCGTACATTTCCGCGTACGCGAATCGTACGTCGAAAGCGACTACGTGACTCGAATCTTGATGCATGTATCACGAGATTCACGAGCGAGCTCGAGCGAGACGCACACACGACCGTCGCACGCGGTCCCCAGGAAGAAATCCGACGAAACATCCACGAGCCTAATCCCCGTCTCGCGATCAGCCGATCGATCGATCCGTCGCCAAGAGGACTGAGGACGTCGGCAGGGAGCTCTCCCGATGCGTCGCGACGAATGTTTAATGTGTACACACATCTTCGCTCGAGCGACACGTGTGCGAGGGGCTTTCCTTACTCCCTTTGCAGGGGGCCGAAGGAGGAGCAAGTCGGGGTAGATTTAAAACTATTCGCGCAAGCGCACTCACCATCTGCAGGTCGTTCCGACGCGACGATACCACTTCCAGAATATGAACCATTGGTGAACAATTAAGCGCGGGGTGGTCGTGGTACCTGGCGGGTGCGCGCGGACCCGCGAACTCTCCGAACTTCCGCGAACTTCGCGAGCGCACAATCGAGGTCGCGCGATTGCGTCGATCGTGATCGACACGCGTCACGAATTATCACAGCACGGAACGAGGAGTTTGCGCGCGAGGAGATCGTCGATAGCACACGTTGTATCTCGCGCCACTTGAGGAATACCCGTCTCGGTACTGTCAGCGGATTCGCGATAACGTCCTGGAATTCAGCGAGAATATTTAAGTCTTCTTTGTCATTTGTCCCTTCTTCGTTTTCCTCTCCGCGCTGAGAGAGTAAATGAGATCACACCAGTTATCGCGCGTATAAGTATCGCCGGTTAGGTACCTACGCAAAGTTTGGCGTGCGCCACACGTGTGCGTGCAGGGTGGGCACGAGCGAGCGAGCGGGCGGGCGCGACAATGAGAGCAAGAGGAATAGAGGGGACAGAGCTATAGATAAAACCCCGAACGCAGCTCGCCCGCGACTGATTCTCCAGGCCTACACGCACCCTCTAGTTTTCTCCCTTTCATCCCCCACTACCCACCCTCTCGGCCACTATCCCCTTCCTCCTCCTCCACCTCCTCCACCTCCTCTTCTGTCCTCGCCTGCCCCCGCCTCCTTTACCGCCACCCTCCTTGCTCCTCTTTACCCTTCGTAAGTCTCCCTCTTATCCCCTACGTGCGCCCCCCTCTCCGAACGCTACGCACCCTTTGCGAGGAAGCCCACGCACCCTCGTAGCAGCCGATATATTACGTCTCTCTCTCTCTCTGTTTTTTCCTTCTCTCCATCACTTTATCTCTTTTCCACCTTACGCATTTTCTCGTAGCCTCTTTTTCCACCCTCCGCCTCTCGTGATATCGTAGTCTTTTCCCGGTGTCCTTTTCTATATCGACGGAACCCCATAACATTCAGCCAATCAAACGAGCGCACGTTTTCAGAGTCCCCATGCTTGCGGCCTTCAAAAAAAAAAAAAAAAAAGAAGAAAAAGAGAAAACCAGGACACGGGCGGAAAGAACCTGAGGCTTCAGGAGGTACTAAAGACCGGGTTTCTAACCCTGGGAAGAGAACGTGTATATGCGTGTACCGTATACACTCGCATCCTACGCATCCTTGGGAAGGCGGTGGGGAGTAGGCAGAGGGATCTGTTCTAGGTCGAAGTCGTAATGGGGAAACATTCTCCGAGGCTTAGGTCTGTTCCGTGAGATGAGATAGGGCGATATCTATTAACACAGAATACCCGACATTGCGAGTCGTTCTTTTCGCAAGAGCGAAAGAGAGAGAGAGAGAGAGAGAAAGCACACATTATTAAAAAAGAAGTGAAAGGCACAAACAGAAGATCGCAGCTTGTATATACCGCAGAATTTGGTATTCGAGGTATTACACGCGGTGCTCGTGCGATTCGACGATGAAATTAGGTCACCGTCGGACGTTATCTCTTGCGAGAAGGGAGAATCAACGGTTGATGGAGCTCTAGACGAAACGTCCGTGAGCGACGTATGAGATCCCGGCTTAATCCCACTATTCATGCGAAAATTTATCTTTGCCGAGCGCTTAAGCGTAAGGAGATGCATTTCGAATCTGAGCGAACATCGCTCGGAAAGGAGGCAAAATAAAACACGCGAATGGAGAGGAGAAACGCGAAGGGACCCGCAGTTAACCTCTCGACTTCGCCCCCCCCCCCTTCCGCTCTGGGGATTTGTTGGTCCAGAAGGACCACTCGTACGTACATTCGCGAAACTCTCTGCCAAGCCCTCTCTCGCCGTACCACCCCTTCCCGACGGGCATCATCCGCAGTTCGCGTTTTTAAAGGGCGCACAAAAGCCACCGGAAATTGCTGCCGGCTCTTCCGACGTTACGGCTGGTTCTATATCTGTCCCTCTCGACCGATCTCCCCTCCCCCCCCCCCCTCTCTCTCTCTCTCTCTCTCTGCTCCATTCACGTATGCCTCTCTTTTTCTTCTCTTTTTATCTATCTTCCTCTTCTACCATCGACGATTTCACGAGTAGGTACCTACCGAGGCGGCAAGAGTTCTGATAATGGCGGATTTGGATAGCGGCTCGGTCGCTTCTGCATTCAGGGATGAGGCGCGACGACGAATGGTCGTCGGCTTCGGGCTTGGCTTTAACGAAGTACGATCGTGGTGAGGTATATCGTGCGAAAGATCCGTCTCTCTCTTTCTCGCGTTATTCGTTGTAGTAGGAGGTAAGCGGATGGGTCGCCATCAGTTGGCCAGTTTAATGTGCGATCCGTACTACGGAGGCCGTATTTCGTTTTTATTGGTAGTATTGCTGCGATACGCTACGCGCCAATCGGAGAACGAATTTTCATTATTGCCAGTATAATGGCAGAGTATATCGGTACGCAGCTAGGACGCAAGTGGTTTAGCATTTCGTACGATCGCGCGGTGCGAAAGTTATTACGAAAGTAGCTTGAGTTTGGGTAAAACGAGAGATTTTCATATAAATTGCTGTTTGTTTCGCAAATCCTATTTTAATTAGTGCTATGTCAATATAGGTATTTTCTTGTACCATTATGAGTCTTACAATTTATTTCATATAATTAATTAGAGAAGATGCCATTTTCGGCCGGGTAGGATCTTGATGTAGCTTAATAATAATATTTCTGTGTGAATTTTGTGTAATACTTTTTCCTTGTCAGTAAATTGCGCACCGACTTCAGCAGCTGCGCAGCATACCAAGATCCAGCCCGATTGAAAATGACATCTTCTCTAATTAATAATTATAGGATTCACATCTGTTCTGTTTCACTCATTATTGTTTACTTCATATATACCAAACAGGCCGATAACGTTAAAAAAAAGTATATTTTACTTTTGCTCGTCTTTATAGTAGAAATTAATTAAAAATACAGTTCTAACGCGACCATGAATTTGTCGAACTTATTGTTTTAAGTCCTAATTAAATGTCTTAAATATACTACGTGAACGCGGAGTATTACATTCGATACAAATCACGTATCATATACGAGGAAAAAGTTGTGTCGCGCTTATGAGTTGCTAAGAGGGGCCGAAGCCGGAGTCTGCAAGACGCACAGTATGCTCCGGAGCTGCTGACTAGGCCGAAGTATTTACCTAGCGGCGAAGGGTGAAGATGGACGTACACGGGGAAAGGAAGCAAGTGAAAGTTCGTAAGGAAAACTCCAACGAACCAGGCCGCGTTGCTTTTTGATGACTTCGGCGAAGTTCGCCCCGGGACGATGAGGTCTGGGAAAGACTTCGAAACTCGAACGTCGATATGGAAAGTGCGGGAGCCCGGATGTTATGGATTACGCGATCAATCTCGTGCGAAAATGGCGAAAAGTTCGCGGGCCATGAAGCGCGCGAGAAAGAAAGAGAGAGAGAGAATAAAAAAGTTTCGCCTGTTTTATTTGCCTGTTCCGACGTCCGTGCATCCGCGCAACCGTTGTGACCACTTTTTACGTCTGCTATTGTGGCAAGATTGATTTCATAAATTTGCAATCAGCTCCACAAGACGAATGATGTGTCGATAGGCTGGTGCTATATTCGAGAAGGTATCGACTCCATTATATCTGAATATGTCGTCCGCCGCTTTAATAGAAATTTTAGCTGGATATATAACTATACGGGTCATTTAGATAGTCAGGTAGGTCCGTTTAGATAATCGCAAATTTCTACAACGGAGAACTATCGGTGCCTTTCTCAATCCAAAGACGTTCACTGAAAAAAGGAATCTTTTATGATGCCAGGACATGCTTTATTCGTCTTTATGCATATATATATAAAAACAAGATAATCCGTAGACATAGCGTTTATATTCTCGTATTAATTCAACAAAATTTGGTCACGTAGTCGCACGCGATCTATTATGTCACTTGGCAGTTTGAAGTTGATCGATCTCTTATAAATTATCGGATCATCCTCGACTAACTCTGACAAAACGTCCACTCGCAAGCATGATTCATACATGGCGCTATGATTCTAGTCCTCCATTTCTTATTTTCACGTCTCTTTCAATGTCCGAGTTCGAAAGAGTGAGTAATGTGCCCGATCGCGGTACAGACTACCGCTGAACTCTCTAATGGCGGATATACGTCGTTCGTCTTTAGCGCGGAGGCGATTTGATCGCGGGACGGTTATTGCGCGCACGCGGAATCGTATAAAAGGTAATAATGCCGAGATACGAATGCGATGGAAGTAGATTTTAATGTCCTCAAGGGTGATATTGATACCGCGAAGGTTGAGACAGTGCTCTCTCGAGGATACGGCGAAATCTGATATCGCGGACGATGTTATCGCGATACGTATATCCGGGGCGGTGATATTATTCATACGCGGTATGCGTTTATAAAGAAGCCACAGGCCAGGGTAGCGAGATGCGATCGTGGACCCTCTATCCATAGCAACCCGCGGGAAACCTCTTACCCGGTCTCCTGATATCAGAGTCCGCGATTAGCGACCCTTTCTACCAACCCGTATTCGCTACGAAGACCCTTCGCTCCGTGACTCTTCAACATTCTCCGTATTGGCCTTATTACGTTTCTTCCTTTCTCGTCGGTTCTTACCTCTCTTTTGCCTAATGATTCTTTCCACCTTCCACCGAAAAGTTTTCTTCGTCTATACTTTATATTATATTTTTGCCACAATCCTTCCATTCCCGTTTTATGCGATCTTATGTAATCAAGGATGGATATTTTTCGAACTTTTGTGTGTTGACATTGCGGCACTTAGAAAATTGAATATTGTATATTGCATATGTATATTCTCGATCCTTTTTTATAATCAAAAAGGATCATACAAAAGTAGGTTAACCTGTGATTGATCGGTCTTGCGTAAGAAATGAAAAAGCGACCGAGTTTCAGTAGGGTAACTGATGGCATCAGCGCGCTTTGCCCCCTTCGTTGCGCTTAGGCTCTTATATTCGAGCACGCAATCAGCTAGTTATTTTGATAGCTAAAAAGAGCCGTGCCATCTGCGTTGTTTCCCGGAGAGATAGAAAGAGGTACATGTACGGTTTTGGTCTGATACTTGAAGCTCGTTTATTCCTGCTAAAGTTTCTATAAAATTTCTATAAAATTATCTCTCTCTTGGGTAAAGATTGCTTTGATCTTAGCAAATGTTATTCTATAGTTACTTTAGCCTTGAGCGTACTAATAATAATTTAAGCAGTGCGGACGTAGATCCATCGTACAAGAAAAGGAGAAAATGAAGTTCTATATAATAGATATACATAAATATTCAATAGTTTATGTTAGTTCATGATAAACAAAGTAAATCAAGATTGTTTATAAATAATATAAATTTCATATTTACTACATTGTTAGCAGACAACATCTACATACTTTTGATTAATACATTGTGATGTATTAATCAAAATTGAAACGGATGAATATATTCAGTTGCTAGAAGTCCACAGAAGTTTATCGAGATATCGCAAGACACGGCACGATGATTACCGATTGATTTTGTTGTGTGGAAAAAGAACACGCGTGATGGAAGTCATGGCGCGGTGCTTCAATAGAAGGAAGGGAGAAAATTACTAGATACAGTACAATTGCGACGAAGGGTAGTCCGAAAGGACGAAGGGAGGAAGGGGAGAACAGGCCAGGTGTATAAAAAGTCAGGCGGGTTGTGCGAGGTACAATGACCTCGACTCATATCGATGTTCAATCTCCGACATCCATCTTTCTTACATTTGCTTTCACGAGGCGTAGATGCATATACATTCAGTTCGCCCGATCAGTACATTTCATATTTTATTAATTTAATTCCTAGCAACGGAAAATGTTTTATATACGTGTTTTGCACGATCGCAAGGTCACATCGGCGCGACATAAGAGATTTTTAGAAATTCTATTTCCTCCATCGAAACGTTCGGACACGCGGATACTTCGTAAATTAATTAGGCTAAGCCGCAGCTTCGTTCTTCTCGTTTCATCCCCCTGCCTCTGCTGGATATTGGCTATAAATAATGGAATTATGTAACTGCTGCGAGGGGAGGACAAAGAAACCGTTTCGTTTCGCCTCGACCCTTTCCATTCCCTGCTTCGTCCCCCCTTCGAGAACTTCGTGGCGCACGCTACTCTCACTTCCATCTTTGTATTATCCCACTTTCGTTCCTCGTTGCTCTTTCAATTTTTAACACCGGGAAGGTCGGCAGCGCGAGAACAAAACCAAACTTCGGGGGCAGAATATTAAACGAAATTTGCGATATTGAACAAGATATTGCTTCTTCACACTTCCGGAACTGTCCGTCGCGAGATAATATTCAATGTTAAATATCACTTCGTATATTGCATTGTGCTCTCTTGTTATTTTTTAATTTCTATAGTATATTGAATCGACGCGATTCAATAATCTATTTACGTGTTCATTTTTATGCGTGACGAATTCCCTGTGCGAAATGGATTCGTGGGAATGGTCAGCAATGTAAGATATATGCACACGTTATATATTTATATAAATACAAATATAAATATATAGCTCTGTTTATCCATTTCGTGAAATAACGTCCGAACAGTCGCATGCGCGGTTAATGTTTGTTTTTTCATTTTTCTTCTTTTCACGGCGGACATCGATCGGATAGATAAACCAATGTTACGCGATATTGCTTTGTCCACACTCTACGACATGGTTAAGAAAATTGTAGATAAAAGTAGTGTGCGTTAAATTGGAAGGCGTAGGCTTTGTTTACCGTGCTCCGGAGTTTACGAAGAGTAATCGCTACTATCGATTCAGTGACGTCAGTGTCATCCTATGGAAGGCTTTACGCGACAATTTTATAATCTAACTTTTTAATGCTATATATTGTCATCTTAGCAATAACATTCGGCATTGCATAAGATAAGTAACGATTGAACAAAGTTAGTAGTTACATTCTGTTGACTATTATTAATCGTGTACATAAATGAATGCACACTAATTGATAGCAACTGTCGTCGTAATGATTGACGACATCAGAAGTTAGTGCCTGAGCTTGAAGAATCAACTGTGTAATGGGCTATTACATCAGAAAAATATATATGCGCTATACGAAAATTTACGTCGATATTTACTCTTAACTAGATTCTTCTGTTGTTTTTATCGAAGTGACAAACGAGGCCAATCGATCGGGCACATCCGTGTATATAAATTGCGCAACATGTTACCCCTGCTAACGGTGCGCACTGGCGTATATGGTTTATTATGTCTCACAGTTCAACGAGTTAGATGAAAAATCGATAATTCCCAAATTTCTCTCTCCCTAACCATAACATAAGTTGATCATGCTTTCATTCGCGGTTGTGTTATGCATGTACCTACGTTGGCTCGTTTCCGTTATGATCTATAGCCTTGGTCAAAATATTAAAACATTTTACTCTGATACGATGTAGTTATTAACTTTCCCTTTATAAATTAAAACTTACGTATTCTTAACATTTTTTAAAAATACCTTGATATTCTATATAATGCTAAATAAAAATTTACTATAACGCTGAAAATGAAATTTGTGAGCACACATTTAACTCTATTAAATCTGCATTATACTTCTGATCAAAACTGGATATGAGAGTCTGTATATTGGAAAGGATATAAGTTTCACGAGAGGCTACTATTTTGAAGAAGATATCTCACAATCTATTTTAAGACCATGTAAAATTCTGAGAACGATGATTAATTGTATTATTTCCATTAATAACTAATGACTCCAGTAATTTTCTTCATAAACTCTAATAAGCTTCGGCTCATCGCGTAGCAGGTGATAGAATAACGGTGGAATAACCACAGAATTATAAAATAGCTCATTCACACAGTCGCACTGTCTTGCTCTACATTTGAGAATGCGCAGTGAAACGAAACGAAGGCAGGGACCTTCTGACGGAGGTCCTGACCTCGGTGCACACCGCGCGTCTCTCGCTCTTTCTTTTTTTTTTTTTCATTTTACAGGCAACAACGCGACATAATCGCACGAGAAACTCAGAAGGGACGCGGCTCTCGACACGGTGGCGAACTCTCGCCAGGGTAGGGTAGTTTTTTTTTTGTACGTTAGCGCACGAATATACGTGCGCAGGCCAGCGGGCAGAAGCGGCCGCGTGCATAATGTATGAGTGACGCGAAAGCCCGTCATTTCAAGCCGCACAGCCGTTTTCCTTTTGTGACATCGATCTGGTGGTGTCTCAATAATTCAGCGCGGGAACGGCGCAAGGCGTATACCCGCCACCATCGCTACCACCACCACCTGATCACCACGACTACCACCACCATCGCTATTATCGCTATTACTACCTGCCTCGACTACCACCTTACTTGGCGATCGCCATCGTCGTCGGCTGTACCACCGTCGACGACACCATCCGTAGGCTCCTTCTTTTTTCTTCCTTCAGGTTCTGGTACACTGACCACACCGCATCGAGCTCGAAACCGCCCCCTCACCGTGCGTCGCACGCGCGATCTCATCCGCGACGCGATCGAGCTCGCAATACTCGTCGACATTCCCCCTTTCCATCCCCGCCAGCAAGAAAGACGGTACACGCTAGCCTTCCTCGCCGCCAGCCACCCTCGCGGCGCAACCCCTCGGCCACGCGACCTCGACAATGCCACCCCTGTGTCCGGCTGTCACTGACAAACGCCTGACTGTGAGGTAACGACAAATTAACGCTGCGAGGCCCGGCCGCGTGACAAAGCCGCGATGGAAGTGTTTTATACAGAGGGAAATCCGGAAACGGGGTAAACTCAGTAACAGCGGGGAAAAAGTGAGGTGAAAGGGATTGTGGCAGAAAAAAAAATATGTATATCGTCTGACTAAATTCCAATTTTTATTTTAAATTGTCGAGTTAAATTCATATAAGTAAATACATATGCTTGTTTATACATAAAATAATTAAACAGTCACTTTTTAAATTAATTTAACAGTCAGTTTCAAATTACAATTAAAATTGCAAACAGATTTTTAAATCTTAAATACGATTGCTGCGCAATCATTAATGAGCTGTCTGTTTTATATTAATGATTTGTATACTTGAAATAATCTTATAAATAATCAAAAACATTTACGCGCGGAAAAGAGAAAGATAGCGAGGTTTGAATAAAAATATCACCTAGCAAGTTACGTCGCATATAAGAAGAAAGAAAGTTCGATGTATAGCCCAACGCATCTTTAGTCTTTCTGGTGCCAAGCGAAGTATATTAGTTTCTTCTTCAGCCACACGAGGATGTGCACTAGTCTTTTACGTAACCGCTATCGTAGCATTTTAATATTGTAAACAGAGGAAAGACTTGAGTATAAAATGTCTTCTTTGTTCGCTCAAAGGTCAGAACGCAGAACTTTTATATGCAAAGCATACGAAACTATACGCAATATGTATATATATAATATATATTTTTTTTTTTTTGGAAAATAATGTTTGTGAAAAAAGCTCTTAAGTATTTTTAACAAATATTATATACACAGGTATTTATTGTAACTTAAATATGATGCAGATTTATCTCAATTAATTAATGATTATTTTTATATCAAAAGTTTTATGGAAAATGATATTATAGCAAACATCGGCTTGTCTCTATAACACAAAAGAGACCATACCGTAGCGTTATCGTTAATGTGTTTAGATATATAATGTCATAATATTTATTTAAAAAAACATCCATTACGCAGCCATGCGAAATATGCGACATAAACGTTTGTAATGCGCGTAGACTTTGAAATTAATCCCTTTATGCGTGTACAGGTTCACAGACTAAGTACAAAGCCAACAACCTTGTATATTAACTTCATGCATGAGCTAGCATAAGTAGATTACAGTTACTCGCCGACTTTGCGAGTGTTCATATAAAGTCGACCGTATTGCATATTCACGTCATGAATGTGCTGGCATAATTATAACACGTTATCAAGTTATATGTACCCGGAACGGCTGGTGGTAAATTGAAAAAGTTGAAGATTCGGTGAAAATTCGTGCGAACTATTGTCAAAGGAGCGAAACGATCACGTTGCACAAAGGATGCACCCTACGCGGTATAGTCCGTGAGCTTTTAGCTTCCTTGTATCTCGCCGGGGTAGGTAGATGCGTCTTCCGACGCGAGCACATTCTTTTGTAAGCATATTTCGCGCTTTGTGTCTGCCCACGGTTCGTAATGCACGGGTGCCTTCCTCCTCACCCCGCATCCTCCGCCCGGACTGAAATTAAGGTTTCGCGCGCGTTACATCTAATTTCACGAGCTTGGAAAAGCCGCGTTTCAAGCTCGAGAGACAATACTTGGTAGACTGTCTCTTTAACTCGCGGAGGACAAATTAAAGTATCTCCGGTCGGTCTTCACCCGCCGCGCCAGCAGTGGAGGCAGTGGAGGCAGTGGAATGCCTCCGCGTTCGTCCACTTTGCCGAGAGGAAAGACTGTGGGATGATAGCCGAGAGGATAGGCCTTGCGGAGGAGGGTTTCCGTAGGATGATGCTAAAGGGACGACGCGCGACGGGGGCCAGAGGTGTGTACGTATCGAGGGCAACTGATATCGACTGCGGAGGGACACATCCCACGGTCTCGGTGGTAGAAGAGAAAAGGGAGAGAAGCACTATCTTATGTAATATTTACCCCTCTTGTCTCCTCATCTACCTCGCGCTACCTATTCTCTCTTATGCCCTTGCCACCCCCTCTTATGACCTCCCGGTTCTACCCTCGCTGCGAGCATATACCTATACATATAGCGTCCGACTCTTGTACGCGTCTCTTCTTCCTCTCTCATCCACCGCCTGTTCTTTCTATCAGCGCACCATCTTTCCTTCGTTGCTCGTACGGTCTACGAGCCACATATATCGGCTTATAAGACCGCCGGCGCGTCCTTTTGTTTACTTCGCGATAACTATCGCCGATCGTTACGACGTCGGTTACACCCCAAGGCGGTAATACCCGTGGGTGTAATAGATTCGCGGAATTTCCGAAGGAAAACTGCGCACCCACAACCGCATCGACTTCGTCGTCGCGTCGCGTTAGTTCTGGTCGGTTTAGATACCGCCAAATTCCACGGCGGTTATCGCACAGCTCGAACTTTATCGTCAAGTAACGACGATGGTTACTTGCCGGTGGGTGGTTCGCGAGTTACGTCGAAGTTGGTCTTCTCGAGAGCGGGGAATCCTTTAACCGTATAAGCTATAACAACGTCGAGTGTTGATCACGTTTAACATCCGCTGATATTTAACTATTAATTCCACATTCGATGCGATTGTAATCCGCGCGCGCGGTGTTCGCACAATTCGCGTCAGAGGTCGATGCAAGTTTTATCGCGGATTAAATGCGTCCTACGATTAGTTATGTAACGGCCCCGCCGTTAATCGCACAAAATTCGGTCGAAAACGTAAAATTTGGTCCGGGGGACTCGCGAACGAGAGAGTATAATTGTTATATGACTGCGCGTTGGGTTTTCTCGCGGGGGAGGAAGGCGCTTATAATCCGATTCTCTCCCCCTTCGCTCTCTGTTTTCATAGCCGCGTTCTCATACCCGCGTCTCTCTATAACGTCCTTTTTTTTTTCTCTCTGCCGAGTCACTTTGCCCGTTCCATCCACCGCGCGCCCGCGCCCGCGCCGCGTCGCCGTAATCAGGTTGCCGCTTAATGCCCGTGAAACTGAATAAAAATGCAATAGAGCGTCACGAGGTTATCGAAATCCACTTTCCCGTAGCGCAGTGCGCGCTGCGTGCCATGCTATATATCGATTCGTCCACTTTGTGAGCGGACGGGCGACGCGCGACGGCTCGCTCGAAAACACATTGGCCCGCGGGCAACGCGGGAGTGAGTGTCGAGGACGAATGGGGGTGGCGGAGAGGAGTGTATGGGTAACGCCGATGCTGAAGAGGACCGAGAGAGAGAGCGAAGGGTCGAGGCAAGCTGCTTTCTAGCCGGAGCGCCGGAGCGGGGAGGCTGGAGGGACCGGGACCGGGTGGTAGGGCGCGCTTTCGCCAAGTTCCTCGGGAGAGAGCTTGACCGGGACGTTGACGCCGGAGAATCGAGGTCGGCGAGCGCGGTTGAACTTTCTGTCAAAGTGTACGTGTTGTACAGCGGGTAGCCCCTCGATCACCCGGGCGAAATCAAAGCGTAAAATCAGCGAAAGCTTTTAATGCCGGAGCACGGAGGAGAGAGTCGAGTGATCGAGGTTGGCGCGGTACGCTATATTTTTCTTCTCCGCCGGCCGCGCCGCGCCGCGCCGCGCGCTTCGCATCCATCTGCCCATCGCCACCCCTTTCCCTCCCCTTCCCCCCCCCCCCCCGAGTCCGACACTGCGCCCTGCGCCTCAATTTTTTCATGTGCAGTCAAACGGGGAGCATTTCAGAGACGGGCTTCGATCGCTCCTCCGAAAACGCCCGCACACGTAGTAGTATTAATGCAAATTTACAGCCGCCGCGCTTATTTCGCGCTTTCTCGCTTTCGAAGAATGCGATCGAAGGAGACTGACGTTTTGGGGGATATCAGTTTATCGGGAAGCCCGTCGCGATGCGGCAGGAAAGTTCACATCTTGCGCTATTTGTTTTGTGCGATGCAAAACTTGATAAGGCATGAAATTGTCGGTAAACAACTCGGAGTCTCGAGTCTTACTTTGATTTACCGAGAGAGCAAAGATCGCAGCGAGATACACCAGCATCCAGGCACCAAGTTTGCAGTTTCGGTTGCCGCATGCTCGCGCGCGCCAACTCTCTTTTCGAGTTTGCGTGAATAAATTCAACTTTGTGCTTCCACATTAAATAATATCACCGCGCGCCGCCGTGCTAAATTTCTTACATCAAGAAGCGGGAAATAAATCAAGAAAGACAAAGGCGAACTTATTGGCTCCAAGGTTTCTCGCAGATCATACACCCCCCCCCCCACTCCCAATGGGATCGATCCCGGCCACAATAATCCGGTTAAATCGTAGCCGGCGCCATGATTCTGGAAACTGGACGTAGCTGACCAGCCGAGGCCTTAATAGCGTACGGCAATGCACGCACAGAACCGCTGTTGCGTAACGCGACGCAAGCTGCGGCCATATTTAACCGTGACAACGAGTCGCATGCAGTTGTCCGCGTGGCATTTATACAGCCATACACAGGCACGGTACATGTGCAATTTGCAAACGGCACCGGGCGATAATGGCGGCGCCCGGAGACGTATTAAAGGCGAATTGCGAAAACAACGACCGGCGGTGGAGCGGCGCCATAACTCTGCCCGGCGGATGACCGACGAGCTCTTGCTAGAGCTCCTCCGGGTGCCGTTGACCCTTGAGTGACCCAACGTGACAGGCCGTAACGACTGGAGGAGAGACCCCTCGGAGACCACTCTTGATGAGGGTCCAAGATGGATACCCGGCAATATTTTCGCGCGCGAGGTGTCGCGACGACTTTCCCCGAAACTTCTCTCGTCCGTTAACTCTGTCGTCTTTGGTGGTGGTGGTGGTGGTGGTGGTCGTCGTCGTCGTCGTCGTTCTCGTCGTTGACGGCGTCGTGGGAGCACGAACGCGAAAGAAGACGCTCCGCGCGATACAGAAAAGTTTCGACGCCAACTCTATTCTCTGTTTCTCGCTACATACGTGTGTTCCGAGAGCGAGCCGACAAATATTGCCGCTAGCACCGGCTGGTTGGATGCATTTCCCGCGGTGGCTCTATATGTGTATTCCAGGAAGTGCATCTGCTCGCATCATTATTAATAATCCCTCTCTGTACGTGTTCGCCCGCGTGGCGGTCAAGCCGTTTTATTTGGCTGCTTCCGGGCATTTGTAGGAAGAACAAATCAATCCTATCCCATAGTCATTTCCTGTATCTGTCACTAGATTTTTCATTTTTCCGTGGATATAGCTTCAATATCCTCTTTTCTCGTTTGTGTATAATATAAGATACGCCTATTTCGTCCGAGTATTTTTCAGCGTCACGCTAAGCATACATTACGCATTAATCGTATCTTCGAATGACGCTACATCCTCTTTTCAGTTCGTTTAAAAGAAACTACAACGTACAGATGAATGAACGAAGATAAGGTGCAAAATACAGACCGAAGATAGACGATTTCAGCGAACGATTTCGCTGCCTTTCGCTTCCTATAACTTCCTCATTTTGTTCAGTACAATAAAATTGTCCGCGCCGTTTCCTCCCGGTAGCGACATTTATCTTAGATTAATCTAGGAAAGTGGGTTCGTCTCTCGTCGATATAGTTTTCGACTCGAGTCAGAAGTGATAAACGCCGGGCTTCGTTTCTTCTGCTTTATAGCGGAGCTAAGACAAGCGCGGTACTTATGGAACGCTGGATAAACCAACGTTGCCGCGCGACGATCGACGTTATTTCCGAATCCTCTTGAATTTACTTTGCCGAGATATAAATCGTTGGAATGAAAGAAGCGTTGTTTCCTCGAAAATGACGCACTCAACATTTATTACGATAAGACATGCTTTAGAAACATGTATTTTCTAAAAAGTATTCCATGCAATTTACGTATAATACCATTGCATGAAAATATTAATTAAGAGTTGTTAGTATATCAGAAACGTTTCTTTTTCTTACTTCTAACAATAAGGATACAGTTAACAAGACAAGACTCTTACAATGTATACAGACGATAGTGTTAAGTTTTCCTCGCTGGCGTCTCTCGATCGCAAATCGGTTCTGGCATGCGAACACGCGCGCGCGTAGCTGTACACTGTAAGATAATTCCATCTCTGCTCAATATGCAATCAGGTAATAAGGCACTGCTTGATGACCCGGAGGTGTATCAGTGCCTGGAGCAGGCGTTAACGCAAACGAACTTTGCTTCGTTACCTGCTTGAATATTCAGGAGTTTCGCGCGTGCCCGCGGCCATTTGCCGAGGCTCAATATGTTTGGCAATATGTAGATGGCCCCCATAAATATCGATGGCGCATAAGGGATGCCTCGTGGAGGTGTATCGCCGAGGTGTGGGGTGCATCGAGGTATCGTCGCATCCTCTGACGTTGCGATCGTAAACTGGCGAACCCGCCAAACGGCAGTCGACGCGATCCCTCAACGTCGTCGCGAGACGCTTCGAAAGGCTCCCAAGATTTCTCGCGGATTGATCGCACGGATATTTTGGAAAGCCATGCAATGTGTGAGCAACGTCGTGAGCAGCGTATCTTCGCGAATCAATTTAGAAAAAAATAGAAACGTTTCTTCGAGTTCAGAGAATAAGTTTTTAATTTAATGGCTGCGTGTACACCGTGAACTTAGGCCGCGGCCTATATCTCAAATTCGACCTAAATTAATTTAGGCGAATTTGAGGTATAGGAATTTAGGTCGAACTTGAGATATAGGCCGCGGCCTAAGTTCACGGTGTAAACGTAGCCAATATCTAGATTTTTTTTATCAATATGCAATAAAAATACAATATTTTTTGCGCAATAATAAATTTATAATTAATCATTGTAAAATCTCACAATATTATTTTCTTCGTTTAATTCAGAAAGGTATTCTAAAAGAAACAATGTTATTTTCGATAAGTTTGACTGAAAATTTTCGATAACCACTGATCACGGAGCTTATAGATAAAAGTGAATGATAAAATAAATTTACCCTGATGTTTTCCAACGTTACGTTATATACTTGGAAGAAAACTTGGCGGATACGATGGCACGATACGTTTGACCCGGTATGATAAGGTCCATCGCGTTCGATGGCGACTCGTTCTCGTTTCTCGAGTCCCGTTTGTTTAGCAATATCACGGGGCTTAGTTACCATTTCTAATCCAGTCGAGTCAGCGACAGCAGTTCTCTTTACGAGCGTAGTCCGCAGGAACGACGTATCGTTCGTAGGATAGCGCGCGCGGCGTGTATCTTCGGTGTGCACGCTCTTAACGCTGGTACGGTGAACGGCGAATGGTACCGATATGCACAACTTGGGAAGTCCTTGCGAAAGTTGTTACCGCTGTAACATTCAAGCGCGTTTGATGGAAGCATATAAATGTAAATGTAGGCACACGCTGCGCGCGACCTATGCATAAATAGAACTTCCGCGCGTATTAGACGAAAGGAAATGAAAATTCTGCTTGCGCACGAAATACGAAATGTAATAAAGCGGCGTTATTCCGCAAGCGAGATTTCCATAAACAACGCTGTAAAATTCGCTAATATTTTCTACAATCTCGCGCAATCTCCGCGCGCCGGGAAGGATTCCGATGCGACTGACGACGCGTTAAATGCCTTTTGTGGAAGGATCAATCCCTTTCGTCGACAAACAGACCGTCTCTTCCGCCGTGAGGACATCGCGTATTTCAATGATCGACCAGACGTTGCGCGACATCGCGACGTCATGCAGGCGTCGCCGGCGACGCGACGGACCGATAATTCTAAGTATCGACGTGCCGTCCTCCCACGAGGACACGTCGCCATCAGGAGGCAATTCATATTAAAGTCCCGTGCGATCGGGTCGGGATTGGTCCGGTGGATCTGGGGCAGGCAGTTGCTACATTGAGAATCGTAAAGGATGTCGGGGAGAGGCGATCCCGAAGGTTTTCGTCCTAGACGGAGAGAAGCCGAAGGCAAGGCGGTTGAGAATGGCCGAGGCAGTTCTATGGGCTGGCTTATCGCTTGCGAACAGGCGCGCTTTTTCCTCCGGCTCTCTTTTCTCGCTTTTCCTCCCTCGGTCATTTTCCCCAAGCACCGTACGCTCCCCGCGATGCGATGCCGCCATCCATTCTCTCTCAGCTCGTCCTCCCCTTTGCAGCACCACATTCGCTCTTACATCCCGCCATGCACGTATAGCGATCCTATCGCCAAATTATACTTTTATCCCACCGTGTATATTTGCCACTTCCTTACAAGCGTTTAATGCGCCGGATTATACGATGCATGAATGTCGAGAATATATCCCTTGGCCGTTGGTTCTATTCGATTCACCGCGATGTACATATATCACGACGTTAGTCAGATTACGTTTATGAAAAAGAGGTCTGTATGCCTTAAAGCAAAATGATGATCGGCAGAATTACGATCGGTTTAAAGGGTTGTCTTGATGTAATGATATAGCGAAGCGTTTTCTTGTTCGAGAAAATCGTACCTGCGCGTTATTATGAGATCTCCGAGAGGGAAACGCGAGAGACGTCGTTTTCGAGAAAAATAACGACTCTAATAATCCCGATAGGCAGGTCGGTTTTCCTCCGCCCCATCTTTAAGCCCTCGTGCCATCCCTCCAGCAGTCGCTTTTCGGAATCGCACCGGCGAAGAAACTGTTTTCGGGAAGGACTTTTCTCCTCCCTTTCTCGCCCCTCTTGCTCATCTCTATCTCTATTCTGCCTTTTCCCTCGGATCTTCTTCTCTTTCTACCTGACGCGCAGGGGTAGATACTCGCGCGCCCAGATATTTCGAGGGTTTCCCATTTCCACCCCCGGGGGCGAGGAATATAGGAGCAAGTAAAGGGGGATGGAAACGAGCACAATTCGCATGGGGGAGAACCTCGACCTTCCTCCAACCTTCACCCGGAACTGCCGGATAACATCGATCCGAAACATTCGAGTGCGGGGTGACTGTATCAGCGTGCAAGAACCGGAACAGAGCAGAAGAAGGTCAATTATCGTGGTCTGATACCTCGCTCGTCGTTTCTTCTATTTTCCTTCTCTTACCTGCTCTTCCCCAGTCTCGCCGTTCGCTACATTTAGGAATCGTTGAGCTTGCAAGTTGCTGAAAGCCGGACATTTCAGGGATTTAAAGAAGTTATAAGGGTTAAGAGGGATTTGCCTGGCATACTTATAGCCAGGTTTATAACGATTAGACTTCTTGAGCTCCAGACACACTCTTCGATTATTCGCTTGTAATTATTTCACACTTGCGATAGACATCAGATATTGCAAATTGGTGCGAGTATCATCTCGGACAGTTATTATATATATTAGCTTAATTAATGATCGATAATATATTCTCTCCGAATTCCCCGGATGTGTTCTCTCGCGACCTTTTCGTTCATTCTACTTTAGATCGCACGCGCTCGCGATCTTTTTCATATAGCTACGTTCCTTCGCGTCTCGCCCGCTCATTCCCTCTCGCGTTACGGTGCAATTTCTCTCCCTCCGCGCCTGTGTCAATCTCTCTTTCTCTTTCGCCTGGAAACGTACTGGCCCGAGGGGGTCACCGAGTAATTGGTTTCATTCCCGAGGAGACAGGCTCTCGTCCCGAGTTCGGACTGGTGCCACGGTATCCCGGAATCCAGGCGTCTCGGTGCTCTGTAGCGAGCACGGCCTGCCGTAGACGGCTAAGTAACGTACTTTCCTCGGATAATTATGCAGATGAAGCCGTTAGTTATGATAACGCCGCTGAGGACTTGGCTCTGCCTCCTCTCCGGCTATCTCCGGCCGAAATACGTGGCTTCAGCAAATCTGCGACTAGTTTTCCGTACACATACGTAAGCAAACCCTACGGCGATCTAAGATGTGCATTGACAATCGACAATACGGAAACTATAAAAATGTATTGCATTATCTTTTGTTTTATCAAACAATAAACAGGTCATTATTTGCGTTTGGTTTTTTCTCACAAATCTATATATTTTATTTTTTATCTCGAATTATAATAAATAATTAGTTCGTACGTTGAAGCTTTATAATAAATTTATATTCAAGACTTTTAGGTGCTATATTACTGATGAGGTCATATTCCAGAGCATATTTTATAAAATATGAAATTATACTAATGAAATTGTGTGATTGCAAGAGATCTTAAAATAACGAAGGTCAGGGCATTCCATTAAATTCGGTTGTAACGAATGTTTATACATATATGTAATCGCCGATTAATTCTCCGGTAAACGCGGAGAACCGCGTGTTTGCCCGGTGCGTATCTTTTGCAGGCAGGCAGATGTAGTGTGGTATTTACGTACTCTCCACGATCATGGAGGCGCGCGTATGCATCGATATTCACAACCGTCATTTACGGACCGCCACCGTTGTCATTTGGAAACAATTATCGCGCGCTTTCCCGTTGCGCTTAACGCTACGGCACAATACTGGGACACATCATTTTGTGCCGTAGTGGTTCGGAAAACCAGATAACGCGGCGCGTGATATGCAGGATCGTAAATTCAGATTTTATTAGCGAAACAGCACGCGAACGAAACGTCGCGTCGTTTGTCCTCTCTCTCTCTCTCTCTCGGTGTGTGTAGGAATTAATTGAACGACCCGTGCTAAATGATGCACGATTTAATAAAGTGCGCGTCTCAGAGACCCGTAAATAGGGTTTGAACTACACTCTCGACGGGAATTGCACCGTGCATCGCGGATGTAAAGCTCGATCGTTTTCGCGTTGTCGATTCGACAAGGACCGAAAGTGAAAACGTGAGAGTAATTACTTTTATCTATAATATCAATATCTCTCTCCTTTCCGTTCTTCCCTCTATCTCCTTTTCTTTTGATATTAATTAATAGTATTATTAACATTAATTGATCCTGTTAGTATTAGGGACCGTTACATTGGATATTAATTAAATATTGATATCTGAAATCCAAAGATTTATATAGAGTAATAATCTACTTGTGGAAATTACTTCTAGGATACTCTCTATAAAGAGAGGTCTTTATACTTTTGTAATATTAAATTTTTACGTCGTGTGCTCTTATATATGCGCGTTGTTCAATATTGAATATTTCACAAGACTGTAATATATTAAATTTAAGTATCTCTGTGCCTGTACGTCGTTTCGGCGTGTCTTCGACGCTCGCAATTTATTATTAATTTCTTTTTCTCTAATTTTACGCCAACTCGCCCTTTAATAAATAATTTAACGATTTAATCGTATTATAATGTGATTTTACGGAATATCGAGCACTAATTAATCATTCACGTCTCATCGTAAATGGCAATTTTACGGGTAAAATCGATAATGTCATTAATTAGAAAGCGTATCCTTTGGTGGCGGAGATCGATCTATATTAATGCGACCGTCAATAATCCTATCCTTTCTCACGAACGGGCTCGAAGGAGGTTTTCTCTAGGAAACCGAGCACGTGAGACGATTCCGACTTGCAAGCCGTGGGCGCTCTTAATTGTGAGCGTGCGGCCCGTGGACTTAAGGGTGTAATATTAAGGGCGAACGTGACTACTGACCGCAGCACATCGGTATTCCCCTTCAGGTTCCTGGCATACCGTTATGCCTATACGAAACGTGACGTCATCAACCGCAAACACGTATCTGACAAATGCGCGGGAATAAGCCTTTACGCGGATCTTCATTTGCATCTATCGCGCTACTCGAATTTTCAGTTTGAACTTCTTCCACCCACACATCTCCAAATAACGGGATTAACCTCGCTGAAATGTTTATTACGTGAATTATTAATTTATATTAACGTTAATTTACATGGCCGCATCTATACCTATACGCGATAACGCTATACAGTTTTCGAAATAAATCGATTATTTATTCATGAATATAAAATAAACAGGAAAACACTTTGTTTGCCTTTCGCGATTATTTATAATCTAGATAAATAACCATGTTGATTAACATTATAAACTGTTTGCTGAATTCTAAAGCAACGGTTATATTAATAATTAAATGATTCAATGAGATTGCAAATAACCAAGGATTTGTATAGTTATCAAAAATTTTCATTGCTCTTCGCATTGTCGTGATTGTTCTCATATACATATCTTGTTTAATCTTTGAAAGCGATATTGAGAAACTGAAATTCTGGTAATTAATTCGGGAAACGCGCCCTCGTTATAATGATTAACGGTCGGCGCTCGTGCAGGATCGCATCGTAATCCATCCGTGCTTATTAATCGCATTACTCTTACATAACTGGCAGTATCATTATAGCGGTAGCTCATGTACTTGCACGTAAACACCCCGGAATCTTGCTTCGATGTGTTTGTATTACGACACACATATTTCGTGCGCGCTATAGGAATTAGGATACCTATATTTGCACGAATTCGTGAGACGGAATATCAAGCATCAGCGAATTAAAAAAACTTTCGGCGCACGTGGTGTACACCAAAGTAACGCAATACATTACCATTACATTTCTGGGCTATGCTAAATTAACTCGACCCTTCCCCCCCCCCTCCCCGCCCCGACGCGTAGTCTTCCATCATCCGGAATACCGAATAAACATCAAAAGTAACACGCGCAAAACTGCACGTGTTCTTTTATTCTCCATTGTTCGCCGCCGAACGTACGTTCCATCAAAAGCGAAACACGGGATGGGGCACAGAGAGAGAGTGATACTCGATATTTCGTGCCGTTCGAAGCGACAATGCGTATGAGCTCCGGTGCACGGCACGTAAAAATAGGAACAAGTTTCGCCCACCTGGCCGGAAATCGCGCAGCCAGACGGTCAACGCGGAAAGAGACGAGCGGGCAACCATAATTGCAGTGCAGACGTGTCACCGAATCGACTTCGTAAAGTATCCTACGTGTTCTCTCTCTCGGAACAATTTTACTGCTGTCATATACGTAGCTCGCTGCCGTACGTATTTTATCACTCTCAAAGAATACAGCGATTATATGTATGTATAAAGAGAGACACTAAATACCATATTGCAGATTTTTCAGTGGAATTCAGTGGTGCCCTTCAATAATTCCGCGCTAGAAATGCATATACGCGCAATATGCAACGTCAACGGAAACACGAGACTGACCTTTCAACGCGCTCGAATAAATGTTTGATAACGCATACTCGCAGTTCGAGGCCGCAATACAAATCTCTCTTTACATCTCGTGTGATATTTATTTCTTTTTTTTATATAACTGTGAACGCTCTTGAGTTTGCTGAATCTACCATCCTTGTTTCTTCTCATTGCGCTGCGCGTGCGGAATTCCCAGTGGCTTAATGCGAGAACAAAGGAAGGCCTACAAAGACGGCCACGAAATTCGCTCATCCGCGCGAGCAGCGGCATTGTTTACCCGGGGCTTGTTGCTCGATCGCGCCCTAAGCCCATCCCTGCAGTTTTGATTTCGCATTGCTGTCCGAGGGCACGTTCGACGTGGTCGCGACGTGACGAATCCGCTTGACGTTTTGCGCGGGTAGGTATCTAAACTTTATTAGGCCGCGTTTACGCGCCAGCTTTGGATCCAATAGACTTGCGATTGGCGCCCCGGTATTCGTATCTGTCGCGTGAATGCACTACGTGCCGTCAGACCGCGCCGGCAAACGACGCCGATTGTTTGTATTAATTATTGTAAGTCACGTATTCGGCGCATTCGCGGCGTCGCTGTTCGCGCATAATTTAATCAGAGGCTCAAAAGCGAAACTACAAAAGGGCATCGCGAAAGGGTACGTTCGCTGCATCTGTAATAATTTGGCAGCTTCAACATTTTCATCCTCCCAACCGCAACGATAATCTGACTAATCTGCGTATATTCGCTGTTTTTGTTAAATTTTATGGATTATGTATTTGATTCGCGGACGAAATTTAAAATATCCTTATCAACAGTTTCTGCCTTTTACAATCCGTTGATTTCCGTTTTGAATATCTATCTTATATTTATATTTTTGAGCCCACTCTCATAATGCAATGTGCAACAATCCATTGTTTCTGCGCACGCTTATCATATTGTTACTTATTCTTTCGACACTGCAATCGCTCTAAATTTTTAATTTACGTAAATTGTTTTTGAATATTCGTGATTCGTGATCACGGGATTCCGCGCTTCCCAGTAATAGGCACTTTTAGTATTTAGTTAGATTAAAACTAATAGAGCGCAAATAAAGTTTCTTTCGTCTCCTCGCATCGTCCAAGAGTTTTCCGGAGAATGCAGGCGCGCTTCTGGAAAAAAAATGGGGCGAAATTTATTTAAATCTCCATTCGCGTCTGACCGGCCGGAACGGCCCGGTTTTCGTCGCAGTAACCCTCGCAATGCTTCTCGAAGGAGGAAGAACCGCTTCACCACACCGTGCTTCCGACTCCGGCCGGATTTTATAGCGTATTCGATCCTTCTTACTCTAAGGAAATACGAGCTACTTTATCTTGATGTTCGCTCCATTTCACTCGCTCACGCAGTCGTGTCCCTGTTTTATCTTCGGATTAAGAAACAAAGCCTGGGGAAGCAGAGGGGGGGGGGGGGGGGGGGACGGGTGCGGAGTATGGATTCTCTTCATTACTCTTGCCTGTGCACATGATATACGTCGTGTATATCGCGTTTATATAAAGTTCTCCTCCGTCGCGCGCGTCTCCTACGTCTACGATATTACTACTGCGCGCTAATAATGAACGTTTTGAAAATAACATTTATCGATCGCCTCCCCCGTCCGTCCACCCTACCACCTTCGACCTTTTCTCAAAGACGCTCGCCGAGATAATCCTCCGTCGACGTCGTGTGCGCGCTTCAACCCGGATACTCCTCTCGTCATCTTTATGTCTCTCTCTCTCTCTTTCTTTCTCATCCCCGAATGTTTCGCTCTTTTCCTCCCCGTTTCACTATTGATGCAAAGCGAAAATGTGTGCTATCCGTTTTTTTCCCTCTCCTCGCGCTTCCATGTTGTCCCCTTCGGTCAGCTTCTCGAGGAGTCATGAAGCCGGAGGAGGGGGAGGGGGGGTGGAGAAACTTTCGCCGCGTTTCCATCCGAACGTGACCGATCTGACATCTCGAGGGGACCCCGCCAGATTTCCCCAGATAATAATACTTCTCTCTTACAACAGTTTCAACAGTCGCGTGAGTAAGACTTGGGGGAAGGGGGGAGGGGAGAGGGGGAGAGAGGAGAGTAATGCCGGGATGCCGGGAGTTCTCTCTATCATGCCAACCGTCCGAGCGAGCGTTTACGTTATGCTCTTAAATGAAAGGCGCCGCGATGCCGTCGCCCCATGGGAACGTCGAGATTGGCACATTCTGTCGGTGTGATTCGACTATGATCCCGGCCCGCGATAGAAACTCGCGGGAGAGGCTCCGTCACGTAGCTCGTGACACGGTTTCCCGCTCTGAGATTTGTACGTTCATTCAATCCTATATATGCCTTAACGAAACATCAGTATATGGTCGTGGCTCACTTCCGCGTATTCTTTTATCAATAGCTTGTATTTGGGGCGTGAAGCAATGCGAAAGCAGGTCGGACAGTGATAAAAGCGCGCGGGAATGAACCTGCAGACCTTTCAGTGTTAATTCGTCGGATTGCAATTTAGTTTCGACGGATCATTACGGGCGTGCACAATTTTCCACGTGCACTCTCCGTGTAGCGCGATAAAGAAAAAGCACACGCGAGGGCGTGGGTGTAGGGGGAAGGCTTTCTTCGCGCCGATCGGGCGTGAAGCCCGAAGGCATCGAACGTAGCCGGGGCTACGCCGTAATGACGACGTGATGGATGACCGCAACGCGGAAGCCCCGCGGCAAGCTATGGCCTTCGAAGCTTGCTGTTACCCCGTCCAATATGTCGACGGTGCTCTTCGTGGGCGCCACAGGGAGGGAAAGCGAGGACGAGGGGAGGACGGATCTCGGGTCTCGTTCAGCGAGGCGTGCCATGAGCGATAGCCGGAACGCAGCGGAGGCGATACCTCGAAACTATACGCGACCTCCTCCGTCCGTCGGCGCGGCACCGCAAGCGATTCCCGCGCGATTCAATTCCTTAATACCTCTATTCCCCTGTCTTGTGTCCTTCCTTTCGCTATCTCGTTCCTCTTGATCCCCCCCCCCCCCCTCCCCGCTTGCTCCGCGCGCTTCTCTCTCTTTTTTTTCTTCCGCTTCATCCCTGCCCCGGTGGTTCACAGCGGGCTGGGGCTGTTACCGTCGACGCTGACGCACACGCGTGCAGTGACTGATTCCGCGGATATATTAGTTCCATCGATTCCGGGTATCAGCCTCCTCTCGAACGTCCGTTCGAACCGTCGGCAGCCGTCCTGGTGCTCGCTTTAATGGATGACGAGGGAAAAGAACGAGTAATAGCGGAGAGATTAAGCCTTTCAGACTCGAGGGTATTAAGTTTTGGACGGGAACGAAAGAAAGGAAAGGGGTGGGGGGGGGGAGGGGAGAGGATAAGGGCGGTGGGAAGTATCGCGAGACACGACGGGAGCTGCTGGGGATTTCGAGAGCCCGATAAAGAAGGACATTTATATCTCGCTCGCCGTGATCGGTGCTCGACGATTATCGACCTGAGAGACGGCAGCATTAAGAGAGAAAGAGAGAAAGAGAGGAAGAGAGAGAGAGAGAGAGAGTAGGAAAAGAAAGAGGCGAGGGCAAAGTTTTAACAAGGAGTTCGAGAGCTCAGCCTGACAGTGTTGAACACGTGGATCGGTGTGCTCGATCGCGTGATAGAGCGTACCTTTTTTTGACGTACATTGTCTCGCACGCGAACACCGTCCAAGAGGAGACGAGTACGTTATGTCAGAGGTCATGGACAATATAATTTTTATTAGCGTCACGTTACACACGTAGCGTTAAAGACGTATAAAAAGCAGACGCGGCCGTTGAAATACGTGTGCTGTATTTCTTAACGATAATGCCTGTCGATACTGGGCATGTAATCATCAGTGGCATATAACGCACGACTAGACTTGCCCGTCTTATAACGATTCTTTTCATGTCATTTTCGAATTTTATTATTATTGTGTGTAATAATTATCTTAATAATTTACCTGAGTTTCCATTAATATTAATTTAATATTTGTCTCTTTTGCCATGAATTTCGTCAATTTCAATGCATGTAAAACTAGTATGTAATGGTAACGTTTTGAAGATAGCGCGCGCAATTTGTGTATTACGCGCGGCTGCATCCTTTATGCCATTGGGGTTCGAAAGACGGGTCTTCGCTCCAAGACAAGAAAGCTTTATGCCTTTACGGTCCAAATGGCGGACTGCCGGATTAACCCATAGACGGCTCGAAGTGATGGTAACTTTGCCCCAAGGTATCGTTACGGAACGCCGAAGAGGACTGAAACGCAATGGGAAGCAGCTATATGTTGCTGCGTTATCGTCTTAATTGTTCAAACTCGAAAGTTTCCTTCCCTGGAACAGTACTCGCCCGTCATGGTTTCATATACGCGGGATTACATATATAATACATTCCTAAGACCGCTCTCGTGATTATAAATTCCACAGTAAATTCGAAATCAATCTGTTTTAAGCGAATATTTCGATTGGCCCCGTTATCTTGTTTCGTAACTTTTAATATTCAACTTCAAACAGCTTTATAAGTAGCACGTATTAAATTGCTTTCTTTATGAAATTTATGAAATAAGAAATAAAATTTTGTTGTTTGTAATTTCCGAGCATAATTCGTAAGAACTCATGAATCTCAATTATTTATAGCTTGAGAACGCTATCGAAATTTTGATATATGAAAAGAAACAATAGGTATTCTTCGTAATTTGGTTTTCGGTGCCCAAGGTTGATTGAGAGCACGAAATTTATCGCTTTGCAAAGCAACGCCGAAATATCGAAAACGGCAAAACGGACTGTATTTTGCAAGTGTAATTACATGCGTAACTCCATCATTTTTTTAAGGCTAATCGACGCGTGTGCGTCAGATTTTCAACGGAATTAATTGCGCGCATACATTTCAAGATCGCTTCACGAAATTTAATTATCATGCATTCGTTAAATGATTCATATGCATGCGCATTAAATTCAATGCCCCGCGAGTTTTTCGTACAGTGTATCAGCGCGTGGCATGGCATGGCGGACGGGTACGGGAAACGCGATACCGCATTGATTCTGTACCAAATATTAAATTTTAATCAGACTGTCGATCTTTCGATCAAAAAATTGTTCTCCCTGTCAGGATGTAAAATAATATGAAATGCACACGAAATATTTTGATTAAAATTTCGTCGTCGAAAAGTTTTCATTGAAATAGACTACAGATTCTATAGAGAGAGGGTTAAATTACATATAGTAGTTTATGAAAAGCGATCGAAACATGGACATGTTTCGTTTTGTATGCTTCGTATCTAGTCGCATATTTGTACGATATAGGATATACCGCGCGTATAAAGAACGGGAAGTCGATTCGAGCAATGAATTGTCCTTATCCATTACGGTTTGTATAATAAAATTTCCTGCAATGTTCAATCAAATGTGCATTGAATCTTGGAGATCTCTAAAATACGTATTACAGTTAACGACGTACGGAGCGTACGATCATAAATCCTAATTACAAACGCATAGACATTCACATGGGGACTCCAGTAAATATTGGACGTATTCCAGTGAATTATTTTTTTTTTATTTTAATTGAAACTAGTTGGATCATTCAATTGTGATATCCGGATAGGTAGGAGGAAAGGCATACTACTATTACGTTTTAATTGTGCCAACTTAGGGGACTTCGTTAACGCGGGGCGGCTGCAATTACGTTGGCAGGTACCACCCTGCTGCGAACCGGGGGGACATTTTTCCATTACGCTGAACCTACGGCGCCTGAATTGTAATAACGAGCAGCAGGGAAATAAATTAATGAAAAATATATTAAAAGTTGAGACCGTTCCGTGACGCAATAGAACGAAGCATTACAGCTTGTTTCGCAGTTTATATACGAAGTAACCAGTAAAGACGAGGAAGAGAGAGAGAGAGAGAGCCTTCAGGAAATATATTCGTTAAGTATTTTTCCTTTACTTCAAACGCAGAGTTGCCGCGCGCGCGCGCTTAGCGACGATGGAATTAACGAAGGATTCAATTAGCGTAAATCCATCAAGTGCTAATTGCGATATACACTGCGCCTACCGTTTCAATAATGTACAAAGAAAAAGAAAGAAATATATGCATCCGCTGGCGTTACTGTAACTGCAGAATTTAATGATTATTCTCTTAAGTGTGCTAAAGTTGTGCGGCGCCTCACAGGAAGTAAGCTTCCATTAAACTAACTGACAGTAAAATTACGTTTGCTGTAATACTTGTCCATCATAAGCAACCTTGCTGCGTCGCGTCACAGACGGAGGAATAAAAGTAAAATACCTATTTCGTGGATCGTAAGAGAAATTTTAATATTGTATATCAAATATCTCGATTTCTAATTAGAAAAGTCTAACACATATTGTTATTCGTCCGTAATTAACAACCGAAACGCTGGTAATGGCGGTTTTTAGAAAGTTATAGACGTCCGTGGGGATGCATTGATACCGCACTTGGTGGAATATTTCTGATGTTATATGCTTTCGTACAAAAACTTGTTCATTCGACGTATTCATTTTTGGTGATTCATCCAAGGCAATTATCGAGGATGGATCGTGTAAATTCACTTGAACGGACGCGCGTCAACACGCGCACGAATACGGGCTGTCTGTTTATTACCGAACCGACTACTATTTCTACCGCAGTTTGCATCAATTGTTTCTCGACGTGATAAAAGAGCTGCAGCCTGACTAATTGCAGTCGAAATTATCCCACGGATTGTTCGTATCATCGATACATTGAAAATAACTTGATTCATAAAAAACTGTAGTCTACGTATATCTGTATTGAAATTAATTACAGAGATGCAATATCATACTTTCAGCCTTGTTTTCACAAATGAGATTAATAGCGATTGAACGTTTACCTTGTCGAGATTACGCCTTCCGATCTGCAAAGAATCACAAATTATCTCTATGTCGGTTGCAAACGAGAAGAGAAAAATATAATTACGACGATATTATTCTTGCTTTTTCCCTTGAATTTTATTTAATGGATTTATTTGGCGCGCCCTAAAATTCTGTTAAAAACAAAACTCAAATAATAACTATTGTATATTTCGCACAATATTTTCGATCGCACAATAGCTGCTGCCTTTGAGAGAGGCTCGCGTTCGTTATATATTGACTGCATTGCTGCCGAATTCATTATAACCATGATTAATTACGAGATTGGTTTGACGCTACGAGCAATATCATCAAAGTGGGATGCACATACAAAATTTTTTGAAAATATATTTGTTCAATTGGTATTCGATATTTCTCTCTCTGCCCGTAGTTCAACAGTAACATTCCATTATTATGTAATGAAAATATATTAACTTCTACACAACGCGCACACCTCGATTAATAATAGAGATTTCGTATATTTACTTTTTTATATTAAAATGGGATATTTATGGATATCAAATATAGGTTTAATTATGACGGAGCTTGTATGATGGTCGGCGCTTATATTACTCAAAATTAATAATAAATCCTGTTTATCGATTGTATGGAGGTTTAAATTACCTGTTATTGTTATCCTAACATTTTTAGTCGACTATCAATTTTATCGTTGAAAAATATTGCGGCTTGATTGTTACATTTACGCTGAGATATCCTTTCTTGCATCCATTGCAATGTACGTCACGTAATCTTTTCCGTGCATTTCGACGGTTTGATCAAAGTACCGTTTTTACGAACAATCCGCGAACAACGTTCGTTTCTCCGGGTTAGTCCGTTCGACGTTGCAGGCACATTCGCGCTCGCCTGCAACGAGCTTCAACGTGTCGTTTTTTCCTTTGATGAAACGATACGGCACGCGGAATGCTGCGGCAGTCCTTTGCCGCGCGGCGCCCCGAGGCGAAACCGTCGACGGCCGACAGTGTTGTAACGACGGTGAATTAGCTTCGTTACGGTATCACGGCGGTCGGATACGATTGTACGTCGCGGCGCGGCGACTGGTCCGCGAAATTCGCGGATAGCGGCGCGGATGGCGGGCGGAAGAATATGCTCGGCTGCAGCGAGGCGAACGATTTCGCTTGGCGGTGGAGAACCAGGCGGGCGAAAACCAAAGGGCTGTGTTTCGACCGAGAACGGAATACACCGCCCGTCGCGCCCGCGCCCGCGCCGCGTGGATTAAAGCGTAATTTCGTCGCCGGCTTATGCGACGCGTAATTGCATTGTTACATCCCTCTTATGTATACGTGTATAGACGGCAACGCGGCGGTTTCGGCAGCATGCGACGTCGATGACGGCGACGTCGGGGTTTCCGAAAGCGGCGCGGGTTTTAGAGGGAATTTGTGTAGTTGGATTGGATATACGGAGTTGGCGCGGCGTTGACGCGTCGGTCGTCACCGCCGCGGCGCGGGCGCGCCGCGCGTCTCTCTCCGCTTCTCTTCCGTCCTGCCCGCGGCCCACCACGTCGTCGCGTCGGCCGCCCGTCGTCGTTGGGCCGGAATTAATTTTAAGTTTTAATGGAACGTATCGCGTGCGCACCGTTCGCTTTTACCGGCGACCTCTTACTCCCCGGTCACTCGGTACACGGTCCCCAAGAGCGACACGGCCAGCCGCGCGACCAGACTCGATTCCATTATCGGCACCGAGAACTTCGCGATACTCTTCGGCCGATAGCCAGCTTCTCGCACCCACCTACGCCGTCAAATCCGAAGGTAGTTTGAGTTTCGGCCGAGTTAATCGTGCATGAATACCACAATCAAGGGTGTACCTTATACCGTATACGCGCGCTGCCCACCATACAGCCCTCCCACGAACGTGTACCGGAGCAAACTAAGTTAGCTTGGCTTTACGACGTGGTTTGTCGCGACCAGAATGTCGTTCCCAGATCCCCAGTTCGTGTGACCTCTGACTTTCATTTTGTATGTCCGTCGTTTTCTTTACGTTCAGGTTACACGGTTACAGCATGCGAAGTACAGAAGCGCTATTAAATTTGTGCAACATTGCGTTAATATATGATAGTTTGCTCAGCGCTCTCTGAAAAAATTGTGCGCGTATATTGCTACGGCGCGTATACCTATATACATACTCGTAATGTAGCATTTATTAAACTTTTGCCATATATGCCCGTCACGAATGAAATTTCATCGATCCATCTACGAATCGTTAAGCTTAAAGGATGAAGCCGTGTAATTAAACCTTAACCCTACGACTACCTAGACGCACTAAGGAAAGGCACCGGCGAAAGGATTTAGGCTGTTAATCCCGTTAGCGAAGTTCGTTACACCGATCTCTCCTCTCCGGCGCCTTTTCACCCACGGCCATTTGATTTGCCGACTACGACGTCAAAACTTTTCTCTTTACTCTCTCTCTGTAACACGTTGCACAAAGTCAAAGCCGCTGACAGGATATCGAAATACGTCGCAGCTTTGATTTTGCCATCTTTGTACCTCCGTAAGATTTCGTTAGAAGTTATACTCCTTAATTATTCCACATGATAACTTTTACAAATTGGTCTTTCCCTCTCGGAAGTCGATATTAGGATTTTTACGGATATAAGATTTGAAATAGATTTTTTCATAAAAAAAATTTTTTAAACCAAATAATACCTACATTTACTCCGCCAGTAATGATTAACAGAATTATCATTTTAATCAACTTTAACTGGAAATATTTTTAATCGTCAATTCCAGTTAAAGTCAATTTAAATGATAATTCAGAAAAAAATTTTTCCCTATTATTATCCGAATTGGGAAGGATGACATATCAAAGATTGTATTACGTTATATTTTATTCGTCTTTATGACAATATCATTATTCGAAATATAAGCGAGGTATTCGACAAGCTGCCCAAGTGGAGCAATTTTGAACGAAGATGACGAGTGCAATATAACTTAAATATCGTTGGCGCGGTTACTGTCGGGCAACTTAGCATTGCAGATCGTTTACGGTAATTCGTAAACAGCGACGACGACGAGATACAGTCGAAATGATGACGGTGGTGGATGTTAAACGATTCCTTGTGTTTATCCATTTTCTTCTCTCATCCAATTTCGGATATCGTGTTCAGCGTCTCGGCAGACGCGCGTGATAATAAGCTCGAGAATATCAGGAGCCGGAGTAGCAATATTTCTCGTTGGTAGAAGAAGATCGCGCGTCGGAAGTCCTATATCAACTTTTTCGTGCGGTCTCCCCGGAGATTTCTCTCTCGCGATGATGACCTGTTTATTTCTGTATTCGCATCGTTAAAAAAAAAATACGAGGCACAATATCATGCATACTTTGCGAGGTTCGTATTTCATGCGCGAGGATGTTTTATATGTATAGAATAATATGGAACGCCCAGTGGAAATTAAGCCACTTGTTACGCTGGCTTATTGGAAACTTCTCAGAAAACTTCCTGTTTGCGCTCATAGTCAGAAAAAAAGATCGCGATGAAAGTTCGCACAATTAACGTGGTAAATTATACGAGACGTATATTACACCAGTGGCAAGTTGAAGAAAAATGCGGCGTAAATGACTTCATTCTGTTTAAGTATATATACGAGAGAGAACCAGGCACGCTGATTACGTCGTTCCATACAATATTGCCAGCTTGAGGCGCTGTATTTTCTACCACTCCTGCTATCACGGAAGAGGCTTCTCGAAACGCCTTGACTCACCCTCGGGTGTTTTCGATCAAAGCTTCGCTCTCGACGACAATGGAACGGATATTCACTGTGCGAAAGTGCAAAGAGAGTCCGCGCGCTATATTGCGGATCGCCCTGGGCGTGACTTTGAGAAACCCCGTCCCCCCCCCTCCCCCCCGTCGATCTGATCGAACGACGTATTCGGATATTCGCAACGAGAACGTCTCTCCGTGTAATAAGGCCAGAATTATTGACAAGCGCAACCTTTTCCGAGTTACATGCATAACGCGGACCGGTTCGCGAATTAATATATAGGACGTTGTTACTGCGACACACGTATTTGACCGTCCATCTGTACATTTACTGATGATACAGATTTAATTATACAGCACACTGACTGCCTCGACATGCTCCGTTACATGTGGGATAATGTCGGGCAGAATAAATTTGTACGCCGCGTTTCACGATACCGTCTCTCGTTAAGCCCGATATATGCGCGATCCGCGACGATATTTCTCGGCCAATTTTCAGATATACGTATTTGAAATACGTCGCGCGCGCGCGCGCGACAGAGACAAATTCTCGCGCGACGTCGAGAATTATTAAATTGACATCTCAGCGCGGGACGGCTGACGAAATTGTTTGTGCGATCTTGAGAAACAACAAAAAAAAGAAGGAAGACGTATCTCGTTGATAAGCAGCTGGCTGCTTCCGTCGCATCCGTCCTGGATGGTCAGGGGGAGGCGTTCTTCATGCCATGTCTGAGATATTCAGTGAATGTATCGATTCCCGACTAGGTATTCGCAATGGGGTCTTAAGGAATTTAATAATCCGCGGCATCGGCAACTTTCTAGGGTGCCCTTCTTTGCGGGTACCGGCTGCGTCGTAGTATTCCGACTATCGATCGGTAAATAATTCAATCGGACGTGAGTAATTGCTTCCTAGACCCCTTTCCATCCCCGGGTCCGGCGTTCGCGTTCCACGCTATCATCGCGTTACGCAAATAATTCGCAACGTCTAGCAGAAAAATGATCCCTTAATGATTGATTTATTCATGGTTGGCGTTTTTTGCTTTTTCTTTTTGGTAGAATATTACTCAATCGAAATAAGGCAAATAAGTGATTTTTTAGAAAATTGAATGAATCATCTTGCGAAATCAGCTTTTAAATAGGCAAATAGAAATGCTAATACAAATAAAATCGTCTCGTTTGACTGAAGGAAACGGAAGTGGGTCAAGTTCAGGTTGGAAACGCTTTATTTTACTACTTGAAATTAAACGAGTCATTTATCGTTTTCGACTGCATTTGCTATTGGTTTCCTCCTCGCGATTCAATTCGAATCAGATTTGGAATCGCCGCTGTCCTACGACGATATCGAGAGCCGCGCATTTTTCCATTTGTCAGGCGGACGTATGACGATTTGTCCTCGACCGTTGTCCAGGGTAAAATTCCCATTGCTGTTTCATGTAGCGCCAACTGGGAGAACAGTGAGAAAGTTTGCCGCGTTTTCACGGAAAGTATATCGGGTACGTTTCGCGACAGCAGTTACAAAATTCTGTCTTCTCCTACGGCGAAATATGTGCAATACTTTCCGGTAAAAATGTCCTCGCTGCCAAGTTTTATTATTTTAGCAAACGATAGTAGCGGGGAAAAAATTTTTGATGAAATCCTGCAGCGACATAACGTGAGAGTTGAAAGAACAGAAATAGAAACATAATACTTATTGTTAGTTCTAGAAAACGGATATTCGCGCGATTAGGTTTGTAGTCACTAAAATTATCATTATACGCGTATACTTTTCCCCACAGTGAATTTCACGTCGCTCGTGAATTATCGAGTAAGCTCAGTCGCGGAAACATTGCGTTGGGTTAATGCAAACGCGGCGCACAGCGGCGCAGCGAGGCGAAAAGGTAGGCACGCTGCTGCGACTGGCGGAAGTAAGTGGTAAAGACAGAGCTACGACGCGGCGCCGCTATTTACATCGCTGTCGTTTAATCCGTTCGTTAAATAAAGATCCCTGCGGAAACGTGCCAAGGAAACTTGTTTGCTAGGTTCCTCGCGGAACTCTCCGCGAAGCGTTTTCCCGCCGCTCTACAATTTCCGCGCGCGGGTAACCACGCGCGATATAATGATATTCCCGCTATCACATAGCTCGTACATATTCACGCACGTCTTTATCCAGCATACTACATTGTCGTGCGGCTTATTATTCTCATATTTCGTGAGTAACGAAAATCATTATACGTCCTCGGTGAAGGAATAAAAGGAGTTCCTTGCTTGTTATAACTCTATACGTCAGGCGTTCGAATACATGATAAATGCCGCGCAGCTACAAGAGAAACGTATTTACGGGCCGGAGAGAGGCGCAACTGAAGGGCATTATTAAAATACATTGTACTGCGGAGCCGAGATCGAGGCACACGGAGTGGGAAAGCGGTAGGGTCCGTGGGACACTGATACACCATTTGGGATCCTCGGGGAATACTAATGGCAGATCGAGGATGTTTAGTGCGTTCTTACAGTCGGTGCATTATTGATGCGGTCCTGAGTCGGCCCGAGGGCCGAGAGCAGAGAAGGGCCACAGAGCGGCGATGGCGAAACGCGTTGGCTGTAGACCGCGGGTGGCCCTTTCGAGAATCCACATCATTTATGTATGTGTAGAGGAAGCCTTTTCGAGGATAAGAGGCGACATGGCATTCGTGCTGCCTTCACCTATCTATGATATATAGCCGGAGTTATCTTCATTCGCAACTCTACGCAGAAGATACGAGAGAGTTATTGCTATACGCGCCCTATCGCTTCAATTATTCGCTTTTATTTGATGCGTGTGTGTGAAATTTGGAACTAACATTGCATTTTTGTCTGTTTATCTGCACATTTTATGTATGTCAACACGTCGTTCTTTTCTCGGAACGATCTCTAAAAGATTCTTCGAGCGTTGCGACAGGTTTCATTTTTCAAATAGGCTCGTGCCAGAGGCTCTTTTTCTTGCCCGACCAAATAAATATTGGCCGAACCACCATATGGATAATGACGTGCGGCCTTACGCCACAGCGACGATAGTAGCCGCGGAATTCGACAAGACCGCGGCCTTGGACCGTAGCCAAGGCCGTGCGCTTATCCTCTTGGATTTTCTCTCTATTTGAGAACAAACGGAACGAAACGATGCAAGTGGTGTCGCTGGCACGACACGCCGGTGCAACCACCAGTTGCTACCATGCTATCAGAGTGAGGTCGAGCAGCATAGAGCGACGGAAAGAGAGAAAGAGAGACTGAGAGCGCGAAAGAGCCTTGAATCTGTAACGTGTACGGAGCGGCACAAGCTTACATTTTACATGTTGTAGGCCTAGGTAAATATAACACATAGTTTCATATCGCCTGTTGCATTCGTAGAGTGGTTTCTTTGGAAGGGACCACCCGTTCCTTCTCGCGGGCAACGCCAACGGAAGTCTTGACAAATTGCTTCCGTGCGACAGAATGAGTCATCGTTTCCAGTTGCAACATTGTCGTCCTTTCGCACGTTATAGTATGCGCTTATGTACTTCTGTGAGCATCGGAGAGACTGCTAGAGAGGTTTTCTTGGCTCAGGTGCTCGCAGCGGGATCATTCGCTGACGTTTTATGATTTATCGTTATTTAGAATTTTGAGGTATACGCGAAATGAACGGAGGAAAATTAGATGAGCTCATTCTATATGATAATCGAAAAAGATATTTATTCTTTGCGTGTATATTAAAGGTGTAATAAGTAATAACTAATTACAGAAAAAACAGCAAGAAGAAAAAGACGCATAGCTTGCTAGAGAGTATATATAAAATAAAGATATGATGAATGCATCAGTCGTATCGCAAGAGCTTTGTTATATAATACAATTTTTTGGTATGAAAGTTCGCTGTACGCTTCGTAAATACGATATCTTGCTGCATTGATCCCTTCGTAACGTTTTACTTAACTGAGATTTCGGGATCGTATAGCTTTTTACGGTCGGTGCACTCGAAAATCTCGACAACGACTTGGCCGAGGGCGTGGGCGAGTTTGCGACGCGCAAGTTGCTCTCCTGATGTTACCTGGTCTTGAATTCGAAGCACGATGGCGCGGCGCCAACAAGTGGTCCATATACCAACCGGCAATCCGCGCCTATCCAAGCTACGCCCTGACGGCCCTGATTCTACGTGCTGTAATTACTAATCAATATTATACCGCTCTCATGCGTCGTATTACGCGGAACGTCGGTGAACGTGTCCTGTAATTTGAACGGTGCTCGTCAGCATGAGCGTTCGCGTAACACTTCGGCTCTCAAATCTCTCGAAAGGCTGCAAATTCCAAATTATCGGATGTAATCGCTGTAATAATCGCCATAAACCGTTTATTGCTTGAAAAACTTTCATTTGCGATAACAATGCATATTCCGATATCGCATCGGTTTACGCGATAAACACCAATAAGTTTTAATGCAAAGTCATTAACATAGGATTTAATTATGGAAAATTTAATCCCCGGATTAAACGTATTCGTGCACGAATATTTAAAATATTTAAAATATGAGTTTTATCATTTCGCGAGTACGACTGATTTTATCTCGAATTTAATTTCGACTGATTCAATATGCATACACGCTCATTTGCATGTGGAAAATAACATGGTACATGGTATATATCTTAGTTACTTCGGGCCGAAGTAGCATCGAATACTGACGGTCGGGTCGTTTCGAAGTGGCTTGAGGTTAGATGGGAGAGTGCGGGGTCTCTCTTCTCATTAAGTTGAGTGTTGCGTGTTGCGAGGAGGCTCGAGGGGCACTCACTACCCAGAAGTGCAGTAGACACGCCAAGCCAAGCGCTCACCCCCGAGCTACAGGTTGCTACGGAAGATTGGCGACTTAAAAAGCGCTTTACCGGAATAACGGGACGAGTTCCTCGATTAAAGCACCGGGGGCCGATCGAAAGCGGCGATCGTGAGCACGAAGATGTCGGGGGCGTCTGCAAAGCGGCGCGAATCCGCTGTTCCATCAGGGGAGAATGTCCGATCGAACAATTTTCGAAGTCGCCGCGTTACTATGCGCGCAGCTTTTGTGCAGCTGGACTTTGGTGAGTGCTTTCGCGACGCGACGGAACAGCTCGCAGTCGTTATGTCGCAGTGTCCTTTCCGCGTCTCCGTGCAAAAGGAAAGGCAACAAAATTGCAAAATGTCGGCGTCGTAAGAGACGACGGCGACGGTACCGACGAGACGGATTGCTAAATCGAATTTCTTCTAAGGGATGGGAGCATCGAGCGACCTCGGCTCTCAAGCCCGTCTCGCCGAAAGGGAACGGAAGGCTTTAGCAGGCACATGGGTATTAAGCGTAGTCGGTGAACACCTCCTAAGTGCTCGTAAGTAGGGGCTCGAGAGAGGCATATGAGATAAAAGAGCTTGGTATGCGAACGTTAGCGCACGTGTGCGCGCGAGGACACTCTCGTGGAGCACGTCGCGACGGGGTAAAGGGGGATGATGGCCTTATTTTATAACGACTTGCTTTGCTCAAAGAAGGAGCAGGTAGGAGGTGCCACAAACAGTCAGGTGTACACACGCCTTTCCCTGCTCGGGCTGCAGTATATACGTTTACGATGTGCATTCCCGGCGCACACCACGGCCAGGCAGTTTCCGCCTCGCAAAGACCAAAGAAAAGGTCGCGCGCTTCGCAAATGTCTCCGTGGCAGGCGAGGAAATGCAAGGTAGATTCTCTTTACGAAATAAACTCCGCTTCGTAAACGTCACTACGTCCACCTCCGTCCCTCGCGGAAAATGTATTTTTCTCTCCGCGTGAGCAACGTATACCTACACGCCGCAGCCGTTCCTTAGATACTCGCGCCGGAAATTATTAAAAACTCTTTTCGACGAACGCGATCATCATTGACGTTGACTTGCTGCACGAGCATCGCGCGCGCGCGCGTTTTGTTTTATTTCCACGTAATTTTACAAAGAAGTACGGGGAAGATATGAAAGCTGCCTTCTCTCCATTCCTTTGCTGGCGTTTACCCTTTTGTTATTTTCCCTTGCAATTTTATTTCGAGGCTAGCGTTTCTCTTTTCTCTTCTTCCACCCTGCCGCGCGCACCGCGAAAGTACCGTCATTACAGTTCAATCATGCTACTTTTCTTTTATACGGTGCGCGCTATTCGGAAAGCGCCTCGGCTCGCTTCACCCATCTCGCTTTTATACGTCCGCAGGTGGGTATATGAATTCTACTACGCGGTAAAATTGCTTCTGTGTCTCTGGCACGTCCTCTTTATGGAACGCTAACCCGTTTCATATCGTAGTTCATCCTCGGGGTAATAAAGCATCCCCTCTCCCCCCCCCCCCCCCCCCTCCATCGTTGACCTCCATCATGCGCTATCTTTTTTAACGAAGTTTTGCGAGATTATCACTAACAATTTTAAAACACTAAACGAGATACGTGTGTGAAATGTCAGCGAAAACTTTGTGGAATTTCGCGAAATTTTAGAACGATGACTATTCCTAAAATTGCGTTGCGGAATTAGTCGAGGACATTGCGTGCTGTATTTTATGGAAGACAACCGCAATATGCGCAATCCATATTGAATGTGAACTAACACGGCTGCGGTTTCAGGTAACGTCACGTATAGCGAAGGCTTCGGCACTTCGGCTTGACGTCACGTAATAGGTCGAAATAATTAAAGACAGCAATTACCCGTACACACAGCTCTACTACTATTAGCCCGTTAATAACATAGCGTTAAATTGATCGATACAAAGAAGCCTGTAATTATTTCGAATTACGACATGGCGTTACAACTGGAACGCCGCACGGCCTTTCGATTTGCGGGAGAATTTAGATCAGGCTATTTTTATCGAACAAGTTTCGTAAGTGTAAATACCGTTTTTTTTTTTTTTTTTTTTTTTCGTAATCTGCATGTATATCGCAGAACTCCCTCGGATAGCGTCGCGGAGACGGGGCTTCGGACGGACGTTGATAGCTAGCTCTAGTTAAACTTCCTAAACCGTCGTCGATTGAGTTAGAGTTTACTTCCCTGCCAAGCCTGCCGGTGAAACCTGCGTCGTGTCCGCCTTGCTTGCACCGAGTTCGAGCTCAATTTGGAAATTGCGTCCGATGCGCCCGCGCGCTGCTCGGAGCTGTACACACCCCTTTCCCTTCTCCCTATCGCGAAAATACGAGGGCAGATTTTGTCTGACATCGTTGGAATTTTATACGCTGCAGACAGAATACGCACGGTTATCTGCACTGTTAGCGTTGCGGGCCGCTGTTTTGCCGTAACAAATCGAGATTCTTTCGCAATCGAATAAACATTTATGCGAATAGGTGAGTTACGCGAATATTGTGGCGTGGCTTTTCCGCGGTTCACCGTACGCGAGCTATACGAGTTCGCCAATCGATACTCGACGAATGAATAATAAGCGCTCAACACTCTTGTATCATCGGCGAAAACGGTAAATCAATGTGTATAGCGAGATGTCAAAATTTGCGGTGGAAGAGACATGACATACTCGTAGCATACTTGAGCGCAGAATGGATATATACGAGTACGATCGTTCATCGGTAACAATGAAGTCGCTTGTGCGAGAGGAAAGGATCGCTGTCTCGTTGTTGAAAGAGTGAAAAAAAAATCGGTTCGATTGTGACGTCCCGCGCACGGATAGAGTTGGACACGTTGAAACGCCCTCCAATTTATTATGAACCAATGAGAGCCGCTCTTCTCTGATCGGTTTTGTCGAGAGAATTTCGTTTAGTTAATCGGTCGACGTGGTTCGATGTCACGTCCCAATTTGGCCAAGTCTGGTCTGAAAAGCCAAATCTGACGCGGCCTGGATAATTGGGAAAGGATATTTCTGAATATCCTGCCCTGCAGCCCTGGAGTGATACCTTCTGTGCAGTTTAAATCCTTTTCAACGTTCGCGCATTACGTAAGCCTCTTTGTTTTAATCGAGCGTTTCAATTGTCTGCATCTTCCGTGCTAATCAATAAGGTGAAACTTTTTTTTATTATTGTCATTGTTGCCTTTATTAATTTTTTTCTGAATTACAAACTGCATAAAAATGATCAACTATATATTCTGCAACAATTTCTATATCGTTTCTGCTATTTTTGTAAATAATGTGCACTTGTTAGTGTAGTAAAGATTCTAAATATTCGATACAAATCTTAAATATGTTAGAGACTTTAAATTGTAGCGATAAATTACTATAATGTATCATCAAGGATTTGAATCGTTTATACAAATAAACCGTCAATTTTGTAGCTACCTATTAAATCTCACGAGCATAAATGAACTGGAAATTGAACTTGAGATGTGACTGTTAAATAATATTTTGACAAAGTGTCATTAAAATACCGCTCAACAGGTGCAGCATATGTAAGATCCACACGTAGCGGCGATAACTCGAGACAGGTTGTTCTTTTAGTAGTGCAGCTAAACGCGGCGGCGACGGCGGTGGTGGCTGCTGCTGCTGGTGCAAATCTCGGGGGATCGCTTTGTAAAGTCGGAGGCCGCGCGATACATAAGTGATGCGCCGTTAAAGCGGCCTCCGTGGAGTGGAGTTAGTTCTGTATGCAATTGCTCCGTTCCTGCCTATTCTCCAGCGTTTCGATCCTATGCCGGTTATATATCGTCGCCATTAGCCATTTCTGACTAAAACGCTCATTTGCAGATAATATACCGTCGCTTTTCCATCGCTTTTTCGAATGACGTATAGATTTAGGTATTATTTCATTAACACATTTCACCTACACCTAACACAGCTTCAGTATTCACTATTGTACACTTCGCAATCGTCAGTTTCTTTCAAGTGAAACTTACTTTACGCAAGATACAGAGAGAGTATCGGTATTGTGCCTGACTAAAGATGCATTTTCTATTTCTAGACTCAAAAGTGCTTCCGTAATGCATATTGTAATTTCTATCATCATCATATGCATTATACTGTATTTATTTAATGTTAAATATAGCTGTTTGAACCTTCAAGTATTATAATTTTCACGATATTATGAATCGAAATCCAGTATCTTTACCGAAAGTATTTCATCGAGAGTATGTGTTATTCGAAAATTTTTTATCTTTACCGATTCTCGCCCTACTGGCCGCGTAATGCCACGAATTCCTTTTTATTAAACCGAATGTTGTACACGACACTGTTATATTGTCAGTTATACGAAAAGATTGGCTGCTCATTCGCGCTGACGCGGTAATTTCGTTAACGTCGAAGCCCGCAGCTAGTGTGAGCTACCTGCCTGCGCAGTTCAAGGAAAGGATCGGGCAATTTAAACATTCATAGAAGCTACGTCGTCGTCCTCGTCATCGTCATCGTCGTCGTCGTCGTTGTCGTCGTCGTTGTCGCCGTCGTCGGCGACAGCGGCTGCGGGAACTGGCAGGCTGGCGGGCGGCGCGAAAGTTTCCGTGTGCGTGTGTACATATGTAAAGGCTTTAGGGCACGCGTGTGCGTCACGCGTGAGTGTACGGTAAGACACAGGCGGTCCTGAAGTCTTAATGAAGCCCATTCAAGCGGCTATTATCGCGGAGACCGCGTAATCGTCTTCCCGCGAGAGAGGCGGTTCTCACTTAATAATCATACCCTATATTCCGAATCCCGCAATAATGGCTTCCAAGCGCGCATTTCACCTCTCCGCGTAAGCTGTTTTCCGCGTTCAATCTCGCGGCGCCTTTCTCAAAGCGAGTCTGCATACAGTTGTATAACCGTTACGATTTCGGTGATGGTTACGATCGTCGCGCGTGATTTTCCAGGAAGTTTCGGAGGATATAGTCCTGCCTCCTGCGCGAATGCAAGATGCATTTAATCTTTCATACTCCGAGAGCATTTTCGAAAATAAATCCGTACAATATGTTAAGATAAAAAGAAAGTGCTTATAGTCACGACGATTCCTGATATTTATTAAGATCAACTAGTCTGTATTTTAATAATCGTCATGGTAGGAATAATTGTCATCGCAATTATCTCGAGATTTTCAACGAACCATTCATTAATCATCAAATCATCCCGAATGCACTTTGTAACGGCGTCGACTTTGATCCGTCCGCATACTTTGCTTCCTCGTCGGCAGTAGGTATCTGTATTTGTATCGGAAAACAAATTTGTCCCTAGGATAATGGATGAAGCGGTCGCCGAGTCACGGAACGTATTCCGGAAACGTGCGCGAAATTCCTGCACGGCTTTGTAATTAATGAACTTGAGCTAAATGCAGTGTCTCCGATTACTAACTTAGATCTATGGAAGGGGAATGTGGTAATTGAACATAGTTCATGCATGACAAGGACGACAATCGTTGGGTATTAAAATGAGTAGAGTATTCCGGCAAAATCGTATGTCTATTTTAAATATATGACGTCAATGTGATTATTTATAATCCCGTTAAAATAAATTAAACATATAAATTTTAATTATGCAGTTGACCCGGTAATATTTAGATCCGAAAGAACATTATCTATCGAAGTAGAAGCGTTTGTGTGTGGATAGATTGTTTCTGGAATCTAATATTAAAAAAAAAGATGGTTTTTTTTCAAACCTTGACAGGACCAATTCCTATCACATGGCATCCTACTTCGGTTCCTCCTGACATGATTGTTAGTTATCTCTGGCCAACTTACCTAAAACAAAGAAAGAAATCATTTTTTAATATCTCCAAAATCAAGTTGCACAAAATTATTTTTATCTCACATAAAATAATCTCGATATTTAATTTTCTGTTTTTCTCGTCAGCGTCGATCGCTGTTCTTAAAGTACTGAAAGTCGTAAACTTGAATGTCGAAGTAAGCGGTAGAGAAGAACATCTTCTTTGGCAACTTTCGCCATTAGAATACAGCTTTCGAAACGTTTTGTCTACGTCGATCCTAACACAGTCGCGAAGGACAATGTTCTACGTCTTCCGATCCCTTCGAAACATTCGGAACTTCGACGCGAGCTACGTCGGTGGATAATGAAGAGACTGCACGTCCCAGATAAACACGACTGTAGCTAGTTGAGAGTACACGAGGGAAATAGTTTATTGTTTAGTGCCGTGCGGTCGGATGTTTGTGCCATGGGGGCTGCAGCTGATGGCGGGACCGGTCGGTGTATTATAGGGTGTAGCGCGCATTTCGAGATGGAGTGTCGGCGAGATGGAGTTCCGCGTACTGCGAGCCACTCGAGAACGAGTGCTAAGCACACGGAGTACCGGCTTCCATTCAAGCCTGCCTGGCTCTTCGCTACGTAGTTGTTGCTACGTCCGCGGTAAATGCAATCGCGCGCAAAACATCCCCCTCCCTCTATCTCTCTCTCTCTCTCTCGATTCGTTCTTACTTTACCGCTTCGTGCACTTGCACACCGCAGTGGCCTCTAAAAATTAATGAATCCACGAGCTCTTCCCGCGCCGGGAGTTCGTGCATTTAATAATTCAATCACGTAAAAGGCGTATAATCTTAGGAGCACAATCTATAAGGTTCATTAACTCTATATGAAGAGAAGAAGGATGTTAGCGGCTATAATTCCCTGTATGCATATATTATTCTAAATTCAAGGCTATCACACTTTGATATTATTTTATAATGTGAAAGCTGTGAGGAAGAACTTTATATGCGGGATTTGTAATTAGAATTCTATATAAATGAGCTATACACTGTAGATCCAGAATTTTTAAAGTCTGAAGTATTAAAGTGTGAGCGTTATATACCTATAGCGCGGTAAGTCGGGGAAATAAATATTACATATTACGTCCATCTTTTTTTTTTTTTTTTAAATACGAGTCTCGGATCTATTTCACGTGATGCACGAAGGAAGGACATAATTGTGAGTCTAGACGAGAGACGTTGCCTGAACATACGAATAAAGATATAATAACTCAGTCGCGGATTCTCTCCGTAAGGGTCGACCTCTTCGTGGCTCGTCGATCCGAATTTCTAGCGAGACTTACAGCGCGCGCGTGGCGAGGGAGCTCCACCCCGGTGATTTCGGTGCTCGAGGAATCAGTGCGCGGCACCACTCTCGTAATATCGGAGCCCCATTAGAAGCGACTGGGTTCCTGAATTGGGTTTCGAAAGACGTCACTTTACGGTGGAAGCGCGACGCTATTACAGGCACTGCTAGTTACTGCGATAGTTCGAGAGGGTATACGGAATAGGCAGGGAATGGGGTAAGGTGAAGCGCGTAGTTTCGAGGCATCTTGGTACTCCCTGTCGCCTTGCGGAGGGAACCAACGGCGAAAGTACGCCGCAGTAAGGGAAAGATGACAGAGGGTGCGCGGGTCCGCCTCTCACTCTTTCCCCTCCTCCTCCCCCACATGCCCACCATCCTCGCCAAACTCTCCTCTACCCCTCTCCCCCCTCTCCCCCCTCTCACAATTTCTCTCGCTCTCTCATGAGCGCGGTAACATCTCGATGGTACAACTTCTCCAACGACGGAGTATCTCTACTAGCGCGCCGTGCACGGAGCAAGTTTCGTGGCGAGAGTGCACACTCCACGTAAATTAACTCGCTTACTTTGGGCTTGATTGCATATCCTTATGGCTCAGCACCCCCGCCGTCCCCCCCCCCCCCCCCCCTCCTCCGACCGTTGATCGGTTTCCGCCGGCGCGTTGGTTCACGCTCGGAGCGCCCGCGTAAGCATAATTATTGGCGAAGAATGAATTTTCATTAATTCAACAATGCATCGTTATACGGAGGAAATACATTCCTTGATCGGCTTAGAACTGAATTTCCTTGAGAGGTGCATTAGCGAACCGCGCGGGCTTCACCTTTATGTTCGACACTTCGTCGCGTTTCAAGCATGCAATGTTTAGAAGAAGTTACGCGTCAATGCACAAAGAAATTCGCCTTCAACTTTGAGCAACGAGATAAATATTACAGAAACAATTACGCCTAAAAATCTTTTTTTCACAAAAACTATATTATCAGAATTATAACAATGCAGAAAAAAAAAGGTTATTATTTAAAGTAATGGAAGGTTCGGTAAGACCGTGATTCGATATTACATTGCGATTATGCTCGTTGCATTCCTTCGTTCAGGCAGGTAGTTGGTACCAGGTTCTAATCTTGGATTATGATTCTCGGTTGGCGCAACCCTTGCGTTCCCCACCATTTCTCAACCATCCAGCTAGATCGTACAATCGTCGTCTTCGTCTTCGTCTTCGTCTTCGTCTTCTTCTGCCAGTGCAGTGTCGAGTGTCGGCATTCGACTGTCGGCAGCTAGGCGTGCTCGACAATGGTCCGCAGACGTTACCAGTTTGACTCTCACCGACACCGACGGCTCTTGTCGCCGCCACCGTGAATTTCCTATAACTTTCCATTGAAATCTCCCCCGGATAGGAATAAGGGTTGGTGGCTCGAGCGACTGCTAGGAACTGCTAGGACTTGGGGGAGGCGGGGAGAAATGGTGGATTGAAATCAGCTGCGGCAGCCCCCGCGACTAGGTCGGTACGCTGGTCGAAACGTCGACATCGAACTTATGTGCGAGACACGACGGTTATGTCACGCCGGCAAAGAAAGAAATACGAAAGACCTTTGTGTGTGTGTGTGTGTGTGTATACAATAATATCGAAAGAGGGAGAAAGAAAGAGAGGAGGGTGGGAAAGAGAGTCGAAGAAATCGAGGGAAGGCGTTCGCGATTGCAAAGGCGGGTGAAAAGAGTGCACTAGACGTTATGTTCCCGTATCTTGAGGATGCGAATAAGTGAAAACATTCTTGCTATATGTAGACGAGAAGCATCACTGGCGCCGTTATTGGGGGGGGGGGAGGGGAGGGGGGCTTTAAAAACTAAAAAAGAAAATAAAGTACATAAATAAAAATACAGTTTAAAGTTTAACTTGTTAGAGTTTTCAGATTACACATGTAAACGTTACTTTAATTTACTCGAAATTATCATATATTTGCGTATATATGATAATGAGAGGAACGAGAGGATATTGAGAGGAACGCTCGACCCCCCCCCCCCCCCCCTCGCTAACGGTGTTCATGAAAACATGGAGCAGTCTATAAACTGTCGAATGCTCAGAGCAATTGATCTCTTTGCATACATAATCTTATTATAATATTCGATCGCGCATGCGCGATTTGTGCCGTTATCAGGATATATTTGGATTTTTTTATTTCGGCGGATGTGGAATGTAATTAAACCGTCATATATACAACCGTCGCGCCGTCGTACGTAGTGAGCTTTCGCAGGAGTTGGTGCTGAAAGGCTCTCGGAGAATCAAAGGATCGAGTCTCACGGGGGCGAGACGAAAGGAAACATGATACTTCAGAAATTCGCGAGAAGATCGTATCTCTTGCGAGAAGAGAAAGGTGGCAAGAAGGAGGGAGACCGGGCCGGGTGAACTAATCAAGGATTTCTCGCCTTGAGCCGCGGAGCCCAGGCTCGTTTCCTTTTAGGTGACGACGACGACGACGACGATGAGAGCGCGGATGAAAGAAGAGGATAAAAAGGGACGAATGGGTACCTATCTCTCCTTACGGAGATCCGGCTCGAGTTAGTGTAATGAAGAGCTTTATAATACGGTCCACCGACATAAACCGCTACCAACCGAGAGGGAGGGGATTGCCCAACGGTAGAACCAAGTCCCTGCGGCGCGAGAAATAAAACTAGCGGAGGGCTAATGAATATATAACGTTTCGGCTTGATCTTATATAAAACGAGAGAAAGCAAGCGGGCGGGCGAATGGTACCGATTTGCCGGATGGGTGACAAAACTTCGGGACAAAGTGTCTTTAACCGTCATCCTTCTATGCTCGCTCCTTTCGTGTTTCCGTACCCGTGAGCTTGAAGATTCATAGAAGAGGCAGCGGACGGGCGACAAAGTCCTCGCTAATTAACTCAACGCATTCTACAAACTTGTAATGACGAGTAACGTCGTGTATTTTACGACAACGCATATCCATCGAAGCTACGATGCGCGGTAACATAGCCTTATTATGCGCTCCGTGTGCCGTTGTGAAAATTACTTATTGCCGGCACTAATTAAAGGCGCCGAGAAATTTTCGTTCGATCTGCAACGTCACGCGACATATTAGCCAGCCAGCGTAGCGAAACGTAACGCATGTAATGAACTGAATATTGTAGAAAAAGGTTCTTCAATGTTAAAACTATAATCTTAAAACTATTATCTTATACGGTCGTACTTTAAATTTGCTTATTAAAACTATAATAAATGTAATTGCCGATTCCTTTTACACACAGTGCAAAGCAACAAATGTCAAGAACTTTGCTATACCTTTCGAAAGGTTGCTGATTTTGAGCAAATCAAATGAAAGAGTAGGACGTCATCGATCCATCTGATAGCCGATCGTCAGGCGTCACCTTAAGAAATACTTTTTGTTCGTTAGCCGTAGACAGGTATGTACATTATTGAGTGCCGATCGATCATTCAATTCTCTTTCATTATTCTTCCACGGGAGTCGTCAGCAATACGGCAACACTCGGAAACGTCTACATAATAAATGTATCCCTATATGTATTATTTACGGCGTCGGTCCCTCGCGTGCGGGGATTGCCATAATTACCGTCGTACAACACGGAATTTCAAGCGACGGAAGTAACTTCGGTCCCATTGGACGGCGAGGCGGATAATTGTTGCGCGGAACCGGACGGCGCGAACGGACGGCGGGCGGGACGACGGCGTCGCGGAATTGCGGAATCCAATATACGTACGGCGTTGTGTCTTGTTTTTCGCATTTTTACGGGTGGTCGCTCGCGCACAAGAGTGTGTGCCGCGGACATTCAGCGGTTCGCATTCGGCGGCTGTTCTCGTCGGGGACGAGAAAGAGTGAGGATGGAAAAGCGTCAGGGTGGGTGGCCGGAGCGACGAATGGATTGAAGCCTGCGGTACCAGAAGCCCGACGCGCCCGTCGGGTAATTCGACTCGCTCGAGTACCTACCACCCTCCCTCGTGTGTAAACGCGAGAGAGGGTGCCTGCCGGTAGGCAGGCAGGCAGCCAGGCAGACCGAGCTCGCGCTCGGTTGCGAGGGAAAGGAGAATCCTGCTTTGATAGCTGCGGGGGAAGTAGATTGGTAGGAGTGATGCGCCGGATAGAGTTCATTGGTTCCGCTCTAGATCAGGCGGGTTTACGCTCGAGCATAAAAAAAAGGGATCGGAATGCTTTGGGATTGGTCGAACGCCCGCTGGATTGTTTGCGGGAAGCGAACGACGCGGCTCCATCCGTTCCTGGCTGCACCTCCGAGAAACCTCCGGCTACGATTTTCCGTCTGATCATCAGCGCTGTCGATTCGAGAATGGTAGGTTGAACGCCGCCGAAGGTCGAACTCGATTCCGTCGTAAGACATTTTTGTCCCGCTTAAATATACGGTTTCGACGCACTAACACGCATGCGGCAGTAATAAATATAAATGCACTCGTTGCGTTGCGACGTAGGCGGATAGGCACCACTCTATATGAATGTCCATTTGATCGAATTTTAGGCGCTTGTTCGTTCGCTTCTACGCGGGAATATAAACGAACGCGCGCGTTCGTGATCCTAATAAAAATTGATGAAGTCGTGAAATGAAGCTATCCCCTGATTGCGGGGCGTTCGCCCGCGCGCGGCGGAATTCACCGCGCATTGTCAACCGCATTGGCGACTTACGCGGCCATTAATGCGTTTAACGAGCGCATAACGTCCGGCAATTAAATAAATATCATTCTCATGTTTTGTCATATTGCCGGCTCGCTTCAGGTCCGCGGCGGCCGCGGCGGTCATTACTCTTACTTCTCATGCGTGACTTTTTATCTCGCTTCTCGTATATGTATACGGTGTACGGCGACAGTGCCGTATTTATGCAAACGAGAACTAGCGGCGCGGCGATTTTTGTGCGAAACCGCCTGGCGATGTTGCGTGAGGGTGGAAAAGGGGATATAATTATGGGCCGGCTTTTTTTTCTTTTCGCCCCGCGCGTCCCCGTCGTGCGCGAAGGGTGCGAGTAGCCGGTGACACCGATTGCGAATGTGTCGCGCGCCACGGCGCCCACAGCGATATCATCGCTGAATAAACATGACATTATTAAGCGGACCGCTGCCCGACAAACACTCGCGAATTAACATACAAATTGAGCGACCAGAGTGTTCAGCTCTCGAGACGCCGAAAGGAGAAACGGACGGCCTGTACACGTGTGTCCGTGTCGTGTTCGCGACGATGTCTCGATTTGGTCGTCGCGTCGCGTCGCGTCGCGCCCGGAGAAATTTCTTTGTCGGGCCACATCGAGCGCGAAAGCCGCTTCACATCGCGATAAGCATATTCGCTACTTGCGTCCCCGACGCAACGATAACGTATTCGCTGGCTGCGTGGACAAGCGTAATGTGAACTGAAATGAACATAGCTCTCAAGATCAGGTTTGCGTACTGTATAACAGCCAGATTTACAGGATTGCATATTATTTCAATTTATTTTCGCATTATTTTAAAAACGCACAATTTAAATAGAAAACTATATCAATTTGCTCGCGCGAAGATTTAGACGCACGGCTCTCTAAATAGCTCTCAAGATAAGATTTGCATACTGTGTAACAGCAAGATTTACAGGATTGCATATTATTTCAATTTATTTTCGCATTATTTTAAACACGCACAATTTAAATAAAAACTCTTATCAATTTGCTCGCACGAAGATTTAGACGCACGGCTCTCTTGCCGATTAAAACATTAACATTTACATATATTAGATACGTAAAGCGTGCGACTAATACGTGAATGGGTCAGCGACCGACATTCAGGAAATTCAGAGATGCGCGGATGCATTTCCCTCGAATAGCATCCGGTGCTTGGATATCTTCCTCACGCGCGTTTATTTAATTCGCCCCTCGGTACCGCGTAGATGTTCCCCGAATACGTCGCATTGTCTCGATGCGAATGGCTAATGAAATTAAGCTCCTTTTTTTTGCCGGGGCAAAGACAAAAAACTGTGGCGTGTCCCTTGCGATTTCCAGATACGTGAAACAGAAATTTCTGCATCCCGCACTTTTCTCATCTTTCTCTCTTTCTCCGTCTCGTCCGATGCTTTTCACGCTTCGTTCCCTGCGGAGTACTCGAAGGACATCGGCGGATCATTTCTCCTTGAAGCGGACGCATCGGTGGCGGTCTCCACGTCGGCTGCTCTCTATCGCGCTGCATACAAATGATAAATTACAAATATCGATCCGAGAGCTCGGAGGGTGCGAGAGAGGAAGAGACCGACGGCGCAAAGGGTCGCTGGAAAATTATTCGCGTCACGCTGCGCGCAAAAAGCGAATTTACGAATGAGATGTGCCATCGCACTGATGCCGGTGCGGCCGGCTGGTCCCAGCCTTGATTTCGAGCAAGTTTAATTGAGTGTAGCACTCTTCCGTTGGGAAAACGACGACACGATCGGTCTCTGGAAGTTCATAAACTTCCTGAACTATTAGCATTACGAGGTCATTATAGTATTCGGGTTACTATTGAATAACGATTATTAAAATCGATATAATATCGATGGATTCAACTCTCGACACACGCAAAAGAAAAAAAAACAACAATTTCTAGTCCAGACAATGTAAATCTGATGATTGTCGATGCAAAGTATATTTTTGCATCGAAAGTTAAAATTGCAAAATTTAACTTGCGATAATTATTCGATGATAGTCTTTCGTTAATGAAGGAATATTTGCTACTCCATAATAAAACACAATGTTGTTGATGAAATAATCAACGTTCTGCGCGTGAATGAAAAACAGATAAGTATAACAAATTTTGGTTTTCTTTCTACGCGCGGAAATGTTTGACGGACGGTGATTAAATAAAAATTCCAAGTGGTTTGCGTTAGAATTACTAGGATACTTTATCGTCGCTGCACCGTGTCCGGAATACGCTTCGGAGTTCGGATATTATATCGCGAAATAAAGCATTGTCCGATGGTTTTTGCCCGTTTTTTCTCCCCCCCAAAGCATCGGATTTGGAAATATGAGGACAAAGACACCGGCGCGCTGGTAGACGGGGGGTGCGATGTACAGAGATGGAGTGGAAGTAGCCGCCATCAGCGCGATAATGCGCATTGGTGGATCCGGGAATCAGCGGACCATGGAAAATGTATGAAGTTTCCGGTGTCGGGCTACGGCTGGCTGGGTCCGCTGGCTGGGACGCAGGAATTTTAACACTTCGGCCGCGACAGCTGGGATATTACATAAGGGATTACGTCGATTTCACACGAATCATTATTACGAAGTGCCGGTGATCCTCTTACCGGGCGCCGCGGCGACGTCCCCGGCGAATATTTATTTTCGTTAACGACGAGATGGCGGTCGCGCTCAGATTTGTCCATCGTGATTGTGAATTTTTGATTTTGTTATATATCTCTTACAGTTGTCACGATAAAATCGTCAAGGTAATTTTGTGCCGCCCTGTACGCCCTGATCGGTTAGTTTTACACCGTTCAATGGCGCATGAAATAACATCTCGCGTTGAAAATCGTCCGTTCTCCAACCGACCGCTGTTCGCGTAAACGGGACGCAGAGTGTTTAATTTCTGGGCGTCGATTCGCTGCGAAATGTTTCCTATTCGACACCTCTTGGAGAGAGTGCCGGCAGGCTCTCGCAGACCCGTCGAGGCGTTAATGAAAGTACGTCTGTTAAAGCTCGAGGGTCGCGAGTTCGCCGAGTTTCTTCGTCTGATTCTCGTAAAGCTCTCCCGCGAATCGTCGAGGGTCCAAGCGCTGCTGTGAAGGGAAAGAGTGGAACACAGAGGGAGAGAGAAAAAGGGAACGAGAGGGCGGAAGAAACGATGGATTTTTACGCGCGAGCGCGAGAATGAAACCGGTTCGCTCGGGATTCTTACGGTCGACTCTTTTCCGGAGGAGCAATCGTCAATGAGAGCGCTCGCCGTTTTCTTAAACGCATCTGATTATTTTCATCAGCTTCTCCAACTACGCTTTCTCGCGGAGTTTCTCGATCGAGGGAGGAAAAAGTGTTGTTGAAAACTCGCGATCGATATCGCTTCTGATGTTATTACAAGATCACCCCAAGGTATAAATGTAATTGCTTGTCTTATAAAATCGCGTGTAGAATCAAAGATATGAAATGCTTTATTTTTAAATTTAATAAAATATAATAAATACAAATGAGAGCAAACGCCGCGATGAAGCAAATGTAAATTACATATTATATAATAAATTGCAATAACATACGTTTCGGTCTTAGGTTTAGACTCTCTTCTGCAGAATAATTATAATTAGAGAAATGGAATTAATAATAATCACAGACGGAAGTCATCGCGCTGTTGTTAGAAGCAAGTACCGACGCCAAATCTCTTGCGCTTGCTCTCATTTGTCTTTATTGTATTTTATTTAATTTGATTGTATATCTGGAGAGCTTTATCGTTATTTTTGGGTATATTTTATATTTAAATCATGCGAGTAAACAGATAGGACGCTTAATTATTTTTTCGTATATAACTAAATTGCTATAATACGATAAATAATGTTCGTCAATTACGCTCAGAATTCCGAAAACTACGGCACTCAGCAGATTATTAATGTTTATTTACGAGATTCATATAGCCAATTGTATATCTGTAATGAAATTAACTCCCCACTGGTCCGGATAATATCGTGCGATTTTGTAAAAGGGAGAACACGCCCTCGTTCGCTGCGGGATCTGAAAAGTAGTCGGAATTCAGAATCGATCCTCCAAATTCTCTGACGTCATTCGACTGACAACTGCTCGACGGTGCTCGGGACACCTTCCCGTCCCCATCGGGGGGCGCTCCTTGGAATGCAAAGTGCGCCTACCGGCCTAAGAAGCGACGGAGCGCGAGAGGTGACTTGGCGAAGGTACTTGTCGACTCGTTAAAGACGACGTTAGGAAGCGGCGTGCGGCATATAGAGCAGTCCGCGACGGCGGCACAGCATTCCTACTCCATTCGTTATAGCCGACCGGCCTAAAACCGGAAAACTCCGTCGCTTTCCTCTCGCGTGCTCGAATTAAATATTAAATGCTCGAAAGGTGGTGGCGCGAAATTGGAGGGTCCGAGTCCTGAAACGACTAAATGGAGAAGCAACGGAATGGGAGAGAAAAAAAATGAAAAAATCATCGACGTGCGCAGAAAGGAACGAGATCCAGAAGCGGATTCGGAAGTTGGAGAAGGGGAGGGGGAAAGGCCAGGGGTACGAGGATAAAAGTCGACAGCGAAGTCTACACCGTTAGGAGAGACTTAATTAATCCGCCGGAGCTTCTTTCGCTTCTCCTGGTCCTTCTCTTTCTCTTACACGGAAGGATGCGCTATGTTCGCCGACGACTTTGTGCTCTTGAGGGCGGGGCAAGTTTCGAATAATGGCCTGTTTCGACCGAAATGGAAGGTTCTTTCTTTCCTTTATGATCGCCAGTCGATATCTCGCGCTTTATTCGTATCGTACGCTCGGTTAAGATCGTGTCGCGTTAAAAGTACGAGGGTTGTTCAGGTTCAGGTTCTCATCTTTTAGAATCCATTATCAGTGGAATATGAAATCCTCGCGCCAATTCGGTCTTCCAGTAAATTTTTTTTATTAAGCGGTATCCATAATTTGGGTAGAGAATCTAAGCCGATTTTTAATACTTTTTGAATTTAAAAAAAAACCTAAATTTGAGAAAGTTATAGCAATTGCTAAAGTTTCTTTGATGCCGTCAACTTCAAAAGATGCCGCAGTGTCCCTATGACGTCACAGCACATTTTCGTGTACTATATTTTCTTCAATTTTGAAGATATTGCAAAAATTCAAAAAGTTTACAAAGAAAGTATGCCATGATCTATCAGAATATACAGTTAGGAAAAATCCATGGAAGACCGAATTCTGGACATGTATTCGCTGACTTTCGTGACAAAACGCGTTAGAAATAATGGCGCATTAGCTGCAAATTGATGCAATTTTTTTTTCTAAACCACGCGATTTGACATCTCTTCTCATATTCTTTCTTCCAAGAGAAATAGAATCGGAATGTGAGTTTTGCACATGCTGAAACTGTTCTCGATACAACGCGACATTGATATTGCAAGATAGAAACAGAAAGTTAGCAGTTCGACGCTTTAAAATGCGATATCGTTAACGTGGAGAATTTAACTATGCCATACTTTCTTCGAGTCTCTTACTTTACTACACTTTTAAAGTTTGAAATCCTCGATTTTACAACACTATTTCCGCAATTGCACGTCGCGCTTTTATCTCTATGGGGTCTTGAGTTTTTCCAAAGTATTACGGACAATATATTCTATCGATACATTTGTACCGTATACCGTGTACATATTTATAGCACAAGTGATTTTATTCGCACTGCTCGTTCAAATTTATCTTTAAATTTATTATATTATAGAGAACAGAATCAATTGCTGTCTATCGATGAATTAATTATTTACGATAAATTTTAACTGTCGCAGTTAAACGTCGTTATATTTTTATGGAGCATATATGATTTCGTGTTCTTGAATTATTAAAAACTAAAAAAAATTTTACTTCTGCTTATCTCAGGACTTAAAAATTTAGATCAAAGTAATATCAATAAATATATAAATATTAAATGTGGTAATTCCGTTTAAATGAAATAATTAAAACCAACCGTTCAACGTTTTCAGTAAAAAAAAAAGGATTAAACAATTCGGGATTATATTTTAAAATCAATATACATCAAATTGCAACATATATCCCTATTAGAATTTAAGTAACAATCCATTAGCTTTCAAAACGCTCTCATCGTGCGGAATTAATTGTTGGATAATGCTAATCGGATGATGTTAACGAAGTTCACAAAATAAAGCGCGAAATATGCCTCGATAATCTAATCTAGTCAATTCGTCGAAACTAATATGAAACGCAAAGAGTAAAATATTTTGTTTTATAACGCTCCTGTAAAGTTCGAGATTTCGTAGCGTTAACATCAGCTGGCTCGCGGCCTTCGGATTTGTTGTTACGGCACGTGGCGCGCCGTACGTTCGGCGCACTCGCTACATTCGCTCTTCAATACTCGAGCGAATTTATCGTTTGAATTATTTTTTAAGGAATTAAGAATTTTTGATTTTTTAAATTAAATTTTTAGTTTGTATTTAAAAAAATTTTTCGGCAATTATTGATTTTCTGAAATATTTCACCGACGAACAAATTTAATCCGCGAAATCATTATTTTTGAAATATTAATTATTTCGGACGTTCTATAATTTGGATATATTTGTATTTTACAGATCAACTTCTATACTATACAACTCCGCTGCTGCACATCGTGTCGGTGAGTGCTAAATCATTTTTTATCTTAATCTTGTGCAATGAATTTATGGTAATCACCAAAGATTATGCATAAATCGTAATATAAAAATATCTAGAAATAGCTAAAGTATTAAGAATCGTTTTTCAATTTATTTTGTCATGATAAATTCTTATAAATTATTATTAATAATGAATTTTATATTATTTTATATTTGAATAATGTTATTGTGCTTGGATGTATATATTCAATTATCTACTTTCACACATCTGAAACAGAAATTAAAAATTGAAGTTAATTTTAATTGTATAAATATAAAATATAGATAAATTTAATATTTCATACATTCATTGCCTTGAAATGGATGGGCTAGGATAAATTAATATAAATATTTAACCCTGAACTATGTATGTAACTGTCCGTTAATTTATTGTGCGTACAAAAATGCACACATACGGAACTGATAAAGCAAATCTTATAATCTGTGCAGCATTGATCGGTAGGTAATTTACTAGTATAACATTTTGTGTATTACGAACAAGTATTAATTACAAAGTACACGAATCTTGTGAGAATCTTGTGAAATTTAAAGAACATTCAAACACAATATAAATAAATTCAAACGCAAATATAAATAAACACAGATTTAAAACAATTTTTTTTCTCTCAAAAATCTAGTAAAGCAAAATCTAGCATTACCTTCGAATCCTTCGATACTTCCGATTAAATATCTTCGAACAGATAAGTTTTTAATAAGATAAGAAATTGTTAATTAGGTAAGTTAGGTTCTCTATTTCCTTTTCTTTGTTCCTTTCCTAAACTTTTTTAAAATTAGAATTTGAGATATGAATTTGAAAAGCGTGAATCCTGATCTCTTTTTCCTATGTTCTTTCAGGGTTAAATATTATATAAAAAGGCGCAAAAAGACAATAATTTGAAATTTTTCAATATGCACTTGTTATTTTTAATGAAAGACCGACCCAAAATATTTGATGGTTGTATAATATATCTCTTCACTTAATAAAAACACGCTATAATGATTATTATCTCTATTTTCTTTTCTGATACGTAAATTTTATCTTAATTTTTCATAGTCCATTCGTATGTATTGACAATTTGACTTTATATCACTTGAAACAAAGTCAAGTGAGATATGAGATCCAAGAAATATTTTTCTATATAAATTATCCAATAAAATTTACGTGAGTACAATTTCTACATGCTATATTTCTATATATGTTGTAAAAGCTCCCGATATTATTATTTAGCAAGAACGACGTTAATACAGATTTTACAGATATGAAATTAATTGTGAGTTATTTCTTCGGTTGGGAAATTTATTTGTTTAAATAAACTAAATTATCGTATAAGTTTATCAGCACGTTTTAGTGGAAAAAATGTTAGGGAAATAATTAGATGTGAATAATTGATCTCAGTATTCTCAGTCGTTTTCATTACCTATGATTCAAATTCAAAATTCGATATTTGGGTGAATAAAGTGATAGATATAATTGTGGCACACATTTATATCGAATCTAATTTATTTTAAAAGACATAAGAGACGGCATAATTTTGGCCTGTTATACATGTATAACATCTTTATTATTTGTACAACTTATCCTCGGACGAGAAATTCAAGAATATTTAGAGAGGCATGTAACACGCGTGACGCGTTGCCGCGAGGGAAGCGAAACAACATTTCGTACGCCAGGTTTCAAGGGGGTGCGATGTATTTACATATCAAATTATCGCGACAGATGCGATGGCATCATCGCATCGGAAAAGCCGGCCCGGGATCACTTAGGCAGATTGCGCTCGCGTTTCTCTTCTTCCGTTTTATCGTTTCGGCGGCGAGTTTGATCATCCAGATCGGGATGAAGAAGCCACCGTTTTCAGAGCCACGGTGACGGTGCTACACGAGACCCGTCGAGTGATTAATGACCGCGGTGTCGGAGGGTAAGTCTCGCGATGTGCCGTCTCCTAGGTCCACGAGGGGGGGGGGGGGGAGAAAGAGGGAGAGAGGAAAGAGAGGGAGAGAGGGGTGAAACGTCTCTCCCCGTTGATCCCACGATTCCACGTCGCGTCGCCTCGTACCCGACTTTCGTACGAGACGAAACGAGCGACGGACCTGGGGCGCGGCGGGGATCGAGGGGTGGGTGCCCCAGATGGAAAAAAAAGAGCCGGGCTTTACTTCCCGCTCACGAGCGAACGAAAGAGACGATCGTGGAGTACGAGGTCGAGTACAAATTGTCTTCGGGGGACAGGGCTAGGAATCAATCTACTTCTTGTCCCGCGTCTACCCCTCTCTGCCTTTTCGCTCTTTTCCCGCCTATCGTCTTCTTTATTCCAAACTTTACCAGACGTCACGCGACGTTCGGATGAGGTCATTGTGCAGCGGCACGAAAAAACTTCGTCGAATTTAGATTCGCAGTGACGAATGCTTCTTGCTAGTTCGGAAACTTCGGGAAATCGAATTTGTCTATGCGATCGGAGAATAATAAACGGCGGAGTCAACTGTCGGCCGACGGTTCAAGACATTGTCTCTCGGTGGTTGATATTCGGTGGGTCTCCAAAAGAAAATATTGCGAGACATCGCAAACTTTAACTAGAAAATTTTTACGTCACAACAAATATAAAGACAAGACTCCTTCATATAGATTTACGTCCGGAGATGTACCTATTATATTAAATAAAACGCAACGCAACGTAAATGCTCGTCGGGCTCGCTCGAAAACTTCGCGGTAGGAAATCGAATCCGCACCGACGCACGGCGCGGACGCGGACGCATAATCGCGTCGCGGAAATTGTTACGTAACATGGCACTTAACGGATTGTTGCAAATTTGTCAAACTTATATTAGCTTATTGTCGGCAGTAATTAAAATATTGCGTAACGCGTCATTTCATGTACAATTTCACGGCCGCTTACAATTGTACGAATTACGACGCCCAACAGGGTGTACGTTTCGCCCTCTCTTTCTCTTTCCTTCTTTCTTTATGCTATCCATTACCATTTTTCTCTTTGTGCACTTTCATTATTCCCACTGTCTTTCTCAGCACGCTAAACATGTCTTGTAAGCATTTTACGATCGGCACGATGCGCACACACGCCTAGACCCCGCCCAACGTTCCCCGTACTATTCTCTTAACACGAAGCAGTATGCGGGGCGCGCGTGGTTTACGTGCATCCATAAAAGTAACACCGTAGCGAGACGCGATGTATACGCCATTTTCTCGTCACACGGCGCCCTTAACCAGTATCGAAATATCGTGATAAAATGCGCCGCGCCTCCAGCCGGATACTTTCGCCGTGCACCGTGCTGTTTGCATGAAATTTTCATGCAAGCCGAAATGCAACGGACCGAGCGACCGTCACCGTTGACGTATATCGCGTGTCGAAGTCAGAGCCGACGCAATCGCGATGATATCTTCTTATCGACGTCACTCTTTCCTCTATCGTTTTAGCCGGAATAATCTATTACACGTCAATCGAGCTGTTACGACTGGTGATGTCAAAATTGATCGTATCTAATTTATTTATTTGTAGGTATTCATCAATCACTCGTAACGATAGAGCGTTATATCATCGATAGGTTCTATGAGTGAAAGAGCGATCCGCGTGCAAGAGCAGCGCTTTGACGACAAAGGTTCTACGCGCCCCGGATTTAGCGCATGAAATAAAACTCCCGCATAACCGGACCCTACACCGTCATCCGCGGCTTCGGCGCGCGGATCTTCATCACTAGCGATTTTAATTAAAGTTACTATCAAGTTGCACAGATATTCGCGTTTGATTGGCAAGTTTTAATTTGCCAGCGAACTCCCGGTAACGTGGTACCGGCCTCTAAAACCCATACTCCTCTCGTTTCCCTCCCACCGTTTGTTGCCAGCCCTGTGCGTTGCCGTCGCCCTCTCACCCAGCCCGCCTCCCGTCCGCTCGTACGTTTCTCATTCCACTCGTCAATTTAATCAATGTACGCAAATTACAGCGGTTGCCGAACCGTGAGTAACCAACGCGGACGCGATTACAACGTGCGAGCGAGATCGCACGTTGGCGAGGCGGTAACGGCGAATGGGGGAGGAGTATGGTCGACGGCATGGTGGCGAAGCTGGGCGGTGTTCGAGAACGGAAAGCGTCGGTGGCGCGTCGCAAATGCATGATAACAAGCACGCTAACGCCGGGCGTCGCGTCGGCCGCAAGATCGGTATGCTCTCTCTATGACTGGATCCTAAATCGGCACCTGCGTCGCAGACACCGGCGTCGGCAAGGTCCGGGCTGGTGCCAGGTCAGCCGGGATGAGTCCCTGTTACACGCGTGTTTACAATGGCTCAGCCGCTCATGCGATTCATATCCGCTAACCGCCGCGTCGTGTCTCCATTCCTCCTCCTCCTCCTCCTCCTCCTCTTCTTCCTCGTCCGTCTCCTCCGATTCCTCTCTCGTTACCACTGTGTGCGTACGCACACAAGCAGCTCTCTCGCGTACGCGTTGTACACGTATATATTTCTCCCTATATCCCTGGTACTTTGCCTGTTCCTCTCCCCTCCTCTCTGTCAGCAGGAATCTAGTTCGGCTCTGATCTGGCGAAAGTAATTAAACCTATCTCGCGAGCCTAAGCCTAATTAATGTGTACCGACGTACCGTCAGAGAGAGGCCAGTCCAGGCCCGGCGGTTTACGCTCGATAATACCTGCATTGGAGTTGCCGATCTGACAGGAATCAAAGGAAGTAAATATCATCTGGAGCGAATTGGCGATTGTACTCTCGGTGAGATTGCTCAGCGAGTTCAATGCTTCATCGAGCGTAATTATTACAGATACTTTAATTTCTTGTGGAACGTATTATTGTCTTGGCTCTTGTGCAACCCTATATCGTCTGTTTTGCGCGCAATCCAACTATATTATAATAAAAAAATTACGAAAAAGACATTAAGATAAATCCGTAAAAATAATATAAAACGATTTGTTATCGTTTCTTACCAAATCCAACAATTATTTCGATTCTATGATCTTCGGTGTAAATGACATGTATAATACATATTACAAAATATGAAGCAAATGCGAGGTTAATTTCATTGGTACTAGTACCTATATATACCTATGTGTGTAGTAAGATCCTCTTAAATATTTATGGGATGCATTGTTATTCCAGCACGCTTAGACTTTTCTTCACCGGTAGTTGAACGCAACTCGAGTCGTCAATTCGAAAACAGCAGTACGCGGTCGATTCGCACTGATGAACGACGTTCGCAGCGGGATAAAAGCCGTTTCACGGCGGGCAATTCCTTTCTGACGAAAGATCCAAAGAGACCCGGGGAGGCGAAGGGAGAGACAGAGAGAGAACCGAAAGAGAAAGAGCGCGGGGGTCGAACGTGGAAGGAAGTAGATCGTGATATTCCTCCGTGAGGTTAATAATAGAGGCTTCTTGAGCGTGTACACAATAGAAGACACTCTGTCTGCTCGCATTTGATCCCCGTAACGAGCCGTGCGGCGAGCCGTGAGAAAATGCGCGGAGAAGATCCGAGAGGCGAGAAAGGAGCCGAGCGGCGGCGGGCGTCGCCAAGGTGACGATTCTTCCACGCATATATATACACACACACACACATACACCCACATAAAGAGAGAAAGAGAGAGAGAGAGACCCAACCGGGGCGACATTAATTATGATATTTAATCCCGTATATACCGGGACGGCACCCATTGTTCGGCCAGCGCGAGAACAGGTGCAGACTGTGACACGCCGGTGTCGCCCGTCTTTTTCTCTTTTTTTTTTCTCTCCTCGGAAAACCCGGTAAGCTCGCGTTCTCTCCATCGCGCGCGAGTTTCTCGCTTCCCCCCCCCCCCTCCCCCGCATTTTTCTGCCGATTACGTTTTGCGAATCCATCGAGGTGCGGCCCGTCCGATGGATATTGTTCCCCCGGCGGGGAAAGTCGCCTTGGGAACTTGTCCTCGAAAGATTGCCTCCGCGCGATTGCGAACGCCCTACGACGTCAAAAGGAGCTTCGATCGAGCGCGAATAATTTCTCTCGCTTGTCCGAAGACTCGTCGAACTTCTACTGGTGAAAGGCTGCCATCGAAGGAATCTCTTCTCTCTCTCAGTGAATAATATTTTACAGAATATGTATATATATATATATATGTATATATTCCTTTGAAGAGTAAATCGTCTGTCCTGTGTACCTTATCAAAGAATGTGTTCCATATCGCCAAGTAACGCGCGTATCAATTGCAAGCTTTATCGATAAAAAAAAAGAATATTCACGCATATTACTCGATTATAATAAATCTCGGTTGACTATATTGATTCATTCGACAATCGTTTTGTAAGATATTACAGTCCACAGCATTCTTTAATATCAAATTTTAGTCCTCCGCGCGATTAATAAGATAGTAATGACTGATATTGATCTGCAGACTTGCTCGATATCTCAGATAACGAGAAAAAATATTCATGTAACACTAAGGGGCAGTTTCACAAACATCGGTTAACTTTTAACCGTAGGTTAACTCACTCTCCGTCTTTTTCTAAGGGAAAGGTTAAAAAGAGACGGAGAGTGAGTTAACCTACGGTTAAAAGTTAACCGAAGTTTGTGGAACTGGGCCTAAGGGCCAGTTTTTCAATAGTCGTTTTAACTTTAATCTTGGATTCTTAACTCACTCTTCGTCTCTTTCTAACTATCCCTTTCAGAAAAAGATGAAGAGTGAGTTTTTAGCTAAACTTCAATTTAAACGACTATTGAAAAACTGGCCCTCAAAGATTCTAATTTACAAATCATTATAAGTTAATACGTATTAATACGATATTTCGATTCTTTTTTCCTCTAAAAGAGCAAATACAAAAACAATCGGCACGATATGACTTGACGACGCTTAAGCGGTTATTCCGGAAATGTCGTCTTGTACTGTTTCAATTGAATCCAATTCCAGCGGATTTTCGGTTTGCTTTTCGAACGGTGTCGGTGTCGGGAAATATTCGTTCACGTATCGCGAAAAAGAATGTGGAATATCGATTAAGAAGTCATTCGGAAAGCTGCATTGTAATGGCCGGGTCCAGTCAGAAGAGAGCGACGGAAACTAACTATATTCCTCGGGCGAAACTGCTTGGCGGAACTGCCGCAACAGGACTACATCCAATCGCCGGCTGAATGTCCGCAATTCCGGACGCCATTAGGCGGCTTATTATTTCGTTTTCCTGGGGCGGTATCGCGACACTAGCTTCACTCCGGAGGGACCGTTATCCGGATACGCGACCGACGCCCGAGATCTGGACGGCATTGTATCTGCGCAGGAGAAAGAATGTAATCGAAAACAACTGCAGCCAACCCCGGCGAGCTGTTTAAAGAATGAAAATCGTTCCGAAAGCATTCCACCATCGCAGCCTAAGGATGATGGCGTAAACAGCGGAAATAAAATTCCCTGGACTACGAGAAAACTAATTATATCGTAGCGTAGAGTAACGATCGGTTCTTTTATCCGGCTATTACGCTCCATCAAGACGCCCCTTCTTTGCAAATTTCCTGTTGCTATACATCGCCTGCAACGATAGCAAGTGGCACATTCGTCTTCGCGTTGTTTTCTGGCCATCATTAGATTTGTACTCCTGAATAAATTGCGTGGAATAATCCGGTCCGGAGAGAGAACTCTTATATCCTAATTTACGCAGCAATGGCGGCGTACCTCGGTGCCACGGGCGAGCTAAGCCAGAACCATCGGTAAGAATTCCTTTCCTCGCAATGGTACCTGTCATCCCCACCCGTGTTTTTATTACGCTATTACCATCGGGCGGCGTCCAACCGTAAAATATGTTTTGCACGGCGCGTGATGAACGGCGCCAGAAGAAAGCGAGAGAGAAAGCGAGCGTGTGGGTCGCCGCCGTTTCACACGGGAGAGGGATAGGAAAAGGCTTTTGCCGGCTCCCGGGATGGAGAACCTACCCATGGCGGTGGTACCCTGGCTGCGAGGTCGCGACCACAATCTCTATAATGGACTCGCTAAAGTGTATCCAGAATCTAGGTTCTGCAAGAAAACGGGACGGAGAATGGAGGGGAACAGACCCTTTCCGTTCGTAGCCGCACGCTACGGACGCTGCATTATAATCGCGCCCCGACCTCCTTCCCCCGTCCACCTTCCTCTTCGCGCCACCTTCCCGGTTGCATTTTATTCACAATGTACCCGCATACGAGCCTGGCACAATCGCGAATAAGGCGATAAGATGCCCCGCGTAAATCCCGCGTATATAGCTAAACATGCATGAACTTCTCCCGGCTTGCGCCGCGTCTAACGTTACAAGAGCTGCGAAACGGCGGCTTCCAGCGAGAGATATGGTCATTTATTTTCGCGTTCACGGACACCATCGCGTTCGAGGGCGTTAAATCATTTTCGAGATTGCATTTGTGATGAAAATTATCGGTGCATGAATAAAGAAGGGAATTCGCAAAGAATCACGAGAACGGAATCCAATAAATTGTAATTGGAAGATTATCTCTTCGACAATATTGGTTTTGTAATTTGTGTAAGATTAATTTGCATTAGATTTTACATGATTGTCCGAATCGTGTATTTCTTGGATTTAAAAAAAAAAATGCATTTTATTGCATATGATTTCGACGAGTTAAAGCAAAACGCCAAGAAAGAAAGTTTTCGTCGCAAAAACACCTTTTTTACCTTGCAGCCAGCAATGTTGATGCCCTGCCTCTTGCTATATATACGTGTATCAGCTTCACCATTATTCTGCTGTCGATCCCTGACAAGATAGATGGTGCCTTGATATAAGTGCAGCATCGCGTCCTCCTAGTTGGTGCGTCCGTACGAGAAATATGATTGCTAAGTGATCGATAAGTGTACGGACCGTGATGCCCGGCCATATGTTATGTTTTCGCCAACGTCCGTTCTTGTTTTCATTTTTCTTACCTTTCTCTTCGATAATAACGTCTATATTCTCTGAGGCATTTCTGGCGCGCTACAGATATAGGTGCATCCACAATTCCACAGATATAATAAAAGTAAATCAAACATACCTTTCATGTTATGACCAAATCATGCAATGGTAGATCTTAAGAAGGTTGTTATTACGTTGCGTTTTATATAATATAATACCTACATCCTTTGGACGTCAAATCTATTTGCAACAATCCGTTAAGTGCCATGTTACGTAACAATTTTCGCGACGCGATTATCCGTCCGCGCCGTCGGCGGATTCGATTTCCTACCGCGAAGTTTTCGAGCGCGCCGACGACGAGCGTATCGCGTTACGTTTCCTCGCCGTTGCGTTTCAGCAAATCAGATTAATAGAGATCTTACATTTGACGGCGTTATCGCGTCGGTATGGGTCTTACCCGTTTCCCATCGACGCGTCGATCAATATGGCGTAACATCCCGGTGCCTGTGTGGCTGTAATTATTTCCACCTAAGACGTCGAAGTTTAGTGCAATCATTTCTCAGGAAGGATGTTCCCCCTTTGAAATTGTTAGAGGCGAACAGCTTTCCTCGGGGAAACTTTTGCGAAGCATCTCGCGTCGCGCCTCTCTCCCGAGTCTCTCCGCCCTCCTACCTCTGTCTCTCCCGGTTACTCTTACCTCGACACGCCTTCGCAGAGAGAGCGTAACTAAATAGAAACTGATGCTGGAGCCGGCAAAGACCCTTATTGTCGCTCGGGAACGCGTGAGAAGAAGTTTCCTCGTCGTCGTGTTCTCTCGCTCGAATAAGACGATTCTTCGTGTCATTCTTGTTCGCGGAGGGGGGATGGAGCGCGACGCTCGAGAACGAAAAGTGAACGTCGCGCACCCACCGAATACCAAAATCCCGTCGTCGACGGCGACAACCGACGACGGCGACGACGACGACCGCCCTCGTCTTCGCTGATCTATTGAAGTCTAGGTACAGTCCCGGGCGCGCGAATACCCCGCTTCCAGACTGTCTCGCAAGCTTGCACTTAGCGTCACAATAATCGTAAAGCGGTACACGAAACGTCGGTTTTCAATCTTCTCAAAGAACTCCCGTTTAGTGTATATCGCCATTAAAATAAATGACAATTTCACCGTTGAATGATTCTTACAAGGAATTTCTTTGCTGCACTTTATGGTGCCGATTGTCAAAAGAGTGCTACGATTATACTTATAATAATTTTATTGAATGCGAGAAAACGAACGATTACAAACGTTAATAATAGCAGATACGTAAGTTAATAAACGCATGCCAAAGGCGAGGCAATAACTCTTTTTTTTTTTAAATCAATTTTTCGGGCACCATTTATTTGTTTAGCCTTTCGATCTCTGATTTCCATTTACGTGGCTTGCCCGTAATTCATATCATGTGATGATTCGGGCGATTTCATGAGCACTGTAATGTAAAAGAAATAGGAAGTTGAAATTTTGAAATTTTACGAATAAAATGTCCGAACTCTTTACCGGTATTTTCTATGCCGGATACATATTCACACCCATCCTTCATCGTCGACCCATGCGTAGGTACGTTCCCCTTTGTACTTTCGCTGGAGGCCCATCTTCCTCTCTTTTTCACGGAACGTACAATAAATTCCCGCGGACATTGGTATGCGATCGACGCCTCCGGGGTTCTTGGTCCCTACGCCCCCTTGCGCGTCGTGAGAACACGAGGTTAAGAGGGGTGCGACTTTGCTAGAAAAAAATTCTTTCGGTGTCAAGACGAGACACGATTCGCCGAGAGAGGTTCACGTGTCGTTCCTTAAGAAATTGTGCACCGACCCGAGATATTCGTTAGGCCTTTTCATTTCTCATTTCGCGCTTCGCACGCTCCCTCACGTAGTATCCAAGTAGTATCGAAGTCGATAAAAGTCAAGGGAAGCGAAGAAAGTTATTTCTTCGTAAAATTTTATAGCAAGTGTCTACTACGAAAGATATTCCTGTGATTATAAAGATACTTTTTTTTAGATACAAGAAAAGTGACACAGGAAGATTACCGCATTTATTCATATCTCCGCTAAGAAAAAATTGATCTCTCAGATTGACAAAAAAAAGAAAACAGTAGCTAAAAGAAATGCTGTTATATGAAACGATGTTATGTGAAGCATATCATATAGAGGCAAAAACCTGTTGCGATTAAAAGCGATTAAATTTATAATGCGCGAGAAGCATAGATAATAACTAGATAGATTATGTACGAGTACCGAGTGCGATATTAATGCCGACAGCTTTCTTTTGGTGAATCGATACTTTCCGTTACGCGCTGTAAACTCCCGGGGGCGGCAAGGCAAGCTTCTGCTCGCTCGACAGTTTCTAATTACGCGTTGCGCCGGTCAAGATAGTATCTGCGAGGATAATTATATAATACTGCATATTCCATCATGCGTGCAGCGGGTGGCCGGAGTGTGTTTGAGGTGGTGAGGCGTGCTGATGACAGACAGGGTGTGCGGGTCCGATAGCGATAGCATCCCTTGTATCGTGCCGGACGATGGGCCGGTGCTTCTCTTCCTCGTCCTCCCTTCAGGAACCATCGTCGCGTCCACCCTCCTCCTCATCCATCATGTCGACAGCTTCGTTATGACCACACACTGACTGTGCGCCCGTCACCTCTTGGATCCTTTCGCACGGCTGGATCTATGATGCCCTGCTGTTCCGCATAAAGGTTCCTATCATCGGCTATACCCGTCGAGAGATCCGGGCTGTTCCGAAACTCTCATGCTCGAGAGGGACGTTAAATTACATCCTCTCCACGCTCCTCTTCAAGTTCGTATCTCGCGTATCGCAGGAAGAATGCAGATATGCGAAAACGTTAATCGAGTCCCTCCACTTCTGATGCGTTACTACAGTAGCGGCCAAAATTATTCGAATTGGATAAAAATTGCAGTGCTCGGGACGTAGCACGAAGGAAACTACTTTCTAATATGGTCAGTAGGTAAACACAGTTATTAGAATAAGTTGAAATAATGTCAACGCGAAATTCCTTCGCAACCCTACTTATTCGCGAGCTCTCCGCTGCGCGCTACAATGCTCCGGTAATGCTCGATTGCGAAGGTGGCGTATCGCGTCGTACAAATTGCGACACTGTATTACGCGTGCGGCGCACTAGCAACGTCAGCTCGAGGCGTCAGTATCCCGGGTGCCGGCGCAGCGTGGCGTATGGCGTATGCGACGTGCGGCGAACAGTCACATCACAGTGGTCGGAGCGGGAATGCTACGTGCGGCACAATGATGCGTTTCGATGCGACCGGGGTCCGTCCGGTCGGTGTCGAGGGTCGAGGGGGTCGCGTGACACCGGAGGCTGCCTGCCGCTGATATAGCCGAGAATCTGAAGTATTTTTCTCCCATTCCACATTCACCCGATCCGTCCCCGCGCGTTATCCTCCCTCCTCCTCTCGTCTACACGCCGTCCACCCTCCCCCCCTAGCCGACTATCAAATTAACAAAGGGGAATATCAAATTAAATTACGCTCGTAGCACGGCGCGCGGCGCGCTTCGGTGGACGACGCGACAGGTGCAACGGGGCGTCAAATATTCAGCGGACAGCTATTTCCCTTAATACACCCGCGCGCGCGTGCGCGCCGCATGCTTGGCACTAATTGTAATAAAGAGGATTGCCATTAAATCCAAAGCGGCGAGACAAAACTTGAGCGAAATTCCGCTTGTGGATATCGACGCCGGAGATGAAGCCGCGCGTTTCCCAACGACGCGACGCGACGCTCCCGCTTTCGGCATGCTGCACGCGCGCATCGCGCATATCCCGCTTGTACTGCGGTATCGCGTTCGCCATTGTTCGTCGCGCTGAACAAGGGGAACGAATGCATATGCGTATTAAATATAATGAAAAATTGCGGACATTCATCGCGCGATAAATGTCTGGCATATTTGGCTGATTAGTCGCGCTTTGATTCTGGTACGCGCGGTTTCCACGGACGCGTGCATTCCGCGTGAAATCGCATCGCGAGAATATGGCGGTGACAAAAAAGCCTTTCGCGGGGGGGTATTAATTCAGTCGGCCGGCTACATTGGTTCGGCGGCGGTACATTTTTTTTTTTTTCGGTTTTCTTTTTCGCCGGTCCTCTTTACACGCGTTCTCGTGGCTGTAAATTCTTGCGCGCCGTGCGCGTCGCGCACGCTTTCCGCACACACGTGTAATTCCCGCACCGTTTCGTTTCGCTTCGCATTTTTCTCTTTCTCCCTCCTGCCTCTCTCCTTTTTCGGCGCAAACATAATGAATATTGACAAACCATCTCCCCCCCCCCTCCCTCACCCTCTCTTCTTCCTCTTCCTCTTCCTCCTCTTTTCTCCTCTCCAATTCTCTCTTTTCTTTCAGCGCTGGAGGGTGCGTCGTATACGGGAAGCAGAAACAAATAGGATGAGACGTAGGGAGGGGTATAGCTGGTATTCTCCATCCCTTCGCGAGTACCAGCTCCACTCGGTACCATTGCCCTAGGCACAATGCGTCCCCACCGTGTACCTCTCCTCTCTCCCCCTTTTTCCTCTCTCCACCTTTCCGTTCTCCCATACTCTAATTCTCTCTATCTGTCTATCTTTCTCCGACTCGATGCAATCGAGTTGCTTCGGAAATATATTAGTTCGGATTCGCGGAACGGCGGAAAGCGAGGCGATACGGCCGCCCTACTCCTCCCCCCCCCCCCCCCCCCCCCCGTCTCGCTTGATGCGATTTTCACGTGCGGCGGTGGCGAGGAAATTACAGTGAAAGCGCGAGAAATTCGCTTTCGTCGAAATTTCGAGAATACCCGCCGATACTACTCCACTTTTTCTCTCTCCGCTCCACGTCCCTATCTACCATTTCCATCTCTACCTCCTTTCTTCCGGTTTCAGACACAATTTGTATGTCTTCGGGGCCGAATATCTTCTTTGGATCTAAAATGCCTGTCTAAAACGCGAAAGTGTCTTTCTTACGTTTTTTTTTTTTCCTTTTTCCCCTCGTATGTGCTTGCTCTGTTTTCGCAAAGTTTTTCAAATTCTTCATGAACAGCATTCATACATAATCCAACATTCAAGACACTTTTGAACTATCGTATGGGAAAGGATTTTGAATGGAGCTTGCTTGAAAAGGAGCCTTAGATTAACGTTAAAAAAATTCAATGCTATATTTAAAGCGAGAGAGATGAGAGAGAAAGAGAAAGAAGAGAGAAGGCTCGCTATTCGCGCGCGCAAAAAAAAAGCGGTACTTTCTTCCGTTCTTTCTTTTCGGGACGACGTCGTACTTACTCGCCGCGAAATCACAGACCGCACTTACCGCTTCCTACTACGGTGCACATTGCCGCGCGCGTGTGTAACTCTGCAGCAGCCCCGGTTTACACAGGGGCACCCACCCAGCGCACACGTGTGCACACGCACACGATGGCATTTCTACACCGGCGTAAGCGCGCCGCATTTCTTGCGGGCGCGAGCAAAAAGTAACGCTCGCGTCAGCTCCTTCCTTTTTACAGCCCTCGGAGGTTAGACTCATTACGAAACGTTACGTGCGCAAACCCGCGCGACCCGTACATCGAGGGGATATATATAAGCGGCGAACGTACCTACCTACGTGCGGCTTGTATGTACGCGCGCTACGTGGAATTTAACGTCTGTGTACACAAACGTCGTTTGGAAAGTCGGCAACGGCGGCCGCAGCGGCCGGTGTTCCTATTTGCCTCCCCCGCGTTGGAGAACGCGCACGGTTGACCTCTCTCCCGCTCTCCGTTTCACAACCGCGCAAAAGTGTACCCCCCCGTCATACTTGCCATCTTTTCCTTTACGCTTTACGCCGCGCATCGGCGCGGGCGTCGGACGTACGAACCCGTAATCGTTCGACCGGCGATGATGAACGGTCGCGGGGGAAAGCGCCTGATTCGCAGGACAAAGATTGATTGTACCGGCAGCGTGCGAAGCTTTCCTGCTGTCCCGCGTTTCACGGCGCAGATGACGAGATACACTCGCGGTCATGTGATTGAAGAGGGTAGAATCGATCGTATACGGGGAAAGAACGTGTTTCTTTCGCGCGAGTTTTATTTTTTCCTCGCTCTCTCGCCACAAAGAGTTTGTTGCGCCGGTGTTTTGCTCGTACCTTTGTCTAATCGCTCAGCTGCGTGAATAGTATCGACAGCGCGATTTACAGAAAACCACGGGATAGAAAAGCTACGAAGAAGGAGATAAACACGTTTTGCAATTACTCGAATAACTCCGATAGAACTATCGTATAACTTAATAAACATCGAAGTAAAGATCCTTAAATTGCCTCATGACATACTTCAGGTTGTTTATTCATCAATGATAATGAGGATTTCGTTAGATTCTTCTACTTCTTCATCATACGGTGTATTTTTCGACTTCTTTCCCCTTTTTCGTCCCATCTCTTCCGAAAGCCCGACCGATCCTATTTAAGCGAGGAGTCAAACAACGATCTACGGAAGATTCCTCATTACTAGACGCATGGTTTCAGGCTTCCCGTTCTCGACTCTCGTCTTTCTTTCAAGGTGGGAATTTTGATCGAACGAAGGGGGAAAAGGCAGTCGAGCCAGGCAGCCCTTGTTTCACCGTTGCCTCAATTATTTTATCCCCTCGTTCTCTTGCCGTGCTCCATTTTCCTTAGATGCGCGCCCATTCTCTCGATATCGGGTGGCACTTACGTTGTCTGGAAAGTAAGGACTACGTGCGATTGTTGCTGGGCGCATTTTATTCCCGACTTGACGCCGTTCTCCGTTCAACTGGAAGATCTCTCGTGTAATGCGAAACGCGCCTCTTGGAAATTATCAACTTTCAACCTTCAACCAATTAGAATTTGCTCTAAAAAATATGACATATTCTTGTGTTGCACATTTTTTATTCATAATTTGAACTGATTTGAAATAATATTCAGAAATCAGCAGCTTAGACTGAGAAACGAAATACAACGCAATACTAGATTATCGGCTGTCCGTATATAACTCTAAGATAACTCTAATTAACGTCGATTAAGTGCATAGCGAGTAATACGTAACCGAGTTACGTAACAGTATCTATAGGTATATGAGAATACGAACGGGTGAATTATGGCGTTACATAAGCGATACACGAGCGGTCAAGTTCGTGATCCCGAAAGCGGGGGGTCTTTCCTAAGGATTCTCGGAGAGAGAACCGCAATTAAAATTAAACGCTATGCCACCGTCATTCCCTCCTTCTTCCCCCTTTCCTTTCATTACCGCTTTCACCCTCTTCAATCCAGTCCGTCAGTCCGTGACGGTGGCAAGGTTTCCTTGGTCCTGGTTGGGGTTACTCCTACGTAGGTTTGGGGGCAAGACGAGTTCTCAAAGGAACATTAATTCACGAGCTAATCGTGGGATGTGAGATTAAACATTTTCCGCGATTAGCTCCCTCTTTGTTGTGCGTGCCGGCAGCAGGTTGTAAGTGTCGCTATTAGAAGAGCACACGTATAATATAATTTGAACTTTTGTGCTATTTTTAAGAAAATAACTTGAAGCAAGATAAAGAGGTAATTTCGCGTCGACCGTCTTATCGTCATTCCCTTTAACTGTAGTCCCGACGAGTTTAACTCGATAAAAATTATGACGCCATAGATTATCGTATTTCCACTAGAAACTTCGCCGTCTTCTTTCTCAGTTTTTACTTCTCTTTTTTTTTTTCGTGATGATTCTAAAATCGAATGAACACTGGCGCGTAACTAAAGTCAAGCCCCCAGGGACGCGGAGAAGTCTAAAATAGAAAAAAAGAGAGAAAGAAAATGCCGAGCTGGGCCACCGCCGTCATCTCTTGCTCGCTGCGGAGAAACGGAAATCTCGACGTTTAATTCACGTTTAATGTGTGCTGCCCGGCCGGGTCCTCTTTCTTTTTTTTACGCTCTTCCCGCTTCTCACGCGGGGTGGTATAATTAACCCGACGCTGAAAACGGCCTGCAGGGACCGTGCGCGTTTTCGAAGAGACTTTCGCCCGTTGAAAATTCCTACTCGTTTGCACTTCTCTATCCATATACACTTTTCCCTCTATTTTTTAGTCTGGCTTTACCCTGCTCCCTCTCTCGCCCCATCCCTCCCACCCCTTCATCGTCCGCCTTCTTTCTCTTTTTCTCCTACTTTTCCGCGCAATCTCTGTACGTGAAATTAACTATACACGGTACTCTCGCGAGCCGCGAGCGCGCCGCGACCAACGTTCTCATCAATCTCATCTCTGTTCTCCCCGGAATTCGGAGTAGTCCCCCTCTGTTATTCAACGTTTTGATATGCACGTGTACAACTGTATCCCTTTATTCGAAAGAGAATCAATTAGCCAGCCTATTTTACTACTGCGACAATCGGACTGAATATTAATTGTGAAAGTACCGTAATGGCAGACGTTTTCATTATGCGGTATTTCGACGTCCGAGTTATAGTTTGGTATTATTCGTTGTGTTTGGCCGTGCCGTTCAAACAGACTTGCCGAACTCGATTAATCGCAAATTGAACCGCTAACACTGTTACCCAACTAGTCCCTCCCGGCCTCCCGCGCGACTTCTTTTGTTCCATGAAACTTTCCGCTTGGATCAGCCGCAACGAGATAGGTACTCGAGAACGATCGTAAAAAGAAGTCCGTCAATTGGATAATGTTACCAAGGAAAAAAAACATTGAAATGCTTTATCAGCGATGTAAAGAACAGACATGAACAGACATGAACCTGCGGTCTTTGTGTCATTTTAATTTGTGTCATTCACCTGTGCGTCATTTACATTTGTTTATAGTCGTAAGAATCACTCTTATGGCTCTTGTAATTGTATGCTAATATAACTGATTCTTTTTATTTATGCTCTGCTAGTGCATCGTGAAGTTATATATAGTAATAAATTTTCTGCTTGTAAAATGCGAATAATTTTACGACTCACGTAGAACATCTCGCTCGAGAATTGCTCTCTGAACATGTCACGTTTTGCGCATTTTTTAAAAAGAAGAACACGAAATACCGGAATATCGTTCAAAATTATTCAAATGGCTATACATATCTAATACACCAGAATAAATGCAATTTTTCCTGGCGGTGATATGAGCGAACTGCTTTTCTTGGAATGATCCGGAACGACAATTTCAGAAAATCCGGCTAAGTTTTACCGATAAAGATAGTCTATGAAAGGTCTTTATCGGAGCTTGCTTTTCTCGAAGATACAAACGGCGGGTGCGAGAACACGCGTCGCGTAAAACACGACGGCGATGGTGACGTCGCGCGACATCAATAAATGATAACTTTTTTCTTAAATCTCGAATCTTTATCAGAGACCGAATGCGCGAGCAACTGCGATAGAAGTTCCTGGATAACGGCGCTCGGCGCTGTCGTTGTTGTCGAAATAGGAAGAAGGCAACGCTGAACGATGCAACGCAAAGGACGAAGTTGTCGTGGTAATCGAGCACTGGAAACGCGGAATGACGAAGCCGTCGGAGGTAAGGCACGGAGACGCCAGAATAGCGAAGTTGAAAAGGGCGGAGAATGACGGTGAGATGCCGCGTTCTTCCTGGTCCTGGTTGCCTTGCCTCTGTCTCTGTTTCGTGGAAGGAGCAGCGGCTATCAAATATTTGCAGCGCTTTTAGCCAACAATGCCTCGCTCGATAAACTTGAAAGTTTGTTTACGATTGCCGGCTATTCCTTTGTCGCCTTCTTCCTTGACAGCTAACGTGCATTCCTTCTGTCGCCGTTTTAACTTACAACCTTCTTCGGCAGGAACCTTTGTTGCCACCGTCGTCCTCTTCTCTCGTCCTGGATGAATTCGAGCGGCAAACTACTGTTTTCGGTTGCGCGGAAATGTATAATGTATGTTACAATTATCTAACAAGTTTCTTGACCGAGAACCCGTGTTGCTGGAAAATTAAATCATCTGCGAAAGCAATTTGGTCGGTGATACATTTCGTGTATGACCAAATATCATACGCAACTCCTTTTTTTTTTTTTATCTAGTTACGCAAGCGTTGTCGTTCGATATGCTCGACGTCAGGATATCGGCTTAGTCGATTGGCTGGGCCGTAACGCGCGCGCGAGGCCAGCCCTCTACCTACCTACCGGCAAGGGCGCCGCGAACTTTATAATTGCGTTATTGTTTAGAAGTTTGGATTTTATCGAACTTGTCGAACTAGCGTCGTAGTTGATTACCGGCGCTGCGAGTAACCGCCTCCATTAGAGGCGTTTCCCACATCAGGGCGCTTTCTGTGTAAGCAGACTTTTCATCAAACTTAATTATCGTTGACTCGTCGGCAGACTGATCAGCGCGCCGCTTCGCTCAGGGAGAACGAGGCTAATAGGAATTAAATAAAATTAAATTAACCTTCGCGTTACATATACATATGCCGATGTCACCGGCGGCGGTCCGTGCCGCACATGAAACGACGATTATTAATGTTTCACTCAGTCGCGTATGTATATATTACATTGTTAATCAAATAACACAACCAATGTAGAGGCGTATGGAAATTCACAAAGGAGACTACGTTCTATAATATTTAATAAACGTAACAATATGATGCACGTGCGTTCCAAAGTTATTAGTTTCACTGTCACACTGCATGCGTTGCTTTGATCGCATTATAACGGACAATATATTAGATAAAATTACGTTACAGAAACTTTATCACAATGGTATCCGATATTTAATATGACACATTACGATAAATTTCCTAGCGTTTGTTGAAATTTCATGTTGACTGCAATTGTGTGTGAAATATTAAAGCGGCATTCGTATAAAATCCCTATATAGAGAAGTGCTCTTCGCTATTTTATTATTTTGCATCAATTTCTGCATTGTAACTGTTATTAAAAATTAATTAATGACCGATGATCACATATTAGTGGTATGCGAATCGTCGTTTGTCACGTGCGATTTCCAAAAATCATTCCTGTCAAACGTAGCTTAATATAATTTCACATATGACCGGCGTTATCAACGATTGACAGATTAAAACTTTGAGTGGATATCGATTCGACAAATTTGTGTCCAACTAATCGTTATCATTTCAAAAAGCGCGATCGCCCGCGGACTCGTCATCCACCGTCTTTACTTTTATCGTCGATAAATGAAACTTTGTTAATTAGGAGCAAGTCGTTTGGTAATGCCAGTAACTAATTGGCACCTAGGGCATAAGCCGGACGTGAAGCAGTCTCGCTCGGGATAAACTCTAGCAGATTGTTACTGAAGCGAACAAGCCTCTATGTGTTGAGAAGCGAACATCGTAGATACGCTTGATCATGCACGGCTTCTTGAAACTTTACAAGCTTCCGTTACTAATTAAATGTTATCCAAGCTTTGCGAAAATTTTTTAGCAAAACTGAAAAGTGATCGCAACAATTATATTACACAATTACCTTTTTATTCGCGCAACTCGACGTATAAAATCTAATTTACAAAGATGTAAATTAAACATGTACTTAATGACGTAACACTTAGGTTACGTTCAGCTCGAATTTACTTTATTTATCGCGCCACGCAGAGATTCGCAAAATTGCGTTTTCGTTAATACCGACCGCACGACGTAATAAAACAACGATAGACGCGTGCAGTGGCGAACGTGTTAACGTAGAAGTCGTAAAAAACAACGCAGTAGGGGGCAAGCTTACGGGACCAAAGGGGACGCTTTAACGGCACCATAAATTCTCGCGGTCATCTTCCGCCTCGCAGCCTCGGATAAGCGTTCCTGTAAAACACGAATGAGGTAAGCTCGCGCACTCTGTACAAATTAACCCGTTAACCCATTTGCTTTTTGCCTCGCCTCGACACGAATCGCCGGATCTTCCCATTCAAGGTTTCCTAAATCCGCCGTGCAGAAGACCGCCGCGCGCGATCACTCGCTTCCGCGTGCGCGATAAACTTCCGTCGTGTATGGCGTTGTGCATACGTTACACAGTATCTCGTGGCGCAAATTCCATTAAACGTCGCGCGCGTTTTCCGAATTAATCGGCCGGAGTAGAGACGCTCGGGCTCGGGCGCATATAACGTACCACGCGCGACGCTAACGTTTCAATTATATACATTATCCTCCGCACACTTAGTCCGATCAAACGGGTTAAATCGGCCGATAATCCGTAAGCGAGGCGCACTGTATGGCTCCTAGGCGGGTCGGGAGAATTGAAATTAAGCCGATACGAGGTCCGCGTTATCAAGATTTAAACAAATCCACGGCTCAAGTGACTGATCGCTCGCAACAGGTGGGACATGTTCTCTCCAGGCAGGTGGAGCACCACCGTCAGGCTGAGCCCAGAAGCTTTGGCTCGGGTTAGCGTGCCAAGAACCCGCCCACTTTCGGGCCGCAACCTCAAACTCCTCGTCGAGCAAGCCGATATTGTAATTGCCGGTGCTACCCAAGTGGCCTAAGATTGATGAGGTGGAAGGCAAGTTAGTCGGAGCGTGGCAAATGCGAGCTGACTGTGATCCCGAAACCAGAAAGCGTATTTCGCGTCTCCGCCTAAACCGTTTGTCATCTGGCCTGGCACTTGGGGGGGCCTCGTAATTTCCTTTCCGCCCGCGCCGAGCTTTTTCCCGTCGAATACTTCTGCTATGTTCGGAAAAACCGCTGACAAATCACTATTAGCTGTTACGAGTATGCTCAACAAGAGAGCCGCGCGCCAGTTCTGGAACGGCTTCTCAGTGGAAACTGTAAGCGAGGTAAGGGCGATACTGCTTTTAACGTTACGGCTTTAGATAGGTACGGCTTATCTCTGTACAGACAAGCTTACTCGCGTCAATTTGTGTGCCACTTTACGTTACTTTATCTTTTTGGAGCGCGGCTAGTGCATTCGAAACGTCCGTCGTTTCGACACACACGCACCACCGATGCTATCAACGACGGCGATACGATTCTCTATCCCGTGGTAATATCCGTCTACCTCTTGAGCGGATCGCACTCGCTTGCGGATACAGAAAATTCACAGCGCTCTCTCTCTCTCTCTCTCTCTCTCTTTCGCTCTCGCGCGCATAATACTCAAAGTTCAGGGAGCGGTCCTCTTTACCGCAACCTCAAAGAGTCTCTTGGACCGAAAGGCGCGAGGAATGCCGTCCCGAAGTGCATTATTAAGAGCTATCAGGAAATTTCTCGCCCGACAACGGAAAGAGGAGGCAAAGACGCGACGCGAAACTTCGTCGGTCCCGCAATTCCACGGAATCGTCGCCGATCTAACAAACAACTCTTTCCTCCGCTTTCGTTCCGCTCGTCCTCTGTGACCCACCATTCCAATCGCCTCTTTCTCTTTCACTCTCTCTCTCTCTTCCTTCCTCTCTCGTCGCCCTCGCGGCCGTTTCTCTCGCTCGTTATCTTCCACGCTCGATTGGACGGAGCGTTTATTGTTTCAAGCGAGAGAGCGCCCCACGAGCGAAATGTTTTCCCGGTCGTCTCGCGCGTCGTCTAGCCGCTTAAGTACAAACAACCCTCAGAGTCCCGCGGTCCGAAGTTAGGTATACGACTAGCGGGGCAGGAAGTGATTTGGAGAGTCGCCAGGGAGCATCTAGGCCGCACTGAATCATTCCGACTATCCCCGCTCTCGTCTGTCCCCGCGCATACGCGGCCTCCCTTGGGTAACGTCGCAAAACTGCGATAAAGAAGTTGCAAATCACCAGCGAGATGGTCGCGCCCGACGCTTCCGTCGTTTCACCAGTCCGGCCGAACTTCTGCGATGATTTCTTTCGTCAGGATCGTCGTCCTGACGAGTGGCCCTATACCTCCTCTCCGCGGCACCGGATTTAATGCCCTCCGTGAATTCTGTATCACCGTTGCTATACCGTTCAATTTATAATTCGACAGTTTACAACTTCTATAGTAATAATTTCCAAACCCGGTTAGTCCGTGACTTTGTCTTTTTATGACATCGTATTTTGTCCCTTTTTCTTTGCGACGTTCTGTGCACGTATATGTGTATATGTGCGATACCGGCACTCACGCTCGGGAGATGGTCTCTCCCTTCAATAACATGAGACATATCCTCCGAAGAAGTAACGTGAACCAGACGTAGAAACATAAGATTGCCCGTTCGCTTTATCCAGCAATGAAACAATATCACGTTTAAAAGAGCAAATAAATTTATAGCCAATCTCGTCAACGTCCGAGCGCGGATCCTCTCGTGGAACCTGGGAGGGTCGCGAACACCGGAGAGGTCTTGCACGATGTCCGAGGGATTAAGGGGTTGGGGCCAACGAATTGGAACCCGACTCGACGAACACGTAGCATAAAGTCGTAAAACTCGACTTACGACAAGTCGTAACACCGGGAACAACGCTCCTTCATCTATTTTTTTCTCTCTTATAATTGGTGCCATCCAAGCAGCAGGAATGAAAGTTGGCGCTTGTAATACCTAAGGGAAGAAAAGGTCTAAGAGTTTGCCCACAGGGTTTCCATCTCCTCGTCTTAATAACATGAATTTTATTGAAAATATTCGAGAATCTGCTTGATTAACCAATAAAAAAGGGTGCAACGTCAACCCTCGAAACGACCGGCGATAAATAGCGCCGTGTTCCACGAGAGAAAATTGTAGGCCGGCCTTAATAACACATTAAAAGCGGCCGTGGCTTAATTTCAACGTCGGCACGACGCAGCCAGATGACGGTATTTCGGTTTATTTGCCAGAGATGGATGTCAAAGCCTGATGTCAGGTCCCGACGATAAATCGACGATAAAGCATAAACTTTTTTAGAGCTTTCGTTTAATGCGCAAAGTTGATATTGCATAATTTGCCATTAATATAACATTAATAACTCGGAATAGAGCATCGTTGCGTTCGCTTGAAAGTGCAGGACGTTTGACGTTTCGTTATCGCGAGATTATGGGATCACGTTTGCTGTACATCATGTACCGTACGTTATGCAGCCTTATGCAAAAAGAGAAGATGTACATGACAAAAATTTCGTGAAAAATATATCTATTTTTTTCTTCCTTTCCGATGCGATATTAAGTGTCGTGGCGTAGAGAATTATTGGCACCGCATATTGGCCTCACAGCCAAATTGGAGTCACGGTCGAGGTCTCGGCGGCATTATAACAATCTGTCAGCCGGCCTGGAAGCGCTCCAGGACAATAAGTCAGGGCATCGATCGTGGCGGGATGTACCATGACGATAAATATTACGAGATGATTATTATTGGCCGCGTGCACGGTATAATTTGCTGTATATCGGATCGGCGCTCTGAAATTCTCCGCCGCTACCCGCAGCGCTCGGTATCGGCGCGATCGATTGTCAGGGCATCGTGCACCTCAATTGCAGGACGCAGATTGTAACAATCGCGGAAATTGTGTCGCAAATTCCCTTTGTCGCGTTCGCGAGACCGCCATGCCAAATGTGCGGCCAAACGCGTTTTCACGAGACTCTGTGACGTTCCCGGGATTACAACTTGCGCCACGATTTGGTAATTCATCGATAGTTGACAGTGGTCCCGAGAGATCATCTCGTCATTAACGGAGCGGGCTGTTTCTCGCGTGCGGACAACGCGGTAATTCGTGAATTGTAAACGCGCGGCGAACAAATTTATTCACGGCAGAGCAGATTTTAATTTAGAGAGCGATAACTCGCGACGTTTTAGCGAACGGTATAAGTAACATATTCGTTACGATGACAACCAATCGTTACATTTCTTTTTCGCGCTTTCTAGAATAAAAATCCGCAGCCTTTTTTTCACTCACGTGCTCACGCCCTCTCGGTTTCTCCTTCGGCGCATCCGTCTTCTCCACATTCGCCTTTTTCCCTCGGCAGATCTCGGTTATTGGTATAGCGTGCCGGTATCTCGGCGCAAGCTGCACCGTCCGTCTCGTTGCGAGTAGGAGAGAGGTTGATATACAGCATAAAACCGCGAGAAAAATACTATCTTCATTGTCTAAATGGCTGCCGATAAAGCAGCCCGAGGTTACTGCGCGCGAGATTGTATTTATCATCCGGCAATGCCAGCGAGCAACGCGCGCGTTATATGCTTTGCCACCCAGTTATCTAAGATGCGTTTGTCTATCCGCGGAGAGAAATGGATCGCGTCGTTGCGAGCTGCTGAAACCGAGGAAGGAGAAAAGAAAAAAAGAAGAGAATAATATTGCGCATCCGTATATATTCGGATGCCCCGTGAATCCCCGCCAGCCGTATATGTACGACCGATACGACCGTGGAACGTGGCGGTCTCGTAAAATCGCCGAGGAGGTATATAATCGTTATTTCAAATCGTGCCCGCTTTTATTGGACGTTTATTGGCCCAGGCTTTCGAGGAGTTACGTAAGAGGAGAGAGACCGGAGGGGTCTGGTTTGAAATTCGAAAATCGTTGAATACGTTTCCCGTCGCTCGAGGGTGAAATTGGTCTTCGGTTAAATTGTACCCTCTCGCAGGTCTCCTTAACGGTGGCGCAAAAGTGCCAAAGAGAATACGCGCGCGAGCTTAATGCAATATTAAACAGTTAACCGCGTACGGGGTAAAGGGGCGTACGGGGTAGAAAGAGGATGAGTGCGCGTAAGTATGGGTCGTCTTTCCATCCTTCATTGCACGACGGAAAGAGTGCTGTCCCCGAGTTCCATCGGGAAATGGCAAGCACGATCTTCGCACGTAGGAAGGATCTAAGAAGGGTCGGACCGATTCTCGCGAGCACGACCACGCGCAGCATTGTACCTTTCATTCCACGTACGAGAAATAGATCTGCAAGCCTCGTTAAATCATGATTTGTCGGGGGTAACTCGATTCGTGCCCGAGATTTGGCGGTACGTGGCGACGAGATTCACTTTCTCGATTCGGGTTCGGGCCCCGCGTGCGCTATTCGATTTATGTCGCCGTGCGTCTATATTCCGCACACGGCCTCGGCGGCTAATGATGGGGTGACAACATTTACGTAATCAGGCCGCACCGTTATAACGCTGGCCGCGCCAACGTTGCTCGCTGCGCAACTCGTCCACTAATATTGACATTCAATTAATACACCCGCCGTAGGCCGACGAAACTTAAAACCGTTGCCATGTCGTTCATTCATGAAAGGGTCAATTGTATATATTTTTCATGTACATCAGGTAAAATAATATGCATGAAACTGATCGAAATTGTGAATCATTTTCAATCTGATCAGGTGTGCTCGGAATATACATTTTTACCGTGAAGAATCGTAGTATGCGATGAGAATAATGCAGAGGCTGATCTCGAAATGTGATTCGCTCGCGATTCGAATGATATTAATATCTTGCCCCGCATTTCTATATCCCGTTAGAAGTGACACACCTGCGTATAACACGCGAATGCACCTAGAAGATCGTGCGACGCGTTGATCTGCCGCTTGCAAGCATAATATGGTCTCTTCATCATTCTTTTAACGTATTCTATGCTCGTCGCGACGTATAGGCCGCGAGGGGGTGACACGGTTGTCGTCGAGCCTTTGGGGAAACTACGAGGTCACGAACCGAGAGCAATGCTATCGTGACGCCCGCACACGGTGTTTCTACCAGGACTCCTCTTCTCTTCTCTTCTCTCACCTAACACACGCGAGGCTCAGCACGTACGTATATCTCTTCCTGCGTCTCTCGGTCGTCTCTCCTCGTTCTTACACTTATCCTGCTCTCTTCTCATCTCCCGACCGTCTGCGCGACCTTCTCTATCCATCATAGCACCATCTCCTCGCCCCCTTCTCTCCCTCTCTCTCTCTCTCTTTCTATGGCAGAGAGCTCAGACCAAAGAGACGGAGTCACGTCTCCAGACCGGAGTTGCTCTAATTAAATTACTTAAGCGTACGTGTATCTAGGGATGGTTTTGGGTCGGGATGCTTCTACGTACAACTGCATGCCGCGGGAGAGCGGCGTCTTAGTGCTCGGAGCGTTTTGCTTGGCCTTCAGAAGTCGACCCCGTGCGTCGTCTACCGTCGGTGTCTGTGTCGCTTTTTTTCATATCTTCTTTGCTCTCACCACCAAGATCGAACATCATACCCGTCAGGAGTCGGCCGCATCTCCGCATGTAGGTACGCGCCGAGAATGATATTGCACCTGCTCCGAGTTTCGTGCGGAAACAAGCTGATCCCCCCGTTGCTCTCGTAATATTATTAAACGTTACGAAATAGACGAGTGGAGAGAAAAGGTGTTATTAAATTGTACATGCATGTAATTGGCATGAGAAATTGGGTATTTTAATATTTTTTAATAAGAATTTGATTCACTTATTTACAAAAAATTTTATGCTGCGTTTAGTAAGATTCTGCAATATCGCATTTAAAAATAATACGTCTCGTCACACGCGACGGATCTATTGTAAGATCGCTATTTAAAGATAGTATCATGAAGAGTTCTATTGCAACGGGCTTTTTCCTTCTACTTCGACAGAGCATTGTCGTTGTCATCGCCGACAGCTGGAAAGTTACCAAAGTACTATTCTTGTAGTTTTCTCCACCTTTTTTTCCCCAGATATCATCAAAGGATCTGTCACTCTCCATTATCAGACCAGCGAGCGAACAGTAAAAGCATGAGACACTAAAGCCATATTATGTGGAGGATATTGTTCACTCGATAGCAAGAGGTCAAAGGGAAAAGAAGAGAAGAATTTCTTTTTTTTTTTTAACGAATCCGTGCGACATGAACGAACGAATGAGAACAAATTTTAAATAGAAATGTGGTATTTAAGAAGTAAAAATTTTCCTGAAATAGACTTTTTTTTTGTTTCTGTTTGCGAAGATATTTAATATTTAGATAGACAATAAAGAAAGAAAAAGAAACAGAACAGTTTAGTTAATGTTTAATGATTGTTATAGAAGCAAACGTCTCGTTTATTAAATTTTAATACAGTTCTGAGAAGTCATAAATATAATCTGGTGTTGTCTCATTCGCTAGTCTGACGTAAGAATAGTTTAAGTTGATATTCGAGGAGAAGTACTGAAAAAAATATTTCGCCGTTCGATACATGATTTTATTCCCTTTTCGCATAAACACATGCATATACTATCAGCTGAGTCGCATATTGAGAACGTGCAATGTTACTTTGCTTCAATTTTCCCGAAGTATCCCGGATAGCGGAGGAAACACTTAGCATTTGTTATCCGAGGTAATGGCCTCTCGGACGAGACAATCGCTAAAGGGTGGCTCGGGACATCGACGGCTCCGCGAAAAGAGGCCAACTTTGTCCCGTGTCGACGTACTGCTATTCTGTAAGCGCGCGTCGTCCATAAATTTCGCCGCCGTTCTCACGGCGCGCATACATCAACCGATATAGCACCGCAAATAAAGCGGCGTTGAAGGGTGTTTCTGCACAATTCGCGGGTACAAAAACAAATTTTACTACTTAACATTTATATCGCTGTCTATGTTATTAAATATCTTTTAGTCTTCTGAAATGCGAATAAAGGATGCCGAGGTGCAACATTTAATAAAAGAGAGATACAGAATTTCGCTATGTTTTATAATAAATTAAATTCTTGTAATTTTTTAAATTTTAAGATAAATCAGATTTTTGTAATAACAATGATTAATAATTACTAAGTATAATGTGCATCATTAGATTGTTTATTATTGTTTGTAAAATTTATACGGTCTTCAATTTTTTCGATAAACGTATTACTTTTACTTTATGAAAAATTATCAAATAGAATTTTTGTCATAATAATGTACAAAAAATGACTTTGGTTGGTGGTTGTGGCAATCAGTTAAAAAATCCTTGCTTAAATGGAAGCCTGAAGACAGCAAAATTTTTGATGGTTAGAAAGGTGAAGAGGATAATTTGAAGCAGAACGCATTTACCGTTAATTTTACACAAGCTCCAATTCGGCGCGTCCGAGCAGAAACCTTATTAACACCGTGAATCGTTTCCACATAATCAAAAGTTAGGCAACAGTAAACGCGATTACCGCGAGCGGGAGGCTAGAGCGATAAAGTTGGAAAACGTTGTTGCGCGAGAGACTGACAGGATAATGAGCTTTCGCAAAAATTTTTTATCAATTACGACGTCGGAGTCGCGAGGCTCGTGCGAAACGCCGTTCATCGGCGGGTCGGAGCCGCAATGCCGATCGACGACATATAGTGTGTATTATCGAGTTTGCCGGATCGGGGGAGAGCGCGGAAAAAACGGATAATTCTCGTCAGAAGTAGCCATTAACTTCGTGACTGAGAAATTGGCCCGGGGCAACGTCGTAATGTCTCGCGACCGAGAGAGCGAACGAAGAGCCGGTGTTGGCTGCCTCCGCCGCGAGCGTGCAGCCAATTACCGGTGCCCGGGCATGAAATAACTGCATTATCTCTGCGGAAGCGGCTGCCACCACCGCCTTCACGACCACCCTCTCTTGCCATCCTACATCGACCTACGCCCTGCCTGCCGTTTTGCCCGTTCACCGCCTGCAACCTGTGCCTATACCTAATGCCTATACCCTATACTCGGCTCGCCCTTTTCCGTTCGCGAACCGCCGAAAATTATGTTGCCTGAAATTTCGATAAAACGGGATTCGGTTCGAGTCGGCATTAGATTGAATTTGTCGAGTTACAGTACTCGAGGACGGAAAGAAACTTTTCGGGCTGGGGAACGGCTTGCCCGGGATTCGAAATGACCCACGTTTACCGTGCAGTCTGGTGACTCCCTCATCCTTTTAGTTTGTTTTCTCTTTCTCTCTCACCTTATTTTAACACAGCCATCCTCTCTCTTTTTCCTTTCCTATCTCGTCTTCACCCACACATTTTCCTGTCCGATTCGTGTGCCTGCCCGCCGTTCGTTGCCACCGAACTGAATCGGGTCGCCCAAACCCCAACGGGATTTCGAGCTATACTGTATACGCGGCGGTCTCTCCCTTTGCTCCTGTCGCGATCTTGGGCAACGAAGTTCGCGCGAAGCGAAGGGAAAAGAACCGAAACGTGGGGGCAAGCAATACCTATAGGTGCTTGCGAATACGTGAGCATCAAAGTTTCCGGCGCCCAAAGGCAACGGCGATGTCCGATGTCGTGTTAGATCCGCCCGAATCGGAAAGATATTTCCCAAGGCGGGGGTGTGTGACTGCCCTTTGCGATTGATTTATTTTGACACCTGGACTCGATTCAAAACCAATCATGTATGATGTGCGCGATTGAGTCATCACGAACAGTCGCGAGGGAATTATTCGGAGACCACAAATCTTCCTTGAAGTGGTACGAAGCGTGTACTCCGTAATGTGTTACAGGATGCAGGCATAGTTACCGCGAAGTTACAGAGTAAAGGCATACAAATGGCTATGTTCTATGGTTAGCTACGTGCCATAGTTATTTCAGGACAAGGGCGTATTTACCATGCGTATATGTAGCCACGTCATCATAGCGAAATTCAGGGCAGTTATGACAGAACAAACGCGTTTGCAAGATTGCGACGTGCGATTACTGTCATGTAAGTTTCTCGTATCATTATCTTCCAAATCGGATGTACGGGGACGCGACGTTGGGAGGCGATATCGATGGCGTTTAATGTCATCATCGGCGGCGTCATCGACATCGACGAACGACGGAAGACCGACGTGCTGCACGACCGCGACGGAGGGAAGAGCGAAACGCATTCCGCGCTCGTAAGCGATGTCAAATAACTTTCGAAGGGAGCAAAGGAACGAACGGACGGTTAGGAATGGAGGAAAGTAAATAAAAGGCCATTCCGATTGGGCGATCAATTACATCGGGCCTGCATTATTCATGGGGGGGGGGGGGGGGGGGGGGGGGGGTTGGGTGCAGGCCGCAGAAAGCTCTATCTCTTCTCTCTTCCTCCCTCGACAAGCAACGGAATCAGACCATAGACCGGCTGAAGGAGAGTGAGGAGGAGAACCTGGAAGGAAGCAGGAGGTTGAGACGGAAGTGAAAAGAGAGAGAGAGAGAGAGCGCGCGTGTATTTGCATCGACAATCACAGCCACGGCTATCACTCTGGGGTTTCTACTTCGAGCAGTTACAGGTTTATTCCGAATAATTTGAAAAATTAACCGACGACGGACGATCAAACCGTGGATCCGAATCCATGGCGTATCGTCATCTGCAAAATCGCGCGCCTCGAATACTCGATAACATCTCAAGTGGAATCCGATGTTTCCGGAGTTTCCCCTAAACTTCGCAGCGTTTCGATATTCGCATTCAAGAGTGCCTCAGAACTCGCAGATTTATACGGTTATGCTAAATAGACTTGTATATTGTTGTCTACCTCAGATATAAATAGAAAATTAATGAACCAAGATAATTTTTATATTAATTACTTGTGATTGCAAATTAGACTCATCGCGAATCAGTAGCGCGCTTACAAATCTTGACGTTGCTTATAGAACGGTGTTCGTCCCTGGCCTAAATCTCTGGTGGTTCTACTCCATGGAAACTAGCATCGAAGCTATTAAATATGACTCGGGTGAAGCCACGCGGTTGATTATATATATTTACAAAATATATAAGCAATTGCGAAACTTGGTTTGGCGTTATTAAGCGGCAGGCACGGCTGAGATTACTTTTAGTGGCGATTTGGCAGCGGGTAATATCCCGTTATAAAAATACAGACGGTTTAATCCCCCGTGCCATGTCCGGTATATAATACATAGTTACGACGTCTTCGATATTATTCATCCCAGTTATTGAGCTCACCGCTGTATTCTCACTTCTCTCCGTCCCCGTCTCTCTCTCTCTCTCTCTCTCTCTCTCTCACTCTCTCTCTTTCTCCTCTCCTCTGCCGGTGCCGGAGCTCGCGCGGATATTGTTCGTTGTCGATATTGGAATTCCGCGCTCTATCCCGGCTGGTTCGCTTTATATAACGTTCAAATAAGGAAATTATAGTTCGCCCCATCACTTCAAAGGGAGGAAGGAAGTGTTTCCTTAAGAATTTCAAAACGTTAGACGTGAAATCTCGGTATCGGCAGGAAGCAATTAATGAAAAGATACCGTAGTTTGCGATGATTGAGACGCGGTGTGTCAATGAGTGATATCAAATTAGAAATTACATTTCGAAACGTTCGGTGAATTACGCTTTCACTTTTGGTATATATAATATGGTATTATAATTGCAATACAAATATGCTTTATATTCCCTTCGAAATGAATATAACAAAATAATGTGCATACGCTGGCGCACAAGACTCCTCATGGAAATCTTTATGGTTGAGCGGCATCCTTGACTTGCCTGGGCGAATCGCCATTTCGTCGCGGACTTTCAGTATATCATCTGGTAATCAAAGTGGTCCCGACCTCTCTTTCCTCTCCAGCAGGGACTATATAAAGTATATCAAAGCGGCGGTTTGGTCACGATTTCAACCATTTCTCCGTATCTGCCCCTGTCTCGCTCTGACCCTCATTTCTCTCTTTCTCTCGATGGCTCTTTATCCAGCACCAGCACGCTCTTCCCTTTCTCCTCTTCCCCGTTTTTCCATCTCACTCTCTCTCTCTTTCTCTTCTCTCTCTCTCTCTCTTTCTGTCTTTCCATCTATCTCTCTCTCCCTCCCTCTTTCCCCACGTTATTACGTTTCTCCACGTCTTTGAAGGCGCCGTCGAGCAGAAATTATGAGTCCCTGTACACTACGGGTTCGCTCGACTACTTTCTGCTCGAATTAAGCACGGGCAAAGGACCGACCGGACGGACGGTCGAATGCAAATGTAAAAGCAAGCTCGAAGGCTGCCGAGCGACGACGCTCGGTTAACCCCGTCGTCGGTTGGAGAGATCACCGGAGTTACCGCGCTTCTTGTCTCCGGTAGGACCTCGCTGTACCAACGATTTCTGAGATTTCTCCTTCAACCACGTTACGGCGCGAATATATAGTTTAAATCGAACGCAATTTGTTGATTTATCGCTTTTATTCAAAATCCACTGCAATTGATAAAGAAATTGTATATATCTGTAAAATTACCGACCAGGTGGGCGAAATTTATGCCGGTTAAAAGGGCAAATCCTTCGGTATTTCTTCCCCTCGGCGAGCACGCAAATTTCCTTAATTTTATCCGGTGGACAGGCGGATTCGTCCGCGTCGTTATAGCGCGGGTATCCGCAGGTCTCGAGAACGATCCGATTCGGGGCGGCGCGCCTCGCCGCAGCGGCGTCGTCGATGCGACGAGGCGTGGCGGGGTTAGTTTAGTTGGAAACATGCCTGGGCGAGCATAGCAAACACGCGCAACTGACACCGGAGGGACGGTCTCTCACAGAGGCGGAGGCGTATACCTACGTGCATATAGATAGAGACGTACATATGTACACAACATATACATATATATGTATATCACATATGCGAGCGCGCGCACGTATACTCGCGCACATGGTTATGTGGGATGCGGGGATGGCCGGTGGGAAAGGGGTAGGGACGGGATATCTCGGAGGCCGTGGAGACCGAAGTGGACAAACAGACGTGCCGACGTCCGCGGGGACACCGACCGAAAACACGGCGTCGTCGTCGTCGCCGACGCAGGCGGCGCCGTGAAACGAGAAATCCGCGCACACCCTCGGGCCAGGTTTTCGATTGTCCGGCCTGCGGACCTTCGTCGAGAGGGCAGGGGGCACCGGGATATCGCGATGGAAATTGATCTGTCGGGACGGAAAGTACCGGAGGCGGCGCGGCGCACGGTCTCGTCATGGAAATACGTCGCGCTACCCGGCATTAGAGTCGCGATGGTATACCTGTACATTGGTGTACATACACGTTCGATTTGTATAAGTGCGCACGCTCGCTCGTAACAAAGGGAGTGATTTTAATCGTATCGCGAGAGAATATCGCGCAAAAACATTCTGCGAAAATATCGCGGTACCGCCGGGCTCTTGCGCTTTCGCAGTAACAACGTTCGAATTTGAATGTACAAAGTTGAAAATTATACAGAACGCTTCGGAGAACCCCCCCATCGTCCATCCCGTCTGATTTTTGAATATGCGTAAACAAACGATTTTCCTTCTGCTCTGCTTTTGGAGAGATTTCTGTAAAAAGTAGTATCATTTTATAATTATATAATTGCAGCTCCATTATGAACAGATAGACGTAACTTTTGATCCATTTTGTACATTACAACATTAAATTTCTATTCTCTCCACGATAAATCACAAAAATGTATTTATCTATTACTCTACTATGTATTTATTACTAATATAAGATAAGTAATAATTAAAAAACTAAAGAATTAAATAATAAAAGAGACAGGTTTAAAAGTTTAAAATAATAATAATAATAATCAAACAAAACAAAAAATCTTAAAAATAATTTTATTATTATTATTTTAAATTTTTTAAATCTGTCTTTGTTACTTGAAAAACTGGCCCTTAAAATTTTTTAGTTTTTTATAATTATTATTTAACTTACTTTAATAATACTACTTTTTACCGAAATCTCTCCAAAAGGAGAAGAGGAAAATCATTTGTTGACGCATATTAAAAAATCAGGGAGATTTTGCTTTCTGAGTAAGCACGTCTGGTATCGTCTGCAAGCAAATCCGTGCGATTGTTGAAACGTGCAACATTAGTTGGAAATTATTCCAGCTCTGCTCTAAATAATTGTAGGTAAAATTAAGCTCACGATATATGTAACATCGTGCTTAACAATCAAAATAGTGCTTAAGAAACATTCGTATATGACAAGAGAATTACTGTGCATATGTACGATGTTTCATATTACCATATTTCACGAAAAAGTGGAGAGGCTCTCATATTTTTACCTGTTTATATAACACCAAATAAAAACGGCCTCGCCATAAAAACAATATTACGAACGCCGCGCGCCGCGCCGACGCGACGGTTGTTTACTGCTCGAGCCAATATGTTGACGATTACGGAAGTGCACATGTTTAAATAATCAATAATATAGATATTATACGTTAACGCGGCACGCGCCGTGCTGCCGTTTACGTAAAGTCGCCATATCGTCGCTCGAATTTCGAAATTCGGGCGAATAAATAATGACAGGAGCCGTTTCGTATCGACATGGTAAGAGTTGATCGCGGCAAGTATAAGAGAAAACGTAGTTATTCCGTATAAACGTCTTTATCGATTGCCGTCCGATTAATTATCTCTTGCAATTAAAAACTCTTAGGTGAATTGAAACTATTGTGAGAAATGCCATTTTCCGTTCTGTAAGAAACGCCATTGTTTGGGCAGTTTCCATTCGGCGTAGGTCGCCCGGTTTTGCGTGCGCGTCGCCCGAGCTAGCGCCCGCCGTGCGGGGATTACTGCGCGCTGCCCGCCGAGCGTTATGATTGGCCCGCGTGTGCACACGGCACGGACCCAAGCGTTACCAGTCGGTGGAAGTTTCCGTGAGCAAGGATCGGGGGGAAAGTCTCCAGGCAGTCTCCAGTCTCCTGAGAGTCTCCTGCAAGACACCACATTGCAAAGAAGTACCTAAGTATCTTCGCGCGTTGCGAGTTAAGAGTATGTAGATTATTGCTTCGTTGAGACACTTAGAGCGATAATCGCATCTTTAACAATTAGATTCGAACACATCTCTCTCATATCGAGCTTTAAATTTTTCACCGATTCAAGTTATAATTTGCCTACTACTTTTCAAATTAAGTGCGCGGAGTAATAACGGCCGACTAATAAGTGAGTCAAGTAATGGAAAAAGCCGTGGTATATCGAACAATCGTTTATGGGTTTATGTATTAATAACATTAATGTGTGACGAGGAGTAATATTGCCGTGAACGACATCGTGTTCGCGTTTCGGAATGTCGCGAATACCGAAAATATTGATTGAGCATCGTCTAATTCTCTAATTAATAAATATACCCGCGATTATCGCCGTTCTTCTCGTTATTCGTCAGCGATGTTTGAATCGCGAACAGTGTGAAGCGAAAATTCGTCTCAAAGTCGCATTCGTGGATTCGTCATATACGCGCTGATTTGCGGGCGGAACGGTTTCTTCTCACAATCGGTACGAAGTAACGATAAAATACGAATCGCGAGTAGCGCATAGTCTCAGCTTAACGTGAATTTAGTTTATAGTTTATACATTGAGATAATTCGTAACCGGTAACGTACAGCTGGGCGCCCGCGCCGGCTCGGAGGAGTAAACAACCGTCGGTCGGCGCGTGGCCGTTATTGTTACGTGTTTTTATTCGCGCGTGGCGCGGGTGGGCGCGGGCGGGGCGGACAGGTAGGGGTGAGAGCCGCTGTGTGTCGTTTCATTCTCTCTCGCGACGCGACAGCGTGAAGACGTACTCCGAGCTCCGAGACGCCGAACGCGACTTGACAAATAATTAACTATTACCGGCACGTACGACGTCCGCGATGAACGATATGCAAGCGTATCGAAGCGATGGCTATCCATCGTACGTATTTCGCGAGATTTATACATTGTCATGAATCCAAACGACAATGCTAAATATTATCTCTTCGTCGCTTCGTCCGTTTAAGCGAACGATCGTTTCTTTAATATGAGGAATTGTGGATTCGAATTTATCTCGCGACGTAACATACTTTGTATTTCCAATCTATTAGAATCCGCCTATTCTTTTTAGATTCGAAAGCGCGGAGTAATATAATCGTCGAATGATTTAGAGGTTATAGAAAGCAATAAAGGAACGATACCTATATTATCGTGACTTGCATTAATAATATCAACGTGTAACTTTAACAATACGATTAGAAACATATCTCGTGTATCTCGCAAAGTTTGTCGGTCTGAATTGTATCGCAAGTGCAATAATGAGATTCGATTAATTATAGATTCTCGAAGTTGCCGGCACTGTCTGAATCCCGTTTCCGGCATATCGCGGGTAGAGAAACGCTCGATTCTGAGTCGTGCGATGTTACAACATATCTATATAATTAGTAAGTCATATAAGTAACCGCAAATATATATATCTCGATACTCTTTACCGACGTGACGTCGATACGAATATCTTGACAAATATGTCTTGGTACTCTTTACAGACGTATCGAATTCCGATGTCCACGGCGATTCGAGGATTGATATTAGAACTGTCCGCTATTCGAGTGTGGCGTAAATATCGGGATGTCGTGAAACGCCGAACGAATCATTATGACCTTTGCGCGACTCGAGGTACTTTTCTTCGCGTGATTCTCGCAATTAGTCTCGCAACGTGAGAAAATGCGCGTCGCGATTAGCATCGGGACATCGGGAGTGCCGTGTAAAACTGTAAAGTGCCGCGCGATCGTAATTAACCTAGATAATGGTGCGCGTCGCGTTCGATTAATTTCGGGAGTGCCGTATAAAGTGTCGCGCGATCGTAATTAACCTACGGTCGCGAGTTATGTGTCATTGCCACGAAGGAGTGACCGAGGAAGGAGGCTCCGAGAGGAGGAAGAGGAGGCCCAGGGAGGAGGCATCGGGCGACGCGACGGCGGAGCAACCATGAGTGAGTAAATTATCATTCACTATATTCGTTAAATGGATTTTTACTCGTCAACGTTCATCACTGCGCGGACACCGTGTTTTTTCGGAGCATTCACTCGGACACCCTGGGACTTTTAAGTCCAAAGGGTTTTTGAAAGCGTTTCTGTGTTACAAAAAAAATCGATAAAAATTCATGTATGATCATCTTTAAGGTTTCCAAAAGTGATTTCTATACTTGCATAAGCCAGAATTGTTGCAATTTTTTTAAGTGTTGAATTGAAATGAAAAATCGACTCTGTCTTAAAAGGCCCACGGTGTCCGCGCAGTGTTATTAAAGTGTATGTATAAAAATTCCCGGAAATTATATAATTTTTTTTTCCAATATCCGTTTAACAACCAGCACGAATTAAGAAACGGCTTGCTTTAATGAATGCTAATGATGCCGTTGTTCATTCGTGATTATTTCAATTTGCGTACTTGATCTGAATCCGGTTTAAGAGACAAATAAATAATTCAATGCGGCAATAATAACTTTTTGAAATATTTATTATTATTAAATATCACAAATAACCAGTCTGCTATAATTTGGATATCTATACTTGTATTTTACAGATTAACATGGTTGTGCAACACCGCTGCTGCGCATCGTATCTGGTGAGTTTTGAATCATTTTTTATTTTAATTTAAAATAATTTCACATCAAAGAGAGAGAGAGAGGAGAAGAGATAAGATTCTATTCCAGTTCTTTGGGTTTTCGTGTAACTTCGCGTCGCTATTCTGTCTTGATAAAACTCCTCGGTCGCCCGAAGTACCCCTCGAGTCTTTTAACGTCCTTAGTTCACCGCATCGATGCTTTAAATCATGCACCGACTATCAGGACTTCGGATTTCACCGGCTGTCGGATTTCGTTTTAGGTACATTCGAATAGTAAAACCCCTTTAACCTCCGTCACCCGATCCGACCTGTAAATTATTTACCAACGGGTTCGACGAAGGTCCGATTCGAGAGATCGTAAACCGCCTGCTTAATCTCTCCCAAAACATATACGTAAAGCGTATACATAAAACCGACGATGAGCGACGATCCATCTGCCCGTCGTCATCAGAGTCGAATTGCCGGATTAAGTTTATAATCGATCGTATATACGCGTATTCTGCTATGTTACTACTTGTGCATCGCATTATTCTTACCGTTATTACCGTGCTCCTCGTTGTCCGTATCCACGCTCATGGGCCACGATCGCGCGGTGTAGGTACGTCATCCATGCCCCGCGGAACGAAGCGATAAACGGTGTGACCGGGCGCGTTTATGTCACTCCTTCCCAGGCGATTTCATGCGTTACGTGCCGTCACGATGCGCTGTGTGGATTTTACTTTTATGTCGTACGGCTCACGTTTCACGGCGATCGGACGTATCAGCGCATCACGAGAATATATGTCCGCTCCGCGCGTACGACCCCTTCCCTTGAACTTCCCCGAAGGATAACTATCCCTTCCGGAACGGGTGAGGCCCTCGGGCGAGGATTTTACATTGTAAATTGTCCTTTACGCAGGACCCTGTCGGGCGGCGTGTGCGAGTTCTTGATTGCGCGTGCATTCTATTTTGATGCGGCATCGTGGCGGCCGTAAAATGTTTACGGGAAGGTACCGGGATGTATCCGCTAATTCGTCGACGTGGAGATACGCAATATACCAAGGTGGTTTACCCGTTAAAATGGCCGGCTCGAATTACAACATCGATCGTGTACGCGATCTCTCTCTCTTTCTCTTTCTCCCTCTCTCTCTCTCCCTCTCTCATCTATTTAATTGTCGTCCACTTAATGGCGAGGAATATCGGCGCTTTGTGTGGAACTTTGGCGAGTAGTCCATCCAATCGCGCAATAGCGTTGAATCGGAACGGCACCGATGGACGAGGAAGAATGCTCGTCGGTTTCGTGTAACCGACGGATCAATAGAGGTGTATAGGTTTTGTAGACTGAATGGATGAATAAGCGTGTGTACATTTGCGATTACACGGGAACTAATTAATACACGTAGACGCTTGTATCCGGGCGCATTTATCGTACATTAATAACTACACGCGATATACATGCGTAATGGTTCTTCTCAATCAATAGCATTATTACCTGAATTGCGAGCATTCAGGCTGGCCCTAATTATCACTATGCACTCTCGATATTATATTCTATACAGCAATTATGCGCTCGTAACAGCGAATTGTATGAATCGGGCATCGGATCGCAGTGGCGTCTATCGCACGAATAAACGCATATTTTTTTTCTTCCGATAACCCGCAGCGCAGGGTGTTTTGTTGCCTGTTGCAACCCTTAATAAATAATTTATCGCCGCATCACGCAGCACGCAGCGTGGCGCGAGCGTCGAACCTGGCTTGTGTCCGCGCGGCGAGATTCCATTCATCGTATTCCATGTTCTGAATTCGGACGCACTTTGTACATTTTCTCATCTCCTCGGCGGAAAAAGGCCGGCGGCATTGCGCGGAATGCCGGAACCGAAACGCCCACCGAGTTTCTCTCTCTCCGCCCGTGCGGCCCGTGTAACGAGGAGTACGAGGAGGGCGTATCCTCTCTCGGAAAATATGTTCGCCGTGGGCTACTAGTTTTAATTAAATCCGCGCTTTCTACCGCCCGGGTATGCCGGGCGTATAACCAAGACGATTAACCGGCGTTTGCAGCGTCTCGACGTCCGCGTGACGCGTCGTCCGCCACCACCACCGCCGCCGCCGCCGCCGCCCGCGCCGTCGCGCTTTAAACCGTCGCCGTCTCACCGGCACCTAAATGTCTACCTAAATCTTCGTCGCGGCTTTCCTAATTATTCCGTCGGGCGAAACCTTTTAGGCTGATGTAAACGGAATACCTCGCCCGATGCAACTTTCAAGCGCGTTGGGTTGTTTCCCCAGAATTGAACATGGTTATGCAAGAGGGAAGCCGGACAACAAATTTCCGGGAATTCTAGGATTTCTAGTTTAGTAATATATTGAAGACTTGTATCTTACATCTCGTATAACATTTATTTTTTATTTGATCTCTTTTCCGCAAAATAAGATACGGCATCATGATATTTTTCTAATTTTTTGAGTTTCTTATTCGAATACGTATGTTTTGAGATTATAGATGTATAATTATATGCAAACATTATTCTATCGTACATCATACGATACATCCGCGTCTTTTATCCTCAGCATCCTGCCAAGAGAACCGCGTGTATCGTGCCGCAGCAGCAGCTTCCTTATTTAGCGTGAAAACCCGTATAGTCATCCGAGCGCTCACGGTTGAGCGGTTACCGTTCGGTTCTACGGTATCTTACGGCGCGGCTTTGCGTTGTGTCGTCTTTCGCTGGAAATACATCCGCTTTGCCGTGGTTTAAGATAGGTCGGAGGTCTCTCAGGTCGGAGATCTCCCGAATAGAGTTATCCAAGGATGCACGGGGGTGCAACAAGCAGTTTACCTGTTGTGTACCACATATATCCCACCGCGTGTTCAACGAGCAAATTTCTAGGTACAGTCCAGCCGAGACACGGTCCGGTAAGCTTGTGTAATGTTTGCCGGATGAGCGGCTTACATCGGCATTTGCCTCCTCTCCCTCCTTCGCGACAAATCTGTTTCTCGTCGGTTCCGCACTGAGTTTCGACGCTGCTCCGTTACTTCCGCTTCTCCCGCGTGTGTCTCGACAGGCAGGTGTGTAGTTTCCTCTTACGGTTACCTTGTCGTAAACGTTTTATCGTGAACCGCTAAAATAGAGGATGGCTCATATATATCGGCTAGCACGGCCGTCAATCTTCGTCCGGTTTCGCCCACAAATTCGCCCTCGAGTATACTCTCATGCCTCGAACATATATACTTGAACCTGCTTTGAGATCATCCGCAGCGCATATACGGTAGCGAGAAGATTAGTACCCGCGATAAGTAGGTGAAAGCTCTCCGATTTCGATCTCGTGGTTAGGATGGTTAACAACTTGCCCGGAACTTTGGTGCGCATAGTCTATTCCCGGCAGAAATTTACTGGACCTTAATAGAACGTTATTCAAGTGGAACGAGAATTCAAATGACATATTTTAAATATGATGAAAAGGGTCAATTATTGTCACGCGCGATGACGCAAATTTTACAAGCTGTATAAGAAGGTCGATTCTCTTGTCAGTCAATCTGTTGGGAGAACTGATTGCTCAATGGTTCGAAAAACGTAATATTCCACCGCCGTTCCTCGGCGCGGCTTGTTACGAGACAAGCGAGCGCGTTTCTCTGTGAAATTTCGACATCGTCGGGGGTCCCGGCGTCGCACCGGCGACGACGTCGGTATGTTCTACAAACGGAGGAATAACAACCGACGGCGGGAAGGGAAATAGGGTACAGTCGGTGGCACGTTCGCCTTAAAAATTACAGGCAATATTTCAGACGCGGTAATACGCGGAGTTTAACTACACCCACCAAATAACAAGAGCAAGACGAATGAAGTACTTTGCCTTACATAATTCATCCCGAAGTTTCCGCCCGTCCTCTCGGCGTATTCGCTATGCGCCGCCAGACTGCCTAATCATACGCGTTGAATGTTAAATGTCCACGTCCCTCGCGTCGTTGCAGCCGCCGAGACTATAACGTCGAACGTCTTAGCTGCCTGTGTTACGCTAAGCGCGATCGATCCTTGCGAATTCATTACCGTTAGGCAGTAAATGGATGAGCGACTTTAATTGCCTTCATTACACGACAGCGCACATGTATCTTGAAAAAAGCTGGTAACTCTTTATGATCCTGCGATCGCACTCATCCCGAAAGAGAGATACATGTATAAAAACGCGTATCAATCGAAGACAGTGAATGCGATCGAAGCGTCCGAATCAGTGAAAATAATTCGAGTATAGATGCTCTTCTTCCGCAACGCCACAGGCTATACGAGGGAGTAAGTAATGGCTTCTGTCGTGGCTGTTTAAGCGGCGGCGTTTCGTGGCCAAGATTGGAGGTGGCTCACCCTCCACCGGATACAAACTATTGCATCGCATCGTCCGCCTCGGGATGTCCGATCGAGTTATCGTCTCCGTATCTCCCCTCCTCACTCCCACACCCTCTCGTGACCCTCTTCGCTCCACCTCCGTTTTGCGAACGTACCCCCGGGCTACAAACCACCCCTCGCAGTCAGTCGTTCTCATTCTCGAACCGATCCACGCTCTCTTCCACTCGCTATACGCTCTCCTATCCGGCCTCCTCCGCACCAACCAACCCCTCTCGGCGTAACAGAGTCCCATCCGGTATCAGAATAATTCGCATTTATTTGTCGTACGCCCCGCGACGCCGTCGTTCCGAGGTCGCCGTAATGAAATGTCGTCGAATGCAATAAGATACAGGCGGATTCTTATTCCGCTGGAATAAGACTTTTATTATGTTGCCTCGTGGACCTCGCTAAAATCACGATTGTACCCACTCTTCTTTGAAGAGAGCACCGCAGTGCAGTATTCTACTCGCGCATCGGAGAAAAGCATCGGGGAACAGGATAAGTTTTCGTTGATGTACGGAAAATTGCGTTCCGGATTATGCATAAATCGCCATTTCCTCTGTCCGTATTACGTGTCACTTTTGTAAATCACGGGATTTATGTTTCACGAGAGCGAAGAGACCCCCGTTCGACTTTGACAAACGATTACGCCATTATGCCTGACAACTCCACTGCCGTAAACAGAATGAAAAATATCGCGAGTTATATACGCGCGGTGTTCGCGAACTTTTAAACTTTTCCCGTATCTTTGAAAGAGTTTATCCTTATAACGCGATTATATAAATACGTACTTCGCGAGACAGTTTATTAGCTTATTAAAGCTTGAAACTCAAACATCGTAATTTCTATTTCCATATCGTATCCTCAAAGATCACGAATTACAAGATAAGTGTAAAATCTCTCTTTCGGAATTCTGCGAAAAAAATATTCTCTGACATCTGACATCGACACTATTTTTGTATTGCTCTTACCCATCGCTTTCAGGTACCATAAATATGAAGTAGCTTCGTGACATATGACTCACCTGGAAAGAAAGAGAAGTACGTTATTGAGAAAAATAAACCAATAGTACATTGTACATCTAATACTATTAATATATACATTAATATATTATATAATATATACATAATATAATAATATTTGTCATTTGCCGCGCGCAAAGAAAACAAATGCCGAGTGCCGCGTACTGGCCAAATTAATACCGTCACGAAATGTTACTATACCTATATTATTTTATTTACTGTTATTTAACGTTACATAAATGCCGAATATTTTGGTTTCTTAAAAATTCAAATAATAAATGGGCCATTATAAAACATAAAATGTAGCATTTGTTTGGAGAATAAAATTTACCTCATTTTGGTTGAAAAGGTATTTATGTAATATTAATATCATAAAATCGTATAATTTTAATAAAGAAAAAAAATGAAATTAAAAAACCGCAGAACGTAGCGACTCGTCCTCTTTCTTTTTTGGTTCATTAAAATCCATAATTTTGCTCTTCTCGGGATGCAAAAATTTTTGAAAAAAGATGTAATAATAATAAATTACATAATTTATTTATATGTTTTTCAATCACGAAACAGAGATAAATTTTATATTAATTTATATATTCTTCAATTTCAGATTTAAAATTAGATTTCTTTTTAGCAATTTTTTTAAGTACCTACATCAATCGCTTAAATACTTCATCAAAGAAATAAAATAATTTGAATGTAACATGTTAAAATTCATCATTAATAATCAAATTGTCAATATATTAGCTGATTGCTATACAGTGTGTATATAGTATTTATATGTATACATAATAAATCAAAGGATAAACTGAGCAATGAAAATTTACAGTATCTTAATTGAAAAAAATAATAATTACAGATCGGTATGTATGTAAGCATAATTGTCATCTTAAATTCTGTGTGATCTCAGCTAACTTAAAATCACTTATAATTTGAAAAACTATCACGATCTCGATCACTTTCATATTAGGATTTCGATTCTAATTTTCTCCAGAATGAGCTCGGTTAAAATAATGCTCGGTAGACACTATGTATATACATTTTTTGTAATATGTTTTGTGACACTTATACACGCATCCCCATTACGCTAAGCCCAACGTGGAAGACGAGCTTTTGGCAATTCGTGCGGGATTAACGTCAATCTTCTAGAGCACGTTCGTGCTGGCGTGACATATTTTCGGCTTTGAATTTTCGTTCCTCACGAGTGACGAGCGTGATTTAATCATTGGCCGATCGCGGCGAGCAATCTTCGTGGATCGTAGGTTGTTTGTCGAGCAAAATTCTCGTCACGACGCGACGCGACGCTCGCACGCGCGTTTTACCTATCTACACTTCCCCGACTATCTTAACTCCGCCGCCAAAGAAAACCGCTGTGTTGCGGTAATGTTTATCGAACATGATTTTGGCGGGTTTACGAGGATTAAACGCGAGCTGGATTGCTTTAATGAACCCAAGCGATGCCAGCCGAACGGCACCGAATTTACGCCGCTACCGCGCAAAGGCATGGGGCGTTACGGTAAATGAAAATTTAATCTGCAGATCGATCCTGTCAGTAACGTTTTGCGAAGCAATACGTCCACCGGTCATTAATTCGTAGCAACTTTCACTGCTGCTGCATCATTGAAGTATACGAATGCGCGGCCTCAGCAACGCGCCACTTACGCCAGCTGTCAGCTCCTTCCGGACAATTTTCATGCCTTGGCAATTCACAAAAGAGAATTTGTTTCAAAATTTGATAAAGTTATTTGTGGAGCACAAATGATAATAAGTCGTTATTACAACTTTTGCCATATTATCGACGGAATTAATATTTCTTCTTATATAGCTATAAACCATATAATAGTTAGTTTTCTTATGAGGACATCAGTCAATTTCCCCTTTCCGCCAAGTTTTTCTTGTTTTTTTACATTTCGGAGCCGAATGTCCATTCGTTTCTTAACATGCCCAATACACTCACTTTTATTTAACTATAACCGTAAAATTGTCACCATATGGATTTAAATTTAAAATAGCTTTGCACGCTTTGGAAACTCCGTCTCCAATGTAATTACCGTACTTGACTTTGAAGTTCTCTTCGGATCTCGAAAACATTTCTTGAATGGCATCCACCTCCATTTTATCTGCAGAACCGGAATGATTTACGGCGCATTCTTCTTCGTGCTCTTCCTGCCATTGAAGATATTCTTCAGTATCTATTTTGTTTCTTTTTTTTCCAAAACGTACAAGCTTGACAGTAGCTTCCTTTTACAACAAGGTCTATTACCTTGCCGGTGTAATAGCCTATAAGCGTCGTTACTCCGTATAGCGAAGAGAAGCCGCGTTTCTTCCATAATCCATCGCCAGATACTTTTAATATCGTTGGAGACCTTCTTTGTTTAAAATTTTCTTCTTGTTCTTCTTTCACTGCTTTTTTTGCATAAAACAATGTACTTTTTACCAATTATACCTAATAATTTATGTAACTTGTAATTTATATTCTATTGTTTAGGATACGTGTCAGTAAGTGAGACAAATTGTCATCATTTACTGTCACAATTTGATCATTTACTATCAATGGATCGGTAATAGTAAACTCTGTTTAGTGAGCTTTTTATATATGATTTAATATTTAAGTATGTATACTAATCTTTTTGGTCCATCCATTTTAAAATATTGAATTTATGAGCTGTTCTTGTTGTATATAGGTACGATATTTATCTATATTGTAGTCTTATATTATCAACGTCATACATGCCATACACACATGCAAATTATACATATTTGATATTATTTTCACAGACCCATTATCTGATATTAAAATATAAAATAATTCGTAATGTCAAATTATATTCAATTTGAATCATTTTTAACCATTCCTATTCGTCGCCACTGCTCCTACCTAATATGTCGTTAATTTAATTAAAACAATGTTAATTTAATTAAACCAATGGAGTTCAAATAATATTGTTGTGCTAAAATAATAAATTTTGACACACATGGGTAGTTAAAAATAAAAAAATAATATTTAACTCATGCATTGGTTTAAATTTTATCCTTTAATATTTAACAGTATAATAGTGATTTTCACAAAAGAGATTTTGTTTCTTTGATAAAGTTATTTCTTTATTTTTTGCCAAGCATTTTATAAGTTTATTTTCAAGAAATGCAATTTAAGAACACCATAGAAGTATGATGTAGTAATAAAGTTATTTCGGAAATTTTAATATTATTAAATTTACGGGAATATTGCTTAGATAAAAGATAAAAATTAAGGAGAAAGGAAAAGAAAAAAAGACAAGTACTGGCATTTTTAGAACATAAAGCTTTTATTAAAGTTCTTTCATAGTGTTCACATCTCATGGATCAAGAAAATCGAAGGAAAATTTTTATATATGTTGTATTTATAAATTATAAAGCACGCGGGGGAAATGGTTAATATTTAAATTTTTGTTATTTTTTTTCCTCTTCCTAAATATTTCTTTAATAACAGTGGAGGTCTGCATTTTTGCCTATATTTTTTCATGGTTAAATATGTATTATATAAAGGTGACGCAAGAGACAGAGAAAACAATATTCGAATATTTTCAGTATACAATATGTATGTATCACAAATATACCATAAATCATAAAATATCTTATAGTCACGTAACTTTATGTAATTTATTCAATAAAAATTGATTACTAATTTATTTTCTATAACGCATCAATTTTGTCCAAATCTTTCATAATTTGTTTATCTATTATTTGCTTTTTATTATTAGGTTGACTCTTGGAATGAAATAAAATAACGTTTAATAAATCGCGAAGCAAATTTTTATATAAATTATCTCAATATTAATCAATTATCTGTTATATGAAAAAATATTTTTATTTGAGAAACGAAAATCAATAACAAATTAGTACGCGTGTAAACTCATAATTGGACTTAAGCGCAAACATTCTATGCGATATTATTTGTCGACTTTGGTCGCTAATAACTTGAAAACTCTCACGACTCTGATATATTTGTATCAGGATTCTCGACTTTACTCGATTTCCAGAATGGTCAATTTCTTTGAAATTAAAATCATTGGGTAATTAACAATATAAAATATTGTTCAGGAATATTAGAATTAATGCTTGAAAGCTTGCGCAAAGTCTTGAGATGGGCATTATTTATCTCTATTCTGTTTATGCGTATTTGTTACTCGTATACACACTGTAACATTCAATCTTCACCATTAATCCTTACTGGATCGGTCTCCGGTCGTATCGTATGGAATCCAGTACGCGAAGGGGAAGGAGGGCGCAATCGAATGAGCAGAACTCAGGGAAGTGGGTTTAATGTCCGTCCCGACCCACCGCGAATTACCTCGCGGAGATTTATTAAAACCGTAAAGAGAGAGCAGAAGAAACGATTTCGTTCGAGCGTGTCTGTATGCTGGGTGTTCGCAGTGAAAGCAATGGGAGAAACGGAAAGCGCGTAGGGAAGGGGGAGAGCGGTTGCGGGGGTGCAGAGAGGTTGCGCGTCTGTGCCTGACGTTAGTGACCATGGGGCATTTTCTTGGTCAAGCTCGCCCGGTTCACGTTGGATTAGTTCCCGTTTCCTAACTCGGGGCGATGCGCCCGGCCAATTAAAGCGCCGTTAACCTTTTCTCTGCAGTGCCGTTGTAGGTACCGGCTTGATTCTCTTATCCGCAGAAACGGACTGCTCGCTCCGTAAAAGAACCATATAATACGAAGGAGAAGTCTGTGGCCAGCTTCCCGAGACTGTCGAACCGAAGGATTACGCCCTCCGCTTTCTTGTTCCTCCGCCTCTTCTCCCGGTCCAGCGCGATATACACTCCCTCTCGTTAAGCTCGAGTCCGATATTTATTTTTAAGTAGATCAGGAAGAACAAAAGATAATTTTAAGCAGCCTTTCTTCTCAGTTTTTTCTTAATAAACAAAACTTTTCGTAACGATCGCCAATATAATGTACAGGCGGCTACTTAATTGCGAACAAGTAGCTTAATTGAGAACGCTCTACCCTGTGCGAAGTACGAAAATAATATTTCACGCTTATCATAAACAATAAGAACTTCTTCTCTAGCTTCTACTTCTCAAGCCTCATTCTATACTTTCATTTTGTTCGCGGCGATGCTCTTATTTAAAAAAAAAACAAAACACAAAAGCCCATTATTATATTATTAATGTCTGATTTTTGTTAATCTCATTAATCTTCTGCGAATTGCTGTAATTTTTGGTAGCAATAAACACAACTAAAATGGAAAATATTTCTATTGATATGAGATTGATGTTTGCGCAACGAAGCGAAAGTTCGGCTCCGATCGGCGGAGCGAACTTAGCGTAGTCGCAGTTACGCGGGATATGCAGTGACGCGACAATTTTTTCGGAGGACATCGATATATCTGTCCCGGTATGTACTTTGCTCTCCGGGTCCCCGGCGCTTCTCGCACGAAAGTCGAATAAAGTAAAGCGACGCTTGGCTGTCGGCCAAGCTCCGGATCTCCAGCCTCTCGCGTCGGCGAGGCGGATCCCGTGCGTTTCTCGCTGCGCGCAGCGTTACGAGCCATTGCACACGCCGAATCGTCTGTAGTGCCCGGTGCATGAAGCCAAGTCCTGCCCATCCTCATCCAACCTACCTATACCTATCTACTCCTAATGTCGCGACATTACCCAGCGCGCGCGCGCGCGCCCGCGCGGAAGAAAGAGCGGTTGCACGGACGATAATTATTGGAGATCCGGTCCCCTTGTGTTTGGTGGAAACAGCAGGTCGGCAGACCACAACATGGTCGAGTGGGCTATTTTCTTCTCGCGAAGCATCTCGCGCAAACGAACGGATGCGGGAGACCGGCAAAATTGTTTACAATAACGAGGACAATTTTCGGCGAATGCTCGGAGCTGGAGATTATTGCACTCGGGTGTATCTTATTTTTCTCACATGAGACCCCAGAGGAGAATCTCGCGTATAACGTTTGCCGCGAGAGCGGCGGCTTACTATTCCCCCGGGTGTCCCATCTCACCGACGAGTACAATAAATACGGGCTATTTTAAATCTACATCCTGCGAAGGGTAGTAAATTGCGAAATAATTACGCCGGGTCGCACACGCGTTCGCTCGGTTCAGAAGGGTTTGTTACGCGAGGTAGGCTAGGCAGAGAAATACGTGGAGAATATACCTCATGGTTTCAAGGGTACTGCAACGATTCGCTTTCCCACGGGAGAGATGGTACTTCATACCGTGAAAAAAAGAAATCTAACGTGAACCCATGTAACGTGTTGCGTTGGCCACGAGTACGAAGGAATTGTGTATTTACTATTTACGTATTCGAAGGGTGCTCTCGCATCGTTTTCATTCGTAATTGCTCGTATTAAAACGCTTTGCGTGCAAAAACTGGGACACAAAGGAAGATGAACGGTTTAATGCAATGAAACTGTTTCATGTTTGCCAATTTCAATATTAGCTGATTTTTATTTCTTGAACCCAATGCAAATAATTTATAAAACTTCAGTGTCTAATAACTTGCTTTTAGCTTATAATTATCCTAATTTGTCGTTTTTATTTAATTTTTTATTTCTTATAAAAATATAATAGAATCAATCTAATTTTTTTGATCTTATTGTCTTTCTATCTGTTAAATAGATCCAATTAATATCGTCGCGATAGTTATACGTTATCTAAATTGGATAATAATAACTGACATAGGTATTTGTCGTTACAATTTCCATCTTATTTATGTTAGTTATTTCGTCTTGGAAATTTTATCTTCCACTTTCGAAATAGTATAGAATCAAATACGTGAATGCATAAACTTATTACTCTCTCACATTATATGATCGAGAAAACAGTCACGCCCATTGATCCTCGCGAAACTTTGTGAAGACTTTGTTCGCGAACGAACTATTCAGCGAAATCTTGAAGCGAAACTTTCCGCGACGCATTTTCGGGGGCGAATCTGTTCTCCTCGAGACAAGGAGAACACGCGCGGGGAGATAACACATAGAAGAGAGAGAAAGGGAGAAAGAGAGAGTAGGAACGGAGAAGTAGAAGCTGGAGCACGCCTCTGCCGTACCTTTCAATTTGCGAGGCAATATTTTCGGCGTACGCCGGCTGAGCTCGGTGTTTTATAAGGTCGTTACCAAGGTTGCGCTAATCTTCACCCTAGCCACGAGCTTCTGGCAAAGTGCCCGCCAGGAAAATATTGTTCCGCCCGTCTTATCTGACTTGTATCTCGGTGGAGACCTCGTAGGAGCGCGAGAAGAGCCCCAGCCCGGCGACTGCATGCATGTGTGGATGTAAACGCGGGAAATTTCATATTCTCAAAGTGAGGAATTTACTGTTGCGTCGGAAATCCGAGTGCGGAAATACCGCGGTGAGAAACAGGGCTCGGGGGAGGAGAGCGGCACAGAGAGCACGAGTACACCGCCGTTATATTCCCCTTTCGCGAATGCATATTTGCATCCGCGTCACGCATCGAGACTCCAATGCCGACTTTATGTGGCGACTTGGTCGTCAACTCACGTCGTCGAAGCACAAATTAAACTCCCGTTTTTAGCTTAGAAAATGAGTGAGACCTCGGGTGAAACAGCGACAAATTTTACTCAATATCGAAGAACGATACTCCAATGTAGCTATTTTTCAACGTACGCTCTTAAGTGCGTTGTGCGTTGCTGCTAAATTCGCGTATCTAAATTTTAAGAGCGAATTTAGGTGGCATGATCTGCCTTTTCAATTACTCTTCGTTTTTCCCTTATCAACAGAGCGTGTAACAATCACTTAAAGAATGAAAAAGGGCAAAAAGCTGTGGGTATTACGCCGAATTTGCGCCATATTAGGCTGAGTCGGAGCAATGAGGATTTTGAGGTTCGATGGGCCTCTCTTGCGTCTCTCGTGGCCTCTCGAATCAGTTATACGACCCATGAAAGAAGACTTTATCCTATTGGCAATTAGTTGCATCCATAATGAGATCCCGTAAAACTCGTAAATCCTAATGGGATTAAAGGGAGCCTCGATAATGTCGGAGTCTGCCCATTCTCCGATACGATCTCAGAGATAAATGACTACCCTTTTTTTTCCAGTCTCGAAATCGCTTTTTGTTATCCCGCAGGAAAATCCCATGCGCGATATTCGATGCTCGATAAATTTGGTATTTCCGCACGTGTAATGAAATTTCCGGACCCCGACGCTTGCTGATCGCGCACAGCTGGAAGCTTAATGATCGTGGACATCTCACAAACATCACGTACTCCGAAATACGCGAACGTGACCGCAACACCAAACGTGATCGCGATTTCCCCCCTACGCGCTGCTGGCTAACTCGAGGGAGCGACTTTAAGGGCGAGGGGGACGGGAAAGACGGAAGGGAGATTACCCCCGAATACAGTCAAATAAAGACTAGTGGTCATCTTACAATTAGTATTACGTTTTCGAGAAAAATACGCTGGATGAAGCTTTTGTGTGTAGCTCACAGAACAAATCCATGCTCTAACAAAATGGTTTCTTCGAAACAACTATGATTATATAAGTGCCAGGAAAAAAATTCTTCGAATCTGTCTTTCAGCGTTTTCCGTTGCTCGAGCCTCTCGAAGTTGCGCTCTTGCCTCGAGAAAAAGAAACGAGTCGGCGTTCCACCTTCACGCTCGTAAATGCAACCGCTGCCGTTAGCGCGGGGATGGGGAGGAAAGTGCAGGGTCTGTGAAAGTAGGGGCTATGATATCCAGCGCGCGCGGAAACTCGTTCCGAGCAAAGAGTAGGATTTACCGACGGAATAAGGAATATTCCGGGTTCTTACGAGTCTGAAATGGGCAGCTAGACGTATAAGGCCAACAAAGAAAATATGGCGCTTGCCGGGATCGCACGCGTTGAACGCATCTTTGACTGTCCCTTCCCCGTAGGGATACATCGCGAGATTTCAGTGAAAAGAACGATCGCTAAATGCGTTACATTGTGCAGATGAATTTATTTGTAGGAAGAGCTTTGCGTGTATTCGGATAAATAAATTTCCGCGCTTACAATATGCGTCATCCCCGCGTTGCAGCTTATCGTTATATCAACATCATCGCGTTAGAGTATTGCGAGTCTAGTGTGTAGTCGCGTATTTTTATTCATACGCAATGAGAGTTTTCCGTAAGGCGAATGCGAAATGATTACGTATTAAAGTAGCGCGGCGGAGGGATGCGTGCTTCGCACGTGAAGTATTGCACCATGGTACATACTTCTTCCGGCGCTCCGCCACACGTGTGCATCGCCGACTTGCGTATAAATTATGCAGGACGTATGCTCAGATGGATGGCGAAGGTATTCTAGGTTGTCGACAAAGTTTAAGCATCCGCGTCTGCCTGGGCAGGGAATGCCTGGCCGGGGCTAAGACTTCGAAAGCCAACGGCACGCCCGCAGTCGACTTTTTGCACGGCTATTGCAACAGTTGGCCCCTTTAAGGCTATCCGAGAGCACACTCGACCACGACTCCTCCTTTTAACGCTCCTTATAAGCGGTTCTCCGACTTAAAGCGGCCGGTCCTGTTAGTTCTTCAAATTCGACTAACTAAATCGCGTATGCAGAGATACATCAACGTCAACGAGTAAATTTTGTTGTACCGACCCGACACACGACGATACGTGATAATAGTAAATTTATTTTATATTTGTATTTATCTTGCTTTCTTCATACCGGAATCGCATGAAGTATATTAATGCATATAAGGTATATCATTTTTAATACATTAGATACTAGACAGTTTGAACGGTCGTATTTATGTGATTTGCGTGAGAATGGCTATGATTTTGAACTCATAACTCATAAACTTATGTTGCAGGAATGGCCGTTTCTGTTCGACCGTAACTACTTAACTAACACCTAATCGATATTGCATGCACGCCGTATTATATGCATTCCACCGAATCGGTAGATATCAGCTATTGAATCTATGTGTAATAATTTTACGCGATTTTTTAATAGCCTGCGAGAAGACTGATCCAGATTTCTAATTTCGGGCAATTTACTGTGGAAATACATTGTGAAAACAATGTATTTGAATTTTCGAGAAACATTAATTTATTTGTCTGAGTCAACAAGACCGAAGAAATGCGACGGTATATGTTTAGGGCACTAAATTATTTAGAGTATTTTAGAGATAACAGTCTTTAGAAATATAGCAATTCATGAATTATTTTGAGAATATAATTAAATTATTTGATTAGAAGAACTTGGCATCATGTCTTTAATCTTTCAAAGGTTTGTGAATATTATAGAGTCGTCGAATATATTTCAACTGGCATGCTTACAGCTTTCTCCCTCTTTCTCCGGTTTCCTCCGTTCATTGCTCTCTCGCTCAGTGGTGAGAGCTTGGCTCGGGACTAACCGACTCATTCATTGCCTAGTTTAGCAGCAGTTTGCCCTGAATATTCATAGCTGGCCTCATCTCGACGGCCCGTGTAAATATCACTCGAAAAGTTCAACGATTCCTTAGTTCTCGGTTGGCGGTGAGAGTCGTTCTGCGCGTGTATCTTATTAATGTACTATAAAACAGATCGTACAAAGCTCATGGAAAAGAATAACATTTTGAATCATTTGTCGTCATATAGAACAATGAATTTTTATTCAATGTGAATTTATACCTCAACGGCTTGCCTGATAGCCCGATACGGAAAATCATTCAAAATTGTGCGACTTCGATAACGACGAAACGTGTCATCAGAGAACCGATAAACAAACCAGCCGCGCGTTAAATTGCTAGCGGCAAATTGCGCTCCAAACTGTGTCCATACCTAGTAATCACGCGTGCAATCGTATCGGAAGTAATTACAATGTGCAACGCGATCGTGGGCAATTTTTCCTGTGTAAAAAAGCCGGATACAGGACCCGGGACCGATGCGACAATTTCCGTTCGCGCCGCGGCCGCCGCCGGTCGTGTCACTTCGCCTCGTCACACTCGGCGCGTTTCTCTCTCCGACTCATTTGAGATGCACTGCCGCAAAGCGCGTAGCACGCGCGGCCAATGCGAATCCAATATCGGAAAACAATTTTTCTCGGGGAAGAATTTTAGCGCGGCTTTTCAAGACTTCGGACCTTACTGGCTCGTGCTGCGGCACCCCCGGACTGCGCCACCCCTTCTTCCCTTCCTTCGCCGTCCTTTATTCTCTATCCTCTCTTGCCGCCAGCATCCCTCCGCTCTTGTTCTGCTTCTGTCGTGCCGGCCCATTTTCTCCGTACCACCTTTAAACCGTGCTCGTTTCTCGCAATAAAAGAGTGCCCGCGGTCTTTCGCCGTGACTTACGGCCGTGCCGGTAATAACGATAAACGTTAATGTCGCTTTGTCATTGCGAGCGCAAGCTATCGGGGATTAATCGGTTCGTTAAATTCTTTTTCTTTTCATCTGCGCCATTTGTATCGGCGTGGAAAGGTACGTTTCCTTTCTATCTTTTACGAATCTGAGCGTAACACAGCGGCTTCCTTGGGAAGCGGCAAGAAGGTTGCGATGGCGCAAAGAGAGAGAGAGAGAGAGAAAGGAGAGGAAAGGGCGATGGTGTGGCTCTTCCATCTCCGAGTCACCTCAATCTCCCGCAATCGTGCGGAATATCATGAATGCCAGAGTGTATCTCGATGAATGGCTGCAGTCGGAAGGGTGGTATTGCCGGTTAGGGGTGGCAGTAGGAGGAGGAAGAATGGGCCATTCAGCGGATTGATTGATTTACATCCTCACCACCCAATCGTCGTCATGGCGCGAAACGAAAATGTTACGTTGTATCGTCTCAAGTCTGGGCGACTCACTTCCAGAATAATGCGATCGTTCTTTGTAAAATGAGAAAGAGCACGAAAACATCGATTGCGTAATTGTCTCTGCAACGTTTTTCAGAAAGAAGCAGAAAGCACATCGAGGACTCGTTTCGCTCTTGCATATTTTATTATATTTCGCTATCACGTTCAGCACGTTTCGCAGAATTATTGTATTTACGTTAACTAAAAAATTGAATTTTGCCGGAAAATATGGACGAATCGTGTTATTTACAGACCGTATGACATATTGCGTCGTTGCGTACACAGCGCGTTATTGCCCGGCTTTGTTATACCGATCGAAAGTCTGCCGACCAAATTTCATGTGGACTGCGCAATCAAATTCGACCGATATAACGAACATGTCTTTCTCCCTCAACCTTCTGTACGAAGGTTCAAACGTGCGCCAACCAAGCTATAACGCTCGTACGATATATGTCTCGATTCGATCGTAATCTTTTAACGCTTTGTGCCAAATAATGCGACAATCAAGCTTCCGATTATCATTACGAAAATAGAATTCTGCGAATAAAAACTTATTAACTTAATTTCCTCTTATCACGAATTTACCATGAAGATCTTTGCGTTTCCCCCGTGATCAGCTTGCTCTGATCAAGTTTAACAACACGAGATTGAGCCGTATAGGCAAGATTGCGTGGCGTCCCTCCATGTAATATTCAACAAGGTGAATCTAAGCAAGCATCGCGTGCATTCGTAACACCAACAGCCTTAAATGTCCCACACGACTTTGTCCCCCGCTTCCTTGTCCACTACTTCCTGGCTGCCATTCGCCATTCCGCTTCTTCGTCCCCAGCCACCGATTCGGCCATATAACCACTTCCGTCTGCAGCTTACCTTCCATGCTCTTCTTGTGATCGTCCTTATTCCCTCAATCTCGCATTATCCCGCAAATAGCTCGCCCATTCGACCATCCCGATAGCCCAGCTGTCCTCGCGCCTCAGCATCTCAATCGATATTTGTCTTCGCTATTTCTCTCGCATTTCTGTCGAATAAACGACTTTTTTTTTCTCTGCAAATCGACTTCACGTAATTTGGAATTTTTTACGCGCAAACCATCATAAACTCATTAATAACTCAATTGATCTATTCTAAAGAATTAAATTACAAGAATGATGACGTAATAAATCACTTGCTTATTAATCCTTACGTCGCGAGTGATGCTTTTAGCCAATTGAGAACGATCGATAAACACTAAGCGAGTTTGGGAATTCTTTCCCTTTCGTCTGCTTCTTTTCCGTCCTACTGCTTCGAGTCTTCCTCTGGAAAGCATCGAGAATTCAGTGCCTTGCAGTGCCTGCGGCGGCGGCGCCTTAAATTAATGATCTTGAAAGCCTAAAGCGTCGGTAGACACTGCGGAACAGGAGAATGCACTCAAGGGGTGACCGCTAGCTTCTAAGTCTCTTAGACCACGGGTGGCTCTCACTAGCCCCGCATAAACCCTTGGCTCCGTCCGAATGTTAGTAAACTAAATATCTTATTAACCCCTTAAGCTGCCACGAGTTAAGCCTCGTGTTACGCTTCATAACTTTTCGCGGTGGTTTAGCGCCCTTATGGGACTAATTCGATCCATTCCTTTGTGTGCAAGTTAAATGACGGAAAGATGGGTATAACGCGATTAAGCGAAAATCGATTAAAGTTGAGCGCGCGGCTTGGCTCGTATTCATTTCGATCAACAATCATCGACGTTTACTTATAGGTATCCGGCGAAGTTGACGTATGGAAAAGGCGAAAATAATCCTGAATTTATGATCCAATTTCAATTAAGTATATTTCTTAAATGTCTAGTTTAAATATTTGAAAAAAGCGCGGAAACCTGAGGATTTCCGTGATAACCTTGCACCGCTCGTGAGCTCGAATTTTCGCGATTGCCAGAGCAGAAGCAGCCGGGACAAGTTAAACCGGAACTTTCGGCCCGTTGCCGCGAAACGACGTGGAATGTACATTAAGCAGTAGTACTTAAAACATAACCGACTATTTCATTAGCGCCTTGTCTCTATACCGACGCCTTCTCACTCGAGCGAGCACTTAAACTGCGCTTTTCCCTCGCTCTTGCTCTCTTCCTCCTTCCTTCTATCTTCCCGACTTTTCCCTTTTCTACTCGGACTTTCGCGTACCCATAGCCTCTTTTCCTTACGCTCTCCTTCCATCTCCTAGTGAACCCGACAACTCCACCATTTTCTGCATACGTAAACGGCACTGCACTCTAGTTAACTTCGCTAAGTACCGGTTTTTACTCTCATCGTCACGCCCCGCGGAAAGGGTTTCAACGTGGACTTTCTTCCTTTCATTCCCGCAAATTTTTGACATCCATTCCGTCTTATATAAAAACGTTTTCTACATTTCTATATTTTCTTTCTGATCCCCGAAAAATACCATTATTTATAAACTTATTGTCTATTTCAGGAATTTTAATAAGACAAGATCGCTAATTACATTGTTACAAAGTTGCATAAACTAACCGATTAAATACTATGATTATAAAAATATAATAAAATGTTTCCTCGTTATTTGTTTAACTATCAGATGTAAGGCATTTTTTTTCTCAAAAATGACCAAACAACGAAAAATTTAACTAAATTGTATAACTGGCCACATCAAAATTCAATCTGATATTTTCAATCTCTTGTGTACTGTTTTTAACCAACGATAAAACTTCGCGCCATATATTATCGTAGAAAGAACAGTGAGTCAGGTTCACGACCAAAAATTATGCGAAACAACTTGAAAAAAAAGACGGTGTATGGTTTCGTTAAACGTAATTATTAAACGCAGGAATAAACGCCTGCAACTATCTCGTTCACGCTTTCTCGCATATTCAGTACGTTCATTACGAATGCACGACGCAGATGTCGTTAATTTGTAATACGCGCCGCAGGACATAAAATACGCGAGAGTTGCTAAAAGACTGCAAGAGTTGTGCATTAAACGCAGGTGACGAAAGGTACAGTGGTCTCCTCCTCCTCGCGAGCGGTAACGCGGGCACAATCGATACTTTTTCATTATGACTACCCGAGGCAATTACTCCGCGTCATGGTAAAAGTGAGGTACCTAAATGTAATTAGTTGTCGTCGGCAGGGTGCTTACCTAGATGGTCCGCGCCATTGTATACGTGGTGCAATTACAATTTAATTTTGTTTCCCCGGTCCGTTATAAACGAGTGTGCTTCATGGCCAGCTTCCTGCGTCGAGACGAAACTCGGGCTAACTTTCAGCGACCGTTCTAACTAGACGCTTCGTTCGAGCCGTCGCGCCGCTCACCCTCTCGTACCCGTTAGTTCCCTTTGATTCACACGCTAATTAATTATATCTCAATAAAGCCCTACGCAATTTTCGCGTCGCAATATCGCGCTGCCAGTAATGTCCTTGCGGTAACGCACCTTATATTTTCATATGTACGATACAAGTGTACCTCCGCGCCGTTACGGAGACGAAATTATCATCTCCATTAGTCGCGAGAGCATAATGCGACATTACCGGAGGTACACGGCTACCGGAGAGGAAGTGAGACAATGGTCCGCCATGCTACTCGTCGTACCTACGGTAAGACCCGGTATCTATCGGTCGACTTTGGTCTTCGAATCTTATAATACCCGGCCGCAGGAAGTCCGGGAATGCCGTACTTACCGTGAGTTGTGTAATTTTGGACGAATGCTGCGCGCAGTAAAATCTGATCTAATTACATCGGCAGGAATGCGCTTATTTTCTTAACAAGATGCTGTTATGCGGTTACTCTATTTCGGTAGCCGGTATCGGTACATTTATAACTATTCCATATTTTTGGTACTTCTTTGCACTATTTTAGAGCAAAAAATTAGCAAAAAATTATGGTATAGTTGTTTTTATATTTACGGTATTCTATATATTTTTTAAGAGTGGGGTGCTATAGCGTAACGTGAAGGCAGCAGCCCCACTTTTGATATTAATTTCCTGCGAATGTATGTGGGCACGAGGAATAAATTCGGAAATAGAGGTGAGAAGAGAGAATTTTACAGGGTTTTTATAACCGAAATTAATTAACATAGCGAGTATAGCGAGGTTGCGTAACTGGTGACGTTTTTGTGACTTAATTTCCGCCGTTTGTCTGCGCTCGTCGCGAAATAATTGAGTAAATGTATACGAGCGTCTTACAGAAGGGTAGTAAATCCTAAAGAGAAATTGGGAAAAGAAGATTTTTTAAGGGGCTGTTTGTAAACGCCCCGGGATCGAAGATACATTTTTCTCGACGCGAGAGTCTCTCAAAACGCTCGTAGGGCACGTCTCGGATTTTGCGAGCGTCGTTGGAACGATTCGACGGGGGCGGCGATGATATTTCCGATTCAGCCTCCATTAACGGAACGTGACGATAAAGCTGCAACTGTTATTATCGCCGTCGTTTACGGTGCCCGATGGCCCTGCGAGTGTGCGGGCTCTCGGTCGTATATCGGAGCTCGCCTTTTTCCTCTCCTCCTCCACCTTTTTCCCTCGTCGCCGCTCGACGTTTTTATTTTCCCCTTGTCTCGACTTTGCCGCAGATTCAGAGCCAGCGAAAACATTTTTGCCGTTCCTCAAATCGCTCCGGAGGCGACGTCCCCGTGACACGAAATGACTTACTAACGACCGCGGCATAATCGCGACTGTACGACGCTCGACGGTCGACGAGTTTTATGCCCGAGGATTAGAGCGCGGTTCACGACGTTAAAGCGGTTACGGTGCAGTTGCATCGCGCGGAGATCGCGGATCGTTTATGATCGAGATTAATGGCGAGTGCGATAATGCCAAGGAGGAATTGTGCCTCCGAAAGTACGTACGCCGTGATTTCGCGCTAGCCTCATCGAGAGAAATTACTTCTCCTTGTTTTTCCCGTCTTATCGTATTATTCGCATTATCGTATCCGTCCTCCCCACGACTTTATCGTATTAAAAGTACAGCGGGACGTTTACGACATCGTATACTGTTTCGCAAGCATTCGTCGTCGTCGTCGTCGTCGTCATCGTCGTCATCTTTGTCGTCCTGTGTACACTCGCTTTTTCGCGTCGTGGCCTTGCGAGAACTAGCACGTAAAAACCTGCGGCAAAAAGCCGCAACTTATTATCAATGAAACCGCGGTGAGCAACGAGACTACTTGCTATTACGGCACGACGACTCGGGACAAACAGCAGACGCGATCTCGTAGCTGCGCGACGTTATTAACGCGACGATATCTACCGCGCGGGTTCTGACAATAACTCGGTAATGTCATATTGCAAATTTTACTGCCTTCATAATTTACGGCGTGCACGTCGCGTCGTCGTGCATGTTTCGCATGCGGGGCACGCGCTTTATGCCACTATCCAGACGAGCGGTAGTCGGTCGTGCCGTCTGGAAAGCGTGCTAAAGGATAACTGCCGATTCCGCGGGTCTCCTTAAGACCTCGTCGAACAGGCATCGGCACGCCACCGACTTCGGAATCGCTTGAAAATTCGGAAATAGTTTCCCGGCGGCACGTAAAACGGCTCTCTCTCTCTGTCTCTCTCACGAGCGCGCGCAGAGAGGCCAAAGAAAAAGACAGCCGTGCAGCCTTCGCTTTCTTAGATTTCTACGTGTCTTTCTTCCTCTCGTTCTTGCTTGCAAGTTGTGCCCGAGTAGGCGAGCTTGGAATTCCGAGCTGACTGCAAAGTTTTTAACTAAGTTTGGCGGTTTCCCGCGCACGCCGTTCCTGGCTCTCGATGCCGATTGCCGGCGCTGCCTTTCATGCCGATTCTTCTGGGGGTTCGCCCGTCGACGTACCTTCTTTGCAAAACTTAACTGAGGAACGGTCGGCAATGAGGAAACATTTGAGAACGATTGACCCGCTCGTTCAGCGCGAAGTCGGTTTAACCCTCGTTCATTGTACGCAGCAGTAGTCGCCTGTTGCGGACAGACAAGAAATTGCGAGCGGTAGATAGTTTTACATAATGATAGCCCATTGCAGTCGCTCATATAGACGCGTACATTGTTCTAAAGAAGAGTAATTTGTAGGTGGATTGTAGCGAGTTCTTTGAATAAAATATTTTTAGCTTATAGCGTATGGAGGACGTACTATCTCTGTTGTGGCCTGACCTAGTTGGGCATACTCTAAGTAACTACGGCGAAATTTTGTCTTGTTTGTGCAACTAGCCGTGTATACTCCATTCGAAGAATTTACAACGCGCGCGTGCGCGTTTCAACTGCATTTTCATTAGGATTATCCATCCACGTTTCGCTTAGTTTTCTTGCTCGGTCATTGAAGTTTATAAATCGTTTCTTTCTTAAGCACACCGACCGGGACCGACCGACCGTTTCAATCCAATACGAGAAGTATCCGACAGTCGACACTCGCCAAGGTGGAATTCGCGGAGGTATGAGAGACGCTAGCGATGAAATGAGATAGGAATTTCATAATTAAGTTATCAGCTGCAGCTATTCCGACAGCCAATTATCGTCAACGCCGGGCGTGGGTTCTACCTTCCCTTTTTTTTGCTTTTTAAACGGTCGGCCCGGCGCACTCGGCTCGAAGTCGTAGGATCGCCGTCGATGGACGCCGATGAACGGCCGGGGGAGTGGGAGGGGGATGAAGCCGTGGGGCTGAGACGCGGGGGACGGTCGATCAAGTACTCTTTGAAGTCGAGCCGAAGGAAAAAAAGATGGAAATAATTAAAAGCATTGAAAGCTTTCCTGAACGCCATTAGGGGCATTGACACTTGGCAACGCCTGCGCCGGGAATGAAAACAGCGAAACCTCCACGTAGAATTGCACCCTCTGTCAGAGATGCAAACGTTTTAAAAAGAGTTCCTTCCTCCGCACATCTCTTCTATTCCCCATTTTGGTCCTTTTTCTATTTCTCTCTCTCTCTCTCTCCCCCCCCCCTCCCTCTCTCCCTCCCCCCTCTCTCTCTCCCTTCCCTCGTACGTTTGTCAGAACGAATCGCAGGCACGTGCGGTAACACACCTTTTTTGCCGGCCTGAAGTTTTTAGTGCCAGTTCCATAATTAAACTTGCGTCTCGCTGTTTCTCCGTCTGTCCGTCACTCCTTTCTCACGTAACCAGGGAGAAAAAAAAAATACGGCGGTGACGTTGACGAGCGTACACCTCTTTATTTGTGTTACGTGATCGTCTTAACGGGATTTCTTAATTCTTGCGACCGCGAATATAGCAACTAATGTCCGAGTTTTTTTTTTTCAAATGTCGGATAGCATTTTGATTTCCGGAAGGTATAAATAAATCGGTGTTTTCGGCGTTATTGAAAATACTGCGGTACATGGTCGGGCTAAAATTATGTAAAAGGGCGACGAGGATCTATACCGTGTGCGTTCGATGAATTAACAAATATCCTTCCAACCATGTAATGTGTATTTATCATTATTAAGCTTGTCCCTACCGATGCATGGCCCCAGCTTTTTCTCCGATTCTCTCCCCCTTTGCCATTTATTAATGATTTAACGCGGTTTTGAACGGAAATAAAATTATTATTACTCTTATTATTATTATTATTATCGTAATTATCGTTGTTGCGGTTCAAATGATTTGACGATTCATCGAAATATAAATTTCATGTCTTTTAATCGTTCGCGCATATATTACAAGAAAATAAGTAATACCAAAAACGTGAAAATCATCATTTAGCATGCAAATTGATGAATAATTACTTTAACGGAATAACATTTTATGCGATATAAATATTCTTTTGAAAAAGTAAGCTGCTTGCGAGATATTAAATTTCTATAAACAAAAACCTGAATTTGTGTATTAATATACAAAAACCTGAATTTGTGTATTAAAGCCTAGCTGCACATTCATATTCATATTTAATCGAAGGCAACCGTTATGTGCACGGTAATGTACGCAATGTATACGCGTTCTCCTCGCGTCGTAAACAAAATAATCAGCAAAACGTCATGTTTTAGCAACTCCCATTACTAAGCCGCTATAACCACGTAGCGATGTGAATGAATATATACGCCTGGTATTAGTGCCTGCAACCAACAAACGAAGCCCGAGAAAGCTGCTCGTTATTATATAACGAGAGCTCGTTATAACGTTGAAAACCATCGCGAAATTGGGTATAACTTCTGCTTCAACTTGCGAGATAGGCGCCGAAGTTGGTAGAAGCGTTGCATTCCCCAAGACTTCTGATGTTAACAACTGAATCAATTACTATATAATGCAATATAAATTAAGACGACTTCAAGACTCCATATTTTACAGAAAAATTATTGTTATAGGACAGATAATGACTATATAGTCTAATTTTTTTTACAATATACATCAGAAAAGTCGCGAAAGTATAATAACGTATATCTTTGAATTTTTTGCGCAAACCTATAAAGTTTGTTGTTTATCCAAGTTGCTTATAAATTTCTAATTAATCAGACACTCGTGCAAAAAGAATTTTAGAACCTAATAATTGTGATACATAATTACATTAGTTTAGTAATTTCTAATTTAGCACAAACAGTTTTTTAGACATTTTTTTCCTTTTTTTATTCGTCGCATAGAAATTCTTCAATGCGTCAATATTTTTGAACTCTAGGCGGTAGTTTATCTTCAAAGTATCACATTTGAAAATTGACATGCGTGACGTCTTTCGCGCTCACTGGAATTTTGGAAATATCGACGGCCCGTCTTGTTACTGCGATTCCAGAGGAGTCTTATTCCGATGCTTGGGCCCAAAGCGCCAAACTGAGGACCGCCGAGATCAATTTGCACGCCGTTGCACGTGACAGCGCCGCCAGCGAGCCAATTCGCGCGGGTACAGTAATTAAACTGCGGTTTAGCGTGACCGGAGCACCTGCCGTTACCAAATTGCAAGTTATGCCGCGTGTCACTCAGCGGTGCGAACTCCTGTCAGCGCGCACACACTGAAATCGCGCGTACGAAACTTTCCAATTCCCTTAAACTCACTCTCATAATGTACATATTATTTTATGTTTTTTTTTTGCGGCATATTGATGGAACATATAACAGGAATACAAATTTGCGTATATTAGAGAGAAATCACTTTTAGAAAATGCATCACGTTTTCGCTGATCTATTTATTCAACGCGATATAGATTAATTCAAAACATAGTTATTATATCTAGAAAAATGCGATTGGATTCTTCACGAATCAGTGATGTTATCACCGATTCGTTGTTATTATTATCACAGCATCCACGAGAGACGCCAGTTCTGCGATATTCATCGTCGCACTGCAATATATAGACTCTATCTCCGAACAAATCTGTAATTTGTTGGCCACGGGTCGCTCTTAGGGAAAACCCTTTAATCTCCACGTTCCATTTTCCGAATATTCCATTAGGTTTCTCTCTCTCCCTCCCTCCCTCCCTCCCTCTCTCCCCTTTTCTCTCTTCGTCGTTCTCTGTACCCGTCGCCGATTCTCTTTTTTCGTCTCCACTCTCCGTCATGCCCGGCGGCTTCGGCAGCGCCTTCACGCGTCACTCCGTAGCACGAGGATTTGCGGTTGCCACGACAATTGATTTACACGCAGACACGCGCCCGCGTTTCACCGACGCGCGCGCGCGCGCACACACACATGCGTTTCCGGCACACGTGTGTTCACGTGCGGTATATACAGCGATGTATCCCAGCATCTCCGGCCCGGGGAATCACCCTCTCTGTCGATCGTATACAATCCGTAATTGTTGTTCCACCCCGTTGCTTTAGCCGAAGATTACAACACGATCTTTCAGGGAATTGGGATTCCCGGCCGCCGCCTCCGCTACCTCCGCCGTCGCATCCGATGAGAATCGAATCGGACTGTCGTTGTCGCGCCGGAATCCGATTGGACGACAGGAGAGACCAGGAATAATAGATGTGGCTAACGCAATGCGATTTGGTAAGCGGCGATTTCGATTCCGGGGAAACGCGGAAAACTGTAATATCTGAAATCCGGCGGATGTCGAATAAACCATAGGCGCCGCGTGATTCCCCCGCGTGTTTCTTACTAAGATGATATATAATTTTATCCTCTTTCCAATCCTAATGTATCCTAGAGGTAGCTAGTGCCTCCCGTAAATGTGGTTATTATGTTATCTCAATCCAGCAGGAGGGCGGTGTATCCATATGCAAGGGAGCGCCCCTGGTATCGGATGAGTTCAGCTCAGGCGGCGAGAAATACGCACATTATTTTTCCTGCTCTCATTTTTGTCACGATTTTAACAACCTTCGTTACGGCGGGGGAATTAGTATAATCTGTTGGCCGTCCTAATTAACGCTTAAAACGCGGCGCCTTTTTTTCCTCGCCTTACGGTTTTTCTCTCTTTCCGTCGTTAATTCTTTCACGGGAGACCGTTAATTTTTATCAACCTCCCTCGTGGAACTTGTACTTCCCGCTTTATTTCCAGCGAAGATATACACAGGTAATAATAATTCGGCGGAAATATATTCTTCGGCATAGTTACGCAATATGATATTACTTCATCGATACGAGTTCGATAATCGTAGTTCTGTACTTTACTTTAATGCTCTTAATCTCAGAAAGAGCTGAACATCATTTAAAAAACGGTTGCACTGTGATATCTTATATTTTCTTATCCTACTCGGAATTTCCCGTCGTGTGTTTCTTGCATTAACAATAATTCGGCGAGCGTTACATTTTAACTATCACATCTACGATAGACATAAAATATTAGGAAGCGTTTCCGCGCGATAGTGACAGTGTTAAAAAATCGCGTTCTCCGGCGATGTACAGCATCGGGCCGTGTGCTCGGAAGTACTCGATACCGCTTGAAAATTGCGGTGCACACAGCCTCTGGTAATCTAGATAGCGCGGGATCAAAGAGGCTATATAACTAAATACACATTTGGTCCTCGTAGTGTAACGGGCAATATTTCGTGGTGGCGGCAGCATCAACGGTGACGATATTGGTGGTGTGCTCTCACCGCGCCGATACCTTCAGCTAGTTGGCCTTGCTTGGACTCGCCGAGTTCGGAGTCCAGCACATTAACGGAGATAGTAGCTCCGCTCAAACGTATAATTGCGGGACGAGGCAATTGAGGGAGTCCCTTGGGAACCGGGGCTCCCGCAAATCCGCCCGCCCACCAACTTCGGAACCCCTTCAGTCCACACGTTTCTCCCGGCAAGCCTCTCTCTCGATAAGATGCCCCTTTCCTCCATTGAGTCGCCTCCGCACGACCGCCTCCTATCTTCTCTCTCGCGGCAGATAACCGAAAACGATGATATTACGTGTCCAATCCCGCGCGTCAGACCGGTCTCTACGTCTAGTTGCGATTATCCCTTGTCCTCGTACAGATTTTCGCTCCTTTTTGAGGTCTCCGTCTTGAAATCCTCCTATATGTTTCTCCACTTCCTTTCTATCGTGATAGTTCACTTATACTTTGCGGCAGAACGATAAACGTAGCAAACGAAAGCAAAAATGACGTACTGCAGTCTTATTCTTTAACGATTAGCAATGACAGTAAATAAAATCGCAATTGTACTTAAATCACTTCAAATCGCGAGCTTCGAAACGTAAAGAATTACCGAAATAACTCTGCGAGACATATTAATGAACCGTTCGTTTCGCGTACGTTTCGCACTGCAATCATCCAATGTTATTTATTCCTTTGATGTACACACAGCACCCAAGCGCGCCATCGACGAATTCAGCGCGTGGTATTTCGGCGAATCTAATATAATGAAATGTAACTTCAAACGGTTAATATATTGAACGATCGCTGCGTTACGCTACGTCGATGGGGCATGGGGCACAATTTAACGAGGCGTCGAAACTATGACGGATATCACGCTGCCCTCGTAAATTCCAGACATATCGTCCCAATTTTCTGCGTACGCGGCTAATGAAGTATGGCTGCATTCACTTGCAGGCTACGCGCCTCTCTGTCACTTTGATCGTGCATAATACACCAGGCTAGGTTACGGAGGGACCATGTAACTAATTATATACTATTACGCGCCTGATTTCCCCGCGGGCGAAAAATAGAGGAAATATATCAGAAAGCCTCCGACGAGAGTAATAAGTGCTATTAAGATCCGCCACCTCGCGCTCGTTCCCTTCCCCGCGCTCTCCTTCTCCGCCGCGTAACGCGAAAACCGAGATCGGAAGGAAGAGAAAAAGAAATACGTGAGAAAAAAAGGAAGGACAGAAACAACGTGGCCGAAAGAATATAAAGAAAATAGCTTATCCTCCCGTCAACCAGAACTGCTTTCGGGTGCATTGTTTATTAATGACCGTACTTCATCCAATTAGAATAAATTACCGTTACTTCTTTCGGATGCTGTATACCCCGATACGTCTCGAATGACCGAGGGGAGAAACTGACTCGTATGGAAACGCTATCGTGGTACTTCCGTCCGATACGTTCTCCGTCGTTCTTTTTTCTTTTTCCTAACCATTCCCGTCAGTGTGAATTAAGCGCGTTAATTCGGCAACAAGTGCGCGCGAATTTATCTAAGATTTCGCGCCAATTAAGTCGGATAACCGGGCGCTCTTTCAATAATTGAGTAAAATTAGCAACTCTAATCGATACCAGAGATATTATTTACTGTCTTTGTGGCCGATCGCTTTTTGCGTCAAATCTTCGCGGTCTCGTTTAAGATAGTTGCTTGATTGCAATTTTGACTGTAGAGCTGCGCACGGTTGTCTTATCGGATTTAGCAGAGTCTAGACTCCGGGCGGAGGATAGGAAGGAAGAGGGGAGAAAGCGAATACCCTGGTTAGGTGGAAAGTTAAGGTTGGGTCTTTACTTAACCGTAATCGGAAGATATTGCCGGCAGCACTGTACCAAGGGCACTTTACCAGCCGCCTTAAGAAAGCACTAGCTTCGCGAGGCCCGGTAACGCCAGTCCGGACCGTTATTAAAAGAACCCCCTTTATCTCAGCTTCTCTCTCTTTCCATCTCGCTTTCTTCCTCTCCCCTTGTCTTCTCCACCGAGATGCCGCTTCCAGTCACTCTCGTTCCCTTTGAAGCTAAGCGTATTTCTATGTCAACCTTTGTACTTTTTAGCGAGGGACCTACGGCGCCAATGGGTCTACTATGTGCGCCTCCGTAACGTCGCAACGCAAGGTAACGTCCGTTTCAGCGAGCTACCGCGCGTCTTAATGGCGCTTCTTAATTTCTTGGTGAGACGGGATCTCAAAATGGTTACGGACGAGATGCAGCAACAGGAGATTGCAGTGTCTCTCCGCAGGGACAAATACTGGAATGACGACGCGTTTCATTCGCCCCGTTCACCTTCCTTTTTGATAACTCTTCCCTCTTTTTAATTACAGTCTATTCCGTAAGCGCTTAACGTTTTATCCGTCGACACGGAGAACCATCGTAGGGAAGAAGATTGTCGGAAAATTTCGACGTGCAAGTAGATGAGTAATGGAGTTTTTATAATCCATTGTTAAACGTCATCGGTCACGTCAAGTCGCGTTTTTCACGGTGGACGCTACCGGAAATTTCGCGTTTGATCATACTACCTCTGACTACCTCCACAGAGGGTGACGCTAGAAAGTTGACACTTCCGGGTCGCGCACCCGATGCCCATAAATTCCCGCGGCGGCGACACTTTTCATCAGGCTCTGATTACTTATTCACGCGCCGACGAACGCGGCGATAGAAGAGCGCAGACGACATGTGAGTGAGAGTGATGTGTATATGTGTGTATGTGTATGTGTGTGTGTATGTGTATGTGTATGTATGTATGTGCGACCTGCTCGCAGCTCGGCGCTGCCACTGTGATTGATAATAATGCAAGTCCGACGTCGACGCTAGCGCCCGATATTACTGAAACATTATTTACGGGGGTAAAATGAAATTTTTCGATCCTGGAATGAGAATTATAATGGAAAGCGTGCAGCCGATAAACCGAGGGTACGTTCGCGTAACAGGCAAACTCGTTACATTGACGAGAAGTTCGAAATTCACAGATCATCAAAACTGTTGAAAGCTATGAGAAACGTGTCTCTCGCGTGTTCGCAAATAATCTTGATATTCAATTCTACAAATATGACACAGACTCTTGCATTCATTTCTACTACGGAACGACCGTCTTCCACGATTCGTTCTCTCTTAGGTAGTATTTCTACGTTCGCATAAATTTTAATTTCGAAATTCGCAATTTCCCGGAAATCCACCGCAATTATTAATTACATTACACGATTTGGGCACGTCAAGCGGATTAAATCCTCGTCCTGCCTAATACCTTCGACTAGTCACCGTGAAAATACCTCCTCCCTTCCCCTTTAATTTAAGGGTCGTTAGATATTAACCAGGGTAAAATAAATCCGTAGGACGGCGAGAACTATGCCTTGCGCGAGCAGCCTCGTATTTCCGCGTAGGTACCTCGTTTGTGAAATTTGCGTACGTGTGCATCCCTAGACATTCGACATAGTTACAGCACGTTACATGTACACGTGTGCACCCGCAAAGATCTTATCCTACAGAATAGTAGCGGATACATCACACGCAGAAACGAGAGAACCCCTTGTCGCACGTTTCACCCCCCCTGTCTGCGTCCCTTTCACCTCTCATCTTCTCTGTCTTTGTTCCGTCGGGGAACAACGACGCGACACCGTTCCGACTGCGACTGTCCTGTTATCCCCGTACCCTCCCCGCTTCTCGTCGTCATCGCCGCCGCCGTCGTCGTCCTCGTCGTCGTCCTCGTCGTCATTCCCCGCTGCGCCCGCTGCTCGTCTCTGAAATAGCAGGCTACACAACTATCATATTCCCCCTTATTTTTTGCAGCGCTGTCATGCGGCGCCATATATTTTGACGTCCATATTCCCTTCTCCCCCATGCGATGCCTACATACGATGAGATACACCGTGTGTGTTACCGTGTACAGGTGCAACGCGTCCGAGCATCATTCCCACAAGTTATCGCCGGTACCTCTTTAAACGCATGCAACGTCGCGCTCTCCTCGAGAAATTCCGCCGTAGACGCGCTGTAATATACATATATTTTCTGGTTTAAGAAATAAGTACCGCTTCACGGAAGCAACGTTGTAATACAGAAAGTTGTATGAAAGTCCAACAATACCGATACTTTCACCATTATGTTCTCTTTTCTACTGATTTCTATAAGAAACATGAAATATTTATCGCGCGGATTCCATTCCTTTGAAGAATTTTTCTCCTTTCGCAGAGAGAAGTTTTCCAGCTTTCTGCCACATTTCATGTGACAAAAGATAATGATTGCGCTCTGTTTTTTTTTTCCGCGACTCGACCCGAGCGCTGAGAAGCTCCGTAAGTCTTGATAGTAGAACGGATTGAAGGTGCGTCCGCGGGCGGAACGGCGAAGAAAAAGGAAGAAGGGACAGAGATAGTTAGGGGGGTTGTTTGTCTCTGCTTCCGTCTACATGGCTTCGACTACGCCATTGAATCAAGTCGAACAGAGCCGCGGGCTGTTGTGTAAACCCTGGGCCTTGATTGAAAAGCTCCGCACTCAAATATTGGATGATAAATCAGAGAGTCCAGAGTTCCGGTATCCCGGATTGTATGCCTTTTGCGAATGCTCATATAGGCGTATCCGTCCGTGATTAGCGTACAAATACCTCGAATAGTCGGAAAGCAATGATCAGGATGTTCCGAAGCTAATTGCGCGGCAAATAGTACATCGCCTATGTTTGCGGCGATATAGTTCTGCACGAGCCTCCACACCGCGCCGCGCTCGCTGAATTATTCATAAGCATCGTCTCGCGCCTCGCATCGTTATGTTCCACGGCCTCGACTTACATCATTACGCATTGGATGGGACGAATCGGGTTATCGTAGCGAATCTGGTCTCGCGTATCATCCTAGGATTCTGGGGAGGCGGATCAGCCAAAAATGAGCCTTCAGCTAGCGCGCGCGAGTCAAGTTAATATATTGGAATATATCGGATGTAAATCGACAGGCAATGCCATCGACGTGCTACGTGCCATCTTCATGTCTCAAGCAACGTTCGCTGAACGACTTCCGATCTTCGTACACCCTTTGCGTTTCTTCCTTGCCACGTATTCTCTACCCTGCCTCGCTCTATCTATCCCATTTTCACTATCTTCTGACTTCTGCTTCTCTCTCTCTCTCTCTCTCTTTCTCTGCTTCTCGTTTTTCCCTGCATGCTGCTCGCGCATCCGAGAACACCTATGAGCGAACACTTTCTTGAACACCTCCCCGCTAATACCGACATTGCGACCGAAGTAGGCAGATGCGGGGCACGGAGGGGACGAGGGTTGCGTGCTATAGTAGTTTCTCGTCTCCTATTTCCCAGCAATTCCACGTCGTTCACAAATTATCCCCTTCGCGCGCACGCCGTACGAAAGTGGCGGAGCTCGCCCGGCATTGCCGCCAACGCCGCCCCTACGGAAAAGGGGTGACGGTCCCCGAGAATGGCGACGGTGCCGGCTCATATTTAGCCATCGTATAAATCCGGCTCCGGCTTCAAGGAGAGGTTTAATTTTACACGGAGGTTGCAGAGGCCTTCTGTGTCGGGGTAACATGCAGGAGTTCCGTGGAGCACGCTACGAGGTTGCCGGCACGCCGACCAAACGACCCATCTTCATATGCTGGTCCACCGATCCGAGAATTGCAATTATAATCGAACAACGCGTTTTTCTCTTCGGATTATCGGCAAATTGATATTATATATAATCTATTCTCCTTTGACTAACAGCTCCATTTCATCGCCCTATCTACGACCTGTCGTTAATGATTCAATCTGCATTAATATAATTGTAAATTCATCTATAGGTATTGTGACCATGTCTGTAGTAACCGCGAAAATATATACAACAAGCTCTCGAAATGCAATAATTGTGCATATATGTATAAGAAATGATATAACAGAAGGAAATTTGTAACATTGTAAATTATGTAACAAGTACATTTTTTTTCGGAATAACGACAGTGTACACATACTAATTTCTCCGTTGGTAATACCCCGGTAGTTGCTCGAATGTCCTTCGAGGAATGCGAGTCCCGGCGGGAGAGATAATGAAATGAAATACGCTAGAAATATTTAATAAATTTCCGCAGCTTGCGAGATCCTCCTCCTCCGTGGCATCCTGGCCCTTGGCGAATTCTCCTCCGGATATTCCGCGCGCAGATTAGAGCCCTGTCTCCTCCCCCCTATCTGCATTTCTCTCTATAATCTCTTCACTCCATGATTTCGTATTTTAAGTTTTTTCGCTCCATTTTTAAGAACGCACTTCCGTAGTGTCGACGCTTCTCGCTTGATTTAACGAATACGTGCTTGGATCACGATACGTTTCCGTATTCAATTCGATAACTGCGATATTTTGATTATAGTTTGCTGCTACATTCGTTTTGCAGAAGCGTTCTGTTTTCGACAATCGTCACGGCTTGTTTTTCTTGTCGAAAGATCTTTTCGGAACTGCAATTTTTCGCTTGGTCCGCGCGCCCAAAAAAATACCGCCAATACCGCCGGATAGTCCACATTAATTGTATAATACTCTTTACACAATCTGGAAAACGCGGCCAAATACATACATATGCAGAACGAGCCGTGATACCAGTACGCTTTTAAAATGTCGAGAACTTTTGCATACGCGTATAATTCCACGCTCGAATCGCGCGGCGTGCATGGTACCGCGCGTCAATCCACCCGCGGTTCCTCGCCTGTAATCCCCGATCGTTTGACCGGGGCATTCGATATTTTCACCGGTAAAATGCGCGGCAGCTTTCGCGCGAAACACGGTTTTATCGTGGGCAGTAACGGGCAAGAGGGAGAGAAATTTTGTCGGGACTTTCGGCGATTGCCCCGCGCAGGTTGAACTAACGAAAGCCATCATTCGAGGTGAACAAATCCTGTTCGATGCACGATTCGTCAGTTAGGAATCGTTGGGCATTTTGCTATACCTTGCATATAGCGTCGGTTAAAGATATCTGCGTGTATAGGCAATCGCACATTGTGAGAACCAATTATGAAGCGATTAACTACGGAAAACTGTGCTCACGAGAGGCGCTTCAACTCGACGTCTCCCTCGTTTCCTGTTTCTTCTGCATCAGCACGCTGCACTCAATCCGGACGTAACGTCGCGTAAGCGCTTTTACGATCGTGTTCGAGTTACGACAGCGACCGTCACGCCGCGAGCTCTCGAGTCGAGAGCAGACGACGACGACGACCGCCTCGTTCGATTCCATCGTCGAATTTATCGACGAAAAACAACGCTCCGCGTATACCGGTCTGCTCTTCCAAGCCTTCCCTTCTGCTTTTCCCGGAAATAGGTATTTCATCGGCATTCAAATTGATTGCAAGGCCATCAAAAGCTGTGTCGATTCTCTTGTCTTTTCTGTTTCGCCACGGCAACGTCAATCTTTGCGGCTTATCTTCGCCTTCTTCGAGGACTTGATCGATTAACGCTACGAAGATATTGCGAATTATGAAAGAATCGATATTTCGATAGCAAATGCCAGCCAATAGGCACCGCATCTTCTATATCCGCATCAATCTTTATCTTAGTTCATCTTGACGCATTTTAATGAGTTCTGCTTCACATCAAGCACATCGAATGTCTAAATAAGAATAATCTGGTATATGGGGCACACGTAGATAGAATGTTTTCTGTTTGCTCTAGAACCCTCGTGTTTCTTTTTAACTAAACTTCTTCTACTTTCCGAATGGCATTAATTAAAGAGCGATGAAAGTCGTCACAGTGACGTTTCAGTACAGAGAACCTTTTGTACCTATCCACGCTCAAAAATTAATTAGAACCTAGCAAAAACGTGAGCCGCCGCTACCTATTGGGCCACTTAAAATATAATCGTCAGAAGAAAGAGAGGGAGAGAGGAAAGAGTATTAAGGACGATGTATCTTTTCCAAGAGATCCATCTTTTGCAAGAGAGGTTTTTTTCTCTCGCTCTATCTCTTCACGAAGGTTCCGGGATGAGAGATGCTGGTCTTCGTCATCGAGGGTTCTCTCGCCGCTGAAGTTCCCTCTTACCGGTAATGTCGGAGGATACCCATCGTACAGAACGTCTCACATACGAAGCGCGTGCGGGCACACATATACATACAGATAGGAATCTGCGCAACATTCGTAGAACGCACACAAACACGATCTTACACATGCGCATCGTCGACGCTGCAAACGGCTTCGCTACGTTGGGTTGCATTTGCATATGAAAACCAGGAAGTCTCGAGGCTTGCTCGCCTCTTACTCGCGAAGGCGAAGAACGGGGGGTTAGGTCGTATGCCGGGTACTGGGACTAAAGCAAACCCCCGCTGGAGAGTGTAACTGGGGGTGCACCACTACCGCGGCGACACAGAAGCTGCTGCAGCGCGCGAGGGTGCTCTCTCGCTTCGGCCGTCTTAAATATTCAATGGCGTCACGTTCTCGACTCGGCATGCAGATTAGCAGCGGCGAATCACATGTTCCCCGCTTCCCAAGGCTTGATTTTGTATCCAGACTCGCGTTCCTCCACTTCCCCGCTTCCCTCATCTCACTTTCTCTGGCGCGCGCTTTCCATCTACCTCTCCCTCCCCCTCCCCCAACGTCTTGTGTCTCTCGATGGTTCTAGTTTCCACTTAAATGTTCATCAGTGTTTCTCCGGCGTAACTTTCTGATCTCTTCAGATACGAGGGGCGGCAAGAATTTCTTACTATTAAACTCGAAGAAGCCGCTATCACGACTATGGCACCCTTGTGTCGAGTATAATAAGGAGAATAATACATTTAAAGCTATGCTTTGTCAATAAGAAACATCTAATCTTTCATGTGCAGAATATTTTATAAGTTCACCTTTGATGACAGATTCTTCAATGAGTCAAAACAAAAAATGTTTAAGATATTATAGTTTAATAAGTAAATTATATATTAAAGCTAAAGAAAAGATGATATCTTCAAGAATATATGTTCAAGATTTTTCAAAGATGATTGATCAAAAGAGTCATTGAAACAAAGTCTAAAGTTGAATAATATATCAGTCAAGATTTTTTCTTGCGCATTCTATACATGTACCTGCGAAAAGCATGGAAATAATGTTTGCGTAATATACGATAGCGGAAACGGAATAATTGCACATCTTTAAAGTTTATATGTTGCGCAGTGCTAAGTAACCTCTCGCGTCATAATGCAATCCGGAAAGCTTTGTGCAAATGGTTGTACCGCGTAGGTAGGTAAAGCACGAGAGACCGCTGACAGACGAGCGGAGGAAAACACGTAGAAGAAAGGAAAGAGCGGAAAGGCGAAGTTACTTTATGTTTCTTAAGTTTCCTTTTAGCCACGGCAGACCCAAGTTGACTGTTCGGCCCCGTAAGGTTACTCCATATAAATGCAAAGGGATCCACGGCTCTTTCGTGTTGTTAACGTAGCTTCCACCTCCCCCCTCCCTTTGCTACTTTCCCTTCCACCCCCTCTTATCCCCTTCACCGTTCCCTTTTCGTCGTTCTCGTCATTGCTACGTCAGGAAAACGGATGCCAAGTGAGACGAAGGCAGAAGCCCATTAAAATCCGCAAAAGCGACCGGTTTGAAGCAAAGCTGGAGAAAAAAATTTAATGTTTCTTTGTACCAAATCGTTGTAAAAGGGAACGAGCAAAGTTCTTAACTCCCCAAGTTTTATACTCACTTTCATTCCATCCGCCTTTATTAAAACAAAGATCGGGACTAACTTTTCTACCGACGACATATTTGCAGGATTGCGAAACAAGAGACAAGAAAGAGAGAACGAGAGAGACGTCAAATGTGTTATATATACAACTTATATAAGTTACATGGATACCATATTGTTAAGAATATCCTTTCTTCTTTGTTTTACGCACGTTTTAGTAGATTTCTGCGTGTTCCCGATATTAGGCTATAAATTCGTTAACGCGAAACCGTTAAAGCTCCACAAGTAGATTTCTTTCAATTACGTAACATTTTGTTCCTAATCCTATCTCGAAGAACTAAATTCCGATTTCGCTTACAATCGTCTCCCACAGCAGCTTACTCTCTATCTCCCGTTATTCTTTCGTACGTTGTCTTACCGGCGCTCTCGGCAACTGTTGTTTTTCGTTTTCGCGCCACGGATCTTTAGTTTTAATTACCGCGGAGGCCTGACGTTTATTGCTGCTTCTTGTGGCGTTTGCCGAGCACGAGGGATGAGTTCGGGGTGAGTTTCGCTGTTAGGGGGCTACATAAACCTTAGGGCTGCTCGAAATTGTTCGGAGATGAATTCCCAAAAGTAGACAGGTTTCGAAACAAACTTCCTTCGAGGAATAGCGTATAAGAATTCGCAAGAGATGAATTATTCTATAAAATTATAACGCTTATAAGAATATTTGGGAGGGCTTTTCATTTATCAATTAAATCGAATACTAATTAAATACTAAATAAATTTAATACGCAAACACACAGAAATACAAGAGAGAATTGTGACAGATATTGTTTCGGCTTTTACGCCAAAGCTGCTGATCAATATTTTTCGTGTTTCTGTCTTTCTTAACTATTATATCAATAAATGATGTGTAAGCGGTGTCATATATCCTCATTCAGTCTCTATTTTCGAAGCTGGTACTTGTACAGAAGTACTCGATACATCGCGCTCGCCGGAGCGCCACGGAACTATAATTGGCTCGCCCTGCAATAAAGTCCCGTACCAGAGAGCAGCTTGGGTATCTCACGGACGACCCAACCGTGATATAGCGACGATAACCTCCGATACCCTCCTGCTTGCTCGGGGTCCTTCGCGTTAGGGTCCTTCTCACCCACTTACCGTGATTTACTTCCTGGACGCGCAAAACGTGAGACTGCTAACAGACGGTATTTCAGGATAAACCAGTATCGAGAGAAGGCGGCTTTTCCCATTTCGTTATCCTGCAGATCGGAAGGCGAGGACACGTCAGTGATCCGGTATAATATTTCGACGCGACATATATCAGCCGATGTTATTTTCTTGCGTTCGCCGGAACGTTATTATCCAAGTAACGCGCGCTCTTTACGAACTGCATAGTTTCGAGGTTGTATTACGCGCGCGGCCGACGCGTATCTATCTTCTCCGTTAGAGGCATCCGTTTTAGCGGCAACTTTGGGCACGTTTGTTGGTTACCACGTAGAAAAGTAACGCACGTATTTACACGAAAAGCGCGGCCGAGCTCGGCACACGAAGTAATAAAAATCCTGGAACAACAGATTACCCTTTCGTACCCGCAACAACTAATCACGGCTTAGCGCTCGTGTAAAAGCTCCTAGTTCCACGCCCCGCGCCCTCGCACCCTTCGCGCACACCCTCGTCTCTCTGGCCTGTCTTCCCTTTTCTCCTCGCTCGTCCGGACGCGCGCGCCTTACGCCTTACGCGCCTCGGATGATGAATGAGGGATTATTTTCAACGCGCCCGCGGCGAGGAGAGTTTGCAATAAATTTAAAGTTTCTTTAAAATAATAAGTTTGCGAGCGTGCGCGCGCGGGCGCGCGCCGTCGAGTCGATACGAGGAACCGTCATCTTTCATAATCGATTATTAACGAACGCGGGGTACCGCGCGCGCTGAAAGAAGGAAAGTTTTCTCCTCACGAGGCCGGCTACTATGTATACATAAATGAACATTGCGCGCCGCCGCCCGCCCGGTGATGGACGAGCACCAGGTGCGGCCAGAGCCGTACTTAAGTCTCGTTCGATTAATCGATTTGCAGCCAGAAATAGATACCCGCGTAGAAGGCAAAGTGTAATGACAGTAATGCCGCCGGCGCTTTTCTCCCGGCTCGGCTTCGTAGTTTCATATTTCGCCCGCTCGCGCGAGTTTTCCGCTCGGCGCGACGCGACGCGACGCTCTCGTGTCAAACACGTGTGTAACGTGATGCGATTTTCTTCGATACTACACGTGAAACATCGCGTATTTCACCCGCCATCCTCCGCATACGCCTGCATTACCGAAGATTGTGCTCTCTCCTCTATCGAGTTTTCGTTATTTTCCCTGTGACATGCCCCTCACTCTTTCGTTCGTGCGTTTCAAGAAGAACACTAACGATTAGTTACTGTTGCCGTGAGGCAACGTCTCGTATAATGTACTTGTCTGGCGTTCGATAACAGAATTGGAAAATCGTGATAAGTCGACCCTCTCTCTGCAACTGCTTACGACGGCTTAATTCTCATTTACATAAAAAATTTATATTGAATTTCATTTATACCGAAGTTATTTTCATTCATGTGTTACTACAGTTTTGCATATTTGTGCATGGCAACAAGATAGTTATTATTTTAAAACGATTTTAAAGAATGTCTTAGAAAACTGATCCAAGATCTAAATTTTAAGATTGGCTCGCGAGAGACTCTGTAAGATACCGAGTTTTTCTTTTATTGGACCGATTTTTTTTATCGCGCAGTATTTTTCGTTCCTGGATGTACGAAGATAAAGTATCCCGGCACTGGTTCTCGTCCTGATGGCCGTGTGTTGTATACCGTACGATAGATGGACGCATTCCGAGTTGACACTTCGAACAACCCCAAAAGCTTTCACCGGGAACATACACAACCTAGCTCTGGTAAATGCAAACATTTCTGCGGTTCGGGGGCGCGGAAGGGACGACGATTTCGAGTATACGACCAACCCGTAGGCTAAATGGATCCATTGTGCTATCGAGCAAAGTTGAAGCATCGAACAATCGACTGGTGGTCATCGACTATCGGTCACACGCATCTAAAGACAGTGTCAAAGTCACGAGAGGCGAGCGACCGAGAAGCGGAAATCGCGCAAGCTATATGCTATAAAAGGGGCTGGACGCGAACTGATCGCCCGCGATAGGAAAATACAGGGTATCGGTAAGTATTTGCTTAGGCTCCCCCGTGAATTATTCGTCGGAGAACGGACATGACGTCTTACCGCGAATAAAAATACCCGTTTGCCGTCTCTCTACTTATTTCGATAGACTACGAGCAGTTAATTACAGAATAAAAAAAATAAAGGATTATTTTTGTAGAGACGATTAGCTTAAGCTTCTAAATAAAAATAATTAACTTTTCCGAGAAAGAGTATTATCATATCTGGTTTTAAATGCATTGAGAGAGGAGTGTTAGGATATAACAAAACAGTAAAAGGAAGCAAAATAATATAGATACAAATTGTGGAATTTTGTATAATGTAACGTGCATTTTATTATACGATACAGAACATAAAAGAAAATAACTGTATATTTTCGTACGCGTGGTAGGTTTCCGCAGGAATTTTTATCTATTTCAAAGCTTTAACAGCCGTATAAAATTGTTTTACTGTCTCTTTAGCGCATTTGAAACATACGTTAGCATTATTCGTAGAGAAAGGACATCGAAATTTTATGGTTTTTGATGCTATTTCGGACATCTTTATGTCGCATGAAATTTACTGTAATTACCGCGTAATAATATAATACGTAAATGCACGAAATATCTTCGCGAGAAGATTTCTGCTGAAACTGTAAATTCTGTGAAATTCATCGTTACGATCTCCATGTTGAATTTTGACCTAGTTACTGAAATTGTGGAATAACATTCTACTTCTACGATTTTATGCAAAGTGATACAAGACGAAACTCAAATTTCAATACCATTCATTCCGAAAGTTTCTTCCAAATTAAGTTTGGCAAGTGGGTCCTTATCTACCGCTTTCGCGTGTATTTATATAGAGAAATCTCTGTTAACGTTGGTATAAAGGAGTCGGCGATACATCGCGCGCAAAACTCACCCCCCCCCCGCGACGCTAAGGATACCAAAGTGTCGGGATCCCGAAGGTAGGTACTCCCAGTAGCGCGATTACCGAACTTACCTGGAACAAAGAACATAAGGCTGAATTAGCGTGAGGATAATGGCACATTCGTTTCAATGCACATTTAGCGACAAAACAGCTGCCGTAAATGCTGATAACACCATAAGGGTGCTTTTACGCGAGATGATATCGCGGCGTTTCTCCCTTTTTGCGCTGCCAGCACGACGCGACGCATCGCCTTACGTTGCTCGCTCGCTGGTTGTACCGTGCGAAAGTCCGCCAGTTTAATGTCATTTCGTCCCTCATTTGTGATTCATGAAATCGTCCGAACTTTCGTCCTCCCCCCCCCCCCCCCCCCCCTCTTCCCCTCGCCGCGTTTCGAAAGCGAGCCACCGTGATCCCATTTCAGCTGTCCCACGGGCACGGCCCGGATTCCGAAGCTGTCGAATAACCAAATAGCGAAATCGATCTATCCGTGGGCATGTGTATACGCCCTGTGTATTTCTAGACTAGTACATTTCAAGCCGAATGTGTTGAAAGAATGTCGATTATTTTCATTTAACGTTACCGCGTGTATTAGGAGCGTTCAGGCAAAAGCGCGATGTCTGATATAACATTCGTTGTACTCTATATACATATATCCTGACACGTCTTTCGTCTTTCTTATCCCGCATCATCGCGCGAAAGTTTTTGAAACTGGTGCGTCCGCCTCGGAAAGTTTTAACGAGATCGATTTTACGCCGAGGCGAACGACGAAGGTACCAGCGAGCGAAGAGATTGTCCTGGGAATGCTGGACGACGTTTTGTTGACAGTGAGCCATGTATTGTTCCTCGAGTCTCTCTCTTTTGCCAAATGTGAAGTGCTCGAAGCGGCTGCTACGCTTCTTGAAACTTCAATATCGGGCCGCATTGTATGTTGTAGCTCGGCGGAGCATTCCCTCCCCCCCCCCCCCCATTCCCGGATTTTCTTATATCTTCAACTTCCCCGTATTTATTATTATTTTATCGTACTGAGAGCATATTCCAAGCATAAATGTTCGATTAAATCCAACCGGAACATGAGGCAAGCAAGGTGCACTTATTGTATTTTTGCAATCTGCTTTTTGTTTGAAAGCAGAATTGATATAAATTTCGCTGTAACGTTTCGCGAATTGTACTTTGCGTACAAGATTTTTAAAAACAGCATCGACAAACCTTCGGCGTTTATCATATCGTAGTACCTAATGTACGAATTCGCGCGCAAAATTACAATAATGGGCCCTATTTTTACGTAGAAATTTTCTAATAACCACAATTTCCGATAAATACTGCGAATCGAAATTACTACAATTATGTAAATATTGGTGGCGGTCCATATTCCATATCACAGCGTTTCATGCTCGTTTATTTCGTAATACGAGTCGGCGAATAGCACATCGTCACTAACGTAATGAGGGCATGACGGCAGAATATGCGTGGGTCCATATTGATTGCATATTAATATCGGCCAGATCGTCGTGTACATTGAAATTATAGATTCCGCATATCTCCGCAATCACACCCGAAAGTAATGCATAGCTAGCTCTTCACTTTTGCAAAAACTGATCACCCGCTAAATCTAGCGTGCATTCGTATTACCTATATCACGCGGTATCAGCGACAGTTAAGCGATAACATTTGCTATCATAAATGTGATATCCAATAACGCACACAATATTTACCACATCCATACAGAACGCGTTACATTATTGATTCACAGGGTGCTCTCACTCCAGTTCTAATTTTAATTTCAATGTCAGATTTTTTAACTAACGAGGAACCGATTTTTTTGTCAATCACAATGTTGAATTATCAACACGGCGCATTACTCGTAACTATTACCAGAATATGGTAAAACATTATTTTATTTAGAGTACGATATATTTTTATGAGAATATTACTAGCACGCTATTTCCCGCATCCTTCCTTCTACATTCCACCATCATTAATGCCATGTAACACTTATAAGCGGACATGTAGCTCCGCAAAAATGCGGGAAGTAATCTGGCTTAAGTTTCCATTTGCAGCGACATAAAATTCGCGGGTATGCTAAAGAGGTTTACCAGATGGATTATTTGTGCGAAATAAATTTCGCGCGTGGAACCAGTACTTTCGTTAGCCGCGAAGGATGGCTTTTGAAAGAACTGTTCGAGGTATTAAGGTTCAAGCACGAAATTGAAAACGTACGCTTCGCGGAGATGGACGGGGACGGTGGAGTGAGAGTGAGAGAGAGCGGAGGGTGAGAGGGGTGGGCCAACGTGCAAACGGACGGCCAAACCAATTCCACACCCCAACTCGGCGTCAGTCACTGTTTCCAATCCCATTAGCGACACGGTGATTCGTGAATGGGCGCGAAAATGCGAGGCTTTTAATCAACGAGACTCATTATCATCAAGCGTTCCGCGATTTTCACCGCGTCACGTCGCTCTTGCGAGTTAATGAACAGAATCGATCTGAATGACACTCGCGTACGGCAGTTTGCGTCCTAAGATTAGCAGCGGACCCGCTGCTGCGCGGACGATCTGCATTTCCCGTGTACGAAGCCAGGCGCCTGTGAAAACGGCGCGGTTCCTAATGCGTGTCTATTAATCGAGGTGGGGCAGTTAGAGGGTTTTATGTAAGAACTTTCTAAGTACCGTTTAATTTAATGGCACTTCGAGACTTCGTACATAAAGCTTTTCATTTATAACATCTTGCACACAGTCGCCGAGTCTTAATTCTGGTTTCCATACTAAGCCACGACCATCTAACAATTCGGGAGCGCTGTTAACCCGTGTAATTCACGTAACTTGCATGCGTATGTACTTTCGCTAGGAATTATCTGCGATCCATTTGGTAATAGCGCAGACGCTTCTTCCGGGATTCTTTTCTTCGCGAATAAATAAACAGCTACGAGAATCTGCATTCTGTTTACGCATCCCACGGCGATCCTCGATTCGCTTTTATATCTCTCTGAAGAAACCTTCATACTCGCAATTGCTCGAACGATTCGTATTACTCCCGCGGGTGTCGTGGTCGGCAAAATACGTCGTTTTGCGGACACTGCATCCTCGTCCGGGCGTTTCGATACGCGCCACGAACACGAATTCGTCCAGACAGCGAAAACATCCGCCTCGGTCCGAAGGGGGGAAAAGCGAAAGAGACTCTGCGATAATAAAAGAAAGCGAGCAGATGGCGGACGTTGGCGCCGCGCTAAAGTGACGTTATTGTGATACAAATTGAGATATAGAGTGCCGGAGGTTCGGGAGGTGGTGACGAAGAAGGTTGAAGGATCAGCCGAAGCTGTTAGTCTTGATTATCGCGGACAGTCGTCCTGGAACCCTCGCGGTGTCGACGCGAATCCGAGGGAAGACGCATGGTGTCCTTCCCAACGCGTAGTCACGGTGTCCTCCGTGCTCATTGGGGGGCTATTAATTTGTACAAATGCCACCCTTTATTAGACACGAGCTCATTAGTTCAGGGGACAGCGTTCTAATACTACCACATCGCTATACACGTGCCCAGCATTTCGCGGTGATCCGTATATACAGACTAATTTTTATTCTTTAAATATAATCTCATTTTCTTCATATTGCACGTACATAGCTTTATGTTCGTTGATAAAAGCGGGATATAATAATGATTAAATCCACGATTACTTTTCATTCTTCTACGAGACGAGATTTCATCATGCTTAATTAGGCCCGATAACTTTGCGTTAAATCGAATAAATGCGTTGAACTTCTTTAACTTTATTTACTTCATCGTCGTAGTAGCGCACTATAGCTCAATCAACTAAGCAGTATATATATGTACATATATATCCCGATCAAAGTGGGCGCGTTTTATCGAGGTGCCTGAATCGAATGTACTGTAAAGCTTCGGGGGCTACTCGGCAGTTTAGCGACGCCGACATAGTACCATCCTCATCACTCTCCGCGACCATCTTGCCTGGCACTTCGGCAAGAGCTTTATTGAAGTCCAGTCAATCTCTGTCGCCCGTAGTTTCCGATCTGAAGCGCACCGTCCAGCCTTTGAACCGGTATACCGGTTGGAGGAGGCGAGGGTGGACGCGATCGGCTTTATATATAAACTTGAGAGACAAATGGCGCGAGGTCGTACTATGGTGGCAAAGGCACAAGTGCTAGGAGCAGGTGTAGCGCACGGATATATACTACCGGTGAATGGGAAGTCGGTAATTAAAATGTTCTCCCTTAGGAAACTCCACGCCGCAGTGGCTCGAACTGCACCCAACTTTCTTTCGGATATCTATCTACTTACGTGTGACTGCTCCTTGCGAAAGATCCTATTAAATCGGTTATTGAGACGTATAATTAATTTACAATTAATAAAAATTAATTAACGAGGATATACGACGGATTAATATTGCAACTAAATACTAAATTTTTTCTATCTTTTACCGTAACACTCCGATACTTTATACTTTTTTATATATTTCCGCGAATTTATTTGCCTTCTCTTTATGCATCTTAGAAAATAAATGACATTAAAAGTAAATGATTGTTTTACTTTTGCTTACGTCAAATTATTTTGCAGCGCAAATTCAAGAAGATATCATTTCTGCACGAGAATATGCAGTCCGTGCGTTTTCCGGCGAGAAATCCTTAGCAAATCTTTCTGACACTTTCAGCCTCGGCGTGTTCCGATAGGCGGTAACGCTCGCTTACTCTTTCCTGACACTTTCTCGTCCATTTCTTCTCTCTCTTCTTTCTCGTTAGTAGTTTCTTCAAGTGGAGAAAGCCGCGGGGCATGCGATTTCGAACGACATCGCGCGCGCAACGGTATCTAAAAGTGCCAAAAACTTTCGGCGAAAAAGTTTCTGTAAAAGTCACACGGATCGCCGTATTATCTACCTTTTCTCTCTTCGCTGCTTCTTCATTTTGTCTTCTCTAACACATCGTGCCGATGACACGCGAGATTGGGGCGGAGTAATTCCGGACGAGCGGTTCAATATTCGGAGGGGGGCGCTTTCCGTCGTTAAAAACTACGGGGGATAAGTCGCGCGAGTGGACAGTATAAAGCGAAAGAATTTTGTCGACCTTCGTCATTCTTCGCTGGCGCTGAAGCAGCGAAGGCCGGTGAGGGAAAGAGGATGAGTTCCTTAGTCTCCGGGGATTATGGACCTTCGTCGATGGTCCTGGACCGGAGTTGGATGACGGGAGAAGACCGGGATCAAAAGCAAAGTGTGGCCTCGACGGAAGAACTCCGGGGAAATCGATCGGTCGAGTTTCGATAGTTAATTAAACTTGGAGTTATTAAATCCGCAAGAAGTGTACGCGATCGGCGATGTTTGAGCCTCCCGTGGATACACGTGCGTCCATCACAAAATTATTTTCTATTTGCCGTGCAACTACCGATTACACACACCACATATACAATCACTTTTATCAAATATTGACGGACACAACGTTAAATAATAAACATATAATTATGAGTTGGATCCAGCCATGAAGCCAGGGCGCGGTAATCGAGAGAATATAATCAATAATGAATATTATCTGGCGGAGATAATTCCACACGTAGGAATACGACCTTTTCAAAAATAGTCTCTCCCTTTTTCATTATGCAAAATCTCTCTTTTTGCGTCGAGCTTCGCTCACGTCGGAGGGTAGTAAAAGAAAACATCACGTAGAACGGCGAGACGATTTTATTTGTAGCTAAGGTTGCGGGGCGCTTTATGCGCCAGGTCCTATCGCGAAAGATTCATCGAGACAATCCGCGCACCTGCGCACCCCCGATCTCCTCTTCCAGACTCGCGTTTGACGTAGGAGGATTTACGATCTTGCGCCCCGGGCCAGATTAGGCTGGCGCGCAACGCGGCGCAACGGAGGATTTTCCAGGAGCGATTCCACGTAGGGGGTTTTTAAAGGAGGTGCTTTTAAAACGCCCCCGTGCGTTACTCTCTGCTATTCCCGGATGCTGCTCGACCTCCCTGTTCGAGGCGAACTTGTCTGTTTCGCCGTAAAGCGACGCGAAAGCTCGCCGATGATGTGGCACTGGCAAAACGCGTCGGCAAAAGTTATAGTTTTATCTGGTCCAACGGCGAGCGCGCGATACCGTGGAAAAGGTGGGACGACCCGGCGAGAGAAGGAGAAGTATAAAAACGGAAAGGCCATGAAGCCTCGCGGGTTGCACGATCCGGAGGGAAAGAGAAAGAGAGGAAGGTATTTTTGCCCCTTTATGATTGTAGAATCTCTCGCGTATTTTACATCGCCTCGTAAACTTCTCTCTTTGCGCTGCTCTCGCGGTCCTTAATAATAGATTACCATGTGCATCACGAGCGACGACGAGAAGCGATGGGCGAGAGGGAGAGGGAACGTGACGTGCGAGGGATGCATCGATGCCCGAGCTGGTATAACCCCGGTAACTGGTGCTTCTTCGCCGAAGCGGCAGTAATTTCGAAAATTTATTTAGCACCCACCGTATAACGTGACTGGTCGTATACAAACGAAACTCGGTCGACCGATTGTAATGCGACATCGATGACGCGACCGCGAAATTACGGAATGAAAGAAAGGCGGAGGAGGAGGCCGATATAAACATCATACCATCATATATCGATAAAGACACGCCATGTGTGCATTCGCGAGCATACACCGGCCGGATAAACCGCTGAGTCAAGCTGTTTGACTTGCACATTTCTAGCGCCGCTCTCACCGTCATCCTCGGACATCACTGGAGGATATAAATCGACGCTTTAGAGCTCCTTTGAAATTGGAATGCGAGAAATGAATGCTCACTTGTCCTCTCTTTCCTTTGTTTTCTTTTTTGCGTATCTACTTTTTCTCATAAACTCAGCTTAACATTAACCTTAGACAGTGAAAGACAGTGAGAGACGTCTCGACATATCTGACACTCTTTACACCAGCAAGTATGGTGGTACGACAAGATCACAAAACTGACCGATAGCATGACGCGGAAAGGAAATAGTTTTCACTATATCGGCAATATTATCGCAAATTTGAATATACACGAAGTTACGTGACACATCTTGAATTTTGGAGTGATAGAGCCTCATTTGTCTTTATTTAATGCGATTAATTATTATGAAAAGATACGCGAATGACTGCATTAATTTGTAATGATTAATATTCTGGCATATATCTTTACATGATTCTCGCACAGTCTTTCGCAATGTTGTTAGCAGAAGAAGAGTTTATATATTGTATATGTAGGTATCACATTATCCTTAAAAACAGATATATTTGGTGAACGATCTTTCTTATGAAAGTGCTGTTAAAAACTTGAGTTTTATAGACATTTCTATCGCAGCTTATTTAGACAGATACGTAAAAAGAAAGACATTTATGTGCAATCGGTGGCGTTCTACTGGCGTAGAACAATAAAGCGCGCGCGACACTATCGATAAAATCCCTTTATTTCGTCGTGCGACGCGCGAATTCCGGAACAATGCGCGCCGAAAATTTCGAGCAGGATCACGGGAGTCTCCTTTCGAAGAGGACGGACGGACGGGCCGGGCGGCGCGACGCTGGACGGTGGAGAAGTAATGGGACAGGGAAGTGCCATTGTACGCGCATAAATACAATTCCGGGATTAAAAAAGTGGAGCGAATCCCCGCCGACGAGGGGCCGCGATCTCTTTCCTGTGACGCGCTCGTGGCGCAACCGCAATACTCGTAAAGAAGATCCGACTGGCGTGCTACCATTGCGGATGCTGAGCCGCCGGAGCGTAAAGAGAAAGCAGCTATCTCCATTCCATCCTCACCCCTTCCCCGGTTCGACTACCCGGTAAACCCTTCCGTTACACCCGCCTGTCGCTGCTTTTTTCGACCACCACTGCCATTGCGTCTTGCATTTGTTTGTCGTTTTCCCCACGTGTACTCTCGCGAACTCGACTAACATCGCCTGCAATGTCGACCCCCTGCTTTGTATTGTCACGAGATTTCTACCGGAGCTGGATTTTTTTAAGATTAAAGAAACGCAAAATCAGAAATAAAGCAAAACGCAACGAATTAGTGACAAAAATAATATAAAATCCCAGTGTATATTTTATTTGATTGTGATAAGGGGTGACAGTTCCGGCAAATAAATGTTTCATACGAGGCACTAAGAATAATATGAACCTGAGCTTTTCTAAAAAAAAATTGAATAAATAATTTCACTGGAAAGTAAACTCGAAATATCCACTATGCAATTAACGCAGCAACTACTCAACAGATAATGTCACGGCGGAAAAAGTTGCAGCAAGCTATTTATACGAGCGACATTCTAAATCTGTCTTTAATGCTGATAACTAATCACTATCCATTAACGTTTTATCAAAAGCCATCTATCTTTTGATATTTTCCTACTAGACGCGATGTCATATTCGTGATATGACGTAGAGTCGAGGCTTGTAAATAGTCGAGGCCGTAAAAGTGTCGACTTGGCTCGTAGTAATAAAATCGAGTATAGTACGTACCTGTTCACGGCGACCACGATTTTTACGGTCGGCGATCGATCGACGACCCAGCTCGGTAGATGGATTAGTGAATGACGTTAGGCAATAACGGTAATGGAAGGTGGCAGCGTTTAACCGTAGGCTATCGGTGAACGAACCGGAAGTTATCCAGCCCATTGCCCGCGGAATAAGCGAGAGAGAGAGAGTGAGAGAGAGAGAGGGGGGATGAGGTGGGCAATAGATCGGAGTATGGTAATTGCGTCTCGTGCCGAACCAATCCGCAGTGCTCCGAAATAGGTGGGCAAAAGTCCTTGAATGCCTGGGTGCGCGGACGATCACGATCGATCGATCACAACCGCCGAGTCGAAGGAGACAAAGCGTTGTTTCTAGTGTTAAAGTGTCGGACGTCTGGTAATACCAATTCACTGTCGGTTCTAGATACTTAGCAGTGTGCGACGTGGCAGATATTGAAAGAGGAAGCACGTAGTATCCCGCGAAATTGGACAGTATTGACAAGTATCCTGAAGGGATAGCAAACGTACTGTACACGTACCCACACCTTTACAGAGTTTACTAAGAAAACTTGCATTTTACTACGTGTACACGCAAGGCATTTATTTTAGTCTGTGTGAGCGCCTTATTAAAATTTAACTTCAGTTTTTTAAGATCGAATATTTACAATGAATTTTTGAATCTATCTTGCGATAATTTCTCTCACTCATAATAGCGTGATCCTTGTAATGTTACTGGAAATGGTATGGTGACGTAATACACATTCGGGCGTTCGCAATCATGAGTCGTAATCCCCATTCTTATCGGTAGCATCAATCTGACAATATTGATTCGAGTATGCAGTCGGGCCTTCCGGCTGCCCATTTCAACCTATTGGCAAGTGCTTCGGAGCACATTATATTCTCGATTTATTGGAAAGGCTTGCGAATTGCTGTGTGTGTGAGAGAGAGAGAGAGAATAAGAAAAAAAAGACGCAGAAAGAGAAGAGTTAGACGCACTACTAGCGCGAGACGGAAAAAGTCGTCGTGGAAGAGAAAAAAAAAACGGGAAGAAGGGACGAACGGAGACCATCGTATATACCTAGAAGAACGTGGACACGAGCGGCAACAAACACTCTCGTGCGTGGTCCCCTCTTGGGGAAAAGCTCCCGGCTACGACTCATTCCCGTGGTCCGTAAAGAGGCTAAGGGAGCACTAGGGGGTACGCGGGGACGAGCGAGCCAGGAACGTATAAAATGAAGACCAGGTCTGAAATGATAAAACTGAGGATATTTCTAGCTTACGCCGGTATAAAGGGAGGTCTTGGCGAGATAGAATGTCCCCGGCTGGATGGCAGAGAGGCTAGATCGAGTCTCTTTCATATATGGACAATATCACCAAAATATGGTCAGTTTTAAGAACCATCCCGGCTCCGGAGAGGCTCCTCTCGTCGTCGTAGTGATTTCCGCGCCGCGTTTATATACAATCCCTCTTCTCTTTTTCTATCTTTTTCCCGTCCGTCGCGGGGGACACCCATCGACGGGCTCTTTGCACGCCCGTTGAACTTTACGAATTTTATTTTTCGCAAGGGCGGAGCGCCACTCGCCTTTAATAAAGTTACACGCATTCGTTCCACCTCTATGAATACGTAAACGGCTGGGCGCTTGTACCCCGATAGAAATATCCTCTTTAAAGGCGATTCCTTTTAGGATCGCATTTGCAGCGCGCACGGACGCCAAGTGGAACGCGACGTGGGCATGCCTTAAATCCTGGGATATGCCCGGGTAACTACGGAAAGAGACGGAGAATTATGAATAAGACGCGGCGTTTATCTCGGAACGAGGTACGATAAAAGTATCCGGTATGTGGATATATCGTCGGAATTGCCATCCGCTCGAATACCGAGCATGGAGAGCGGCGTATCTTTTGATTCGGTTCGCGACGGAGCGGAGGTTCATACCGTTTCCTGTCGTCCCTAGGCGCAGCCGCGCGACGAAAGGAGACCGAAGCCCACGAAGATCCGCTCATTTCCATCGCAGGATGAGAGATTAAGGCTACCCGATACTGCCCTACGCCGCGCGCTATTGTCAAAGAGCGAATTGCAATTTTGGGTGTATAAAGAAGCGCGCAGATGGGTCTCGCGGATCCTTACTGTCGCGCTGCTAACACTCGTCCCGCGCATTAATGCGGAATGAGATTACTTAGGTACGTGAGAGAGGGTCGCCTTCCAAGCTCTCTAGCACTGTTAATTTAAATTGACTATCGTTCTCGAAATAATGGCGGTGTCTTTGTCGCCTTTGCGCCAAGCTCCTACTCCCTCGTCCTCGCCCTTCCAGGTCGTTGGTGCTCATTTTCGTTCCTCTCGCACCTCACCGTCCTCCCCGATCCCTGCGTTCTTCTCCTTTGAACAAGCGGGGAACTTGACGTCGCGAAATTGTATTTCGTCTCCAAATTAACAATTACATCGTTTTAAAAAGCTGCGCACTCCGGCTTAAGGGTTCTTCCTTCTGCAGCCGTTCCGTCGAACAGCGAGAGCGAATGGCCGAGGACAGAAGGCGGAAGCAAAAGCAACGACGCGAGGACGCGACGTCCGGGGAAAGGGACATCCCGTTAAAAAACTCTTTCAATTATTTGCCGCACTAACGCACCCAGCGAACTTTTAGTTTTTAATCTGGCAGCCACGACGTGGCTATCGGGGAAAATGAAAAAGGGGAAGGCTAGATGGGCCGCGTGTCCCTGCTCGAGCCTCTGCGAAGCGAACGGTGTTCGGGGGTCAAAGAAAATTCCTGGACCTTAAATTGCTTTCGAGACTTTGTGCCCTCTTTCGCTTTCCATCGACCGACGATGGAAATGCTGATATCTGTATAAAAAATGTAGTCACGCGCTATATTCACATGTCTCCTAAATGTGCCTGCGTCGTACTTGTGTATGGCATATTGTTGCATATTTGTCCTCGCGTTAGTCTGTTTTTTTTTATTTTTCAACAGACGTTTGCTAGGGTTATATCAAGAAGTCGGTCGAAGCACGTCCTCGCCCTCGTGCGCGAATGAATCTTTTCATCCCGGAGCAATTTCCGCGAAACGGTTTTGCACACGCAGCTGTTGGTAGGCATTATCGTTTGGCGTCCCTTCGCGATTTTGCGCAAATCAAATGGCGGCTCCGGCACGAGCGTTCGGCTTTTTCTTTGATGCCCTTTCGAGCCTTCGCCATGCTGGAAAGAAGGCAGTCGAGTGAGAGCGTGCAGCCATCCCTTGGCAGGGGGTTGGCGAGGCGATCGCGACGTAAGGGGCGTTCGAAGCGATGCTATGCGATGCCTCGACGCCTCGTACCTTCGGCCCACACAAAGGTCTCTCGCGTTATTGGCAGACCGCTTTACCGCGTCACCCTCCGCCGTCTCTTCCTCTTCCTACACCCCGACACCGTTCTGGACGTGTTACGTCGAATATTCCACCGTATCGCCGGATCGCAAGATTTTCTTTCGCCCTCCTTCGCTCGATAGACGAAGGAAAGATCCGTCACGTTGCTCGTGAAAGCCGATATCTTCTGTGTAACCTCTGCAAAGTCTGGGCTATCCCCGACGTTGCTAGAATTTTGATGGCACGCGGAAAAATCAATCGCTGTGACTTGGAGTTTTGGGAAAAATACGACCTCGAAGGTAGCCGATAAATATATTCGTTCGCGGTAATTCCTCTAGATCCTCTCTGTTCCTCCCCCTGGCTATATATTTCTGGATGTATTTGGGATATATATATATATATACCGAAAATATAGTACGTTTCTACTGATTTCTGCTAAATATTGGAGTACGGCGAGGTAACCGGGCGTTTCTATTGGTCCTCTCTTGTTAAAATAATACTTGCTGAACGGACTGCGAAAAATATCTTCAAAATAGCAGACACGGTACGAGTGCCGCGAACGAAATCCCTTTATTTACCCATGAACGAAAATCAACACGTGGGTAAAGTCGGAAACGCACACGCTCGCACAGGAAATACGCATGCGGACAAAAACGTCTAGCCAGCTTGCCGCAGAGCTTGCCCTGACGTACATACACCCGTGGAAAGCACCGCAATTTGCGCGATTACGTTTTCGGTTTTCCTGTCGCGAGTCATACGAGTTTCTACCCGCATCCGGCATGATGGAATATTACCGAGCAAAACGGCTGAAACTCTGCCACATAAATCAGCTGGACCCCAGGGTGATTTATTTATTTGTTAAGAGGAATAGAACTGCCACTGTCGACGGCTCGTAGGAAGTGAGTCTGCGCATATTGCATACGTAAGCCTGGAAATTGCTTTAGGAAGAACGTATGCTACAATATTACGAATATATACGGAATAAAATATTTAAGCGTGAACAGGCGGCAGTTCTTCGTCATTGTCGATGACATTGAACATTTCTTCGTAAAATTCTCTTTCCACGAATCAGATAAGCACAAAAATGTGTGATAAATAGAAATTTTGCTGTTTAAAATATAGAGAAAAAAGTCTGATTGACATGCATTTCCGTATAAGTTCTACAGGAGATTAAATCAGACCCACGTAATTAAAAATTGTTTACTTCAAACAAGCTTATACCACATTTTGGAGAATATCTTATTCAATATATCTTATTCATTTACAGGGACTTAAACGCGCGGCGAAGCGTTGAAATGCGTCGGGCTTGTTACATAGGTTTGCTACATAAGCTCTCCCATACTCGCGTACCATGACATGCGCGCGTATGTATCTTTCCGAGTTCGACGGTTTTGGCCTTTGTGTTCGGGCGGGTTAAAAGGAATAGAAAGGTCGGTCGTAAAAAAAGGGCCGGTGCTCCGAAAGAATTAGCTAATTGACGAAACCTCTCAGAAAGAAAAGAGCCGAGAGAGGAAAGCTTTTTCAGGGAAGACAAAGAAGTAAAGAACCAAACTTTCAGTTCTATTGTCCGCCTCGAACAATTTGATCCGCTCCAATATAGGTTGACTTCGTGAAACCCAAGGCAGAGCTTCACGATTACTTACCCGAATAGAATTCCACGGCGTCGCGGATATCAGAGATATTTAAAACTTCTTTCCGCCCGCTTATAATAAATGCCTCTCCTACACAAACCGTTACAGCATTCGAACCCCCTATTTGGTATACGCGTATTTCGAGTTCGCGCCCGTTGTTCGCGCCTTGAGCTATTTCTCCCTTGACTTTTACAAACGATTACAGTCGCTATGTTCCACATTCCCCAACCTTCATAATCGCAAGCAATTAAGTGTTCTCGACGTGACTGATGCGCGAAGTAAGGCGCTGCCTATCTGCATAGCAAATGCCCGCGCCAGATTTTCGATGCTACGTACAAGATACGCGATGCGAAATTGTGAGAGCTAATGCGCCTGTCTGAATCGCTGCTAGACTCTCATGTCTTCAAATTCTCGGTTCGTGTCTAAATTATTGCTGAAGCCTCTTCTCTCTCTCTCTCTCTCCCTTCAAACTTTCTAGATCCTTCTAACGAGGCGAGATCGCAGATGTTACCTCTAATTTTACGATTACATGCAACTGACACAATTATATAACAATTATAATTTTGCACATACGTGAGACAATTACAAACAAAAAGATATATGATTGAAGAGCAAGTAATAATAGAATAAATTCGAAATTAAATGTAAAAAAATTACTTTTTATATACGTTCCACTTTGTAAGTACAATCGTCTTTTGTTGGAAGCCTCTCAAGGAGCTATCTTGTTATCATAGAATATTGCTTAGACGATTTATGTTGCATCACTTTGTCCGTGGAAATGCTTCAACATAAATACATTTGAGTGCTATTGACAACTTATCATTATCGGAATACGTATACAGCCCCCAAATAGGATTTCCTTGTCAGTTATTATCATCGTTATACCATATGCCAGCGACATGGGCGTCGTTGTCGATCCGACGCTACGTCGTATCAAATCCATCATAACTCCCACGTAACGAGATACTTATCGTTAGGGATGCCTTCAAATTGCCACTCATTGTTTTACCCTCATCGTACTTAGTTGCGACATATGGATGATTTACAGAGAAAACGTCATGCAGGAACATTTCGAATAATTTTCGAATATCATCATAATGTACATCTCATTCTCGAATATTATCATTATATACAATTAAACAGAACTGTGCAGAGTGGCCTTGCTTATTAATATTAACTTAAGAAAACTTTCTACTATATATCATTAATAAATAAAATAAACATCCTCCTTATAACTAAAATGCGCAAAATATATAGTAATTTATAGAAAACCTTAAAGTTAAAGGAAAAATAATACGAAATTCTTCTCCGAATAACATGTGACTTAAATTATCTTATGCCTCGCCATTTCAGACAAGAAAAAAAAATTTTATTTTCTGTAGAATAAAATTATTTTTTTTCTTGTCTGAAATGGCGAGGCATAAGATAATTTAAGTCACATGTAACTCGGAGAATTTCGTATTATTTTTCCTTTAACTTTAAGGTTCTCTATAAATTACTATATATTTTCTATAGAAAATAAAATTATTTTTTTTTCTTGCCTGAAATAGCGAGGCATAAGATAATTCAAGTCACATGTAACTCGGAGAATTTCGTATTATTTTTCCTTTAACTTTAAGGTTCTGTATAAATTACTATATATTTTCTATAGAAAATAAAATTATTTTTTTTTCTTGCCTGAAATGGCGAGGCATAAGATAATTCAAGTCACAAAGAAAACAGCATTAAAATGCAGGTCGGAAATATTAAAATATTTTGTAATATATTCAACACGAAAACGCATACTTTTACCAAACGTAACTCTTGGTATATGGTCACCTTGTCGACCGGGATACTGGACTGCGGGCGCAGTTTGTGCAAGGGACACGCCTCTGAATGGGGTATAATTAAGTCACAACATCGACGCAGTCCCCCAACCGCGTGGCCCTTGGGAAAGGACGGGCAAGAACAAACACGGCTAAATGAGCGCCGCAGTTTCTCTCGTTACTGCCCGGCCTACAAGCTTGCGGGTATCTTCTATCTTCGACGTTGTTATCAAGGACTTTGTGGACGGACGCGCGCCAACTTGTCCATTTCTGAAAACTCATCAAGGTCGCGCGAATCTATCGATGGTCCCTCGCATAGTCCATAATTTCGTTTCGCGAGCGCGCTCGCCGGAATCTCAATGCCGGTATACGAACGTCGACGATGAAATCACGACGCTCTCACTAGAGAATATATCTTCTTGTAATTCTATATCGATGGTTTTACTAATATTATTTTTTTAAACAAAGAGACTAACTCGTTACTCTTGAGAATCTTATTTTACATAATTAAAATTCCATAAATTCAACGTCGAAATAGTAGCACATCATAAATTCTTCTCGTGATTTCTAAATACAAATGTGAAACATAGAAACCTCTCGTATTTTTTTCAAGCATTCAATAAAAGTAACGCTTTTGTCATAAATGTATTACAATTATTTTAGTCGAGCAATTTATAGCAATGAAGTGACAGCAACGCAAACGAGGGCACGAAATAAGATGAAACGACACGGTGTGGTGATGCATATGTCACGACGTGTTTAGTTGCACGCAGCGAGAAATCTTGATTGCGCCTTTTCACTAGTGCCGTCTGGACATGTAGTAATAAGAGCGAAACACGACTACGAATTATACGTACGAATCACTACGCTTGTACGTGAGAGCGAGCTTCTTCCTATACGTGTCCATTTCGTTGATTTTCAAAGGGTCAATATAGTTTTTCCGCGCACGGAATATCGTAATTAAGAGCTGTTGGAAACAGTCTGTCGTCGATGGTAACCTGCTGACTTTTTTACACGAGGCGGAGAGAAATATTGGCTCCATCGCTACCATTGTTTACGTCACACTTGGCGCGAATTCAATTGAATTAGCCGGAACGTGAAACGCTTGTGTACAGACTACGTGTTTGCGAAAGCTTTCAGCGCAATAACACCTAAATTTTTATTTCTTTGTTAGCTTAAGTGACATAAGACAAACAAGCTGAATATTTTATCGAAAACCTATTAGTGATGGCGCACGATTTTTTTTGTCAAATAATAATAAAAACACTTGGCGGACTCTAGAGAATGGAGCGTTCAATGATTGCGATTGGTACTTCGTGCAAACTCTCGAGTTCGGTGGGCAAATTTCGTGAAGAATGAGGCATCCCCGGGAGAAAAAGACGCGAGGCAGATCGGTGAATGACTTTTCATTAAGGCTCGATTCATTCCTCATTTTTTTCCCCTTTTTCTCCCGTTCTAGATGGTCACAGATAAATTACTGAATCTTTGGCACTTCTTTCTCGCCCTCAAGCTCTTCACGGACAATTTAGCTGCGCGGCGTCTTCCGCCTCTCACTCGCAGAAGCATGTCTTCTCTCTCTCTCTCTCTCTCTCTCTCTCTCTCTCTCTCTCTCTCGCTCTCTCCTTTCCTTCTCTGCCCGATACAAACTTTTAAATAAGACGCTTCTGGGCGAATTGACTTCCTTCCTACGACGATGCCGCTTTGAGGGAGTCGGTGCCTCGTCTGAGCGCCCTCCGTTTCTACCTTGCCCCATCCCACGCCTTCCTCTTCTTTGTTCCGTTCCGTTCTCCCTCAAGGAGACGTCGGCTATCGAGTGCATGTCATCAACATTGTTATTGTGGTATCAATTTCCGCCTGCGATTCCAATTACCCGGACTTCCCGCCGGTGTAAAATTCAGCCCTACGTCTGCGCGCGCGGACCCCAATGAAAACTCGGAACGAAGTTGAAACGAAACGAATAACGGCGAGTTTATGAGGGAAAGAACGCTCCCTCTATACCTTAGTCGGCTGTTCTTGCGGAATATTTTCAGAAATTGACAATAATACGTTTATTTTCCTCGTCAGGTATTCCACGTAACATTATTTGTGTTCGCAAACAACTTTATATTTTATGCGTGGTGCACTGTTCCCAACTTCTGGGCTCTGCGTATTCGAATACTTGTGTGTGTGTGTGTGTGTGTACACACACACACACACCTTAACTTGTATTTTTTACTCTGGTGATTTCATGCGAATATTATTCATACCTACTTATTTTTTCCATTATTTTCTTTAATTTTGCGTAGAAATACATTCATGACACGGAAATCGTGACCAATCTTTTTGAATATTAATTACAGTGAAATTAACTTGTGAAGAGAGCTGTGCCGTTGATTTTCGAGTAATTTCGGTTTGTGCAATAAGTATATTCGCGAACGTTACGTCGAGACGCGTTCGGGGCAAAACAATCAGAATATCTAAGGATAACATTAGTAAAACGCCAAAGTCGAGACTCGCCAAGAATGTGACTCGAAAATCACTTGTCTCCCACTAATTAAAGCGGAGTGCTCTGCCATCTTTGCGGTCTTAAAGCATACGCGAACTTTACTCGAAGTACGACGGAAGAGCGTACAATCCCCAGCATACGTATCCCCAACATTTGTTAAACATACCCGTTGAATGTACCTACTCACGAAATTTCCATATATGTATAGAGGAGAACAGCGCCGGTAAAAGGATATAAAATTAGGACCTCGCAATAGACTGATTTGTCCTGTACGAGCGAATTTTCGACTCGATTTTCGTTTAAAAGCAAAAACACGACAGCAGTTTCTCACTCCTGTCTTCTGATGCGATCTCATCTCTCCTGCCGCGCTAATCATTCACCAAGTTCGCCATGGCGGCTCCATTAACGTAATTGTCACGAGATTTCGCCGTGGAGCCGGATATATCGCGATACAAGGAGCTATCCTGGTGAAAGCTGGAATGCACACGAGATGTGAAACTTTGGGCATGCGAGCCGTATTGAAACGTTGCAACTCGTGCGTACGGTGGAGCTTGTAAGATGTAATTTCCTCTGGGATTCACTGGGCGAAACTTCGCGAAGTGCGGTTGGTATGGGCGTTTTAAATCGCTGCACTGATTCGCGCAAATAATCATAATTCCACGCCGGTCTGCAGTGAATGGGGTTTTATCATGACCTGTCACCTCACGTGTTGATCGCGCGATTGTCAGCGGAGTGCTGGTCCGCTGCCATTCTGAAAAATTATATGACGACCCGTCTCGAATAGGGCGCGAGAGCATGCCCGCTATAAAATCGGCCGGAACAAAAGGGCTCGAAATGGAATTAATATCTGACGGCGCCCACTGAGCTGTAAAATCGAAACTCCGATTACCGGTGATCGTAACGCGAATTTCGGTTCGTTTATTGGAATCGCACGGACCGACGCGCTATCCCTGGCGCATCGAAAAATTCACCGAACTTCACGAGTGTAATTATCTTGACCAAATTATTCGCTCCATAATCCGATCTATGCACCATTTATACGAATGACGTGTCTACAAAGAACGAAAAAATATAATGTCGCTCCACGAGTAGTGTATTGAAAATATTGATATATATATCTAAATGATATAACTTAAGTCGCGAGATAATCATGCCGTCGCAGATGCACGAACAGAAGCAAAGATGATTTAGGAACGGTAATTGGCACGAAAAAGCGCTCGCGCGCGCGCGCGCGTTAGCTGGAAACGAATTTGATTTGCAAATTTGGGTAAATTCCCCACACTTTCTCGCGTAGTCCCTCCTTGTTTTCCGCTAGTACTCGCGCGGCGATGTACGGCAGCGTCCTTCATTGCGCGCGCTTCGCCCTGCAGGACGCCCTATGGATCCCGCGGAGACACGCGGCCGAGAAAAGGCGCGCCGTCGCATGAATTTTAATTTCGCCCCGCCTCGTCGCCGACCGCGCGATGTACTCGGGACGACGTAACGAGCAGCTAAAGTTTTTCGAGGAAAAATTAAAAGTTTCACCGGCATTCACCATCGCGTCGCTCCTGACCGCGCCGCCGTTCGCTGTGACGCGACGCGACGCCGACGTTCCTCTTTCGTCGGTTGACAAGCTTCGCTCCTGCAGGTACGCGGGTATCTCACCGTACTTTAATATCTCGTAAGGTAATTACGCTGACAGTCACCAACAGGTCGAGTGATTTCCGAGTGGATATAGAAAGCTGAATTATTGCTCAAAATGCGTTCCAGCAAAATCACTTTAATACAATCATCGCGTAATTATTACTTATGTATTTCAAAATGTATGAAGCAAACATTTATAAAATATGACTATATTTTATTATTGCGCTTATGTCCATTTCTACCAATGCAGATTACCTTTAATCTCGGTTTAACTTGCCTTTCATCTTTTTCTAATTCTTAAAACTATAGAAAAAGATGACAAGAAAATTAAACCGAAATTAAAGTTAATCTACATTTTGATAGAAATGCACATTAGAGGCACATTTTTTATAGCCAAGATTGTTATATGTATTTATTTTTTTATTTAACTTAGCATATATAGTCCATACATATTATATAATAATTCTTCAAACTTTAGTTTTAAAAACTGAAATACAAAATAATTTTTATCCAATCAAAATAGTTACACTTATAATGTTAGAGATTCAAAGTTAATAAAAACAATTTAAAGTTACTATACTGAAAAGATTGATAAATAAAAAATAACATCAAAAGTATATGACGTTCTTTCATTCTTGGTTTTTTGCTTTTTATCAGAATAATTTACTTGTAACAAGAGATCGATTTAAGTTCTTTAACAGTTTAATGATGAAATCGATATTACCCAGATTCCATCTTTTTTGTATAATGAGAATGGCGGCGGATGTTTGTCGGCGGAGCACGCGTATCTCCATTCAGCGATGAAATTTTCAATTCGGCGACTTTACGCAAGAGCGTCAAGAGAAGCGGAGAAGCGGATGGCATGAGAGGGGAGCGAGAAAAGGAGAGTAAGAGGGAAGAAAGGGGGATAGAAAAAGAGCACGCGACGTAAAAGACTTTTGATGTCGGACCCGCGCAATCTGGCCGCGTCTAGGAAGAGACGGAAGCGCGGTCATTCGCTCGCGCGCGGGCGGAAGGAGGCGGACAGATTTGCAAGCCAGATTGAAATTTTGAAATTTAAATCTTGCCGGGACTTAAGCTTAAAAAATCCGCGGCCTCCCGCGGGAGGAGACGGAGGCGGGAAGGGGAGGGCGGATGTAGGTATTCGAGTGCGGGCAAGCTAGGTCTTGCTAATTGTCGGATAATTTCGTCAGAGCCGGAGAAATTCAGAGAGATCAAACGGTGCTTGACACGGTGCGGCGCGTCGCACGCGCGAACTCTGATAATGGAAACGTTTTGTTCCAGATTTATATGCATCGCAATGTATGAATCGTGTTCCCCGACTCGAGTACGAGACGATGGATTGATTAGATACGGGAACATCGCACTTAATTTTCGATAAAAATTCCTCGTTACATTTATTTGCGAATTCTTTGCATACTATTCGAATTCGAAATAACGGCCGGCAAATAATACAAGAGAATAAATTATATGCGAGAGAATATTTCGTACGCGATTAACTAAATTAGTATCCCAACGAGCGAGGAATGATTAAAATATTGCGTATGGAAAATTTTATATATTATATGTTTAATATTTATTTTATATGAATTTCAAATTTCAACCCTTTCGATATTGTGACGAGGTTGCGCCTATTCGCGACAAATAATGCCGCTTTCGTCCGTCTATGATCTTTTGCCGCTCTCATTGCTAATGTTAACAAACCGTGCTATTTTCTCCCCATTCGCCACCCCGCCCGAAAGTTTCACAGCCCCCGCCAGTGTATTCGTGCGGTGGTAAAGTAACTCGTTACTTCACTTTGTTCTTTGAATTGGATAGTTTTCCATTAGCAATCATAACAACGTCCTTTGGCCCGTGCCTTGAGACTGATGGAGACGGCAAAGAGGGTGGCAACCGGCGTAGCGGGGGTGAGTTTGTTTATTCAAGCCTTCGCGTTACCCTCTGAGCTACTGGCGGAGGAGGTTAGCCTTGTTTTCCGTCCACGTAGTTCGTGTTAATTTCCATTTTTATTACAAAGTGAATTGCATTTTCCTCCTCCTCCTTCGCCCTATCCCACCTGATTATTACCTCTTGTTACACAATGAAAAAAAAATTGGTGACTACAAACTAGCGTAACTTTGATAACTTACGTATCGAGGATACAGTTGGATTCGAGCATGACACTTACCTATAACAAAGAAAGAACATATCGTTAATTTATCGTATGACATTAATTGGTGTTATATTATAGAGAGCCAAGAAGAATTTTGAGCAGTATGCTAAGTAGATGGTTGTATTTATTATTCAGGTAATAGTTATAGAATTAAAAGCAGTTATAAGTATGGTTCTTTATGTAACAATCCGTATTTCATATATTTATCCACACTTGCTGTTTTTAATAATAGAATCTGAAAAATCTAGACGAAATGTAATTGTTCGTTTTTCGTTTTAGTACTTCAATCTATTTATTTTTTAGTACGTTAAATAGACTTATGAAAAAAGGTACATATACGAAAAGCAACTTCCGAACGCATTCAAGTTGACGGAAAGATTTTATAAGTTTTGATGAACACTAAAATCCCCAAGATTCTTATCCGCGAGACGCCTTGGGGCAAAAGAATATAGGCCGTAAAGAGGAACCGTGAAATATCAATGCATGATAGTAGCTCGGCAACGCTTTCGCGAACGATACGACCGCGGAGAACAATCGAGCGTGAACAGCGATATTAGCAATAAAGGCGTAAACACGATCGCGGGCGTCTTCCTCTTCGCGGTGTTTATGAGCGCCGCGGTATCGAACTCTGAGTTCGATAATAAAAAGAATCTCGTATAGGGCGGAAAGTAGCGAATACTATTCGCGATTCTAGCGGACTGGCGGATTCTAAGAGCGCATAAACTGAATCAATTCTACTTCAGATACGGGTTGCTTCTTGCCCCCCGCGTATTTATAGGTCCCCACAAACGCTTCGCGCTCTAAAAAATATATCGTATCGGGTAAATCGCAAAGTACGTTGTCACCCTCTTTCCGATTAAAGCTGTATTCCGATTAGAACGCACGCGTACCGGATATATTGAGTACCAGGAGATACAGCGTTGCGAGCTCTCCGGTAAGCAGCACCTATAAAGGCACAAACATAATAGAGTATAATTCAGCCCGGTTCTAGTATCTATAGCGTCTACTCCATTCTCTAACATTGCATCGTACAAGTCCTCTGTATCTTGTTGCAACGCACTAGCATAATGCATTATATCTGATTAGCTTTGTATAAGCTACGTTATCAGAGTTTGCAGAAAAATTAACACAATTATCGTCACATACATAATGTAAGGAATTTCAACACGCAAGATTTCAATTCTCTATAACTCGATATATATTGTAGTGTCAAAGTATTTATTAATATGATATAATTATAATAATATAGATGAGTCTCGGATGATTCATTTGACAAGATTTGCACAATTAATTCGTACAGTGTACATCGGTTTCAGCTTTGCTTTCTCTTTCACCGCACGACTCCTCTTTCCGCGCTCGTTATGACTTTACTTTTACATAATAAATAAAGAAGGACAAAGAGATAATAGATAGTCGTTGACTTGACAATTATAAATACACGTATACAGCTGACATACGTTTGGCTAACCTTGGTCTATAATCGAATATCCTACAATATATCATGAAAATATGTGCTTAAATGGTAAATTTCTTATTTTGAAATGAAATAATAATCGTGTTTGTCCATTTTATGCTCGATACATACAACATATACATATTTACAGCGGCAGTGAGCTTTATGTACAGGGGAATTAAATTTCAAAGACCTTCCCGTTGCGCCATTTCGAATGAAAGGTGTATTTATTACCAAAGTAAGCGTTGTGCTGTGTCATTTTCAACAAATAAAATTTCTCACGCAGATATCGCGCACAAAGTAACAGAAAGATGACACCGTTGGTCCGTGAAACTTTACTCACATGGCAGAGTTACCGTAATCCGCGTAGGGAATATACGTCACGTTCATCATGTTATACGATCTGTCTGATTCTTTTTGCAATATCGCACGATCTTTGATGCTTTACAACGGTATTCGTGAAATAGTGAGAAAATTACTTTCTTTGCCTTGTAAGTTTTCCACCGTAATATTATTTACCGAGATGCGACAAATTATTTTCTAAAATATCGCGCATCACGATGCGATCCTATTTCTAGCAGAAATATTTGTCGTGACGGTAAATTCATTTAAATGCGGTTTAACATGGGCGAGTGGGCCTCGTATAAGTTTTCAGGGAACGTGTGACATTAGCTTCGGGGGCGTACCGAAGAATGTGGAATGAGGTCGGAAAGTGGGGTATGTGAAGAAAAGAAGGACTCGACCCCCGACGCGCCGCGCGCGATATACGATATATATCTTTGGACGAGGCTACGTGACCGGAATCCTGAGGAGGTTAAAGTTGGATTTGTAACGTATTTTTCGCCGACGTGGAAATACCTATCGAGTTGGCGCGCCGCGACGTCCCGTAATTTCCGTCGTGGGGTCCTCTCGATTGACACGGGGGAAGGGAAGATTTACGTTCAAAGGACCTAGGCGCGACGCACACACACATGTCACACACGCGGCACCTATACGCATGTAGGAGGGTAGGGTTCGCGCTATTTGTCGCATATATACCGTGTACGGTACGATTATTTCTGAAATTCTTCGCGGTTTCTTTCCCGCGCGATGAATCGAGCCGTTTTTTTTCAATTTCGTTAATGTTAATGTGTCTGTCGTTTGCAAAAAGTCACGCATTGATGCGTAATATGCTTATACCGATTTGTATTCTCTCCGAAATTACGCGTCGCACCTCCGTCGCGGTATCTGGTGTGCCGAGCTTGCGCCGATGCAGTGGCAACCTTCGAATGCCACCGGTGAATTTTCGATTTCCTCAATTTCCTCGGTTTCCTCGGTTTCCTCGACGGTCGCCAGCAACCTTTTTTGATCGCGCGCATAAAACTCCCCATCCGGTGTTTCATCTCTCCCGGCGTTTGTCCCTGCGCGGTGTTATACCTTCGAAAGTTTATCCAACGGTGCATTCTTTCAGCGGTGTTACATTTGTCGAGATGCAACACGATTCCGAGCAAGATAAATGAAGCTCGCTCCCGTTGTTTCTTCAGAATATAAGAGAAAGAAGGCGAGCCATAAAATTCGCATTCGTTGAAATATGTTCGTCGGTATTGCGCTGACAAAGACTCTTTACATAAATTGCGACAGACGTGTCACTCTGGCGTTATTTAATTTAACGTTCCGTTGATTACGGTTTTTAATGGAATCCATTCATTACGGATTATCTTTATTCGGATCGGGTACATTCGTAATAAATTGAAATTGTTTTATAATTTTTAGATGTATATGAATAAAGAAATATATTGATGACATAATAATATGGAAGTTTATTTTATATTTGTATAACGTATTGAAATGCTTGAAGCTGAAACAGCAAACTCTGATAACGTAGCAGACGTTATAGCTTATACAAAACTAATCATATCTATATAATGCATTATGGTAGTGCGTTGTGCTCTAAATGTTGTGTTCGAATAAGTAGATAGCATAATTTATTAACAGTAAACTTAGATGTAAGACTTATTAGATGTCTTTGACACAGTTTGCCTTTTTGTACTTGTAGATAATTGCGCAAATATTGAGTACAATTATGAAATTATATTGAAAAGGACGGAGAGACGTAATTGACTAAAACCGGCTGTGGAGATGTGAATTGATTTTAGATCATCTTTTCATGTGATCAAACAGATATATTTATAATTCATAATATTTTTTTCCAATTTATAATACCTTCTAAAACAGCGTGCTTTCAAAATGTGTTAATTTGTCAAGAAAGGAATGGTTTTATACTAGAAACTATGGCACTCGTATTCGAGGAACTTAATAGGTACGTGAATATGCACGAGAGGGATTCTGGTACCCATGAAATTCGTTATTAATATATTCAAAACAGATATTGAACAAACGAATTCTACGGAATTCTATGCAAATGTATTCCAGACGGCGACTTGTAAATTTTTCATTTGCAGAAGAACCGCGATAGATGACCTAGATATTCGCATTGCCTACTTTTTGCTCTATTCTGACCTCGTTTATCCATTCGATGCTCGCTTTCATTAAGCAGTTTCAGTGAAAGTTAACATTTTAACTGATTTCACATCTCTCACGTGAATTTAAAATATATTATTATATATTATATGATATATTAATGTCTAACTAGTTACACACATTGCAAAATTGTGCTACTTTTGCGTAGACGTAACACACCGAGCGTATGTCAATAGCTTGCTTATAGTTAAAGAAACAGCATTCCGCGAATTGCAAGTGAGTACAAGGTTCTACTCTATTTCCACCGACGTTCTAATAAATAAATAAAAAGTTTTAAATGGAAGTTTTTCGATAAACATCTTGTTTGCAAAAATAAACTTTGTAAAGCGAGAGCCGAGGTAGAAATTCGAGAAGGCAAACGTAACCGGTCCCGTTTCTCTAAACTCACTTTATTACTACTAATATCGTGTTTCCGAAGTGATCGCGACTTTGCGCGTCCACGTGTCCTATTTATTTTTATTGGAGGATATAATCAGTCAATTAACATAATGACGCAACCCTGTCCCGCTGTTTGCCACGAAATTCCGAAGGCGTGTATCTCGTAAAATGTCGCGGGTCGCGGCTGCATCTTCGCGAATCCCACCTCCCCCATAACGTACCCTGTTCATCCGTTAACGTAACCGGCGCGGCGACGCGATATCATCTGTTTAGACAGTCACGCAGTAATGTATCCTTAAGCTCGCGATTACCGGCTTCGGGAGTCTCGTTCACGGCGGCGGCAACAGGTTACCAGCACGCGCCACTCGCCGACTTGTCGAGTCGAGTCGACCACGGCCGCATCGCGCCCTGTGTGCGTGTGCTGCGCGCTCGATCGTCGCGTGTCCCTCTTTCACTCGTTCTCACCCCCTCTCCCCCCTGTCTCACACACATTCTCTCTCTCTCTCTCTCTCACACACACACACTCTCTCTTTCGTTCTCTCTCACTCTTTCTCACTGCCACACTGACCACCCCCAACCCCATCCCCCACGGCGTCGCACTATCGCATTATCGCGCGCATAAGGTATCTTGATAATATGATCTGACCTATGATCCATAGACCGTTCTCCGAATAGAGCGTGGCGCCAAAACTCGGCTACGTTGCTACGAATCAGCGTCTCAACGTGATGCTGCGTCGCCCGAAGCGAAGCGTCCCGCGTTGCACCCCCGCCGTCACAGGCACGTGTGCCGGTGTGTGATCACTTAGGCTGCTTTCCTAAGTGTTATCAATGAGCGCCCGCGCACTTGCGCGCGTGCCGTACGCATACGCGTAACCGCGTATGGTCCGCCCGCCGCTGCACGTCCGTCCGGTTTTGTTTTTCGGGTCTCTCGGGATGTGGACAAACGCGCGCTGCGCAACCCCGGCGAGCGCGATTTACCTTTCCGCCCGTACCTTGAACTCTTTCAAGTCTAAACCCCCCTCCCTCCCCTTCACACGTCGTCGATTCTCCCTTTCTCTTTCTGTCTCTGTCTCTGTGTAATATTCCGCACGGTATTGTTGGTCACCGGTACGGAGAGTTGTACGATGATTAACCAGACGGAACCCTTAGGGGTTGCACGCGTTCGGAGCCGCGCGAGATTGCGCGCCTCGCCGATGAATTACGGTACGAGGGACGCGTGATAAGGCTTCTCTCACGCTCGCAGACTTTAGAAACGCGATGCAGAGAAACACACGCTGCGCGCGGCGTGGCGTGGCGTGGCGGCGAGTCGGATGGCTGACTGGCGGAGAGCCGACAACTCTCGGTCGGTCTCGGCTCTCGGTCGTGGCCGTGGGGATCGCTGCTGGCTGGTAACGCGCGCGGGAGGGTGCTCAGCGGAGGGTAAGGGGTTCTAGAGGGGTGTTGGTGGCTGGAAACCCGATGGTAGGGTAGTGGCGGGGCGATGGTGAACGGGGGGATTTCGTACAACTGTTGAGGGAGAGGGTGAGACTACGAGGAGGACGGAGACGGCAGTACGAAAGGGAAAGAGATAACGCTGGGGCGGTTGGGGTAGAAGGGAAGAGATCGCGGGGATGGTTACCGCGTGGGGTTGCGGGAGAGAATTCGCCTCGTGGTGGAGATACGCGCGCGAGGAAGACAGCGCGCAGCCGAGGTGGTTGCGAAGGGGGTTGCCCACCCGACGTGTAGCGAAGTAGCAACAGGCGGCAGCCGTCCTCTCTCTTCTTCGCAAGTGTGCCGGCGAGAGCTTGTGCACCACGTTCCTCGTCGGCGGCTGGCGCCGTTGCCGTCGACGCTCTGACGTCACGGCGTCGTGACGTAGGCGTGGTCACGGATGCGCACTAACACCTCGCCTGTCACCGTTGTCATAGTGACTGCTTCGCCGATGCCCGCGTTTCGCTGCCGCCCTTGCGTCACCCCGCGCTCCGTGTTCGCCCCACTCTCTTCGTGCGCCGAGCAACCATCCACCCCCGTTCTCGCAACCCCTCTTGGCTCTCTCGCTGCGCGTTCTCGTTCTCCCCGCGCGAGTGGCGCTCTTCGCCTACGTCCGATATACGCCGACGGCGTACACAGGCTGTGGGGGCGAGAGAGCGAGTGAGTGAGGACGAGCGAAACAGAGAGAATCGTGAAGGGCGGAAAGGCGAGAGAGAGAAAGAGAGAGAGAGAGAGAGAAAAGGATAGTGCGGGGTGAAAGGCAGAGGGAAAGTGAGCGCGCGAGCGTGTACGCGCGCGTGTGGTGTGTATACGTGCGTTGTCACGGTAACCATGCCTCAAAACAAGCCTGCGCGTTTTTCAATTCGAATGCACTCCCTGGGAAGAGATGAGGTTATAATGAAGTCCCTGCCTCCCCCTCTTGTTCACCCCCTGCTCACCCGCTTGCCTACTCGTCCGCTCGCTCGCCCGCTACTTGCCTCGTCGTTGCGTAACGCACACCGTGCGTCTCACCGTGCCCCCCCGTACACCCTCAACCGGTATCCATCATTGAAAAAGAGAGAGAGAGAGAGAGAAAGTGGATGAAGATATTATATACAACCCTTATTGATAACGCAAATTCTTTCTCGGCGAGTACAATGGAGATTACTATACTTTTGACCTCTTCGATGGTGATGGATTCAGATCCATCATCAATTTTTTACTCCGAAAAAGATCAACAGCTGATTAAAATTGTGCAATTCGGTTCGCGATCAATTTCGCATTCCTAGAGAAATCAAACCGAAACAAGCTTGCACGATCAGTCGTGGTAGTTATTGCTAGATCGCGTATTGATTGCGGCAATTTTGTACGCTACGATGGTTATTATGCGTTGGGAAACGCAGCACATCACGGCTCACGCATTATGAACATCGACACGATCAAGTTCCGAGTAAAGCGTCTGTCCTATGGCTTGATCCGAACTCAACCATTAGGCATGCCGCGGCGTTATATGTATCTGGGACTAATGAGATTTCCATGTACGGTGGATGAATTGCTTTGGATGCATTCGCATACAGGATGGACCATTTCTGTATGTCGATAACGGCTCTTCTCCACCCACGAGGGTTTAGTAAATTCCAAAATAACATATTTTACGAGTATTTGGTTGAAGAAACAGTTTAATGTTAAACTTATATAGTTAACTGTCTATTTTCGGCTGTTTTGCTGTTTTGCGGTTACTCTATTTCGGTAGCTGGTATCGGTACATTTATAAATATACAATCTTTTTGATATCTCCTTGCACTATTTTAGGGCAAAAAATTAGCAAAAAATTATGGTATAGTTGTTTTTATGTTTACGGTATTCTGTATATGTTTTTCAGTAGTGGGGGTGCTAGCGTAACGTGAAGGCAGCACCCCCACTTTTGATATTAATTTCCTGCAAATGTGTGGGTACGAGCAATAAATTCGGGAATAGAGCAATAAATTAGCAATAAATTAGCAATAAATTAGCACTAAATTATGCCGTATACCCGAACTTTTTTTTAATGGTGGGGGTGCTAGGTTCACAGAGGTAAACATTAATCTATGTTGATGAAACTTTTAGCATACAGTCTAATCAAGTCGATGTGCGATAATATATCTATTGATTGATACGTGTTTGATTAGCATTTTTAATGGAGCGCATAAAACCGATATACGGCGTGAAAAACTGTAAAACTGTCGAGTGATCCGGATGGTATGACATTTTCCCAAGTACACTTTCCGTAGTTAAGATTAAGTGATCCGGAAAAGCATTTCGGGTAACGCGTAAGCCTGGAAACTTTGCACCGTTTCCAATATGACGTAAAAGGTCTTTCAAAGCGTAGCGTCGTCACGCCTTTGGCACTCTTGCGCCGTATAGTAAATTTCAAGTATCATCGAGCCAGTGGTTTGAGGTAAATTCGCCGTTTAACTGCCCAGTTAGAGACTGGGCTATTTCCATGACTAGAAATATGTGGGGAGGCCATATATCTTAAAATGTTCGGAAAAAAAACGTTCCGCAATACATACCATCTCTTACGATTTGATTGTTTTTCAGTATTATACTAATTGTAAGCAACAATATATTATAAGTCAATTTAATCAGTTTAATAAATTCCTATATTAACTAATAATTCTAATAAATTATCAATAAAAAAAAGAGCTACAAATAATGCTAACGCTATTTATTCCCAATTAAATAAAAAGTGCACTATCATATATTTATTTATAGGACGCAATTAACATACAGATCGACATAAGCGACATGGCAATCAAAAAATACAATTTAACAGAAAATACGATGAACTCACAGGGGTATTTCCACTATCTTCCTAAAGTATGTTTCCAAATTGGATACGGGATGCTCATTTTTATATTTCCCGGAATTTTACTTTGTATGCAGGAAATTTTACGTCCCTAAGAATAAGCTTCGATTCGAGATGATCGCAGGAAGATCTATATATTCAGAATAGCTGGTACGGTGCATTGGTGCACCGTAAAATCGCCAGATTCGAAAAGATCGCCCACGGGTGGGAGTATAGAAGGGAGGATAGAAGCAAGTAGGACCTTTCTTCTGGAAAAAAAAAGAGGAACGAAGTATGTAAAGAGAAAGAGTGGGCGGAAACACGGATGGAGGATACTGCGCGCGGTACAGATATTCGTAGGTGCGGAGAAACAATCTGGGATACGGTCGGCGCGATACAGAGGACGGCGACGAGATCTGGGGATGGTGAAGGGCGAGGCGCCCGGGTATAGGAATCGGAAGCGAGTAAAGAAAGGGGCTACGGAAAGTGTAGTCTAGAAACTTTATCCACTTTGCATGCTGATGGTCACAGATTCGGGAAGACAAAATGGCGCGCGGTAGCAAAGGGTAGAAAAGAGGAAGGGAGGAAAAAGAAAGGAGAAAGCGGCTGGTGGGCGCGCGGATCGCGATTCACACAAAATCGATTCCCTTTGTGCCTCACCGCCCCGGCACCGCCACTACCGCGCGCTACTGCCTCTGTGCCTTTCTCCCCTCTCTCACTCTCTAGCTCTTTCTCTCTCTCTCTTCTACTCTCTCCAAACTTTGTAGCCAATTTACGAGCGACCAAGTCAGCGCCCTTCGATTTTACGCTAATCCGATGCCGATGTCGTGCCATAGACGAGGCAAGCCTCTCCCTTTACGCCGGGCAGAGACCGAAGGGGATTTCATTTTCCGCGGTCCGTGCCATTCCTTCCCCAGCAGGTCTGTTTCAAGGTAACCACTTCCCCTCACCCTCTGACTCGGTACTCGGCACCCTCTATCGTTTCTGTGTTTCTTTGCGCTCTCCTCTCTTTCCGTTCATCCCGCTTGTATACTATTCTCTCTCTTCTCCTCTCCTCTCTACCACGATCTTGTCTCTCGTAACTCAGCCCTGACGAGCATCCGCGGTCGTTCGAGGAGGTAATGGGGTTTACCGGGAAGAACCGGCGGTACATTTCATCCGGTGTGGCCGATCGAGTTACAGAATTAAGTTCAACCGTACCGGAATAACGACCAGGCCTCTCATTCCCTCTTCTCTCCGCTGTTCGGGCTGCTCTTCCACTTCCGCCCGGTTTCGTGACCAGGCAAAAGAACGACTCGAAACCACGATAACGATTTAAGAAAAAATACTCTTGTTTCAATCGATTGCCCGTATCGTTTGCGTAAGCCGCGGAACGCACGATAAGACTCGCGGCTTTATGACAGTCATCATCGATTGAAAAGTCGACGAGAAACTCAGGCTTCGATTCACGGACTAATATTTCGGTAAATTATGAGAGAATCTGTGCTCCAAGGTCAAGCACATAGTAGCGATAAAAGCATGGGTCGTTATAGGTATCTTTGGATCGTTTTAACTTTCTGATAAATTTTTCGTGGTGAAGATAAATTTTAATCATCCTGGAGTCATGCTGCGCCATCGTCGATACGATGAAACGAGCGCAGTAACACTCTCGGGTGAATGTATTATCCGATTATCCATCCGCTCGTAACTGTCCCTTAAACTTGTAAAATTCTTCAATTTTTATACCTACCACGATCGGCGCAACCCGCACGATCGATTACGTTTACGAGTAGCTCGCGAGTTTACAGCGCGAGCAGCTGCACAAAAGCCTCCCATACGATCTCCCGGGACGTCGATGATCAGTCGCGAGCGTCTTGACTGCCAATAACGGAGACATTCTGTCCACCAAAAAATTGAAATTCGAGACGGTCGTATAACCGGCGCGCGGACGACTTCCCGATGCAGATACGTATTCCCAATTGTGCTATATCCGGTGACAACCCAGCGATGGCAGGAAGAGATGAAGGCGGCCACGGAGAAGGAAAGAAAGAGGAAGAAGAGAGATGAGAAAGGAATAAGAAACGGCTGGAATAGGCAACGGGCAGTTATTAAGGAGATGAGTTGAAAGGTGCCAAACGCTCATAAAGAAAGTCGAATGGATCGTAAACGACCTGTTGGAAGAAACTGCGTCGCCCGGTGACCCGATCCTTCACAGAATGTTGAAAATCTCAGAGATGCGCGTCTCTTTCCCGCAAAAAAAAAAAAACGAGCCGATGCCGCAATTCTCAAAATCGGCTCGCTGCAATCCGAAAAAATTGAAATTCCTGGAGAGAAAAATGCGGGAATATCCCGAGCGGGCGGTGCGAGTCAGCTGTCATTCCCGTGATTGCACGTCCGTCAGTCATCAGGAGCGGAATGCGCCATTCTCGCAACGCGCCCGTTCGACATCCCACGGCACGACGGAAGGGTTCATTAATTTTCGACGATGACGCTACAGTTCCTTCCGCGTCGGCGAAGCTGACACTCGATATCGGGCGTTCGACACGCTATACGCTGGGATTCATTCTTGCCATGTCGAATTTCGCGTTCGCGAAGAGCCACGGCACGTCACCCTCATCAAAAAATGTCATTGCGACAATCGTCGGCGTTAACAGGATTTCGAGTAGGCATTAGCTAACATCTTCGCACCCGCGCTCGATTAACATTTATAGACGCCGTTGCCGGTGGGCACGAATGTTACTTTTGCGAACAGCGCGGCGTAGTAAATCCAGTCCGCGTAAATTCAGACGAAACGAAGATAGATCGTTCCACGTGTATCGCGCACGGGTGCGAATGCGCGGCGGATCATGAAACGCACGTTGTCTTCGGATTCGATAAAACTTCGCACCGTGAAAACCGAAAGCGATTCATGCTTCGTCCGGTATCTCGCTTCTACAACATGTCCACGCTTGGCCTGCACTCGGGAGAGAAAGAGAAGGGAAAGAGAGAAAGAGATAGAGAGAAAGTGAGAGGAAAATAGATAGAGTAAATCGGAGCGAGAGGTGATTGTGGTGGTAGTCGCGCCGCACAGTTGTAACCGTGTCGCGCACGAACGAGTCCAGTAGATTCTAAATGGCAAGGCGGATATATCTGCGTATCGGAAGGGAGGGGGGGGGACCCTACCCCTTTATTGCTTCGCGTATGGAGTCGTAAACAATGCGCCCATATGAAACAATGTTACGACGTTACCGCGAAACTGCGCGAGGATTGCTCGGGTATTTCCCAGCAGCTTCCACCGTCATTCCGCGACACCACGCGTCCCCCCCCCCTCCCTCCCTCTCTCTCTCTCTCTCTCTCTTACACACTTAACGGGGATACGATGCTGTCTACACCGCCATGGCGTAGTCACCGCCACGACGGAGTTTCAGTTACGAAAAACAATGCCTGGTGACACGACAAAAACTGCTAGAAACGTTGGCTCTTGTCGATGATGTTTTTTTTTCCGGCCCCTTTTACTCCCCTCGTCCCCTTCGCAACCGGCTCGCCGAAGTGCCACGCTCGCGAGAACACAAAAATTATTTCACACCTACGAAAAAATACGCGTTGAAGCACATGAAATGTTTTTAACTAGATGCCAAATGTGCGGAGAGCTTAGAAAAACGCTCTCGTTCAGCTCTCTATACGATAGAAATACTAACAGCTAGACGGCTCGCGAACGTCGCCGAGACAAATCAATCTTCGTATCAATCGTCCCGGATATCACGTAGTCGGAAAAAGAAAGAACAGAGATTTGATCGCTCTGCGAAAGTAAGTAGAAAGAGCTCGTGTCGCACGACTGTTTTGTATGGATCTCAATCACCGATAGGATAGGCCGCTCGGTAGCCTCAGAATAAAGCTACACGCCCCTTCTTTCCGCTACGCTGCACCCTGATCCATTTCAGACAAACCGCCGCTGGACAATTTGCCTTGATATAATGGTTCTTGCTTACCTACTCTTGCATCCGCGTGCTCCAAATCGTATCAACTTAATTCATATTCACGGAACGAACTTGAGAGTGGAAAGTCGAGAATCGAGGGGGAGATGGAAACGCGGTAAGAGCGCGGAAGGGTATACACGGTCGAGATGGCTGGATTGGGGCGCGGTGGAGAGGACGAGGGACGGCGGTGGGCGAGCGAACGTTTGCACGAGCGAGCTCCAGCTGGATTTTAACCCCGCTTCCGTCTCATTACTCGCTACACTCTGATTGAATTACCTACAATCAACATCAAACATTTTTAAACTCAATTTCATGTACGCGCAATCGTGTATTTTCCCGCTTTTTCTGCGTTATGAAACCGCTTTGAGAAGTACGAGGGCTCTATTCCGCGAAGAGTCTGTCCGCGAGACGGGTCTGTTCCGTATTCGTATTACGTGCAGATGTACACGACTCAGTACGCCGACAATCGTTACATCGTAATTGCTATCTCTCTTTTCCTCTCTCTTTTTCTTCCTTTTTTTTTCCTTGCATCTCAGACAGATTAGACTAGACATAGTCTTTGTAAAAGAATTTCTCTATAACGTTATATTTCGGATTTAATCATTTTACATCATTAACTGAACATTTTTTGTATGTATAATATTTTCTTTATGCAGAACATTTCTTATATATATATATATATATATATATATATATATATATATATATATATATATATATATATATATATAGCTTTTGCCAGTAAAATCGATTTTTTTTTGTTAAAAATCGATAAAGATAGATCCGATGTATAAGTGAAAAGAAGCGCTTTTAGTACTACATAGCACCTCTTCTACCTTATATTTTATAGAATTTTTAAACGGAAGGTGTTCTAAAGACGTGTGAGGTGTAGTTTGATGATATATGCTCTTTCTCTGGTTATCCGATTGCATGCAATCGGATCGTATTCGAGGATTCCGTTTTTAACATAGCGAAGTGGAACAAGATATATTATAGCCAGACTTGCTTTATATACGACGAGCCAGCGCACAAGCCGCATCTTAGAGTCCTTAATTTAATAGACATTTTTACTGCAAGCTTGCTCGACTAATGTTACAATTATGCAACTAATTAGGGTTCCTTTGTAACGTAATTTGTGGACGCGCGAGCCCGACGAGGTATGTCCCGCCTATCGTCCCTCAGAGAGAAGGAGGTCACGTGGCATAAACATAATTAGGTCGAGGGTAAGAGAAGCAGGGGGCTCGAAGGGTGGCGAAGGGAGGGCTAGAAGCATACCGAGGAATACTCATCTCTGTTGCCATGGGATCCTATTAACGCAGGAAATACTCACTCGACCGAGCGGCGCGAGTGGGATGTATTCTAATACTTTCGAGATATAATTTCGCCAGCGTGTAAAATGCGAGAGGATCAAAAGCGACTTCAAAAGAAGCAATTAAATGTTTAATTTAAACATGCATCAGCTATGGTATAACGCATAGTAACATTTATTACATAATATTTATATATAAATATTTTTGTATTGCTTATTATTTTTTATCAAATTATTTGGAGATTTCGCAGTTCTGATTCTATTCATGGAATGCTTGTAGTAATATTGATATGCTTAATAGACGGTGTAATCATTTACATATTTTGTTTTCTTGCTTAATAATTCATAAAATTATTTCTATTTAGTTTTTGAATTATATATATCGTTAGATATAATTCTATTTCCCGGACGATACTGTTCAATATCTTTATAGTAACATATTTGACTGATTTAGAAAAACATGTAAAATCGTTCACGTGGGAAAAGGTACGTTTAGTACTAATTTCTCTAATTTTATTAGAAAGGGAAAAGGTATATGTTAACATTATTTATCTAATAATTTTATTAGACATCACACTGAACAGTAAACTCATGAAATTTTATTTTAAGTTTTTTAATTGTTTATATGTCTTACTTTCGTTGTATTTAACATATTAGGAGATGATGCCTAATCTAATACGAGTACGATTGTTGCGAGAGAGAACCTACAGAAAATCCCGCACGCGCTTGTATCTCTGGGAAGCGTTGATTTCGAATACGCGTGCGGATTCTGTCACAAAGGCTGGGTTTCGGAATTAAATTATTGCATGTGCGCGGCCTGTTCATTGGAATCCATAATGGCGGAATTGAATCGCTTTCCCGAGAGCGCGATTGATTCGCCGAAACGAAGCACTAATCAAAATTAATTCCCATTATTTCGTTAATGACACCGTGCGCTGCTCGTCACGCCTGCAAGCTCGATTTGGTGCAAATTAAAGATAATTAAGAACCTATTTATGCCGGAGGTAGAATTCCCCCCCCCCCCCCCCCCCCCCCCAAGAAGGAGAATTCGATTCTGTAACCTTTCTGTTTCTTTATTGTCGTAAATTGCTTCGTTTTTTCCATTTGCGGGAGGAATTTTCTTTGAAGAAGAGAATATCGTAATTAACCAGGAGATCAATATCATGACTATGGCCACAAAGTGCCCAAGTATTTCTTTATTCTAGCAGTGACATTTGCTAAAGCAGTAGAATAAAATCGTCTATACATAAGCCGCTTTTACGATAAAATATTAAAAACGCAATTTCTCTTCTCGGCTTAGAGCTACCTGCTTGCAATAATTAGCATGCGTAACTTTACATGCGTCGCAGTTGTCAGGATGATAAGTCCATTAATACAGTATGTCTCTCAGTCTCTAAATTTAGTTCTTTGAACGAATTCAAAGAAGGGCTCGCGAACAAAGCTAGTTCATAGTGCTTAAAACATACAAAGAATTATAAATATACAGACGTTTCGACCTGAAATATGGTCATCATCAGTGCCTGATAACAAGGTTTAAAATACCATCGTTGAATTACAAATTATGTCATCGTTGACTAACAAATTATCGACATCGTTGAACTTACATATCGAGTCTCACATATAAAATCACCTATGAGTTTGTGATTTAGACGCCTCGCAAATTGGTCGCAACCATGTACATTTTCGTCATTATTAGAGTCTCCAAAGGTCGAAGGAAGCAGGATATGCCAAATTGCCAAACAACCTTTGACATCATAAGACTTTTTCGTACTCTTGACAGCTCCTTGTTAAATATCAGAATTTTAAACACTTGACTTATGGGCTTTCCGAGCTAGCTGTCATGGGTATATCCTGCTTCTTTCGACCTTTGGAGACTCTAATAATGACGAAAATGTACATGGTTGCGACCAATTTGCGAGGCGTCTAAATCACAAACTCATAGGTGATTTTATATGTGAGACTCGATATGTAAGTTCAACGATGTCGATAATTTGTTAGTCAACGATGACATAATTTGTAATTCAACGATGGTATTTTAAACCTTGTTATCCGGCACTGATGATGACCATATTTAAGGTCGAAACGTCTGTATATTTATAATTCTTTGTATGTTTTAAGCACTAAGAACTAGCTTTGTTCGCGAGCCCTTCTTTGAATTCGCTTTATTATTGTGCCAACTCGTTTAACGTTTTTTATGTTTAGTTCGTTGAAATTCGTCGCGTTAAAATTAGCAAAAAATTATGGTATAATTGTTTTTATGTTTACGGTATTTTATACCTACGTGTTTTTCAGGAGTGGGAGTGCCTAAGCGTAACGTGAAGGCAGCACCCCTACTTTTGATTAATTTCCTGCGAATGGGTACGAACAATAAATTCGGAAATAGAGCAATAAATTAGCAATAAATTAGCACTAAATTATGCCGTATACCCGAACTTTTTTTTCAGTAATGGCGGTGCTAGGTTCACAGAGGTTTAATGTTTATACATTTACCTCATACATGTAATATACGTATGACGTTAGATAACGGTAGCGTGTCGACTCCAATTTTCGTTGGTAATAATACTGGTAATAGTGTCGATATATTAAGTTCCGTCTTCTCTTCTGCTCGCAAGAGATCCGTACGCGGATGCTTATGAGATGCATGGACACGCCGACATTACTTATGTAATGTCACGGGGAGGAGAGCGTTCTCCTCGAAATAAAGCTTGCGACGCGCCGATCTGCTCTTGTTTTTCAGCGGCCTCGGCTGGCGGCATGGGCATTAATCCAGGCCCCGTTTATCACGTCGCATTATTTACCCGCGACAAGTAAGAATGTACGTGCGCCTGATCGACACCGCGAATATTTTAAAGGTTCGACTTATATACATCATCTGGCTTCCCGCACGGAAGCGCACGGATATCACTTCGCCGCAGCGCAGCGCAAACCCGTACACGAGCGTAGCGTTTCGATCGATCTTTTTAAAAGAAAGGGGTAGGGCAGGGAGAAGGAACAGCAGACTGAAAAGGGACGAACGATTATGAACTAAACTTTCGGGATCTTGAGGTAGTCTAAAACGATACGGAATTTATCCGCCGAGCAATCTTTCATCACGTATCGGACCGAACGAGTGCGGGAGCACTGCACTGGTGGGAACAAGAAAGAGTAGAGGAAAAGATTGAAGCTGTCGAGAGAGAGGAAGAGATAGAGAGAGAGGAGGGGGGGGGGGGGAGGAGTGTGGACGAAGGTCGTATCCCACTATATCACGGTATCCAGATCCCAGTTGGTACCTCGAGACACGTTATTCAATTACGGGCTAAGAGGCCGATGGAAGGTAACTCCGTTCATCCCCTTCTGCTCCGCGACGTTCACGACGACGCTCAAAACCCCTCTCCCATCGTCAGAATGGAATCGTGGAAAGACAAAAAGTGCTAACGTTTCATTTCTTTCTTTTTCCTTCGAGATTCCAGGCGGATCTCACTCTGGTGTGCCATGTGCGGAGTGGCCGAGAGAGGTTTCGGGATAGGGGTCGAAGACGAAAGCGCGCAGGTGGGCTGAAGTTAGGCCGTCCGGATAAGGGTTCGATATATTGAATTATAAGCTGCGTAGCGCTGATTGAGAGCGACTTTGGAGCGTAGATTACGCGCGAACTACCAGCTAAGAGGATCACGCGCCTTGACGCACTATGCCGTGCTCGGTACTCCCGGAATTTCTGGTGGAAGGCCAAAGAATTTCGATCCCTGTCAACGCTCGGGAAGGCCTACTGGCGACTATGTGAGAAGACGAGCCGCGTGTAATGTGCCGGTTAACGGTTAGTTAGGTGGAAACCTCGAATTTCGGTATTAACGCGGATTACGAGTTAATATTGGATACATTGATGTACAAAATTTGGCAAATATTTGCGAGGATTTCATTGGAATTATCAATTTTAATAAACGCGGAGGGTAAGGAGAAAATTCAATATGCAACGCAACTCAGCGCAAATACGTGTAAATATTTCACAGGGACATTTACATTGCCTCGATCATGCACGCGCGAATTTGGTACAATGCACTTCCGTATCGTCAGAGCAAACGCCCCGCGCATAACAGAAATATTTTGTACATATCCTCAATTAAACATAGTATTCGCGCAAAGCCGAGAATTTTTAACTCCAACGTATACTCGTAATCGCCAAAATTTTATCCCTGTTCCCTCATTCGTCCGTTAAAATTGGCTTATAGGGCTATGGGGGGTTCAAAGTGGATATTTCCAATAAAGTACGGCCGACTCTCTCGCATCGTTTCGTTTATAAAATGTATCTTCGAAAGAAGCGAAGTGGAATGTAATTTAAACCTGCCAGGCGAGCGCGTGCCGTGCCGCGTGTCGGTTTGGGGGAGGCAATCATTTTTTAAAACTATTCTTTTCAGCGAGTACTAGATATAATTAACGTCGATCGGGTTATTCATCCCCGTTTTACAAATGCGCCGATGATTAAAGCAACATTGATAGGTACGGTCGAAATACCGACGTTAACGCAAAATATTGCCAATTATCTTTACGCCTCGCATGTAACGATTAAAAGTCAATAAAATCTTGTTTGTCGGAACGGCATTTCCAACGAAAATTTAATTGTGCTTAATAGCCAATTCTGCAGCCGTACAGCCGATACTCTTTCATTTTTTTTTTTATTTTACGTACCGCGGTGTATTTCCTAGTCCGTGAAGTAACATAAAGGGGGATTAGTGCTTCGTTCGTTGATCGAGAGGTAAATAGGATCTTTGTCATCTTCCCCGAAGTACTCCGCAAGTCATTACCGAGGGACCGACTTTCCGGAATAGAAAGTGGCAAGTTTTAAAATCACCTTCCAATCGGATAAACGCGGAATTACTCTGATTTGAGCCGTGACTCTTGCGCCGACATAGCTCCGCGCTCTCCCAACCCACCGGGCCACGAGGTCTGATTGTGAGTGGCTAAGATGGCAAAGTTCCCGATCCGGAAGCGATCCTAACGAGAAGCTCCTCCTCTGTTATTTCTCCTCGTACTTTTTTTCCTCCGGAAAATGCTATTTAATCGGCAGCAAATCGCAGATTCGCGTTATGTAATTGGCCATCTCGTACAATAAAATATTGTTAAAATTTTCGTGAGCCCCGGGGGCAAGGTAAAATTCGTTAACGTTTCGTCTGGAGATAGCGTTAATTATAAATGTGAAATATTTATTAAAATTTGCTGAAACGAATACGCGGAAATTAAAATATGACGAAACGTAGATTCCCGGCGGCGCAATTAATGAAAAATATAATTTACACACATGTATATACATACACACACAGAGGTATATCAGCTCGTTGAACAATCGGCAGGATATAGTGTTTCATGGCACGTGCTATCGCGCCTTGATACCGTTAGAGGAGAGCGCCTTTGCCAGTGTAAACTCCAGTGAGCGGCCAGAAACCGCAGGAACCGCCACACATAACTTAAGCAGTTGAGTATAGTACACGGAGGAGTGATAGCCGGGAATCTCAGTGTGGAGCAACTTGGTCGCGTCTCAGTAAGCGCGTCCATAATCGTTTACGTTTATAGCCGTCGTATATCTGCCCGAGATAATTATCTTTCAAATATAGCTTTCGAATTTTGTACTTCTCTACGAAGAGGAGTCTTTCACATCGATTAAATTCATCTTTTCAATACCAGAGTCTCAAAGTGTATCTTCCGCGTTAGGTTGCTCTTTTGCAAGAGCTAATCTTTCTTTTTCTTTAGCCGATATATATTCGCGACGGCGCGTAGGATAAAATTTGTGAGTAAACGATAAATATAAGCGGTATACATGTCGTGCCAGAGATTGAGGAGAACGCGGGAAATTGAGCGTGATGTCGCGCGGGCGTAGGCGCGAAATTATTACGTCATTGCATAAATGCATGGACTACGAGGAAGGGAAGTGGGGCGTGGATCGAGTACTTTGTCGGGTCCCCTAAAATATGGAGGTACTGCTGCGTTTTCTTGGTCCTTCGCGGATAAGGAGAGAAGGACTCCTTACATATTGCGTCGGCACTGCATAAATGCATGTTATTCATGCAGCGCATTCGTTGAGCTTCACCCTCCGTTTTCAGTTCTCTCTCCCTCTCTCTTTTTCTCTCTCTTCCTACGTATTTGCTCTTTCTCTCTCGTTCTCTCTCTCTCTCTCTCTCTCTCACACACACTCTTTCTCTCTCTGTCATTCCCTCTGCTTTAGTCGCACGCCTGCCAGTTACGTAAGCACCGATGTACAATTCATTAGTTATGTAACGTCCAGTACCTACGTATACATTCGTCGCAGTAAGAAAACTTGAATACCGCCCTTTCACTTGCAGGCAGGCGGACAAACCACGACCTGCACTTAAGCGATTGAACGCACCCATTGTGGCTTTTTCGAGCGAAACGGGACCCGCTGTACCGCGAAACGTATCTCGCAAGTCCATTTTGCAGAAGAAGCACTGGCGCGTAATCGTCGTTAAATTTGAGTGAATTCGGTGAGTATGCTGATAAGAAAGAGATTATAAAATACGCATCGTTGAAAACCAACAATTATCTATCTGCACTTTTTATTGGTTAAAATCTACCTCATATATTTAAAAGAAGAATTCTTTTAATTCGGTGAATTATCACCGGCGAAGTAAATGTGTTATTTGATTCATATATTTAAAGTTAAATTTAAAATCTCGTTGTTTCATCATAGACGGTGACGTCTACAATATTTCTCTCCGTTTTTAATCTTTTAAATGATTTTTTGATTCCCGCGTTGTGATCATTACGGCATTAAAAACGTAGATAAAATATACAGCATGAAAATACATTATATTTCGCTTTCAATCTCGCAACGCGGCGCTTTAAAGCTACATATTACAAGCGGTCTCCGTACTATTACACACTTTGATTAATCCCCTGTGACGTTTATACAAATCAAATGGAATTCGAAACATCAGTATTACGCTAAATACATTTCCTTCGTAATGGATGTTTCATTTACGACGTACTTACGTGATGTATTATACAAATTAAATACAGTATTTTGTTACATTACCAGCGCGATAAATTACGCTACTTACGCATGATTAATAGCCGCATATTTCACGAAGTTTATCTCCCCGCAATCTTCTTGCCAAATAAAAAGGAGGAACCTTAAAGCAAAATACATCAGCATCGATAACGTGTGATTAGCGTGAATATCAATGAGCAGCCGAGCGGAAATCAAGCCGAGGCGAACCTTCATCGTTCGCCGGATGCGGTTTGATGAATCTTGTTCATTCCTCAACATCAACGTCATGTTTTCAGTACCTTCCCGGTATAGCTTTAGATCTCAATCATGCGGTAATCAAAATCCAAACATTTTCACGAGCGATAGGACGCGGTGAAATATTATTCGTATAAATCAGTCGGCGCCTCGCAGTCGAAACAAACTTCTTTGGAGACTTTGGTAATCGTTAAGAAAAATTCGTTGCGCTCAGCGCATCACGCACACGATGCCATTAACAGAAATGTGAAATTTCATACATTGGTAATTCTATGGAATATTTTACATATGAATGATTTCATGAAACATGATATTGTCAACATGTTGAAAGTCAATCATATTTTATTCTGCATTATTTAATTCGCAACCTGCAGCAAATTATCTGTCAAAGCGTCTGTCAAATGACTATTACAACGCGATACCAAATCATTGGAAATAAATAAACAATTAGTCACGCAAGCGTAATAAATGAATGCTCTCAGCACTGTCGCTCAGTACCGCCGTTGCGGTTGGTTGTATCGGCTGCTCCACCCCCGCTCCAATTTCTCCCTGAGGCTGTATCATTTTGATTGCATCAAGGATACTCACTCATGCGAATTCCGCAATTAATTATGATCTCGCGTGCGCGCACTAAGTAACACGAGAAACAGCTTCGAGGAATATCTTGAGCACAACGCGATAGAGCGAAACGTTGAAATTTTACCGGCATAACGCATTACGTGCCGACAATCCTACGTATCTCTCTCCGATCTCTCTCCTTCTCCTCCCCTTTCGCTCCCTTGCACACGGATGGATGGCATTTCACGAGCGAGATCAAATTAGATATTGGTACGGCTGTATAGGCGTGTCATTGCGAATTCGAACTCGGCAAACGAGATATCGAGGATTGCCCGGAGAATCGGCGCGGATGGGAGTTTAGGATAGCCGCGTGATCCTTAGGGCAAGCACGAGGAGAAATGAAGGCAGGCAGCTATGAAGAGGGAGACCAAAGTCGCACCCGACGAGAGGGTGCTCGGCTCTGGAAAATGACCTGTCACTCGCGACACGTTCTTTCTCTTCTTTTCTGCTCTAGTCCTGTCTTTTTTTTTCTTATTTTTTCTTTCTTATCTCTTACTGCCACTACACTCTGCTAAACTAGCATCTCTATAGCTTTTATTCAAATCTTCAATAGGCCGACAATTATTTTAATCGCTTATTTTTACTTTAGCAAGAAAAAAACGTTTAAAAAAATAATCATACACAACAATATATTCGTTCTTTCCTTATATGCAGATTTATTCTTCAATTTAATGTACTTCTATTATTATACTTTACATATAAATGCACTAAAAATGTAGTAAATGTTAAATAAATATTTCTATATGTTTTTCTTTATATTTCTTATATAGCGTTTTATTCCTTAACTCTGTAGCCATACTTACCCCACAACACGTATACATATCTATTATAGTAATATAGAAATAATCTTTCAGGATACGTATTATTCAAAATATACAATTCCATCAGTCTTACATAGGTTTATTGTCCACACAATAATCACATCATTTATGTTATTATCATACAGCATTTTCTCGATTCTTTAATGGTATAAAATTACATACGGCGACTCCTCTTCCTCCGGTAGGGAAAATTATAGATATATATTATTCAATTACACAATTTTCTTTGTGCTTTTTTCCCCATCCGTTATATATACCCATGATAATATACAAAAACAGTAATTTTCCCTCCCCAAATAGGAGTGTTTTACTAGTAAATAATCAGACCACGTTTCAGTTCACCCAGTAATTTTACAAATTACATGCTCTTGTAATGGCGCGTGGAAGAATATTTGGAATTCAGTAATGAATTGCGTACAAAGCGCGGTTTTCTTTAAACATCTTAGAAGACGTTCTGTTCCATTCATTCATTCAATATTCACTCAAAGTCCCTTAGACTGTGCTTCCGTCCTTTCCATCCCCATCTCGATTTGTCCCCAATCCCACGGTATCACGGCGTCCATCGGCGGCATCAGTGACGGGCAAGAAGCAATGGCCCTGTGATGGTGGGCAATTTAAATATCTCGTCGGAAAAAAGATTATTATTCGAGGTGAAGTTGACAGCTACATCATATTCCAATATCGAACTCAAGGGGGTCGAGATGCGACGTCGTACTTACGAAGTACTTTCGTCGCACCGTATATTCATCCCTCTTCCTGGTGTAGGCTAATATTGATGGCTCTAAGTGAAATACATTAAAGTTTTTGAATTTCATTAGGAGTCCCCCGTGCGAAGCCGTACTTTGATGGCGGATGACATTTATGGAGAATCACGCGTCACCGCGAAATCGAATAACAGCACGAATGACACGCTTCGTCAGGTGTCAAATGATTATGTTTTCTGTTCGTCCGATTCGCTAATGCGACGCGTACAGGCCCGAATCGGCAATCGAAGGTGCAAATAGACTTAAATAAATTGAGCAAATCGTACCATGCGTTGCAAACACGTATGATCAGTTTCATCCATTTATTTCCGAAAATTTTTCCGTTCGCCTATTTTTGTTCTCAAAGATATAAAACATACAATCATTATTTTTGCACGTCTCAATTATTTATAAACCCAATGCAGATTAAAAATCATCGTAATACGCACGCGAGCAAGGTTTTAACGGCCTGGAGGCGTAATACAAATAGCCGTGCAGTGCAGTCACGTACGTCACGCGTCTGGAAAGTAATTTAAAACTTGGTAGTGTTATCGCGCAACGCGCCTCACCAGACGATGTTTGACTTGAGAGCTTACGGTTAAGTCTCGGTATGTAATAACACGCATGCACGTTGCCGCTCAAAGTTTGTAACGAGCGCGACGTACGTAGGGCTCATACTCCTTTGGCCTCGGTACTTGCTTCCGCACCGTCATCTATGTACACCTCTACCTTCCTTCTACCTTCTTCTTTCTTGGCGAGCACACTACTGTATTGCGAAATCGACCCTTTCGCGTTCTCACATCCCCCAACTCTACTCTACCCCCCTCACTCCACCCCTTGCGACGGAGGTGGATACTGCGAGAAAACTTTGGTGGCGCGTTCAACTTGACGCAATATCTGTGCGGGCTCGTATAACGTAAACAACGTGTCAGTATCCGTTGCGACATGTATATGGTGGCTTCCCCTTAAACCACACCGCTGTATATTCACGCACGAAATTTACGTTAACGAAAAGCTACACGAACTACGCATCAGACTTTGTGAGATTTTTTTACAAACAAAGTTATGTCCATTATTATCTCCGGATTGAGATCGCGGAATAACATACGAATAATTCGATCAAATAATTCAAGTAACGTAAAGCCATTTGATATATTAACCTTTTATTAATAATATCTCGTGTATTTTTTGCGTGCTTAACTAACGCACCTATGTACCTAACGATTAATTTACTATTATCACTTTATGCCAAATTTTTTATAAAGAATGCCAAGTAAAATTCCGCGATTGTTATATTATAATAATTTAAATTTAAACATGTAATATTTTCATACTGTATTATTTCAAGTGACAGAAATCAATTTTTGGAGCGAAATTTATTGTACTTTTGTAAATAATCGCGATATCTCGCAAACTAGATATCTGAGATAAGGGATTTTAAAAGCGCTAGAATCTTATCTTTCGAACGTAATTCGTAAGATCACCATTCGCTGCGATTTTTCTGAGCAAAGATATTGACTCGTGATTTCGATAAAAATGACTTTAAGGAGTAAAATTTAGAGACGAAATCAATTTTATTTTCGTAATTAATCGACGGTATTTCGCAAATTAGTTGAGCGAGGTAAGCAAACTTGCATTTATTAGAAGAGTTAGAATTTTAGCTTTCGAACGAGACCAAAATCATCTCGCTACAATTTTTTGTGCGAAGATATTGATGCCGTGATCTCGATTTAGGGTCGGAATTAATCAGCGCGCACGTGCGTTCGTTGGCGGCATATCGCATTTCAAAGCACTTGTATTACACGTGTTTTCACACGTGTTTTTTTCTTGTTACCTGTCACCTAACGTGTAAACTTACAAGCAAAAAATGCACGCGGCGTTCTTTCATGTATGTTGTGCGCGTGCCGAATTTTTGTTCCGCAAAAAATAGACGTAGAAATGTACAACAAAAACTGATCTTCGTTTTGCGTCTCGCAGATATCTATGTCGAATACATACGTTCTTATCACGACACGTATATGTATAAAATAACATATCATTCCGATTTCAAATTTACATCGTGTTGGTGAAGATAAAAATGTTGCAAAGAAAAATATTTTTGGGAAAAAAAATTCATTACAAAAAGTAAGAATTTTCAATTCGGTCTTCCACGGATTTTTCCTAACAGTATATTCTGATAGATCATGGCATCCTTTCTTTGTAAACTTTTTGAATTTTTGCAATATCTTCAAAATTGAAGAAAATATAGTACACGAAAATGTGCTGTGACGTCATAGGGACATTGCGGCATCTTTTGAAGTTGACGGCATCAAAGAAACTTTAGCAAGCTATAACTTTCTCAAATTTAGGTTTTTTTTTAAATTCAAAAAGTATTAAAAATTGGCTTAGATTCTCTACCCAATTATGGATACCGCTTAATAAAAGAAATTTACTGGAAGACCGAATTGTCTATATTTCTCTTTATATTTCTCTTTTTCTTATGTCAATCAATAAACTATAAATCTACAATTACGAAAATTTATACATCGTGTTTCTTGTTTGCGACATTATTATCTCGACAATTACTCGCGAGCCATAGTCGGAAGCAATTTAATTAAGCAAGCGTATGTTAGTTATACTTATATATGGTGTAATTCTATGAAAATAAAGTGTAGACTTAAGATTAAAGATTATGGTCTTTATCTAGTTGTAGGTAGGTACTCGTGATATAGTATTTAGTTCAAGATAAAGTTCTCAATTTTAACAACTAATTATTCGAAACCTGTCATACGCCTAGACGTTTTCACAGAGTAAAAATCTACTCTAAATTGTCTAAAAAATTTGTCGTTAAATTTTCAAAGTAATGAATATGCGAAGAATTTAAATAATTTTTTAAATAAATAAACATCATTAAGATTTCATTTTATTTACTTGCTTCATAAAGTTGTTCATTAAATATTCATCCGCCTAGGCAAACAATTGAACATTTTTGATAATTATCAAACTGCACAACGCGGGAAGTAATCGTTTGTAGCTGCCGTAAGATGTGCAATGACAATTTAGATTGTCTACGAAAAGACCCTGCCAGCACTTGAGGGTCCGCGTGGCTTTTCATTTCCCTCCGATGTAATGCCTGGTGATAAAGAGACGTTAATAGGAGTAAGTCTACGTTCAGTTCTCGCCCTTTGTCTAATAAAACGGCAATCACGCACCGTAATGTTCCTTTCACTTGCATTCGCAAATACTCGCGCCGGAGAATTTTCCCCCGCTCTTGACACCATGGCTTTGCCGGAGCTTAACAAAAGCTGTTCATTCCTCATTCCAGATTCTTTTTCCACGTAAACATGGCTTGCAAAGAAAGTTGTAGACTCGCAAACTTCGAAAACTGTAATGCTCGTGTAATAATTTCTAATTTTATTTTAATAAATTTTCGTAATTGTAGATTTATAGTTTATTGATTGACATAAGAAAAAGAGAAATACAAAGAGAAATATAGACAATTAAAAATTCTTACTTCCTGCAATGGATTTTCTTCCTAAAAATATTTTTCTTTGCAACATTTATATCTCTATCAACAAATGTTCGAGCAGATACGCTATGCATGTAGCCGAAGCCGAATATGAAATCAATCGATGCAAAGTTGCCATGCAAAAGGATTTCAAGACGCTCCACGAGGTGCGAAATGCCAGCCGGTGTCGCCCTTAGAGATCTCGCGGCCGACTGGTATGTCAGGGCAGATCGATACATTCTTGCATGTCTCACACCGAAATCGCACAACTCGCCTTTGCCGCTCGCTAGATTCACATCGTTTGCGACAGCTTCGCAAATACGCGCGCGTATGTACCTTCGCAATAAATTCTTAACCGTAATATAAACAGACTTTTGATTTCACGCCAAGTGTCAGTCGGAAGGCAGATATGGTTTTCAAATGGATTTACCGGAAATGCATACCCGTGCGTAAAAAGCCGCCCGCCCGCTTTACCTCGAGCTTACAGCTGAACGATTTATGTAAAGATTGAAAAAAATTTGATTACCAACGTCGGAAGATTTACTTTTACTGTCTACTTCCAATAAATTGTTTATTTATCAATATTAAATTAGTGAGACGATTTGTAATTATATATATGAATAATTTTTTTATTACTATCGCGTGCATTTTTTTGAGGATATTATTGAAACTTAGAATACCGTTCATTAATTGTATTAGGCATTAAGTATTTCGTGCACGTTAAGCCGTCGAGTTTGCAATGCTTTAATTATGCTCCGTATCCTGTAATCCATGCTTAATATCGGACGTCGGGGCGCAGAAGTTTAATAATCATGAAATCTCGTTCAACACCGTGGCTGTGTTTTCCTGCTTACCCAAGTATTAAGGCGTAACGTCTTCTGGAAGTAATATTACAGGCTGAAAACTTCACGACAGCCTGAAAATTACTTCACGGAGATGTGACTCGCAGGTTACAGCAAATAAAATTGCGTCCTAAGCGAGACGTGATCTATCCTTGAGAGAGAGGGGGGGTTGGCTGGGGGTGAAAGAGAGAAAGAGAAATTGCGGGCGCGCGCGTGTGTGTATGACGAATAAACCAATACACAACCATATATTCAGGTAGCATTATCGCGCGTCCGTAGTTCATATTGGCGCGCTTCTTGCCCGAAGGGTATAGCTGTAAGAACTTGGTATCTAATGTGTATCGCCGCTGGTGAAGCTCGCCGCAAGCTCCTACAACCGGAGTTACCCCTCGCTCGTCTTCATGCCCCGTTTCCGTTCCTCACTGTCTCCCTTCCTCTTCCGATCACCCGTTCCATTCTGCGCGCTTTATGGCTGTTCACCCAGAATCTATAGGTCGGCAGGAATATACCCCGGCTAATCCTAATTGTTGGGAAACTTTTCAAATACCTCTCGATGTGTGCTTTGAGTTTAAGTACCGCAGGGCTTTCGAACTGGGGCGAGTTATCCAACCCCGGGCAAGTACATCGAGAACAAGTCTCACGTTATTAAATCGTGTAAGTTTCGCCAGTGCTTTTGCCGACTTCTTATCACGATTCACGCGGAAAATCCCGATTTTTCGGCAATTTTTTGTTTTGTCCTACCGCAATAACACCGTCGCAATCAATACGTTAATTTTCCTGCCGTTAATTGACTTAAATCAAAGTGGTTTTGGGACTGAGCTACGATCAAATAAAAGAGGGAAATAAAGATTGGATTTAACCGCAGGCAGCAGGTCGTATAATGAAAGCTTATAATTTATTGACCGTAAAGTCTTAACTCATTTACCTCATCTACCTAACATTTTATTAACAGCTGCACTTTACGCTCGCCGCTTTAATCACTGTTCTCCACAGACTACGATATTCTTGAAACGATAACTATATTTCTATATCGATTAACGATCAATACGACCGGATAAAGAGAGATTTGCCAAGTTAAGTGAAAGGAGGAACCAATTTGGAAGGGATCTCCCAGTCATCTGACATCTGTGGTTCGTTTTCATTCGATTGTTGTTCGCCCCGTTCGCTCTTCCTATTCTATTCGGCCTTTTCATCGCTCGGCCGAATTGTACGTCATGAAACGAAATTTCCGGCAAGAGAATCGGATGAGGAGTGAGAGGTAGAGATAGAAAGGGACCGGTGGAAAGGGAGTGGAAACAGAGGAACTTCATACATGATTTCCCTCGAGTCCCTGAAGTGAAGCATTTCGGGCAATGCGCGCTCGTACGAGCACGCGACCACTGGCTCGCGGCGTGGTATCTCGCTGACAAAGTTGCCCAATCATGCGTGCATTATGAGATTCGTGGACCAGAAGGATACCAGCGAGTGGAAAAAGTAGAACGCTGGCCAGACAAGGCGGCCGATTACACCTATCCGTCGTGAAAGAGCGCGCCGTCGAGTATTTTCTTGTTCGGAGATTAAATTTTTGTCGTGTAACGCGACCATAACAGAATGTATAGAATTCCCGGTTGCAATTAAACGCGGTAAGCGTTAGTCTAATTACGTTGGCCAAAATTAATTAAACAACGATATCTACAATGGAAATTCTATATATTAGATGTGATTTAATTCCCAGAGGTCGATTACACTGATTCAAATTAATAATCAGTCTTCTGATGTATTTTTGCTACAATCTCGATTTGATCATGTCATTCGTCGATCCTGCCAATAAATTCGAATATGAATGCATATCATAAATGTTGGTATCAATTTTCATGGCAAAATAATATAGCAATTGCGAATAAATGTTCATATAAATAAGCGGATATATTAAAAACGCAATCACACGCTTTGCTGATAATTTTGCATTTTAATAAAATTTATTTTCAAGAATTTTTACAAGGCTTCTGATTTCTCGCAATAAATCCTTCATCGCATTTCTTCCGAAGTGAGTCGTCAGGAATATATGAATTTGAAAACCTGCGCTACATTATAATTATTCATTCGGGTTCTCGACTCAATATATCACAAATTGGCGAAATAAACTTTAATAATTCGCGCAATTGGATGTTAATTTCCGATCGGATAAATTCACTGCCACCTCCGCTCGTTCATCGTCGCGATTGTATGCAATAACAAAAGCACGCCGCCGCGCCGCGTCCATAGGCGCCGTCTCCGCTTATCTTTAGATTTAACGGGGTTTCCAATCGTGTCCTTGGGGATCGCGCAAACGACAATGCGTGACGAACGTATTGTCGCAGCGCGAATCTCTCGTTCGTACCCCTGTACCCTCCGATTCCATCAATCACGACCTCGCTTCACGCGTACCCTATAGCTCAGGAACTCGCAACAGTGCACGCCGAATCGCGCGCGTGCGCGGGCGCAACGTGTGGGAAGCGCTCACGCGGATCTGCTGTATATGGATGCTGCGTTGGCAAACGGACGGGACGGAGCGATTAGATGTTCGATCTGTATCAATATTTACCCCGCTTCGCTGCGGCGCGCCTTGCGCGAAATGGAAGCCAGACTTCCTTCATCCCCGACGTGTTTGCCCGTGCCGTGGAGCAGATACGCCGGATTCCCCGGGGAGGACGTGCCGCTAGTCCTACGGACAGGCTTACCCTTCGAGCTACAAACCGTTTCCTTTCCCGCGTCTTCTTTACCCCCTCCTTTCTCTCTCTCTCTCTCGCTTCGCGTTCGCTTTACCCGTTACCCTCATATAGCCAAGTCGTCTTACCCCGAGCCCGGGTGCTCGCACCGGCACGATCGATCGGCCGGCATAATAAGAAGAGTAAACGGCAGGAGATATTGTATGCAAGATCAACCGGCGAGCTGCACTTGAGCGGATGCGGCGCGGCGCGGTCTTTTGCATTCCCTCGCTTTCTCGTGATCTCCCGAAATATTTTAAGAAATCGCGGTAAGTGGAATGCGATTCGATAAATGTTCGAGATAGTGTTCTTTATTGATGGTTTCATTACACATCGATTGGCAGAGATAGCTTAATCTTAAAAATAAGCGATACCTCGGAACTTTGCAATTGCAAGCGATTCTTGTCAGATTGGAATAAACCACTTTTCACTACGATTTGGTTGAGTACGCAATCATCTTTGGCGAGTGCGCGATATAACGAGCGATGATGAAATCCAGGACGATAGAGAAACGGCAGTAAAATAATGATACTCTGGACCGCGGTTCTAATGGGAATTTGTTGGCCCCGGTCTCGCAAGAAAGATTCCGGAAAGTATTTCACTTAAGTTACCGCGCTGCGCGTGAACGCGAAACAAAATCATCTGCGATAACTTCCACTTTAACTTTGCGGAATTCAAGGTTCTGACAGTTACTTCCATTTTAACTTCGCCCACTTCATCAATCATCCTAACGCAGTTTTTCCTCTGCAGTCTAGCAATAACTCCCAGTTTTGTTCCATTAGCTCACTCGATCGGATTCTTATCTCAGGAATACTCTACATGTTATAACATGTACATATATCGATGACGAATGATACGCGCGCACATTCCTATCTCGCTTCCTTCGGAAGCACCATTAATCAATTTCAACGGCTGACTGCAACGTGTCTCGATTACGATCGCCGTTACACTCGCTTCTTCTATCTCGTATTCCAAAAATCAAAAAGCACGTTTTAAATATTTACAAATTCGATCGTCGCGGTTAATTTTTGTGCCGAAAAAATACTATTGCTATACCGTAAACGTTCTCCGCCCATCGAGATATCCACGCTCGCAGCTCCGGCAATGAAGCAAGATTGCGATCTGTACGCAATGCAGGGCGATGTCGGATAATAGACAAGTGAGAAGAGAGAATGCACGACGGCGCGGGAAAAGAGGCGAGTGTGTTCTATGGTGGAGTTGGCACAACGAAAGGCAACGCTATGCGGAGCGTGGCGCGGAATGCGGCTCGGTCGCGACACGGATAAAGGCACGGGGACGGAAGATCGAGAGAGCGAAGGACGAGAGAGGATGGCGCAGGGTGAACCGACGGAAAAAAATACTCCCGCCAACAAGTCTCAAACCCTAGTCTCACACCCGCGTACCGCGTGCGGCACCGGCAATTTTTCAATGGCTCCGGCCGAGCTTGAATTCTCGTTAATTTTTACTTTCTCTCGCCGTCCGCCACGGGGATCCGCCATTGTCCGCACGGCTTCGCTCGGAACCCCTACAACGATAACAGAGAAAATGCAGCGGAGCGAGCCTGAGGTATATCTACCTACCAACCTACCTACCAACCAACCAACCAACCTAACGGCGCGAAGCTGTCGATAGCAACACTCTCCAATAAAGCGGATCCCTCCCTACCATGCGGAACAATCGTTGCTTGAGAGCGCACCCGCACAGCCGTCGTCGCGCTGGTTGTTCCACTGTTTTGCGGTTCCCTATATGTATGTACGTACGAGTCCGCCTGTTCTCGGACAGTAACGCAATTTCGGTATTTGACATACGAGCGATGACAGAAAAAAAAGGATACACGGAATCTTGAGATCTCAGCTACCGCGTATCATAAAAATCGCGTCGCAATACTCGAAACGCAACAACCATTGCAAATTTGCTCTGGCAATAAATCACAAATGATTGCCTATGCCACAGCCGCATTGCATGAATTAATGTATTTGATAGCACTTTCTGTTACGTTAAAATCAAGTCGGGATGTCTTTGCGGGTGAGAAGTCGATTGAAAGGGTGCGATGTTATCGGATTCCGTGCGTTCCGTATATGCAGAGGCATTGATCGCTGCTGCTGACCGCACAATCACGCTATCCTCTCCAACTCTTCTTCATCCTCGTCGTCGACGCGTCCTCGTGCCGTGACAGCGATCGACAGATCTCACGTCGAGGCCAGATCTCGTTGCATGTTTCATTACGTCCGACTGTTTTCAATTATTTTCTTTTTACAATACAACAGATCTCTTCTCGACTTTAATTGTATAATAAAATGACAAAAGAGTAATTAAGCTAATAAATCGCAGCAAAAGCTGATAAAATTTTTTATTCCTGCCTGAGGAGCAATGTTATAAATCTCCTATTTAAATAATTCTTTGAGGCAGCTATTTAAAAATATTTGTCTGAAGTTAGTTTATTTTTTATCATTTAAATTCTTTCCCATAAAGAAAAATAGTAATAATAATAAATTACTTGTATTAATATTTAGATGTGCACGAAATATATATCAATCTGTTAATGAATTGATCATTTTATTTTATGCAATAAGCGTAAGTTTGCCATATACAAATATTAGAGGAATTAAGGAAGGTTTAATGAATACACAATAGAGAATTTACATAGATAGGCATCGTCGCGCCTTTTTTTTTTTAATTCTGCCGTCCTGTTCTGCGTGACGGATAAAAGGTAGACGCGGTTGTCACGTGGCGGATCAGATCACGTTCGTCAGACCACAGTTGCAGCTTGTGCACGCGCGCACGAAGAAAGCAAGAAAAAAATTAAACATGCAGAATGTTACGTAGTTAAGCGCACCTGTGACCATGTAGAGAGAGTTACGTCATTCAGTTCCTTGAGTTCGCGCGAAACTTCTGCCAAAACCAACTAGTTTATACGAAATTATGTTTACTTATGCGCATCGCTAAAACTACTCGCCGAACTTGCTACACGGGGAAATCCCCGCGGTTCGATCGGTTCGCATAGGAAATTCTTTGTTTCGTAACTAACATTTCTCGAATACATCGATGAAATAGCAGTAATTTTCACATTTTGTACCCTTCCGTTGCTGCCCCCGATGATAGATTTCTGTTGTTTGCTCGCAAGTTAGCGACACGGACATGGCTTTTGCGAGTCGTGCACGAGATCTTGAATCGAGTCATCGCTCTCGACATACACGACGAAAGTCGGATTCGGCGCCAATATGTTAACCAATATTCCGAGCTTTCGGCACGAGCAGGATTTAAACCCCGGCGGCTCGCGTATGGAAATTTATGAGACTATTTCGCATGTAAGCACTAACCAGGTGTGGCTACACATAAATTCCGCATCCTCCCGCGTATATTTCAGACCCATCGCCCTCTTCTCCTTCGTTGGCTCGGCTGGCGCGGGCCAACTTGCCAGAAGTTACCTGTGCCTAGAATCCCTTTCAACCTCCTCCTTCCCGTTTCCCTCTCCCTTCTCATCCACAGACGCTCCCGCCTTTCCCTGCTCCATGACTTCCACCTTTTTTCCTTCCTTATTCGCCTTACACCTGGCATGCACGCTATAGCCCGACCTTCTCTCTTATTCTTCGCTCTTGAGATCGTATACCTAAATCACCCCCGACTACCCACCAGCACGAAGGCGCCCTTCTAATTGCTCTACGCTACGTTTAAATTACTTAACCCCCACCCCTCAAATTAGTTTCGGATAGTCGAAAAGAATGACGCATTCGTCGGCGAGCTTGTAGAACGCGGAAGAATCCTGCCGGGAATGCTAATTTAAGTCAGACCCCATTTGCGCATCGAGAAATCGCTTCACCCCTTCTTACAACTGTCTTCCTTACTTGGGAAGTATCTTTCGATTTGTCAATATCTTTCTTCGCTCTTTCGAGAACATGAGAAGTCCTAATATGCCATTGCTATAGCGATAAGTAATATTTAATCAAAATAAGATTTATATTTTTCTTATAATATATGTACCTACGCACATTGCATATTAATTTTATACTTGGCATGTTTATTCGCTTCACTTTAGTAAACAGTAACAACAATTTGCCTGTTTGGTGAATTCAACGATGTTCGGTCTTTTGTTGATAACTGAATATCGTACGCACTACATAGTTAATTTATAGCGTATCTTTATCTCAATGCGGGAGAAAGGAAAATTTAAACGCGCGAATAAAGGGACATTGAAAATGTTAATCAAATTGCGATCTTCTGATATACCGTAAGGGTGCTTTCAGACGTTCTCATTTTGAACAAAGCTAGCTGATGTACCCTCCGGCTACAACGAATCACGTTCGCAATTAAAGGCGAAACCACGGCGGAAACTCATGAAGGCCGGGACGGAAACGTATCTCATGTACGTTCGCCCTCGATGCAACGACACGAGATATACTCACGAAGCGTCCTTTTAAATACGTGACCTGTAAATAATTATATGAAGGAACACACAAAGCACGCGTTGCAACTGAAAGAGTCGGCCGCGAGTCGATCGCGTCTTGAACTTGTGTGCCAAGTATCTGCACACATACGTAAAATTCTTGTCGTTTCTTTCTTGTTCGCTATTTACCGTCTCTATCGAAGACCGCTTTTCTTCTTACCCTGTATTTTCCGTGATTAAAATTTCTTTGAGAAAATGTTGGTCGAAAGGTGTCTCTGAAGTTACGTGCGAAAATAATACAAGAAAATACCAAGAATACAAATAGGTACTCTAGTTTGCCCGCAAACGTAAAATAAATATGTAAATTTTAAAGATAGTACGTTCCGGTGTGGATCGAGATAAACTGATATTTGGACAGCAGAATAGTCGTATAATTGCGGAGCGTCGATTCGATAAACTCCCACTGATAACGTCGTGCCGGAAAGGAAGGGTGAGATTTGTTCGGAGAAATAATAAAAAGGTCCTCGTAATAAAACGGCATTACAGAAGCTGCTATTATTTTTAACTACTTCGCTACAATCGCATTCGCGCTAGTTCCCCGTTTTCGCAGTTGGCTTACACTTCTGCAAGAACGATCCCCCGATCGCCTCTGTGCTCCGATTGCGGTTTTAATTTTCATAAAATTCGATATCCGCTCGTTTTGCGCACGTATCATTTCTATTGATGCCATACGCGGCTACTGTGAAACGAAGGGCTCTCGGCGCACACGTGAAGCTGGAGAACCGCAATCTGATTGTAAAGCTATTGTACCATTTCGGAAATCAAATCCGTTTCTCGCGGTCACCATCGATGACGACCAATCATTCTGATTGACCAGAATCGATTAGACGCCCTTGATGGCAGTGTCCCGATTTGGGATCTACACCTGTGTATCCGCAAACAATTATCTTCGAATATCGCGAGCAATTATCTCATTCTATCAACGACACGGTTTTTTACATTTCTTGTTCCTTGTATATCGATGTTTCTGGTGTTATGACAAGCGAATAAACGTTTTCCAGTGTAATCGGGATTTGTGTATAAGCCTTATACACAAATGTTGAGATACGGGGATGCGAAGCAAACGTCAGGGACGGGTTCTTTGAAAATGTCAAAAATAACGCGATCGCACCTCGTATATATTTTCACGATATCGCTTTCAAACGGATGCCGGCTGCACGCGTTTGCCGAGATGCTATAGCAGAACGCACATGGAAGAGACGAAACCGCGCCGAGGAATATCCACGCGCTTAGTTTTGACAGAGAATTCGTGCTCTCGTGAAACGTTTTCGTAGATCTGAAAATTGAAGTTTCCGCAAGCTCTCTTTTTCTCTCGGACCGTAATCGCGCCTCCTCGAAACGCTTTCAACTCTCGTCTTCCGTCTTCTTTTTCCTTACACCGTCTCGGTGCACCTACGGCGGAAAAACCAATTCCGGATAAAGATATCCCGACGAAGAGACAACGCGTCTTTCAGCCCGTCATGGTGCAAGGTCGTCGTCGTTGTCGTCTGTCGTGACGACAACGCGGCGCGAAGTAACGAGGCGCTACGCGACGCGCTCTTTTCGCGACATTTCGCGGCAAGCCATACATATATACATATACATATGTATATTCGGCAGGAATTTATTTTATTTACCGGAACGGTACCCTGCAAGCCGTCCGGGACACCCCCTCTCAGCATACTGTCTGTTTCGGCGAGACGCGCGAGCTGGAAATAAAGATTGGGGGAAGGCTAACGCGCGACGAGCAGAGACGGAATCACCCCCTCTCTTGGGACCGGAGGCGTCTCATTAGGCGCGATTCAGTGTACCACACTCCGGCAGATCCCTGCCTTCCAGATTGTTCCATTTTCCTTCATACATATTTAAATTATTGAAATTGTGCGACATTACCATATTCCATTGATTTATCGATGCCTCTCCGCGGTTTTCTCGTCCCCCTCATTCCCCCTTGCCCCCTCCGCCTCTTGCTTCGCCTCTGCCTTCTCTACATCCCTCTCGCTCCTTACCCTTTATTCGCAACTGCTTTCTAACGCTAGGCAGTTCTATTTTTAGCCAACCAAAGCACGATAAAAATAAGAAGGGAAAAGCCTTGAAGTCCATCCACAATGGACCTACTTCTTTTGCTTTCGTTTTATCAATAAATATAAATGGTTAGACAATAAGGTAAAATTGACATTAGGGTAAAATTGACGCGTTACAAGAATGAAAGCATTTATTAATGATTAACGCATTTTTCATTAAATATATTAGTTGGAATATATTTTTTATGATATAAAATATTTCTTTCTTTTGTTTAAACGCTTGTGACATATTAAAAGAATCTGAGTGTCGCTTTTTACATAATAATATATATATTTAATTTACATAATAATAATATATATATTTAATTTACATAATAATATATATATTTAACTCTAGAAAAATGTAGAAAGATCAAATGTAAACTTATAATTTTTTTACAAAAATTATTTAGGAAGAAGGAAATGGGAGAAATAAAGAAACACTTAATTAATTAATTAAAACCAACTAACCTAACTAATAAACAATTTTTTTCGTGTAAAATACATATTTTATGATAAATATTTTCTTCCTATTTTTTTTTACGAATATCATGAAGAGAAAATTAGACAAAAGTTTTATATTTTAAAACCATGTTAGTGTAACGTATTTTTACTTCTTTCTTTTCTTATTTTTCACTCATTTATTTAACTCCAAAATTTATCGCGTTTCCTGAAAATTTGTATATAATGTACTCGACAAAAAGTAGAAGGGATAATAAAGTCTTCATCAGATTTGCCATCTTTGAAATATGAAACAATTTCTCTTTTGTCCTTTTACCAAGCATACTTTAACTAAAACATATTTTTTGTTTTATGTTCATATTTTGCTCACTTACGCCTGAGTTAAAATATTCCATACATTTCAAACAAACTTATGCAATTTGTAATTAATAGACTACGTAATAAAATATCAGAATATTAAAAAAAAGGATCAAACTGATCAATAATGCATCGACAATAATAAACTATTTTATGAGCTTCGTATGTATGCATCTTTGTACACAAGATATATCGTTAAACGATTATATACATATATTCCAATATTAATATACTTGACATCAATTTCTCGGCCACAAACAATTAGTGTTCTTTGTCCCCGAATATATTTCTCCTTTATCTTACCGAACAATTCATTTCGTGTCGTTCGCCAATTATACGGCCGCGCGTTTTAGAGCTCTAGTAACATTCGACTGTTTTGTTCTAATGACCATGGTATTCGGGAACCTCTTACGTGGCGTTTGAGCGAGGATTTACAACTTTACAACCTATAAAGCTTGTGCCCTGCGAAGTAGTACCGGTCAATCCCACTCCTGTCGGCGGTTCGAGGATCCGGTTGTGGACTCATCCCCCTGTTCCTTTCTGCTATCACCTTATTCCTCGTAATTCGGGCTCCCGTAGTTACGTCCTTCAAACCCTGGTCAAACCCGATCGAACGGACGGCCAAACAACTTTACACCTATTTTATGGTACCCGATATTGTATTTAGAATAGCGATAGTGCACGACACCGATCGACAATGCGAACGTTATAACCGCGCTGAGGAAATATTGCCCGCGCGATGGTAGGGGGTTACAAATGGCCAACAAAGTGTTTAAAAGATTACAAACGCTAAATGGTTTATAGGTTTTGCAATCCGCAGTTTACAGCAGAGAAATCGTGTATAATTTATTCTAGTACATTCTAAAAGAGATTCAGTACGTTATTTATGAACTCAGTGTTGTAATAAATGCAAGTGTATTCAGAGGCGACAACAGCATCGTTATTATTCACTACTGTTGTTGCATTTATTAAAATGATTTTTGCAACGTTGCTCACAAAGCAGGAAAAGTGTATATAGTAATAGCGCTTCCTATGATCGAATTGTCTTTAAAGTACATTGGTTAATATTTGCAAGATACTACCGGAATTATAATGGAAAACGAAGCTCTGTTCATCTTCGATCAAGTTTCGGAATTAATTACCGAGTCGCAATCTTTCTTCGAAGCATTCGTTATGCAAGCGCTTTAACGAGCTTCTACCCCTCCAGTTACTTTCAATCAGACGGATAGTCTTTCTTTTTATAACTGGTGACGGCTTATTCTTGTCCGCCAAAGATTCTTCGATCGCCACATAAGACACATTCGTTAAATCATTAAGTTGCATCTTTCTCTTTAATTATGTTACAACGCATAAAACATAATAAATTTAATTTTTCTGTTACTCCAGCAACAAATGCAACGTTTGATCGTATTAAAAGCAGAAAATAGAGAACGAATTCTTATGATGTAAAAGATATAAATATATACGAGTACATCGAAAGAATAATTCAAATTGCAACTTGTCTGTAGCGGTAAGAAGGGAGCTTCGTCTTTTTCCTTCGAGAGGTGAAAGTAGCATGTGGTATCGGACGCGTCTGTGTGAGACGTAGGGTTTAACTACGTTTCCAGACGTGCTCCAGGTGGCCGATACTCCATAGGTCGTTTGTCAGTATAGACTTTACTACACCAATAAAGCCAATGACGGGTCTCGCGTCGATCTGGATGCACAGTATCCTGCATTTTCTCCCTCCTATCCCACGTTCTACTGTTTCCGCTGCCCTGTCGGTCGCGTAATAGTGCGGCCGATCGTTCTGACATTCGTCACGATTTCGCCGTGCGGCTGTTCAAAATTAACGGCTTTAAAGATACTTGATAGATGCGGCCGCGAAATTGTGAACGCGTAAGTATACGATGATATGTTTGATGTAGCGAGGAATATCGAATTAATGACAAATATAAAAACTAGAATAGTAGAAAAGCATAAAAATTTCAGCAGGTAAAGGTAGATGTGTAATCTTTTTCATGCCGACAAATATATCTATGTATAATAAAAAAATATATATGTATTTTGTTTTTGTTAAAAGTAGCTACGTGTATGAAGGAACAAAGATGAGCATGATTTTTCCGTGCGTTACTTTAGCGTGCAAAAGTTTCGAGAGAAACAAAGTGCTGCTGAAATTTTTCAACCGCTATTACGACGCTGGCGAAGCTGGACGCGGCGATGAAATTCAAGCGAGCGTTTAGGTCGAAATTTACATTAGCAATCTACTAAGGATATTTCCGCCTCGCCTTTTAATATAATTTAACCCACGCTGCAGCGCAATGTTGAGAATTTCCTGCGTTGTTTGCGCTCGCAGGTTACCGCAGTGCGATTAAGGGTGAGATAAAGAATTTTTCGAGGCAATGCTTTATGACGCAAACAGCATGCCACAATGTTTTATTTGAAATTTAAAAACTTATACTTACATACTACATTCGTTTACGAAGACACCGAAGAAATTTGTATAATTAGAAATCAACATCGTAATGGGCAATGCACGAAAAGTGGATAGAAAAAAATATCTTGGTAACATTTCCACGCGCTTACAGTAATATTGGTGAGAAAGGTAAAATTGGAGATACTTGGGCTATTCCGCAACTTACACGGTTCAGATCTCACGGAGGTGTTGTAGCCTCCACCATTTACATGCGTATTACCTTCTTTTACACACGCGTTACCTACTTGTACCAAGCGCAGGTGTATCTTATGAGACACACAGACGTCCACGAGCACCGAAGTTTCCACTCGCGCAGCGTCATCGTTCCTAAATAGAGTATGCGGATTTCTTTCTCTTCGACTAGGCGCGTATTCAAGATACGCAGCTAATTCCAAAGCAGTGGACCCACCGAAATTTCCCTGCGAACTTGAACACGGCAACGTTTCCCAACAAATTCACGTCTTCCTTCCGCGGGCGAGAACAAAAAGAGCGCGCTTTCGGCTTAACGACGTTAACGAAAACGCGCGGAACTGTAACAAAACTGAATTCCAGGGCGAGCTATTCTCCGCAAGTTTGGGAAAAAAAACGACGACGGCCAACCAGTTTTATAACGGACTGTCGAGCTTTCTCGAAATTGATTTTTCTCTGCTGTTACAGCTGCTGGCGCTCGCGTACACCCCCTTCGCATGCACCCCCGTATTCCCACCGTTACTTTTATGTCATGGCCGCGCGCTGAATTTCCAGCAAGGGTTGTAAATCGAATAATCAAAACGTCAGAACCTTCCTACGTTGGAACACCGCGACCGTTTTGCGCGCGGGTTTTAGCCGATGAAAACGCGATTCTGCTGGCGAAAATAAGCGACGAGGGGTAGCATTCCTTGAGGGAAAAAAATAAAACACAAGAGAAAGAGAAAAAGGGTGAGAGAGAAAGATGTGAACGTCGTGGAAGAATATATGAACATTTTGCTTCCAACATTCGACGGAATCGCGCGATGCGATATCCGACGATGAGCGCATCCGAATAGTATAAATCATCCCGAGTAATGCGAGCCGTCTTCTGACCAACACACGGTGGAACGTGTCAGGATAAGAAAATACACGACCCCGCACCCCTCGCTAGGTGGATTCCTTACCTTTCTCTCTGGGAACGAGTTACCGTACTTACCCTTCGAGCAACCCTCACGTATCTCCCGCCGCCAAAAAGTATCGCGGTGTTTTATATTCAACGTAAAGTGCGAAATATCATAAATCTTTCTTTCGATTGTGAATTGTCGGGATAACTTAACATCCGGAGCGATCGCGCTACAAACCGCCCGGTTACTTTTTGCCTTCGCTTAGTTATCTGGACTTCCCACGAAAATACTATGTGTTTACGGGTCCCTGCAATTTTGCGATCCATCAAGAAGACGATCAGATCACACGTGTATTTCTTGTGCGTTAATATGCCTCGCTTGTTTATTTAAGTTTTTACTAAAAATATATACATAATTAACAATTAAAATTTGCTACATATAAAGAGATTAATAGTATAATAAATAATAAATAAAATAACGCGACAAGAATAAACCTTCATCTTAAAAAATCTTTATTGGATATGATAAGATTTAAGAGACTAGAAAACAGAATGAATTAACTTGCTGATTTTACTTTCTAATATTCTGTTTCCATAATTCTCTATCGTGAATCTATCGGTATTCATTCATATACTATAGTATTCACAAGATACTCGTGGCAAACCCCCAATCGACGTTTCTCGCAAATAGCGATTTGAGACTGAACAGGTTGAAGAAGTGGGGTGGTGAAAGAGCGCGCAGACGATGAAAACCGCGGCTAGCGCAATATCTATGGTGCACCGATAACTTACGCCCGCCTGTCGTTGTATGTACACGTGCATCACGTGACTTCTGCACGTCCTTCCTGGAGCAGATGCGCGAGGCTGTGCGAAGGGTGTACGGGAACATGTGTGTACACGCGGAGAAGCAACAAGAGCATGCACGTGGTTTCTCCGAAAAAGAGATAAAATTATTCGTCCAGAAATTTATGCTGTGAAAAACATTTTTCCTCATTTCTTCTTAAGCTCACCCCCCGTTTCCTTCATATGTGTTTTCTCATACTGTTTTCCTTTTTAGCAGTGGAAAGCGGGACTCCGATAAAATGCTCCGATGAAATTATGCCAAGCATGTGGCACTGATCACGTGCTTACAGATCTCGTGTGTGTGTGTGTGTGTGTAATAGTCTTGTTAATTAAATTCCCTATCCAATGAACAGCTGCCCAAAAAGGCGTGAAGCAATCGAAATTATGACTCTGATGTCTGTCCATTGGCGATTTCGATCTTCTGTTCCGCTGGCAACATTACATTCAACATCAAAGCGCGCTTGTCGGCGCCGGTCGCTGAGCATTTCACGTGCGGCATTTCAAACTTCAAATGGCCGAGAAATCCAATGCGAAAAGGGGATTTCGCCGGTAATCCGGAGAGGTGCGTCGGAAACAGGAACGAAAACCGATTTTACGAAACGGCCGGACAAAGGAAAAACGGCCACGCTGAAACTTCTTTATCTATCCAAGCCAATTTGTACGAATTTATTTCCGGCGATGTCATACGACGCGAGATGCACGAGGGGTGACGCAGCAACAGCTGTCCAGTTGCGCGCGCTCGGGCGAATCTGAGGCGAGGCGAGTGGCCCGGAATTGGAAGAAGCGCGACGCCGGAAATCCCGTCCGTGGCGAGGAGCACCGAGCAGCATCAGAACAGCCCCCCTTCTACTCTAGCAGGGGCTAGCCCATGGTTCCCCACGCTGGAACCGGCACGGCGTGCCGTTCGCCGAATCGCGCCGGATATCGGAATAGCAATAATAATCAATTGTCCATGTAAAAGCCTCGACAAGTTACATGATCGGGAAATAACTGAAATCAATTCGCCGGACGCGCTGGGCGGCCGGCGCGCGTCCAACTGCACGTAGTCAGGCGTGAGTCTGCGGAAGGGTAGGGAAAGGGGATAGACAGGGTGACCAGGGAGAGAGCCGATGGTGGGTTGCACGGTCGGTGCACTTCGGGTCGTAAAATGCATCTGCCCTCCCGCCCGCCACCAGCAATGACTTTTATTGCGTCACATCCCCCGCGAACCCCTTTTCACTTTCTTCTCTCTTTCTCTCTTTCTCTCCGATCTCGCGACTCGCCTCTTGCTCTTCTGGTACCTCTCTCCTGCGTCCTTCACGTTCTCGTCCCTCGTCCTCGTGTCACCCCGCGCCCGCCCGCCGGTTCGACGAAAAAACAACAACGCCAACTGATTTATAACCCTCGTATACTCGTTAAACTGATTCGATAGATTTTACTGCGCTTACGCCGATTTCTTCTCTCTGCCTCATTCTCCCTGTCTCTCCGCGTACCCGTCTCCGTCTTTCTCTTCGTCCTTCGCTTACATGCCACTTGCACGTCACTTTTATTTTAATTTCTAGTTTTTTTTTTAATTCTTTCTGCCTCCGTCCACTCAAGGTTTACAACCGGACTTGCATCATTCAGTCGAGTTTACACGTACCGTCGGCATTCCGCACGGAGACATTATTGTACGTAGCGATTCGCGACACGGTCCGTGACCCTTTGGACTTAAAGCTTCCGTGGTATTTTCTCTTGGTATTCCACGGTCACATGTTACCCCGCATTTTTGAGAGTCCGTGCAGTCGGAGTTAGTGTCGTTTCGACGAATGGAACGGTTACCGTCATTTACGTACGTGCTCGGTGAGACGAGCCATGAATCTCTTGCCTAGGTGATTAGGACTCGGCCATTAGAAGTTAATTTGATTTAAGAATGCTCAGTGATGAATTACAAGCGTGGAAAAACAGTGCTTAATTACTCACTCACTAAATCAGTAAATAAATAAATAAATGTATCACACACTATACTCGATTGCTTTCTCCTAAAATAATCGAAAAATGGTTTTATCTCTTCGATGTAAAATAAAATAATTTTTATGAAAATTCATGACAGCATATGCTGAGTTAAATGCTAGATTGTAGGAGTTATAGGCTCGAATTGTGGGCGGATTGCAGAGAGCAGACCTAAATGAAGCGTCTGCGAAGGGGCGTGACGGCGTTCAAAAGCGCACAAGCGAGATCAAAGGTGCGCGAGTGAAACCGAAGAGTTTAAACCGCGCCACTTATTCAGCACTTCGTCATTGTCCTCTCCAGCCCTCGCGTGTTCTTCTGTTTACCTTGTTCGTTGCACCCCGGAGGGTTATCAGCGGTAACGTGTAGGCTCTTGTAGTGAAAAATGAAGGGTATCGGAGCCCTTACAAAGGTACTTGCTAAGCGAGGGATGAGAACGTTTCCGAGTGAAAGAAAAGAGTGCGTGCGCGATATTGAGGGGTAAATATATGTACTCTAATTGCGAATACAAAGAAATGCAACAATATCAAAAGAAAACAATTGTCATGAACATTACCTTCATAGCGGTACGGATCGCTACAATATGTAAGAAATCTTTAAAGTTCCGGGAGAAGGGAGAAAGATTTCACTTGACGTACTTCGATGCAGGCCCGTGCGATGTTGACGTGTGCTGCACGGGAATTTGGGAAATTACGCATGACGGAAGCTAGCGATGTGTAAAAGTTTCGTTTGCGTTTTGCAAGCTGCGGATATTACGTTGATATTTTTTTTTTTTTCATGTTATATTACTGGTAACGAGTCCATTAGCAAAGCTGTTAATGGATGCGCTTTCCGGTCCGGATAACCGAGACTAAAGCCATTTCATTTCTGTTTCTTTGCAAACGTAAAATAAATTCGCGGCAACAACAGCCCGGGAGATTTGCGCATTTTTAATTTCCTTACAAATTCTGAAAGCAATTATGAGAGTAAAGGAACGTTGTGAGATAAGTCGTGAGTTAAAGCACGATATTGAGGACAACTAGCAAACATACAAAGTTAAAAAAAAAAGAATAATACCTCCAATATTTTTCTGAAAGGACGAAACGGCGCATGCCAAGCTGCACTATCAAAGAGGCGCGATAGTGACACGTCTTCTGAAAGCATCGTGAACGAAAGAGACAGGAAAGGAAATATTGAAAGAGATATGTAGCAGCGAGAGCACGCGTCAAGGCAAAAGCCGACGATAAATTGTGATTTGCCGTCTCACTAGACGTAGCAGCATATTTATAGCGCGGCGATCAAAGTAAAAGTTGGCTGTCGAGGTGCGCGCTTTATGACGCGACGCCATGGTGATATTCACCATTTCCGTGGATCCTGAACTGACAACGAACGTGGCCCACGCGTGTGTTTGTCAGGAATGATCGGGGCCCCGAGCCCAGTGTCCATCTTTCATTGTTATCGCTAATGGAGGAACTTCTGCTGCCGCCAGAGCACTCACTCTCAAGTCCGCCTTTACGTACGGAAGAAAGGACCGAGTCTTGAGGAGAAAGGAAAGAAGGCGCGACGGAGACGAGACACGTTCGCTGCGAGAAAAGGAGACGGAAAGGAGTAGAAACAGGAAAAGAGAGAGAGAGAAAGAGGGTAAAGCGGGGACGGGGAACAGGATCGATGTACGGAGTGGATACACGACTTCTCTGAGTTCGAATCGGAAGATGTGGACCTTGCCGGCAGCTCTTATCTGGCCCACATTTTAAAACTTGGAACTTCAACGATCTACGGCTCGGTTCGTGCAGATAATGGTGGCGTGTGACGCGAATCTTTCAGCTCGACTCTCCTTCTCACATGCCATTCTGCACGCGTGAAAGAAATTTTCACGTTGCTTTTCCGCGTCTCGAATACACTCTCCTTCATACACAGTGATGTCAGGTGACTTCTTTTTTTCCACATTTTTAACATGTTATGACTCCCTTTTTGCGGTGGCAAATACATACGCAAAAAATATATTGCGTGTCGAATAACAGTGAGGATAATAAATAGCCGCTGTGTGTACATGCCCTTGAGATAAATTATCGAAAGTCTTCTTTTTTAGTGCATGTCATTTCAGTGAAATATACGCAGGGATGTATGTGAGGCGCGATATAAAATTCTTCGTAAAGTTAGTCAGGGATCTATGATTTTAGTTTTCCGAGTACGTCGATTCAAACTTAGAGCTATATCCGTTTCATTGATATTCGCAAAGTTTCGACGTTAATAAAATTAAAAGGGAGACGCAAATGTGTTTCACTATCTGACAGTGAATAATATATTTTTTATTAGTCCCCAGAAATGTGTTTCCTGTTCTCAATCTAGCGCAGAAAAATTATACTACACTCGGTTCGCAAAACTCGTTACGAAATGGAATTCAAAAAGAAATTCCTATTAATATTTCGCAGAACGACATTGATTTTAGGAGACATTATTTTAGAATATACGCTCATATATAAATCATATAACTATCTCTGTTATTTTTCTCTTGCTATTGATGTCGTTCACATTTCACTTCTTCATCAAGATTTATTGATTTAATATCAAAAAGGCAATTTATTTTTAATTTCACGATTTAAATCGTGGAATTAAAAATATGCAATCACGTACGCATTTGTATTATTATTTATATTGCAGCTTTCAAATTTATAATGTACGAAATTTAATATAATACAACTTTATGAAATAGGAACATTATTTTTTGTGAGGTATGATATTTTTAAAGTAAGATTTCACAAGTCTAAATAGAGAGAGAAATATAGTATATGTATATATGAAATTCATTGTGCACACGTATGTGCTAGTCAAAGGGCGGTAATACTCGGCTCGCATCGCATTTGCTTTGTGCGTAAATATATCATGGACACGTCAACAAGCCAGTGTTATTCCAATCGCTCAAGGAGCTTAACCCGGTTTCTCTAAACTTCACTCTATCCACCTACGCAAGTAGGCGGGGATCGCATAATTATTTTTTTCCATTTGCCATTTGGCATTTTCCATTTTCTCCTGGCATCCGGTTACATTCCGATATCGGACCGTCGCGGCGTCGGCACTTTGCTACCTGGAAACCCATTGAAGGTATTATGCCAATTAGCGTAATTAGTCTGATAGCGAATCGGCGTTTCATTTTAAGCCTTCTGAAGCGCGAAGAGACCGGCTCTCTCAGTGGTAGTTCGTCTTTCATGTCGGCTTGTTACTCGCGCTATATATAGTTCGCGATTTCGTAGAATCTGTCTGTGGGCGGATATAGCATCGCACTTAAATCCGATTTATCCGATAAATCTCGTATCAGTCCTTGCGTAGGTTTCCGTCCTCCTAGCATCCGACCGAAGACCTCGTTGATCCTCGCCTTACTTTCGAATTAGCCGGGCGATCCACCGGGACCACAGGCGGATCAGTTTAGATGGCTGTGTAAACTTGGAACGATGCAAAAGCAGAAAGGATGGCGGGCTATCGAGAGACGCAGGAATATCATGTCTCTCAGTGACGTGCCGGATACAGCGTGAAAAATCTTTTGTGAAGCTGCATAAAGCTTCAGTATCGTTGCTACGGCAACGACAGAGAGACTTGTGCAGTTTTGCAATATTGTAGTATCGTTTCAATGTTTCCATGATGCTTTTAAACAAGATTTTTATTTTATTACGCATTGAAAATGTTTTTCTAATTTCTCTTAGACAAGTTGAAAGAGATATTTATCTTTATTGAATGCATATGTAACGGAAAACAAGTTGTGTACTACATGTCGATGAGCAAATAAAAATGATAGAACGTTGAAAGTAGCGCGAGAGATAACAGAGAATACTTGAATCTCTCGGTCGGGCCGGCTAGGCGATATTGAGCGTCTTGTGATGAATCTTCGACATCCCCTGAGAACATCCATGCGAATTAACTGTACCGTGCCGTATATAATGCTGCGCACGGTTTCGAGACTAAGAGGTGGTACTGTCCCGAGCATGGATGGGGTACTCAAGATGCTAGGCCACGTCAAGCTCCTTCATATAGCCTCCATAATCAACTGCATACCGCAGTGTTACCAAGCGCCAGTAGAACTACGCTTGCTCTTGGCATATGAATGCCATCCGTAGATACCGCGGCATTATCCACTGTTACAGCCGGAGACCATTGGTCGAGATAAACGTCACTTAATATATATACTTTATTGTATGTTAATGCGTACGATGATTACCAATCGTGCGTATTACATATAAAATAATGAATTTTTAGATTAGTAGTATATTTCGAAGGTAGCAATTGTTTTTAAACGAATTTCTTAAAGTCTTGACTACTACGTCATCAGAGAACGCTGTGTCTCTTGCGTGTATTATTTCTGTATATATGTCTCGAAAGTTTGTACGCTTTGTCACACCAAGTCGCCAGATTCCGATGATAGTTAGATAGGTAAGAGAAAAGCGGAGAAAGCTGCGGGCGGACAAGAGACGAGTGAGCACGGTGCTGAAGCCTGAAAATCAATTACCAATCACGCCTTTGGGCAAAGCCTCGACGCCTCGTGTTCGCCCAACGGTATATAATAGGAGCTACGGTGTCGTGTTCTGACACACCAAGTGAATGCCGGGTTTCTCACGACATCGATCTAAAATTCCAAAGACGGTTTACTGAGCTCAAAGTGATACGGGAAATCTCTAAATCACATGTCAATGGAGGTTATTTTAATTGAATTTAATGGACAATAGAATACTAAAGTCAAATTAATGTAGTTTACGAGAGGATAATTACATCAACTAATATCGTATTGATTGTAAGCGAATACATCGCGTAACGGCAAATCGTTCATACGGATAATTTATCAATTATTTTTAATCCATCTGGTTGAAACTATTTAATTATGCCACACTATTATTAATAAACATGCTGTTACGATATTAATGAAATGATAAAATTCCGTATACATATGTTCTATATATTTCATCAATAATAAAATTACAATTTTTACTCATGATGTTACAAATTTTTAACGGTCTAGATGGATTAAAACACTTTTTTAAAAGACTGCTCGAGATCTCGAACATCGTCATAACGGTATTAATGTCTCGCAGTTTATGAGATAATTTCACAGATCGATCGTTATGTTCCGCATTCGTAAAAAGCTAAAAAGATTCTGAGATGAATAATCCGCCTCTTGTCGCGCATAAAAAGTAGACGGCGGGGAAAGGAAGGGACGATGGGACGAGGACAGATTTGAAGTGAAAAGGGCGCGAAGGAAGCGAAGGTTTGGTCGTGATAGAAGGTGACCTACTTTCTTATGAATTTGATTCGCGATATTACGTTTCGCTTGTCACGGTGCGGTGATTAACCCGCTCGCCTCGGGCAACGATTTCAATAAGCAGTTCCACCTTCAATTGGTAGGACGAGATTCCTCCTTCCATCTCTCTCTTATTCTATTTTTCATAGTTTCTCATTGGATTAATGTCATGTCTCGCTGAAATTGTAAGCGAATTGCGATCCGCGACTCATTGTGCATCAAGCAGAATTGCACAAAAGCGATAATAACCATTGAATATACTATTTAAAAGATTGCTTCGTGCGATCGAAAGCGGCCGACAGCTGTGTGATTGATGTTTTCTTGCTAATACTGTTACATTATAGCGATTTTTTTTCTTCTTAAAGCGTTTTAATGTTGCTTATTTGAATACGTGCATGGGAAAGCACATTTTCTTTTCTCTCATAATTTGGATTGAGATGAAATTGTGATTTATATATTTCATGCGTCTCTCCTGACTTTTATCTTACAGCGACTACTTAATACATATTAAAACAATGTATCACGAATGGCACCACTTTTTTTCATGGCTACTGTTCCATGAAGCTAAAATGCGTTCAAGTACAAAAGGATTATTTTCACCAAAACGCGGATTGATTTACTCCTTCGCGTTTTATATCATAGAATCTTTATGTTTGTAACGTTTGTCCTGAAAATTAGATTAAATTAGTAACGTTTAATTATATAATAAATTGAGCAAGAACAGTCTGTAATCATTAACAGTTTTATAAGTATCAAATTCTTAATTACCTACAGCTTTATAGTTTCCGCGAACTTTTTATCTATATATGTATGTCGTATCTATCGATTCCTCGAACATAACTCAGAAGTGGCTTTTATCGCTGAAAGATGAAACGCGAGCATACCGAACGAAGGAATTTGTAAGCACTTTATGAGACTTCGATGCTCCCTCACTGCTGTTCTCTCCTCCTGTCTGTCTCTCTCAATCTTTCTCTCCTTGCTCTCCTTGCCCTTAATCTAAAAGCGCTGACAAACCGCGAAACTTTCCCCACTGTGAACAAACACGCGAATAAATCGACGCGAGGTGCCCTCGGATTCTCGGTTTATATTCAAAGTTTCACGAAGGATACCTATCGTCGTTTGCCCCTTCTTTGCCCCTTTTTTATTTCTAATGCTGCGCACGACTTCGGGCATGGATGTGCACGAGCGTACTCGCCGTTGCAAGAAAAAAGAGCGTTACGATTTATAACATTACCGGGACGGGGGCCACTGACAAGCGGCAACGTACACGCAAAGCGAGAGAGGCGAGACGATTGATGATCGATGAAAAATTGACACCACGACGGACAACGATTTACGACCGGACATTGTACCACCGTCAGTACGATCAATCGAATTTAATAGCCGGATAGCAAGAATGACTCATTATACAGGCGTAAAACATGAGTTTATTTACTCCGGATAATCATTAATATCTCAGATTCAATTGTGTGACCAATATAATTTAGCGCGAAGGTCCTGCAATCATCACTCGCAAATTAATCGAAATTCTGAAATTAATCGAAAGACTGAATTTCGTGCGAGAGAAAAAGAGAGATTGAAAATCACGGCGTCCGTTGCCGCAATTCCGGGAGGGAGAACGACGGCGAAAGGGCCAGACCTCATTTTCGTGCATTGGATTCTACATGTTATCGTGCGACAACGTATCCGTACGTACGCGCCGAAGGGCCACGGCCACGTCGCCGCGGGAATTGCCATGGTAATTAAATTATCAACGGTCGTGGCCTGTGGTCGGAAATAATTCGGCGCGGCAGCTTTCTGCTGCAATTCGTATATATAGTTTCCGCGGATGTCGAGGCCGAGGTTCCGCGTTTGCCGAAACCTCTCCGGCTGTTCCATCTCCACCTCGTAACGCGAGCGACGACGGGGGCGAGAAGGGGGGGGGGGGAGAGGGATTACGCAGAGGGGAAAAGGGGGCACGGGGAGCAGCGGTGGCGCGTGATGCGGTCTAACCCTCCGCGCCTGGTTAGGACATATAATAATACGGTCAATTTTGGATTGAGTTTAACCGGACGATTCCTCATACTCTTCTCCCCCCTCTCCCCAATCTCTGCCCGCGTCCGCGACCTCATCGACAGCGCTTCGACCTCCACTCGACCTTTTCCCTCCCCCCCCCCCCCCACTAGCCCTCCCGCAGTCGCAATGCTACATCTACAGGACTGGTTACCAGTTTTGCGAGCCTCGCTTAACCGCCAACAATTTGAGGCTCTGAATAATTCCTGGCGCTCCAATCTAACTACGAACAAATTAGACCGAATTATCCGAGATTTGGTACGTGCTTTCAAACCGTTCCTGCCACCCTCGCATCCCCCGTTCCCTTTCGCTACATCAGTGCTAATACACCCTCGTGCCACCTGCCTTCAAATTTCTACCTGCGGTATCGTTTCCAACGTACCATGACCCATCTGCGCGCACGCGCGTGTATTACGCATATTCGACAAACAGCCTAAACGATGTTAATTTAATCATATGCGCGCGACTTTGACTCCGGCCAGATCCGCTCGCTCGTATTACTCTCACAAAATACGCCAAAGCGATGTCGTCCGCTCGAACTGATTCAACAATTTCGGAGAGAAATCTGTCTTTGTCGCGCAAAGTTCTTTATGGTAGGTTTTAAAAACGTATTTATTTCGTGCGCCTAATGAGCAAAGAGATGTCGTGCTTGATACAAACAAAAGCGATTAAGTAAATTGGAAGAACGAAAGGAAGTTATTTTTTTCTGCCAGCATATTAGATTCCAGTTAAAGGATAAATATCTCTCAAGTTTCAAATAAAAATCAATTAATTTATTTTTATAAATAAAGAGCGAGGAACGCGTATTAATGCAATATCTTTGTCTTCAGATTGAAATAAGTATTCAAAATCCCATCGGTTTTATATTAATATTCTCCTTTTATAGGTCGAATTGTTGTTGCAAAGTTTGTAGCTCCCGATTTTGGGAATGTAATTTTGCTCGAACAGGAAAGACTATCTCGAAACTTAGCCATCGCCCTCGCCTTTCTATTCGCACGCTGTTTCGGCCGTCCCGGCCGCCGTGAAGCTGATGTCGTGGGTGGATGGTGGAGGCGGGTCGGTCGAGGGTGTGGGCAAGTCGTCGGTGATGAATGCCGGTAAACTTCGCACGAAAAGTCGTTTATAAAGCAGTGCTACGCCACGCCACGGATGCTCGCACTTCATAACTTCCGCCCCATACCCCGGGCGCAACGCCCCGACTAACTTAGTAAAGACTTTCTTGAGATTCGGGTGGCGCGATCCATACACGAGCGCGATACTTGGGAGACTTCTTCTGGAAGCACCCAATTTTTCGATCCAGCACAGACTTAATTTTCAATGGCGTCCCGCTTTCTCATTTCCGCTGTTTCTCCTTCGTGCCGCGAGCTTAATACAAATTTTACGCAAAATCAACTTTCACTTTCGTATAAAAATGCAGCGAGTGATCGCGTAAATTGTGTGGCGACGCTAAAGAGAATTACGTCAGATGCAAAATGTATTTAAGAAAAAAAAAAAAAAAAAAAGGAGAAAAAGACCTGAGCAAGGCCTCAACGGCAGATTCTGAACGATCGACGTAACTCGCTTGTAAAATTCCGCGCATCGAGTTTTCTAAAGTCGGGAATCTTTCCGGGGGCCGTACATGTATCGGGAGTATTGGTTAAAAGATGGCTGTAGGTTGCATACAGCTACACACGTCCCATCCATCGTTCCGTGAAATTTAACCAGACACGAAATACGTTCCCTCCACGTCGACCGTCCGTCCTCCCTGCATCGGCGTGCTCACCTCCGGAAGACGCACGGCGCTGTAGCGCGGCCTCTTGGTGTTTCTTCCTATCCTCCTCTCTTCGCCATCCACCATCGGGTATAAGTTTCAACGGAGGTCGAGGTCGGCAATACATCATCCTCTCGAGGAGACATAGATTCACGGTGTATGCATAATATTTGCCGAGCCGGCGGGAAAATTAGAAGTAGCGTAAGCCGCTTTTCTTATCAGCTCCGTACTTTACGAGTGGAGGTCCCGGAGATGAAATGTTTGGGGGAGTCGACGCGGGAAGCGTACAGTGGGATAGCCGGATCGACCGCACCGATTTTCTTCAAATCGCCGAAAGCCGAGCGCTTCAAGAATATCACGTCACTTTTCCACACAATGTCATTTTGGTAATTAATCACGGACCGACTTTCAACACACACGCGCGATGTGACAAGGGACAGGATGACAAGGTAACTCTAATCGAGCGTGTTTTGTGCACCGCGATAAATCTCGTTACATCGCGCCCGTTCCACCGATATAATTTTAGAGTATATTTTGGTGTGTAATAAATTATTCTACCGCGCAGACCGTGATCGCGACTTAAGACCGGAGAGTTTGGGTACCATTTCAATGTTTCCGGCAATAGCGCAGTTATAGAGACCACGGCGCGGCGGCATTATATGGTATTAACGTCCGAGCGAAGTACGCGGCTACGAATTGAATAATCGAATAACAATAAATTTGCATTTGCGTTGTTGTGGTCGGCGCTGACGCCGCAATGGATGTAGGCAGTTGCCATCGTACGCAGATATCCGACGAGCGGCAGGGACCCCGCCCTTCGGCCACATCATTTCATAATCAGGGCGCAAACCGGCTCCACGCGGCTCTATTTTCCGCTACAGCCGACTGACGGATGTAATCTGTGTCCGTGAGCGTATTTTGCAAATTCAATCGCACGTTTCCAACTGTTTATAATATATAAACCGATGTAATCCGCTAACTATAAAGCACCGATACGATTTGTATGGGACATGGCGTCTGTAAATTGTGTGCGAGCCATTTGTACGTTTATCAAATGGAGTGCAGTTACTAATGGTCGCGATAGTTTGATCGGAGAATGCGGTTTACGAATAGGATTATTTTGCTTAAATCCGCAGTGGATGGATTCGTTTGCGAGCGACAGCTATATTCCGCGTCTGGAGGGAGAATTTAGGAAAGGACTCTTTGTGAAGAATTGACATCTAATTTCCGTAAATCTTATGGAAATCCTTCTTTAAGAGAAGGGCGGACTCGGATAGTTTCGCGTTGATGGAAAAGTAAGATATAGCGGGTTACAATTTACTCGATAATCAATATCTGTCCTTCCCCCTCTCGGATGTACCGACAGTTCGACATGCGTTGTTTCGGTAAATTAAAAAGCATTACACGTGCAACAAACGCGCGTTTCATCTTTTCCCGAGATATTGCGAAGAAAAGTAGACGGAGTAATCTGTAAGACGATATTTCCGCGTACACAATGCCGCGTACAAGGTAAATGACGACGTTGTGTGTGAGCCCAACGTAGTAGCGTCCGTGAACACTCTCGCAGCTTAATTACGCTCGCGTTGGTCGGTAAGCGACCTGCAGACAATAAATACCAAGTGGCAGTTGCGTCTTGCGCGCTGTAAATTCAAGCGAGGGGAGGACCACTGCACCGCAGAGCCGCCGTTGCCGCCGCGCTGTCGCGTCGTTTTCACGATACAGCATAACACACAATATCATTTTCCCGGCATAGTCGGCGACCCTCATTTCTCTCGCGGGCTAGCAGTCCAATTTCACACCGTTGTAAATACGCTTCTCTTATTTTTGACATCGTCTTCAATTCTTCTTACTTTGTCGTCCCGGCCAAGCGAATTCCTCCGCCGTTGCGCTGCCTCGCGGTCTCGAGTCGGAGCGGAGCGGGTGGATGGCTTCATTTATAATCATTTCCCGGGGCTGTATCTCTCCCTCTTCTTGCGCACCTCCTTTCTGCTTTCCCCTCCCCTCCCCTTCCTCTCCCCCCCGGTCTTGCCTTCCTTTCTCCATTCGGATCGTCGGAGGCTGAGTTGCTTGGGCGTCCATCAGAATCTTATGTAGCCGTCTTCTTCGGCATTCATTAGACACCATCTCTCTTCGGCTGACGTTTGTGATATCGGAAACAAACACTTGGTCGCTATGCTAGGATATGTGAATCCGCGATGCATTATTTTACATGATTTTATAGTTCGATGCTCTGCAGAATATGATGACTGATATATTCACAGTCACAATCAGCACGATTTCAGTTTATTCCATCGCTAATCTATATATATCCGAGTATGACCATGTGATGTTCATTAATTAGATACTGCATGGTACAGAGCACTGACAATGATACGTTGACGTCTTATAAGTTGGCGGAACAAAATGAACAGAACCAATTTTAATTAATATTTTTATTTGTTGCTTATTTAATGCTAAAGTTAAGTTAGCGGAACAATATATGCATATAATTAAACGTTACTGTAAGAGCGCTCGCGTCCAAAGGACAAACGTAACAAACAAAGATCTATATGATATAAAACGCGGAGTAAATCAATCCACGCTTTGGTGAAGATAATCCTTTTGTACTTGAACGCGTTTTAGCTTCGTGGAACAGTAGCCATGAAAAAAAGCGGTGCCATTCGTAGAAAGCCTTTACGAATCGTGTAACACAGCGCTCGATTCCGATTTCCAATTTAACGACTTCGCTAAACGGCGAAGGAATCCGGCCGTCCAACGACGATTCTCATTGGCAATGTGATAGCCGGAGCGTTGGGGGGCTCGAGAATCGGCGATGTTTCGAAACTCAGGCCAGAGTTTGTCCTCCGCTTTCTTCGATGGCGTATTTACTTCGACAGTCGTCGGCCACTCGACCAAAGAGCCGCACGCGAAAGCGGAGAAGGCCCTGTCTGTCGCGATTCAAGAAAGCGCACAGCGCGAACATGCCGGGATATTGATTAAACTCTACGTTTCTCCAAGTTCCTGCCGGGAACAATTTTAGACGCGTCGTCTTTCAGAATCCGCGATTCGATTTCGTTCGCGTGCATTCGAGCACGTGACTTTCGGTCAATCCCAAAGTCCATACGAGCGACGTGTCGCAAGGTACCTTTCCCCCCTTCCACCGTTGATTGAACAATATCAAGATAATTAATTCGTATGAACAATCCGTCACGAACGAGGCTATGCGAACTATACAAACGTTGAGATAGAGGGGATTTGAAATGAGCACACATATAAATGACGGAGTTTCGCTTTTTGGAAAATCTAATAAAAAGCCAAACGCATAAAGAATATATGTGTGTGGACCGTTCTCGTGTTTCTTTTTTTTTTTTTTTCATAAACCCGCATTCGAGGACATTGCTTTTTGATTCAAGTGTTGTAGCCTTGCCGCGTTTCCTATTGCCGGGATGACCTCTGTCTTCTCTTTTTATTTCCACCGTGTAACGGACTGTAACGTCGTGGCGTGGACGATGAATTCGCGAACGGCACGGGATACGTTTCAATTTGGATTCATGATGTCCTGGAACCCTCGCTTTTACAACGCAATACTGCGAGTTCTTGACAGTCGATAAAACCTAAAGTCATAACTCGCATGCAACGCGTCGCACGCGAAAATGAGCAGCAAAGGTCTCATTCCAGAAACACCCACCCACCGGCTATTCTTAATCTTGTTGAAAGCCGGCGGTCATTTTAGAAACGGGCGGCGCAGTAACGTTAGTTCGATTACGATTCGACCACGAACGTGTTTTATCTTGAATCTCGCTTCTCCTGTATCCCTCGTAGCCGCGAAAGCTGTGAGACGATGAAAAAGAAATGCGGTAGGCTTGCGAGAATGTGTCGAAAATTCATTTCTTTTCGGGAGATATTTTCGCCGAGAACCGAACTTTTATATCTGCTTCTATATCCTGCCTTGTTTTATATCGCAATTGATTTTCGGATTACGTTACTATTTTTTAAATGATAATCTCGTGTTGCATCGGCCATTAATTACGGGAAAATGTCGAAACGGCGCTCGATGATGCAGCGGTCGTAATATATATACTAAAGCTCCCGAATCTGCGTGAATAACACTTATATGAATAATACGTAATGCGCAATATAACAGATTTGAAGCATATCGTTCTTGCATTATCGAATGAAGTGGTGGGCAGTAAACCGTGAATTTCTGTATCGTACCAACATTCCCCGGAAATCCAATGTTATGTTTCTGTTTGATGCGCGCGTGAGAAGTAAATTTCACTAAATTTTCCGGTTTTCGCCGTACACTGAGGTAGAGAGATTTTACAGCCCTCTTTGCCTCCCATTGTTTTCCGCCGCTATCCTCCCGGTCGCCACCCTTACGGTTCATCCCCACGCCATCGTCCTTCTCTCCGACGCCCCCCCTCTAGCTTTTAGAACAAATACTTAATCCGAATAGCAGGCATTTGCCTAAGTAAGTGCCCGCCATTCAAAGCAGCCCTGTTTTTACGTCCGTTGCTACATCAGGCCCTTCGAACTAGCCAAGTCTTTCGCCTTGCTTTTTACATATCCTATTTTTACATTTAATTGACAACCGGAGACTACATTTATATGCCACGTCAATATTTCTAATATTGTATATTAATAATATTGTTACAACTACAATTAAAAGCATAGAAAAATTATTAATATAATAAGCACACATAAATAATAAAAATAATTTACGTTATTATATTAATAACGTGAGATGTTATTTTTCGAGTTGTATATAAATAGAAACTGAAATTGCGCGCGCGTATCCAGTTACTAATTAGTATCCACTTTCCGTCATACATAAAATTATTATCAATTATTCGTCCGTGGATCTCTAAACAACATAACAATTTATCTATGATGAAACATAAATAATGAGCTGGGAGCGGCACAGGTTTTAATATTGGGTGATATTTGAGATCTCCCATGGGGTCAAGGAGGCACGTGAGAGCCGTTGCCATAGCGGCGTACATGGACACGAGACTGAAAGCCGCTTACGCGGCCCTTCATCATTGGCGTACAATACCATGGATCGTCATTAACTATAATCCTCCGTTTATTCGTTGCGCGAGATCGTGTATTTGTTGAATCCGGCACGAGAAATACCGCGGATCCCCTTGGGATGGAATAATTGCCAACTTAGGTACGAGACCATAACGAGTCCTCGTGGATGTTTAGCCGGTCCGCCTGGATCAGACGGTGCCGTTGCGTTGAATAGAGATCGCGAACTGGACTTGCCGCTAACACATGGCATCCACGATCATTAGCGCAAGAAGACGACACTGCTTTATCTGCTCTACGTGAATGGTGGATTTCAAATACGAAGATAATGCTTATCAACTTATAAATAGAGATAAAAAGAGAAAGAGGAAGAGAGAAAATCTTAAAAATATAGAAACATAAAATTTTTCTGAATATTTTGTGGCGCTAGAGAGAAATAAATAAATCGCTCATTTGCTACAACAATGACATAACTAAAAAATTGTCACTTTTGAGTTGTTTGCGAAAGAATGATGAGAATTCAATACACTGAATGAATAACTAATATATAAGATACTTTTGTTAATCTACAATCAGTTATTGCACCAAAATTTCATTAAAAAATGTTAGGTATTACAAAATTTTAATGATTTAAAACATTCAAATTTATTTTCTGGAAAACTTTGCTTTTTGAGTTATGTCGTTGTTGCAGCAAATAAGCGAAATAATTTTTAATTGTAGTCATAAAAGTAGTAAACATAATAATAGACAAATCAATAAATGGTTTCAATATATTCTGACCGGATAGCATCGGCGTACGCGAAAGATTTAAACGCGGAAAGAAGGAGTAGCGCGAACGGCGTGAGATGATAAAAGTCTATTTGCTTCGAAGTACCGCGTGTTACACCCCGTCGCGAACGAAAAATAGAGCGCTTCGATTTTCGGAAAGTTGAGAAGGATCGGGAAATGGAGCATCTCATTTAGCAAGCTGTCCAAACTATCATTTTGTCGTCGAGCTGGCGGCTTCAAGTGCGACCATTGTCTGGGAATGACGCTCGGGAATGAGCGGCGCAGCGAAGATAGACTCAGACAAGGGAGCCGCGTCATTACTAAGGTTGTTGATGCCGGCAGTTCATTTCCACCTTCGAATCTCCAGCGAACACTCTCTCCTCCCTCTCCGCCTCTCACCTTTCCCTTCCTGTCTTCTCTCCTTCCGTATTCCCGCCAAGGGCTCGAGAAACGGAAGTTGGATCCGAGAGTCGGAGACAAAGCGAGGAGGCAAGCATCCGGGGTAATCCTGTAGGAGAATGTGACGCAGTCTGGTCCTTTCCTGTCACTTCTACAATAAAGGTAATTGGAAATTTTCTGAGGAGATGCGAATGAAGAACTGGAGGTACAAGGCTACGATGATATGACGGATTGAAAGTACATCTTTTATCGACATTATCAATCGTGCTGCGACATGATGCGATCTTGAACGTAATTTCAATATACATATACGTAAAGAACGTAATCTTTCTATAAATCTCTGGTACGCTACGTTAAATCGCTTATAAGGATCTCGGTTATCCAGTTATGGTAATATCGCAATAATAGAGTATATTCTTCATTCCGGAGAAGCTGTTCTTATTATTGCAGATTTCTAAACGCAACCCGACTAACGTCACAATACTGACGTACACATATGCATTCAACTACATGCGAAGTCATCTGGAAAATCCTCTTTTCGCGAATAGTCCGTTGCACGAAGGCAGCATAGGTCGTTTTTGAGAACTTCAAACTTAATCCGCTCTTAAAGAAGTACACACACACATACACGCACACTCTTTCTCCCTCTTTCTTCTCCCCTCTTTCCACTTATGCAGCCCCACACTTTATTTCTATACGTAAAAAAGCACTTGCTTATTGTTCTTTGCTAGAGATCGTCTCATGTTGCAAATCTGTAGAGATACCTACACATATATTCAGTAGAATCTAGTAGACGATTTCGCGCGATGATTTGACAGTGGACTTTAGTGGAAAATTATATATTTTTTCATAAAAATATATCGATAAGACAGAAACTCGTGGCGATAACGCTGCGAAAGCTGGAATTGTAGCTCAATATTGCACATCAAGGCGCGAAGAGGTTTTGAGTAAATTGATTTCGAGACGACCAGGTAAATCGCGCTGAAATTAACACGTAGACGTATATATTTCTGAACAACCCGCTCTCCGCGTTATTGCTCGCGCTATTAATCAGACTCCGTGCTTACAATTAGTGCCATAACTATTCCCGCTAACCTTATAAGCTATCGCCGTATAATCGGGTGCGCTTCCGCGTTAGCCACCGATCGAGGCCGGCATTCTGTCGCAGCACGAAAGCGTTCCCGATTACAAATAACCGACGGTCTTCGAACGGCAAGCTAGGACCTGATTCCCGAGGGCTTTTTGCTTTGTGTCCCAGTAGTAGGAAGGTCTTGTTTAACGACGCCCGATGTGCGGGTCCGTTCGAACGAAACCGTAATTAACCGCAGTGAATAAGCTTCCGAATTTAATTAAGGATATTGAATGGTAGCTCGGTAATAACGGACGCCCGACTATATTGGCTGCGGTGTCACAAAGCTAGGCAGGGCACGGCGTATCGTGCTCAAAGCTCGTCCAACGGTCGCTTTGATGTGGTCGTGGCCAGTGCGAAAACGCGAAGCACGAACAGACAGTGTACGAAGGGTAAGGGTAGGGGACAGCCTCCGAAAGCAGGTAGGGCTTGTTGGAGACTTCCTCTGGAACTTGCCGAAGAATTGCCAACTTTGTCCGCCCCGTACATACTACATAGTCCACACACTCGCGGCCGCTGTAGGACATTCGCAGGGCACACCGTGTTCCCGCTACATATCCCCCAGTTTTCAGTGAACCTCCACACGACCGATTCCATCACGTTAAATGGTCCAAGTCTTTCAAGCAGGATGTGTGTAAAGAGAATAGTGACGCAATTCGTCTTCGCCAATGTTGCATTAGTTCAACTAGTTATGATTAACGTCGGCGGTATATAAATTACGTTTTTGATGCGAAAATAATTTATTACCACGATATACGATGATGGGGGTACAGTGCATAAATCAAAATATTGGTGGCAGGTGATGTAATACTTTTTTATACTTAGCGGTTTTTTCATGTTAAATTATTGCCGTATTTTCGCCCAATGGCGTGTAAAGTTATATTTCACTCGCTAAGGCGACATGCACGCGAAAGATTAATATCGTATCCGGCCAACGCAATTTACTCGCGGATATTGTATAGTTATTCGCAGTCTTTTTCGTCGTGCAACAATGCATACTGGTATCATCGAATCCATTAAACTCCGTGGAAAAATTCACATTTGTTATTGTATTCTGTTACTTTGTGAAATATTCACAATGTCTCGGGTAATACGATTTGCATAATACCATTAACCTTCGCCTTCCCTCCCCCTTCCCCCCGCACGCCGATTATACCCTATTCATTCCACGTCGCGTAATTCCTCTTCGCATGTTACGTATTATGCGGCCGCACGACGTCATTATAATACTTCAATGGCATAATCCTCTATTGTGAATGTCCGCGCGCTCGAGCCCGGTTGCATTTCCACGAAGCGCGCACGACCCAGCTGACATTATTCACGTTTGATACGTTCTCAACTGAGCGATCGTCGCCGACGTGGACTCGGTTTCATCATTCCGTGGAAAAGGAATAGGGAAGCTTGCGCGTGAGGCAGCCTCCCTCAGCTGAGTAAAGAAATTTTGCATCTAGTCCCTACAGTTACAGTTGTTTACGACGTAACACATATGTGTGTTGCAAAACTTGAGCCTCGGGCTATCCCGGAAACGTACGTGTGTATCTCTGAAAAATGCAACCGCGATGAACGCATCTGGCTGCCAAACGCTTGGAAAATTCCGCTTTTTCATCCTCACTCGTCCATACGATGATTCCTTCGGATAGAAGTATTTCGACCGCGAAACGACGAGCGATCTATTCAAGTATGAAAAATATCTTGTCCCGTGAGGTGAAGCGCGGTGGAGAATTTTGGTGAATAATTTGATTGATCCGAGACGCAGTCGTCGCTCGTCCGTGGTACGAACGGTGGGAAACCTGTCCTGCCCGTGTGGATTTCGTGGAGCGGGGAGGAAACTCGCCCGTGGAGACGTATGGGAACAATTTCCGGGTAAAGCGGATTCATCAATGCTGAAGGACTGGATTTAAAATTCCTCTCGCATCACACGGAAGGACGGGTGCGGGCTGAGGTAACTAGGGATAGAGACTGAGGTAAAGGTTGGCGAGAGGAGCGCGGGGGAGAACGGAAGGATGCATCTTACAACCCCCGCAGACTGACGCTGCCCGTAAAGAGTATAAATGGCACGTATAAGACGTCGTCTCCTTTTTCGTCGACGACGACGACGACGACCCAATACTGGTGGCAAGGTGCGCACGGCGCGCAGCTGAAAATTAATTTATCGGAATCGTAATGGAAAATGCTGGCTCCGTGCGAAGACCGACGAAAAATAAATGAGACGGAACGGCGGAAACGGGAAGGAGACCTGTTCTTTTTTTTTTTTGCCAGAAATGTATTTTCTCTCTTACCCGTTGATCGTATATACTTATATCTCTGTTTTATATTACAAAAGCACTTTTAGAGCGTGAAATTAGGAAATCGATATCATTAGCTGAATATAGTGTAATTGATATCGTTAACATAGAGTGAAATGTATGATTAAATTTTTAACATTACTGCAAACCCGTGCGAGAAATAATCAAATTATCGTGAATTAATTCCTGCGAATATCTAGAAAGCAATTAAATTAATTTTGCTTCGATATGCATTACGAGTATCTGAAAATTTGTCGTAATTACATAATTGCTACAGAAATGCTTCCCGTCAAACGCGGTGAAAGTGGCTAGTTGTATTCGCAGGTCGACAAAAGACAACGAAATACTCATAATTGAGAATGAAGAAGACACGCAAGGATAAAATTATGAGATACTCGAAAGAAAGAGAGAGAGAGATTTGTACAAAGCGGTATAGGAGGTCGAGCAAAGGACAAAGGGACGTGCAGAAGAGTAGAGACTGCTGGAGCTGACACAATCCCGCCTCTTTAGCAAAGGATGTGAGACAATGCGCAACGACTATGAGGGGAATACGATTCCAAAGAACCCCGCGCGGTTATTGTACAAGAGGCAACCCTTTCTTTCAAACTACAAAGACGTGGCACATCTACGTTCAAGATATTAGAAGCTTGATATATATAAATTAGATTATATTTATATATATATAAATTTTTTTTGTATATATTTCTCTCGTAGAAATTAGGCAAATTAAATATGCCATATCGACTTAATTTTATTTGAATTTATTGGAACATGTGATGTCCTTTGCTATCGCTCTATTAATTTATATTCCCTTACATTATTCTTGATGACGACCATTGGACTGGTAATAGCGAGTACGGATCGACCCCAGCAATTAATTGCTAGGGGCGATAAATTCGAGAAAGAAAAGGGGTTAAGATAATAGCGAAAAGATAGCGCAGCCCCGTCGCTAATTTGCGCCCTAGCTACCTCTCCCTCCTCTGCGAGGGTGGATAGTGAGGAATCCACTGATTAAAAGGTTATTTATTGCGTCGAATTCTTAATTTTCCGGAGGGTTGAGTATAATTAAAGGCCGCTTGTGCGTCTACTATAAACGCGAATGATGAAATTAAGTGACGTCTGGAGCGTTTTCTGAAATGCTGTGAAATATTGAGTAACTGCAAATATCATTAAAGTATCGTGACGTTTCTCGAGAGCGTGAGAGGACTCTTGTATATATTACATCTCTGAATGAAACGTTGCGTCCTGCTTTCCTGCGAAAACCACCGAGTACGCAAATTCGGAGCCTAGAATTTTAACGCAGCGACAACGTTTAACCGGTATTTTACAGCACCCCGAGGCAAGGCTTTGCCAACCCTTGCGCCGCGAAAGGTTACCGACGAAGGGGAACTCCGCGTAAACAACTCCTTCGCAAACTTCTCTCCTTGCGAGTGTCCCCAGCTAGAATTTCGAATTTCCAGGTTCCATCTCACGCCCCGCTTGCCACCCTCCCCACGACACCCATCCGCGCTGGCATCAACTTCTATTTTCTCGTCTACATCCTGTATGTTGACGGATCTTGTTTGCCAGATTAAGATCTCGAATAAGTTTTAATGTTCTGCTTCTTTGGGCAGTAACTCGTTTCTCATTTTTACGTGGAGGGCCAATTAATTTTCCTCAACGGACCGCGAATTAGGTCAAATAAAAAGCATAATGTTTTTTAGCGAGCGCAAGCAGAGAGAGTTGTCGATAAGTTTGATGTGTTCCGCAGCTTCGCGCTTTACTACTCTATAGATTTCGTGCGTATTCCCCACACACACATGAGAAAAAAACCTCGCAGCTTCCGATTAATTTGCATGACCCTTCGCGAGGTGGTAAGAGACTCATTTCGCTCGGCTGATTGTGTTACACGTAATTGCAAATTACAACCCATTTTCCACGTCGGCGCTGCGCGGAATTCCGATACGATTGTTCGGATAATTCGACGTTAATGTAGGATAAATCCTAATTGCTGACAAAAAAGATCAAATAGGCGTTCGCGGAGGAAAATCGCGACATACAATTAGAGAGGATAATGGAGCACGGCAGAGCGCGCGACGTTCATTGATTCGCAAAATCGCGCGAATACCTTTGTCAATTACGCGGCGACGCGGGAGTGAAAAATGTCGTCGTCGAGCCGCGGGAAAAAAAAAAAGGAAGAAAAATTGGAAAGAAGCGAAAATATGACGTGGCACAGATCGTATCGATCAATCGGCGGGGAGGGGATGGGAGAACGGTCACGTCCACGACTGCGCGACTAGTTTTGCGGTTGGACGTCGGTCGTTTTTCGGAGATACGCGGAAAATACTTCAATCGACGGGTGTGCGGGGACACGCGCACACATCGACGCGGGCCGATCCGTTTACGCGCGTGAGAGAGACGGACGCGGATATGCGGCGGACGACGACACGCGTGTAGCACGCATGTGCCGGCAAACCGGCTTTGATATTCCATGTTTGTGCAATTACGCGCGACCCGTTTCGGGCCGAACGCTCATCGAATTAAGGTGCATTATGATAATCACATTCGATACTGCGATGCCGGACACATTCCGTATTAATTAATCGTCACTGCCGTTTTTCCCCGGTCCCTTTTAACGGACGATTTTCGGCGAGCGCAAACGTATTGATCGCACGGGCCAGCGCTGTTAATATGTTCGGACGATACGTATTCACGGCGCGCATACATATCCACGTTTCTCGTCAAATACAGCGTAATTAAATTTCTCGCTTGATTGACTTCCATGTGTACATTACAACGGCGATTTTTTACATTGTGCGCATGCAGCGCGCGAGATTAACGGGGTACTGTCGCATTCGGTCCCGAGGTGTCCGGATAAACGACTCCTTGCAAAAGCGGGGGGGGGGGGGAGGGGGGAGGGGGAGATCCATCGGATTCCAAATCGAACTATCCTTCAAACCACGCGGGGAGATACTTCCGTCCCTTCCGTCGTCCGACGCCAACCGTTCCGTGCATACGAGAGGACACGTTCGCTTATCTCATCTGGTTCTATTCGACTCGTGTGGCGCACGCTATCGCCACATGGAAACGATTCTAACATAGCGTCGCGACGTCCTGGCGCGGTCGGCTACGCCCCGCTAGCGCGACACACGCCAGTGAATTTCTATCGAAACACTTTTCCCCGTGAAATGGGTGAATTTCCATTCGCCGGCGAAACGACACGACGCATCTACATGATATTATGCGCGCCAGCGAAACAAAGTGTTACGCGAACGCAGTTTTCTTTTTCCGCGGACCCGCCCGGAGGGAACGGGGAGTTCGGTAGGATATGGTCGTCGTCGGCTCTTATACCCTCCCCCCAGCGCCGCTAATCTAAATTAAATGAGGGGATGCTAATGATCCGTTACTCCGAAAGGATACGCCGCTTCTCTCCGGCCCGATACCACCCTTTAATCGATTCAATGGGTCCAAGTGGAGCAAAAGGAGGAGAATCACTCGGTCCGCTAGGATTCAATGTCGGTTTTACATAAAAACGTGTAGAACACTCAGACGATCCTTTTTAATCCCTTTAATTCGGCTATCACCTTCGCCTTTACCATTATGGTTTCGTCGATTCAAATCGTTATAATGCGAGAGAGAGAGAGAGGGAGAGCGGATGGTGTATAGACTGGCTGCTTGCACACGCAAACAGCCTAGCAATCGCAGTCGATCGGGATATGTACATGTCTAGCGGGGGCTTAGGAACCGTTCTTTTATTCTTGCTTTCGTCAAACCGAGCTTTCTCCGCGAGTCGGGACGACTTCGTATATACATATATTCGGGACGGTATATAACGCGCTTGTACGAACCACATTGATGCACAACGACACGCGTATCGCGCAACGTCCAAACAGGCATCCTCCCATGTCGTGCTACACTCGATATACTCACGACGATATTGGGAATATCTCGATATGGATATCGATATTGCACTTTATATGTATCTTCCCTCCCTCGCTTGGCGAAGGAAAGATACGGCAGGGGAGGCGGAGAACGCGAGAGGGAAGTTCGGTATGTGCCTCGTTATGTTTGTCTGGAGGGTAGTGAGCCATGAGTAACACGCGGGAAAACGGAACAAACTGCGCCGACGAAGAGGCAACGAGATGTTGAAAGAAACGCGGAGGTTGAAAGATAACAGAGAGAGCGGTAGTTTTAAACGAGTTATATTAAAACTGATCGCGCGTCGCCCCATCCCAGAAAGCCGACTCGCTTCCGCCTCGCGCTCGTCGCGCTGGGTTAATTGATGTTGAATGCACACGAATCCGCGATTTGTCATCATTCCTGTTCATACATTGAAGCGACGGTTAATGAAGAGGAAAAGGGCGATGGGACAAAACGCGCGGTCACGCGTGACTTCACATAAGGAGAGCTTACGTGATGAAACGCGTTACACGACCGAAGCGGCGAACGTTGATGCATGCAGCATCACGCATGATTATTTGTTCTTTCTTTATGTCCCGCCATTTCTACGGCGCAGCCGTGTTTATGACGGATCGCTCGGCTGGTTCAGCCGCGACGGAAGTGTTCCTTTTTTTTTTTTTTTACGACGCAGTCTATTCCGATATATCGAAGCAATGGCTCGTCACGCGCTTCAATCCCCGCGCGATTCCGCTTCAAGCTGCCGATCGCTGTAGCCCGCCGATAACACGCTCGCTCGCGCGTACGCTATGCGAAGGGAAAAAAGAGAAAGAGAGAGAGAGAGAGAGTGAGAAGTTTCGGATGCCAGCGCTGTCAATTTTAATTGGCTCCAGTGAGCCATGGCAGGACCTCTATTCACCGGATCAGTGATATGCAAATGCGATTTAATGACGCGATATCTCCTATGCGTGCCGTCGCCCGTTGATGAGACCTATGCGATGCCGAAGCTATACGTCGACTCTATTCCGATTTTATTATACTGCCACAGCGTTGTACCAGACTCTAAGCTAGTTCGACAAAGTTGGGAGAATATTTGATTACTTTGCACGCTTAAAAAATACTTTTTTACCGATTTTTACGGAACAGTGAATATAGAATATCACTAATGCTTATCAGTGTGTCAAATTGTGATGCACGTTTTGAATAAATACCCAAAATATGCCGCGTCAGAGTCTTGATAGAATTTAAATATCTATAAATACATGCAATGTGAATTTAAGAAATATTATAATATGTTATATTTGACCAGTCAATAGGTTTCGTATTTGTAACGTACAACTGATGTTGCTACAGAGTTCTGAATATAATTCGAAAATACGACGATAGGTCTACTATGATTGCATAAGGCGCACACAAACTCTCGCGGTGAACGGTGTGAAGGAGGAGTTCTCATTGTAAAATCCGTAGTAATAAATGTCCGACGTCATCCTTGTGGCACCTTGGTCGGGCCGTTGCTGCTGTCTCTCTCATTTTCCTTTTTGTCTCTCTCTCTCTCTCTCTCTATCTCTCTTCCTCTCTTCTCTTTCCCTCTCCTCCCACCATACACTCTCTTTCTCATTTTCTCTTCATCTAGTTTCCGCGCCGTCTGTCTCTTTTCTCCTAATTATCCCTTATCTATATCTCGGTCCATTTGGTTCGCAATGACGTTATCTCGCCTGCTCGGACTGAGTAGAGACGCCTCCTAATCTTATTACTCAAAGTGTCGGCCGGGGAGCGAAGGAGGTTGCAATGGCAGTTTCCCTTCATACTGCGTGTACCTTTCGGTCTACTCCCCGTGGTAACTCCTTCTCTCTCTTTCTCTCTCTCTCTGTTCCTATTCTCACTTCCTTTTGCTATCTTCCTCTTCTTCTCCCTTTCTCCGTTCCTCCGCTCATCCTTTCCTCCCACCGAAGCGGACACTGACATTGAGGGATTAAACCATTGGCAATCCGACTCTAATTACGAGTAACGGATTAGTACGTGTGCACCGGCAAAGTGGCGGGCAAACGAGGAAACTTTTGCGGACGACTACATATGTATGGGACGCTGCAAACATACGTTCATGCCGTGTACCGCTTTGAGAGTTCATAAGGTACGCCGGCACTTGATCCTGCATCCATTATTCGACGTTCTCTCGTAATCGTCCATTATCGAGCGTCAGAGGCGAGAGGTTGTCATCGCATAAAAACAGGAATAATGCAATACCCAAATATTCCATAAAAAGATATAGAAAAAAATTAAATTTTATTCATCCAGCTATCAAGCACGTTTATTCGATCATACTTAACTTAAATGATGCAAGGTGTTATCGGTCGTAAAGAGGACGACGATATTTTTATAAAACAAATGTTCATTGAATTTGCTCGTTTCAATGTATTATAGTTGTATAGGAGACTCTAATACAAGAGTAGATTTAAAAAATACTATCACGGGCCATTGTCTCAAACCGGAGGATGTTGTTTCACGGAACAGAAGCAAATTGCTAGTGATTGCAGCCGCCTGAGAGCAGAATAGAACGGTTACTACGCTATTGTCCGGATACACGAGCCCACCCTCTGTGCCACCTTTCGCCGCGGTTGTCTTTGCATCGCGACGACGACAGCGCGGCAACGAATCCGAACATTTTTGACTAATGGTCCGTGAGCGAGTGTTTGCCGCCATTATCGTAACGCCGGGGCATGTTCGGGTACAATTTCACTGACTCCTCGTGTCTACGAGGAGAATTCTTACGGCGCCTCTTTCCCTTCTCTGCCCCTCTCGAGAACCTTGATCGTCCGTCCAGTCATCCGGAATCGTTCCGCCGTATCGAGGATAAGGATCCTCGAACGAGCGATCCCGAGTCGTTTCGACCCTTAAAATCTCGACCTTCGAGTGAATCGACGCCGAAGAGCCTCGTACGCTATCGTTCCAAGTGTTCGCGACACTTTCTTACGTATCCCCAGGCAGGAGGGTCCGGGTGGTCGCCATGAAACTTTACGATCCAAGAATACGCGGCTAAACGAAAAGGCTCATGTACGAAATTTCGTATTAAACACATCTCTGGATTCTGCTTGATAACGTTTTTTAAGGAACTCTCGGAGTTTGGTATGCCAAAGACTCTAAAGTATTGATCGTTCATCAAATTATTATCGTTTATCAAATTATTTTTTTATAAAGACCAACATGCGATTTGTGCGCTCGTATACATATTTGAGATCGCGCGAAAAATCCAAAGTACGTCATCTTTATTTCGCGTACAGGTACGTGTTACTAACGTTGCCCGCACGCCAGCGTAATACGCGCGCCGCGGTATTTTTATTTTAAGCTTCCAGATTTATTCGTACTGTAAAATGTTAAGCCCGACCGTTTGCACATGGAAAAGAGAATAACTCCGCTGCACGGGAATCAGAGATTTTTCGAGAACGTGCGTTTTGGCCGAAAATGAATCGCGCCATAAAATCATTTCAGCGTAGGCATTACGGCATGAAGTAAACTCGTTCCACATGATATATGGCGGACGTAACGACTTTGAGCGAGAATTGCGAGCAAGGGTTTATCGCGCAGGTTTGCGGCGGGACAGTTCGCCGTTAACCCTTGACGCCATCCTACGTGTGAATCCCGAAAAAAGGTAATGCATTTTAACGAACGTTATTATAATACGAGTTTATGATAATGGTTTTTAATTCCGCGCCGTGCTTAATATTTTTAAAATCAATCAAGCTAAAATCATTATTAAATAATCCCCGTAATTAATAATCCGCGTGACCGATGACAAAATACGTTTTGTCATCCACAATGAGAAAACTCATATATGCTCGACATGTTATTCATTACCCGCGCGAAGATGCATATCCATTACAGAAGATAACATGATGGATGGACGTGTATGCAACTGGCAACCGGTGAGAGAGGTCGAGATTTCGGAAAGAATGATCCATCATTTACGAATGCCTCCGATTCGCATTCGCGTGTTATCGCGTCAACTATCTCGATATGTCGCGCTTGAAAAGCGTAATCACGTGAAATTTCAGCCCCCCAGACGGGCGTGGATCACGCAAATGTCACAGATCGCATTTTCGACATTACTCTTACAGATAGATGGGTATAAACGGCGGAACGAGTGTCGATCAGGACTAGATTTGAACGTCCGAGCGTCCAATCGCATCCTCAAGAAAGTCTCGGTCTTCCTTAGGCGCTGTGAATGACGGGTCATTTTCACAGCAGGATACTCTATCCTAAAAGACCATTCGCGCCTCTCCCTAAGACCAACGCGAAATGCCAGAATTCAACCTAACTACCGCAAGCAGCCCTCGCGATTTTGCGATTCACCGCCTAGGGTGATTTCACGGACTGACGCGTCGGTCTAATCGGTTAGAGTTTAAGAAAGGCAATTTCGGTGCACCACCGACGATGAACCGCCTCGGAATCGGTGTTACGGATCGATGGTATATGTGAAACAGACGAAGCGAAAAAGACCGTTCGCCGAACGAGATGCAAGGATGGGAAGTGCAGTCGTATAAGTTGTCGGAGCAATCGGGGTATACGATTGATCTGCGGAAAATGGAAGCCGCGCTCCTCCGGAGGAAGAAATTTTCTTGTCAAAGGAAAGTCGTTTCATGTAAAATAAGAAGCCCACGCGATACATGTTTACGTCAGTATGCTGACATATCGAGTTACTCTCCCTTAATTTGTTACTTCATCAACGGTAAAATATCCGTCGCGATCCATCGCAAAATATTCGCCGCGCGTTTGCACGGCGACGGGGCTCGCATTCGTTCATTTTGTTGCAAAAAAGTGGAAAGAATAATAAAAGTTTGTAAACGCGCGGGCTTGTGTTGTAAAGTACGAAGCTGGCAAGCGAGTACGAGACGTCGCGTGATATTTAGACAGCATTTTTGCGCAAAGCGAAAACGTTGTATATTTAAAAACCATGCGTCGCGTATATTTATGTTGACCGCTTTATTTCGCAAGACGGAGATCCGCGTTGGTTGAATCTCTCCGCGTTGGAAGCGACCGTGGGTGTGGCGGTATCTTTCAATTAATGTTTATGCAGCGTCCGATATTTAATATGGAAATTCTTCGATACTTCGCCGAGTAACGAAACCTACGCTCTAGGTCGACTAAAATTTCTGGACTCTCATAGAGAACGCCCGCTGAAAGCTGCCGTTATCGATTTTATCTATTGGGTATTTCTCGACAGGTACTCAACCCCCGCCTACGCCACCCTGCTTTCCTCGCCGGCCTCTTACGCCACCATGTTCTCTTTCATTCTGTTCTCCTTTTCAACCTAGGTCCCATCCTCTAAGCCGCATTGTTGTTTCGGAACAGCGGTACGGTATTTGCTCTCCATTTTCCGTCGTATTTACATTTAATTTATACTCAACGGCAGTCTTTGCTTGTTATTTGAACATAGCGAAAAACACCTAGGTTACCAATATGAAAAGAAATATTCACGAATACGCGCATTCTCGATTTTGATGGAAAACGCAGAGACGCGCGAATCGCAAAAATGAATTTATCTCGCTGCATCGCGCCACGCCATTTGCAGCTCGTCTCATGCTTGCCTTTACTGAATGTTTCCGTTCCCTAAGTGTTTATCGTTGACACTAACCGTCGTCCTATCAGATACTTCATCCGGCGGATGACAGAGTTCCGGGAAACGGCAGGAATTTGATTTTTCACTTTTTATCAAGCCGCGGGTCGATACGCACTTTAATGAACTCAAAGTGTAACCTCCCCAGTGCGCGCTACATCACCGGTGCGTTGCCTACCTACCCTCGGTTGGTTTTAGAGCAGCCGCCAGCCCCCGGTAGCGGTAGTGGTAGTTCCCGTTAAACTGCTTCTACGGCTAATATTTACATTTATTAACTCTCTCGTCGTAAATGAAATTTTCAGATAACTTTTAGGATATAGCCTGAGGGTTATAATGCTATCCAACCGACCGCCCCATGGTCGCTCCGACGCGACGTGCTCAACGGCGGGGTTTGCGCGTTCGCTGTCTCCCCATCCCCCGGTCTCTCTTTTTCGTTGCTCTTGTTGCATTGTCAGAAGCAGATTAGCCAATAACTACTCCCGGGGTAAACCTCCGTCATGGGTTGAAAGGACGGCACTGCCTCTGATTGAGGGCTCCGCAATTTTTCCCCTCTCTCTGTCTCTCTCTCTTTTATCCGTCTCTGCCTCTTCGCCGCTTGCTGTTTTCTCTTCCTTGCTCTTCGTACCTCCGAGATCTTTGGGGATAGAATCCATCAATTTGGACTGATGCATCGTTGACAAGCTGAGCGGAACAACTCGATGTTTTTGTACTATAAACGAGAAAACAAGCGAGATAGGGAGGAGAGAACGTTTTCAAAAGTATGAACGTTGTAATTGTAAAAAACACTTTACAAACTGCGTATGCCGGTAGTTAACGGTATATCATGGCAAAATATAAGACTACAAAGGCTGCGGTTCATTCACAAGCATGATTGCCACGTATATAGAACGCAATCCACGAATGGAGAATTGACTGTTAATTGTTTCGTTACATAACTATTGCATATTACATAACGTATTCGCCCGTGGCAGTGCGCCACGTCAAAGCCACGATATGCATTGTTCTCATATGCATCGTTTTAGACAAGCTGCCCTGAAACGTTGCCAAAATTTCACGTCCTGTCGTACTTTTCACGACTCTAACGAGTGCGCAAATTCGCGTTATGGCGTGCCATTCACGCGATACAAGTTTCGAGTTTGGAGTGGAAAATTTCGCTACGTACCTCCTTTGATTTCGTCAAAAATTGTGTACGCCTGAAAAGTTGGAATCTCAAATAAACGTAAGCACGTTGATTGGTCTAACGAACTCGTTAACGAGAAAAACATTTCTGTCGGTGCTCGCGTTCTGATACTCTTGATTACTCGGGAAAGCGGATTCTTTTTACTTTTCTGACTGGATGGTTTTGCGCCTGCGGGTCATCGAGCTGGATAATGAAACATGCAAATGGAAATGAGGCAGTGCTGTGTCAGATAATATTATGACTGTCCACAAGGAAGAGCGAACGCTCGGTCATTTCAGCGTACAGACTTTCAACGATGCTTTTACCATCAGCATTGAAATTCTCACACTATACTTTATTATTGCAGCATTCGAGGTGGATCTTAACATCCAAGCCCCTCATTCGCGAAAAATAATACTTGATCGTTATAATCGGCAATTTGTAGGGAAAACGGACGCAATTTTGTTTTGCCTTTGTCAGGAGAACGAAATTTAACACCTGAATTCGATACGTCGCTTTGGACATTCGATTAGTCTGCCGTTGTGTCGAAATGTATTTCCTATCACTCGTCAAAATCTATTTCCTATTGCAGTTATTTCCACCAAAAAAAATATTACTTCTGCCTGTGTTAGTATTAAACTGAAATACTGTTATTCGAGAGATAAAATATTTCTGCCGTGAAAACTTTAACGCATTTTCAGATGAAAAATCAATATCGACTTTAAAGATGTTTTGCGCTCTCGAAATCTGAATCGCGAAGAGTGAAATTCGAGCTATTGTAGGTACTATTGTCACTTATTGCCCGACAGGATTTCTACATACTCGGGGCAAATTCGCATAAGATCCTCGCGGAAAAACGGCAAGCGCGGATATTCTATACGGCATGTGATGCAACAAGCCGCGACAGGGTGCATCTAGATGCATTCGCCGCAAACTATTTTGCAAGAAGGTAATAGAGGAGGATTCAATATTTCCTCGCAGGCATCGCGGCCTGGTATCGCCATGGTTACGGGCTTCAGTCGCATGCGGATTGCTTTCCTCCTTCTTCATGTTTTCGTTGTTTGATGTCGTTTTCCTTGGCGGGGCTTCTCATTCAATCCTCGAGCTCGCTCGCAATACTGTTCGCACAACGCGTATCATTTTACAAATTTTCCCTTTATTCCGCGTTGCGCCGTTGTTGAACGCGCGCGCGTGGCGCCGCGCGTCCCATTCCGTCCACGTAAAGCATAAAACTCGTCGTTCCACTTGCGGAAGCGTAAGAACAGATTGATACGGAAGTAATACACGTCCAAAAAATTCAGTGTAGAGAGGCAGCGTGCAGAAAGGCAGTTTGTAAACCGAGTTTGACGCAGCTCGCTCAGCGGACACACGCTGAATATTTGCATGCGTACCCCCCTCCACCATTTCCGGAGACATTCGCACGCGGTGAACAATTGTGTATTATACAACGACATGCGATACAACGTTAATGTATGATAAATTATATTGGGTGAATTGTCGTCGGATATCGCGTTTTTGGCCGAGGTGCATCCACGTGTAAATGTAAGATAATAGATTCTCACATTCTCACATGACGGATACTACTATCGCTAATTTTGTGAAAGCTATATAATTGCAAAATGCTTGTGCGTCGTTGCTGTTAACATGTACGTACATCGCTTGTGGCGCGCGCGACGACTTTAGTGTCACTAACAAATTTCCGTTTGCTTCTCGCGGAACGCTCCTCTTAATTACAGCCTTTGTTATTTCTGGTTATTTATGTCGAGAAGACCGTTTCTCTTAGTTTCTTACTCGCGTTTTGTTTGCAGCACTCCGCACTAGCTCTTGCTTTTGTTTAATGGTCCTCCCATCATATTCTTCGCTACCTCGGAGTCCGTGCTATTATCTTCTCAACGAGCGATTCCCAGTCTAGGGCTCGCCGTTTACTTAAACTTGCCGTATTCATTATTAATGACGGCGCGATATTTCCACCGTGACACTCCGATAACGCAGCATCTTGATGCATTTTACATTCCGCACAATGTATCAAGCTTTGATTCTCGCACCTGGACCCTATCAAGGTTGCAGCTATCGCGAAGGTCGATATTCGGTGCATAGGAGAAGTTTGAAAGCGATGGGATTTCGCGGATAATATTGCAGCTGCATTGAGGGGTCGGTAACATTGTACACATCTAGAGGAATACGTTGTAGCATGATATGACCATAGAGATCATGTGTAAGGGGCTCGCTGTATCACGTGACGCTCGTATTTCATGACCGACGTAATATTGATTTTATCTTTGGCACCGGACCTTCATGTTAGACCGTCGCGTCGTGTGGACAATACGACCGTTTAATAGCGTTCGACATCGCAATAAATAGTCAATGCTGTGGACGCAAACAAATGACTTCCGGTGACAAAAGTTATCGTTACACTAGTATTAATTTATTAGTAAACCTGTTGTTAAATACTAATTATAATTGAATCTAATCTTATTACGTTATATATGTAATGCTTGTAAATAGAGAACAGTGAATAAGGTTGCGTGCAAAGTGACGAGAGAAGAATGTACCTTCAATCGCGAAAGGCAGCTACATTTAGCATTAATTACCTTGAGATAAGATGCGCACGTTCGCTAATATTAAATTGCTTCTCGACGCTATCCGATCCTTCATAAATAGTTGAAGTAAGTTGAATACGTGTACCAGTGTACGCGCAACAGAAAGCCTTTTGAACACGGAAGAGGCAAGGTAGACGAAAGGGAAAAATAAGGTAGCTTGCTCTTCTTCGCTTCGGGAACTAGCGCAAGAGGTTTATTACGAACTCTCTCGTTTCACCCTTCCTTCTATCTCCTTTGCCTCTCTCTCTCCGTCCCCTCTCTCTCCCACCCCTCTCTCTCCCTTATTTTCGACCCTTTACTTCCTCGTTTGCACCCTCTTTACTACTTCTAGCTTTCACGTTGTGTATTTCAATGATGTCTAATACACGCCGTGAACAAAACTTCGCTTTCGGGAACTCGTCATAATGCTGCCAGTCGATTTATGAAAGATTCTGAGAATGCAAGAGCGCGAATATATTACTGCCTTGTAATGTGTCTTCTTACCGAGACGGCGATGCTCCTCTGTATAAACCGCGTATGATCTAGTGTCAACCGATCTAAATCGTCTCACGTAAATGGGAATAGAAAATTTAGCCGAAAGATTTTCCTCGTTATGGTCTTACCGTCAGAACGGAACGCTGCGTACTTTATCACTTTGTCCGAAATCTCCCGAAGTAACGATCCCATCGGTTTACGCGCAGATTCGCGGAGCCCGAAAAAGCTGGCGCGGGCACACTTCCAAGAAAAGAAACTGGCGCTTTCGCATGGCGAGCTCGAACTCTTTCGCGGAAGTAGTTTCGACTTTCGACAGTCACATAACTCGAAGTCTTCTCTAATGTAGAAAATAGATAAGGGACGAGCGGTGCGGCGAGAGAGGTAACCGAACTTTAATAAACTATACATATATCTATACATACGTGCGACTCATAGTAGAACTCGCCTCTTCGTATATATCTTTCGTTTTTCGTTACTTCTTGTTCCTCCGCTTTTCCTCGGCACGGTCCTTCGCCAGTGCGGTGACGTTTACACGAGCGGTAAATCAGTTTATCCTACTTGCTCCGGAAGCACCTACCGGTATTGTTCGGCAAACAGTAATTCATTACATTCTATGACTCTATGAGACATGAATGCGTCCCCTTCGATAACTTCGGGAACGTTCCTCCGGTAATGTCTTCGCGCCGGGTCTCCTTATCCCATTGCGTTACTCGAAAAGCCTGACGCTGCTGTATACGCGAGCCACGTGAGAACTTTGCCGCGGAACTCGAAATGTTCCGTCGACGATGCGGCATCGCAATCATGACCCGCTTCTACATAAATTACGCTGGTGTACACTGCACATAGAGAAAGACGGTGCACGTTTCATCGTACAAGCGGAGAAACATCTTCATTGAGCTTTTGGAAAGTCCGAATTATTGAAGAATTATTTCGCTCTCGTTATTTCTCTTCGTATTGCTGTTTAAATAATTATTTAATATCCGATTATAAATAAGTAAATATAGTTTTACTTTATATGTAAATCTTATAAATTGCGAAATGATATACACGCATATCAATATATAATCTGTGTGCTCGTAACATGCATATCGAGTATCTTCCTCCTTTGACTCGAGCGACCACTATCTCTGTTCCTGATTCTCTAAACGGCTAAACTGCTATAAAGGAGATAGCAAGGCCTACGGAGAGAGAGACGTTTGATGCACGCTGAGTGCAGGCGCACGAAATGCCATTTCTCCACCTGTGTATACTGCGCGAAATGTAAATGACACATATCGCCTGAGGGAAAATTGCGGAAACAGCGAAGCGTCTCGCTACAAATGGAGAAACGAAGAAGGAAGAAGTGAGGAGGAAGTACTGATAGCAGTTGGATGGTGAAAGCAAAGAGAATAATAACGAAGAGAAGACGAGGGAGTAGGGAAGTAAAGGGGAACGAAGAAGAGAGACTATCTTGGAATAGGTATTCATCGCCCTGCAGTAATTGGATCTCACGCGGCCCTTCCTCTATCTCTGATAAGGATTTATTATTCAAATCAAATGTTTTGAGAAAGCTTCTTATTCGTCGAGATCGTCGCGCGGCGAACGCTTCAGCGGCTGCCAATCCTTTCTTCTCTAGTAGCCTCACACTCCATGCCCCTTCGAGTGGTCGTGAATTTAATGAAGGGTAACCGGAGCGATCGCAAAAATGGAATAGCAATGCGCAAGATCGTCAGCGAACTTGGTCGCTAAAGATTCTGCTAATGGACCAGTAAGACTGTGTTTCCAATGGGCCCTCCTTTATATACATATATAGAGAACGTAATAAAATCTCGAGAACGCGTCACAACGGCATCATTTTTCACGTAGCAGCTATTTCTCGTCGGTCGCGGCCTTTAATCTCCGAAAAAACTTTTCTACATCGGACAGAACGATCACGTGCGACAAACAGCCTGACAAATTTCATTTCGTCTTGGCGTGCACGGTCGTGGCGTGCGTGCGTGTGTATCAGCACTTTCCCAAAATAAAATGAAATTTGCAGTTGATGGTAATTCAATAACGAAACCATTACTCCGCTGCATAGTGCGCACATGGCCATACGCAGAAAGAGAAGAGTAAATGCGATAGAGGAAGGGAAAGAGAGCGCGCGGTGTCGGGAGAGGCGAAAGGGTGGCCGTGCAAATGAAGAGGTAGGAGGGAGTGGCGCGACGCGAGAGAAAGAGACGGAGATTGTGCGGGTGGTATAAAGCCAGCCTGGGAAAGGGTGAGAGATGGGACGAACCAGGGAAATGCGTTATCGTCTGCAGCCAGCTGACAAATCGAAGGTAATAGGGCCGAGCGGAATTCTGCCTGGCAGTACGAGCGAGAGCAGTGCATCTAGTAGGTACGCGGCTACATATGTACATATGTACCAGAACCGCGTACGTGACGCGCACACTCCGGTATATGTACCACTCGCACCACCATCATTATGTGCATCGCGCGAGTGTGACGGCGTGTATGTGGCCGGGGAGGCCTGCACCGACGGCGTAACCCTGAGTAACGTGACGAGAACCGAGTTACGGTCGTGACGCGGTCAAAAAACGCGCGAGAACTTTTCACGCTCGGCAGCCTTTAATTAACACACCTCCAGCTTCTTTCATCGAATCCCCTTTGCGCTCTGCCGAGTTTGTCGAGATCTCGACGCGTTCTTGCTTCAACGAGTCTTATCCACGGGGCTACGGAGAAAGAGCTATTTGCGCTTTTCCGTAGAATCATTAAAACGATAACGAAGATTGATATTTGCGACGCGAAATCGAAATAAGTTTCTACCAATCGAGATCTTGCCTCGCACAAGAAAGTGCGTAAATGTGCGACTCGTATTGCTAACATGCCATTTCCGTCTCCATTACAATCTGCGACGTGTCGCGGGCTAAAGGGTAAATCACGATACCCAACGTATTGGAATATTAATGTCATGTTAAAACACGCAGTGAGATAGATTTCTAACCGGCTGATAGTGTTGTAGAAAAGACATTTTTCCCTTGGGGGCAAATAAAGATTTAAGTATCTGTAAGTCCGGGAGAAAACTTGACGAATATTCAAGAGGAGCGAATACCGTAAAATTTACAGACAGACGGGAAGATTCTAGGGACAGGTCCTCCATCTTAGAATAGGTTCCTTTTATACCTTCTTCTGCGAGCAAACAAAGATTTACATGAGAACGAGAAGAGAGGGGAGAGAGAGAGGCGTTTTCTTCTTTCAATATGACACTGTTTCGAACGCGATTCGAACGTGCGCAGGAAACAGCGAAAGAGGATATTACTATCGATAATGATGGAAACTTCTCACGTGTCTCTCCGTTTTACACTTTCTTGTCATTATATCGCCTAAAAAACTAAATAACAGACAATTAAAAATTAAGTGTGTTTAAAACCTCGTTAAATAAAGATGCAATCTTGCGTAATTTAAAAAAATTGATTTTGTTAAAAAATATAGCATGTAGCCATTTAACGTTGTAATAAGAATGGCATGTTAGCGTCAAATATTTAGCATTTATTAATATGTATCCTCATGTCTTCATTGCACAAAACAACAGAAACGTTAGCTTTCATTACGTTACATTATCTTCCGTATCGCAAATGTGCACGACAATTTTAATTAATTTTATATGCATAGCGCAAAAAACTTGTCGGTGAGTAGCCAGTAGCGAATAAGCTAATTAAAAACCTAGTTTAAATACAAGTAAGCATAGCAACACGAGCAATACGACGTTAATTTCAATATTATTATCTACAATGTTTTGTGCATCCCTTTCCAACTTTGGACATTCGAGTTTCAACGTCGTGTACAATTGATCGAGCGATCGAAAGGCGTCAGCTTCCTTTCCCGTAAACTCTCTAAGATAACGAGGGTGCCTCGCGGCTCGTCATGTTCCACCCCTAGCTGCAGCCGGTGGCAGGGTATCGCAGCACAGAACGGCGAATAACTGTTGCCCGTACGAGCGCGGCGACGCGGCATCGTGCCAGAAATCCGTGCTCCGGTACGACCCACGATCCCCGCATTTTCCAACCCAGGTTCTGGTATAGGCCGCAGCACTAGGCCGACGCAGGCCATCGCCAATGAGTGCATGTCTGGGGCGGAGCGTGGCCGTGCTCGAGCAGACGCGATTTCAACTTGCTATGTGCTACCGGGTAGAGACGGCAGCACTACTCGCGAAAAACTTGGGTCCGGTCGGCAGAGCCGTTTCCTTAGATCGCTCTCTCTTTCGTTCCTTGCTGCTGTTTTCCCTTCGTAGCGCGAATCCTTCGTTTCTCCGTGCCAATTAGTCGCGTTGCGATCGAGTGAAACCGAGCGAAGCGTATAATTGGCGAGAATCAGTCCGTCGTCGTGATTCTCAATTGCGAAAAGAAATCGCTGAGTTCATTACGACACGACATATCTTATCGCAATGTTCGATATTACTTGAAGGGAATAAGATGCAATTAGATATTGGCACTGTATAGCCACGTGTCGATCGCATCGGTAAACGCGACAACACCCTGTGCTTCTCTATTCCGTTCACAATGCCACGTGTTTCGGATCGCACATTCTCACTCTCTCCTTTGTCTGTCCCTGGAAGACAAGTAGCATCGAGCGCGAAAGTGCATTTGTTGTCGTCGATGTCGTCGTCGTCGTCGTGGTCGTCGTGGTCGTCGTGGTCGTCGTCGTCATCGTCCTCCTCCTCGTCGTCCTCGTCGTCGTCGGTGGCGGCAGTGTCGTCGGCGGGTACAGACGTGACCTACTTGCGCTATTGACCTGTTGGCGACGCCTGATAGGCGAAGGGTTGAAAGAGGGAGGGCCGGGGACGGAAGAAGAGAGGTGGGTAGAGTCCAGGTGAAGGAGGTGGTGGAAGGTACCGCGGGGAAAGGATAGATTGAACGGGGTGGGTTCGGGGCGAGATGCACTTGACGCATCAGAACGCGAAGAGAGTGAGGGACTGCCGCATGCGGTCCCAGCGCGCGCAGCCTACCACCCGCTCTAACCACCCTTTCCTGGTATATATCCTGCACTCAGCTCGGTTTCAGGATTTCGCGTGTTGCACTCTCAAAGGTCTCATCCCCTACCTTTTCCTCTCCTACCTGGACGAGTGGCTTCTTCCTGCGGCGGGAAGAAAAACGGAAATGCGACATTCAGTGTCGTCACCTCTGTGTCGATCGCCGTAGCCGCGGGTCTGATTGAAATGCATCACGATAGAAAATTTTGAATTCATAAACGATCATCTTCCTGGTTTTAATGAAAAAAGTATGACGTCTTTTTTAAAATGTCTGTGATGCAATAATACAAGGAGCGTTCACACACAAATCTGCATAATTTTGTCTATCTTATTCTTAATAAAATAATACAATAACTTCAAAATATGCAATAAGTACATTTTAACATCACGATACTCAGCTGCTTTGTAGAATGAAGCTACCGTTGTTCAGCCGTATGGTATTGTACAAGAATCAACATTTTACCCCAAACTATTATCTGCAAGTGACCCTAGCGTGCAATCCCGATAAATTAATTTCACTTAACGTCGCTAAATACACTGTGTAAAGTAATTAAATCTTGCACAGTGGTATGTTATAACATGTAGTAGAGAATCCGTACAACATTATGGAAGCACGTTTTAGCGAGACGAGGGAATTAGACACTAGACAGTAAAGAAACTCCACTTTCATATATTTCCTGAAGGGTAAATATTTAGCAAAAAAAGGGAAGAAACGCTTCTCAATATTATTCCGTAGCTTATATTCACCTTTGCAAGCAAGCTTTTAATTGAAAGTATAAGCGATTTAATAAAAAAACGTAGCTTTTTCTCCAACGAAAAGTTATGAGATGCCCGAAAACTGTATTTCACGACGCATATATTTTCATTAACGTTATGGACAATAATATAAAAGTTAAAAAAACAATGTGTTTTACATAATTATATAATATCTTATATATTTTATCTTCAAACTTTTACTGTGAGTTACTTCATTGTTGGAATTATTCAATAATATATCAAGAAATACTTAAAACAAAATAGTATTTTATGATATAAATATGATATGTTTTCTGACAATTGATACCTTCTTTTTAACAAAAAGCAAACGCCAGATTTTTTAAGTAAAATTTAGTTTTATTTTTGGAAAAATGTTGCTTTTATCAGCTCTTCTAAATCTATTAATCAGATTGTATTCTCCTACGAAATAATTTTGAACGATAAAGACTTTTTATTGTAAAATATGCCTACGCAAGAGTTCATGATCAAATGTAAACCATGATTTTCGCGCATATTGGGTAAAAATAGTTCGCCGTCTCTACTGCTCGTTACACACATTCCCTTCGCCATCCCGCTCTCTCGCTATCCCCCGTATTCTATCCCTCTCGTCACGCTCACGAATAATTCAAGCATTTCGTTACATCCGTGCATGATTGGCCGATTTCGATATTAAATGCGAGCGAGCAAATACTCGTTCCACAGCCCACTCGACATACCCATCTCTATCGGTCTCCCTTCTTTCTTTTTGCTCATATCGCTCCATCCCGGCCGGACTCGGCTGTTTCACGCTACTCGGCTCTTTCATTCGCGCACCGCTTTCATTTCGCGTATTAATTGGAAACAACTCCAAAATGATACCGGACGCGATGCTTTATGCGCGTAAATATTCCGGCCGGAATTTAATATCGACCGTGGTCCTTCTCTGCAAAGTGTAAAAATACCACGATTATCCTCTCCCTACAGGATATAGATTCACATCCAATAGGCGCGTAACTACATTTATTTTCAATATTTCCAACCCGTTTCCGATTCCGATTTCGAGAGTAACCTTTTTGAATTTTAGAATTATATGCTCGGAGCTAAAGTAAACTTTTACTTCTTCAAATATTGTTTTATTGTTGCTTGTTCGATAAAAGATGCTTAACAATTATCATATTTGTATAAATACGATCAAATTATACCTTGGTCAAGACACGTAATTTATTTGGAGCGGATCGCCATTTCCGTCAAGAGTAAGCGCATTCCATTCGAACGTAAAACAGACGACATACCGATACGTTAGGTATGTCTTCGAACTTAGTTTCAAATTCGGAACCGGATTCGTGGCGGGGCATCGAACTGCGGTCTCTCTTCGACGTATCTTCCCTTTGGAGTTGCGAGCCGAGTTGAACACGAAACTACGTTGTTAGGGAAACTTTCCTTGCTAGTTAGCCGACGCCTTTCTCGGGCTTCTCGCAACCCTTTTGCGCGGCATAATTGAGTGTCACCTAGACATAACAAATGGACCCAACGAGGAGGAGACGGAAAGATGTGTAGGGAAAGATGGGAAACACGACGGTTTCAGTCTTCACTGTCGGAAGCTCGCCCTATGGCACCGCCGTCGCATGGGTCAAGTTACTTGTGACTCGTTTCTGATTAATGGATGTACTTGTTTAACATGCTAGACTCGGGTCGCGTTTGTCCACCAAATGTCCGTGTTAATGTCCACGCTGAAACGTTAACCGCTACTGTTGAGATACGCTGCTCGTTGAAGTTCCAAGTATTTCGAGGGATTATTGCAATCGTATCCATGACGCCAATAGCATTCGAAACACTGTTTTTCTTTTTAATATTTGCCTATTTATTTTAAAGATAAGAACTTTCCTTCAATCACACATTGCCGAAACTTTATTTAAAACTTGAACTAAAAGTAGATATATTCGTCTTTTTCTTTTTATTCTTGTTATCTTAAGGCATAGAATAATGAAACCGCTTTAGGAGAGAATGATGTTTGAGGTTGATTACTAGACGTGGTTTACTACAATTTTGTAATAATCTTTGAACAAAACGTAGTTTTATTACGTGTAAAATTCGCCGTGTACGAAAAGTTCACCCCTAAAGCGAGCCCTAAGATTCAGGTCGGCACAATCTTCGCTCACTTACTTAAATAAACTTCTCAACACTCTGTAAGGCATCCGCGCATGAAAATGTTAATAAGGCAAGTTTTAACGAGCCCGAAGCTCGCCTCGACCGGTCAATCGGAATTTTGTGCTTCTCGCTTTCGCCATTCGCTTTTTATAGATTTCGGTTAGTCCAATGCAATGTAAGCAGTTCTTTTTTTATATTTTAAACGATTCTATAAAGCTGCGTTTAATTTGCAATTAAAAACATCTTTGCTATCCGTAACTTATCTCCCTTTCGCAATGTTTATGATCTACTAAATAGTAATTATAATAACAATAATGCAATGCATACGCATCAGGGTTTAATTAAATTCATTACATTATTAACATTAATATCACAATTATCGTTGGAGTCCGTAATAACTAGTATTATTCAATTTAGTAGTTATTCATGACTAACAAATGCCTCCGAACTGAAATCAGCGAGTTGAACAGAGGACGAATCGTTCACTACACTTGCATCAGTCCCTGGGATTAAAAAGGCCAGCTTTCGGAATTAAAAATCCTTGGATTCCCGAACGGTCCCCGCATCTCTTCTTCCCCCTCACCCACCCATCCGCCACTTTTATTGGCCCCTCGAGCTAAAGGATGGATATTGCATTATCCGCTCAAACAAACCTCGGACGGCTTCAGTCGGCTAGCTTAAAGGTGAACCAACTCCGGGTTCAGTCAAAGTCGATAATAGTCGCCGCTGAGGTGTGCTGGGTTAGGAAGGTGGAAAAGGTTGAGGACGGAAGGAGGATCCGGAGGGTGTGATAAAGTCGTTATACAGGCGACACCTGCCCCCTGCCTTCCCTGCGCCCATCCACCACCTCCTAGCCCCCTCCCCCCGCCACCGGTTCACTCCTCACTCCTCAACCTCTCCTTTAGTCCCTCTTCATCCTCCCTATTACGGGCACAATGTTAAAGGGACTCCCGACGAGATTGAATTTGCTAACGGAAAACGCGAGTGAGTGAAACGTATTTGCTTTTTATCCCTCACTCCATTGAGAAGTCCTGCACTCCTCCCCCGTTCCCGTTTCCCACCGGCTCTGCCGTTCCTGAAGATCCCGTTTCTCTTCTCCGTCCGTCCCCTCCCGCCGATCGACCACCTTCTGATGCCCCCCCTCCCCCCTTTCCCTCTTTTCCGCTCCCCCCCAGCCCTGCAACCAATGTGACTACCCTTCCGTACCAGGTCTCCGGATCAACTCCCTCCACCGTTCTTCTTCGCACGTCTCGGCACATTTGTCCAACGTTAAGAAAGTGACTCACCGTCGAAATCCCACGAAGCTGATGCGTCCTGGCACGTTCTGGAAACTGATGTGATGTGAGATTTTTCCGAAGTATTTCCTCCTCTACCGGGAGAGCGATGCCTCCCCGATCTTACGATAGACATTAAATTATTAGCCGCTTTGAGGATTTTAAGTGCCGCAACTTTTTTCTTCTTATCTGACCCGTTTTTTTTTTTTTTTAAGAATTACTACGCGGTAATGAAATTGAAGTGATAGCATTACTTTAATGTTCGAAGATACGATCCTTTTCTGATACGGTCGAATCGCATGCCATTTTTTCACGCAAGGCGGGCATTAGATAACATGTTAGACGGCGAGAATATCCGTGACTCGTGCCGCATTCATTAGTTTTGTTGTTTACGGCATGGTATACACGTCGTAAAGCGTTTTCGGGCATCTCATAACTTTTCGTTGGAGAAAAAGCCACGTTTTTTATTAAATCGCTCATATATTTTCAATTAAAAGCTTGCTTGCAAAGGTGAATATAAGCTACGGAATAATATTGAGAAGCGTTTCTTCCCTTCTTTTTTGCTAAATATTTACCCTTCAGGAAATATATGAAAGTGGAGTGTATAAGCGTACGTAAATACCGGAACGCGAATGTTTCAGAGAGGTTGTGTTACATGGAAAATAGCTCGGTAACGGTTTGACGAGAGCCACAGGGTACGGAAGCGAACGGGGAGGGCACTGCGCAGGATGGATGTAATTAAAGTGGTGACACGCTAGCCGTGGGGTATGTCTACCCCAATCCAAATCCCGCGCAACCCCCCGGGATCCTTGCCCCTCAAGATAATTCGGACACCGTGTAATCGATACGTCCTCTAGGCTGACGTACAGACAATTTCAAAACGGATAATTCGGGGGGTTTCTATCTCGTCTGGGTCGTCTTTCGAGAGAGTAAAAACCAGTTTTCCAGTTCGCTGTCATGTCAAAAAGAAAAATGTCGACGAGTGGATATGTTTGCGCTATCTCATATAAATACTTCCCGCATAACCGACTGTATAAGCTTGGGTTACGATATAACTGCGATTTAACACAATTTATGTAAAAGAACTGCATTTAACCGTGATGCATTTTACGTATTACTTGACACGGAATGTTTGCTATTCTGAACAGAGCTATACTTGTACACGCGACTCGTGTCACGACACAAATTGCGTGTACCTACAAGTTTAGCGTTTATGCGCGATGTGTGCATATCACAGATCCATTCTAGAACACACTACTTGCGGAAAATGCACAAGCACGAGACGAAAACGTTTTATGAAACAGCAGTACCTGATTACAGTACAAAATCTTGTTTTTAAGTTAGTTTAACACAAAGATTAAATCCTAAAATTATTAGTTCTTAGAAGAGTAAAAAAATAGTTTAGAAGTTTTCACATAACATGCACATATAAATTGAAATTTGTAGAAAGTTAATATTTTTTTGGCAATAACTACTGATTCATCTAGAGTTTGATATATACCAACATAAAAAAAATATATTCATATATAAAAAAAATAATAACGGATTAACAATAAAAGTCAAGGCACAAATGCTTATGGACATATACGCACATTATCTTCGAAGGATATTAAAAACTACAAATTCCTATTACAGGACATATTTGCTTGCCTATAGGATAAACATGTCGGTCTTACATAGCAATTCCTCGCACAACAGCATCTCGCTAGAGTGATTAACGTATAGTATTTAAGCCGATCACAGCGAAATCAATCGATTACTAGTGAATCTAGTGCATCTAGAACCATGAGGATTACGTCGTGATTATTGCTGAGCCATCTGTGGAAACGCTTTAATGCGCTTTATGCAAATTTCGCGCATAGCCACCCCCAATATCCAAGATTATAAAAGAATTACGCATCAGGCACTGTTGTACATTGATGGATTTCATCGTTAAACTATTCTCATTAATTATGTATTTAATAAGGACACGATTATTAAATGCAAATTAATAATTATATATCAATTATAATGCATTATTATATAATATGAATTCAATTATACGTAAAATTTTATACTGTATTCCAATCTTTATTATTAGTAATGTAATATAAATTTTTTATTTCAGATTATGGGAAAACTCTCTTCATTTTCGAAAATAATCTCTTCTTACGGTAAAAAGTATTCTATTAATATATGGAAATTGATCTTAACATATTATATATATATATATATATAACTAGATTTTTTGATTATAATAATTATCTTATTTTTCGACTTTATAATATTATATCAAGTTCCTATTTTTAATTCATAAAATAAAAGTTCATCAAAATGATTCTAAAATATCTAAAAAGATCTATATTATAATTCGGACAACATAAATAAGATGTTCACATAGATAATTTTACATTAATATTTATAAAGGTAGTAAAAGAACTTAATTACATGTGCGTATTACATTAATAATATTTCATTCATTCGCATTCATGCTGGATGTAATTATTAATTTATTCGCTACTTTGATATTAACTTTTTCAAATTGTCGGACATGCTTCAAATTAGCAAACTAAGCAATTGTTGTTAATTACTTACCAGGAAATCGGAAGCTTAATTTTATTACGTGTATTCGTCTGCCAATCGTATGCTTGCATACATTTATAGTGAATACTCACCTGAAACAGAGAAAAATGAGAAATAAAAATTAGCAAATATGATAAATATTTAGTGATGCTAATTATTTGCAAAATATGACAGATATTTAATTTTTTTTGTTAATTACATAAATATATCCATAAATTGCATCAGAGATGTAACAGTTCTCTTTTCTGTTATAAAATAAATTTCTTTAACGTGATGGTAATTAACGTGACCTCGGTGAAGGATAGTAGCGCAGAGAAATAAAAGTCGTTTAAAAGAAGGAGGGCGCGAGCTTTTATTAAGTATTGGAAGAAAATGGTAGACGTAAAGGTGAGATGTTAATCATGGCTCGACATCTCATTATCGTTTTGATTAGCGCGTGTAACCGTGTCGGTCCCCGGCTGCTGCGGTTACGAGCTCTCTACTCGAAGACGATCAAAGTTCTGCGCTTTGCTCAGGCACTTCACGGCCCAGAAGTTGTCTTAATGAGCAGGTCAAACGTTCCATTTTAGCGGCACAATCATATTGCGACGAATCAGAATGTAACTAACATTCCCATAAATTAACACGATGATTAGATTTTAGCACTACGTAAATCAAATAGTATTACTTTATTAAGTTAATGTATTTGCGATATTACGTACAACGTAATATAATATCAAACGTTAATGTAAAATATAAATAAAAATATCTTCAACTATTGTATATTATTAAAAAAAGTATGTTCTAAAATTGTTGTATAGCATATAATTAACAATAGATATTTGTAATTCATTAAATCATAACTGGATGTTTGGAGAGAAATAAGCCGATATTCTCGTGAAACCTACGTTAAATGCGTGAGGAAGAACGCGTAGGCAACGGATCTCTCGCATGTCGCTTGCGCGACAAATATTTTCTGCTTCAGCAGATAATCCATTTCCACGCATGCCTAACCCAATTCAGGATACGATCGTGGAATCGGAATTGCGAAGGAATCGACATTGCATTTTACCTATAAGGTATCAATGTGTTTCACGTGCACGTGGCGCAGCGAAACCGTCTCATTTCGTTTCGCACAATACGCGGCACATCTATTGCGTCTACAGCAGTTGTGCCGATCCCCCAGGCAGATTTCCTAGAGAAGGGCCTGTTAATTATAATTCTACGTCGATAATAAGGCTAAGCCGCTTACTTGGAGTACACAATGAGTTCGGTAGGATTAGACGTACCTACATATAGCGAGGCTCTGATCGCTTAATCGTCTTTGATCATTCAAGAACATACATTTAAGAACATACATCGGTAATAATACAAGGTATCTCGAGTTTATCTTTGAGCTATCTTTTGTCTGTAAATTTTTCGATAAATTTAGATTAAATTTTTTCTAAACGAAAAAATGTCAAGATGTTGACGATTTTTTTATTATTTATATACAATGAAGGATTCTTGTAAATTAGACTGCGAGTATAGAACGTTAGAAAAACGTAATCGCTAATCAGATAAATATTTCTGACTTTAATTATTTTGGGCAAAAATCTTGTCTAGCTTCTTACTACATCGCTTACTCAAGCTTCACGTTTCTTATGTTACAAATAGTAGCTACGGCGCGGCGCGGTATACTTGAAACTTCGGTTTTTACGCGTCTCTAATTAACGGCACCATGTACGGTATTGTATAATGTGTAACTATAATTAAACTGCATGCCTAAATTGGCGATGTGAGAATTAGAGGGTAGAATTGCGTAATGGAAAGACGAAAAAGAAATCGACAAGATCGTGAATCTAGATAAAAAGAAGAAGAGTAATTTGGAGAAGAAATTCGGAATTTATACAAAATATACATAATTATTTTCTATGATGTCGGTATGTTTCATCAATTCTCACATATGCAGCGCTACAGCAATTAACTTCAGATATTGTTAGCCATATGTATTGAATTCATCTTGGTTTTGTGGATATTTTTCTTTTTTTTTTTTCGTTAACACTTGTGGAAAACGATTTCTCACCGGTACCTGAGCGTCGATAGGAGGTATTGCGTCCATTAAAGAAGTTTAACCTATTCAAGTGAATGACGATGAAATTGCGCGCGTATCCACTTCGTCGTTCAAGCAGCGTTTAATGGTTAATGGAGTTCCAAATCAAATTATTGCTAATGAGTAAAGTTGCCGAGGGTACCACAGAGCGCGCACGCCACTGAAGCGAATACTGCCTGCGAATTATACAGAGTGCCGAGCACTCACAACATGTCTTTCGCGAAAATTATGCGCAAGTGTGTTGTTGATATAAAATCTTCTGCCAGTCTGATGCATTATATCGTATTTATACATATATTAGCTATGCCGATTGGTAAAATGTAAAAAATAAATAAAATGTTTTCTTCATGTGTCAACAATAGGTAGTGCGTAGCATTTATGTATGTGTATGAGTAACGTGCGTAGATTAAGATAAATTCTGCAATCTGGAATAATGATTCGACTCATGAAATCTTGTTTTCGCATAGCGCTAGAGAGATGGTCGTCGCGTTGTTTCGCCGGAAGATTCCAGTTAGGTTGCTTTCCTAACGCAATATACAACGCGACAGATTCGCGACCTGGAATTGGCAATTAACGCTGTCACCGGCGTATAATCGTATCTCGAGAAACGCGTAATTTATCGACTCAAACTCCTAATTGGCTGCGGTGTACGTCATGTCGTTAGGGAGCCGCGCACAACTAATTCCCGCAGTCTAACTTCGACATGATGTACCAGCAACGTACTCAACTAGGCACTATACGAACACGTCGCCACACCGGTGCGCGTAAGAGAACCTGATTCTCACCTTCCCGCCATATAAACATCTGACACGGGAGCAGATTCCCCTCATTGTTACTTCCGGGCCAGCAAGCATTCCCTCATTAAGAACACGCGTAATTACAGTCTAAGGAAAAAATTGCCGGTGTTATCATGTCTTACCTAAGGCACATCGCTCGTTAATTCTGTCGCTAATGGCCAAGTATGCGTTAGAAGCAGATGTGCACTTAAGTAACTATGAATAATCTTCTGATATAAAAAACACAAGATAACAATATATAATTACTTCTTTCGAATTAATTATTTATCTTCGGCAATAAATGAAATCGCGGACATTACTGACGACGAGTTCTTATCGATTTTAATAATTTAGAAAAGAAGACATCAAATATCTATAAATTAAATCAATTTCGTTATATGTAACTAAAAGATCTCATTATTTTATTCTGGTTTTTTGTACAAAATTTTATCGTCATCTTAGAATGCATGGTAGTACTCTGAAATTATACAACAAATTTGAAACTACTCCACGATTTTTCCGTTCTGATCCGAATGTATCTCACATAAATCGTTACATCGCGAGTCCACTGTGCGTACTCGTGTCAACACACGTGACACGACGCTCTATTGGGGCCGCTACACGGACGACCGGTTCATGTCTCTTTCATGAGGCGGCACCGTAATAGGTTCGACGTGCGGCAGGGGTGGAAAGAAGCACGACGCGTTTACATCGCGTTGTTTATACCCCTTTTTCTACGGGTGGAAGGAACAACGGCCGTCGCGGCAGCGGAATAAAGTTCCACCGTTGTTTCTTCCGGATGAGTACATCGCGTCGTTAGAAAGGCGTCCAACTGTCTGGAAGAGGAAGAAGAAGAAGAAGTGGAAGACAAAGACGACGATGTGCCGTTGCTCATGCCCGATGCCGGAGACGATGCCTACTAGCCTTCAGCCGCGTTTTGATCAGGTCGAAGGAGCAAGTGGGATGAGAGGCTGAAGCACAGACGGTGAGGTGAGGTAAGGTGAGTCGAGGTGAGGCTGTGGAGCGAATCCCCATGGCAACGGCTTCACTACGGATTCCATTTACCTATCGCTATGGAAACGCGGGGTGGCGCTCAAAGCTGTGTAGAGAAACGGAAAGAGATGGATGGAGACAGAGAGAGCGCGAGGAGATGGAAGAGAGCGCGGGAGCGCGAGAACGATGGGGTGGAAAGGAGAGAGAAAGTGAGGGAGACGCACGGAGCGTTGAAGGAGGACGGAAGATGGAAGGTGAAAGAGGGATGGTTAAGAGAGAAGGGATGGTCAGGAGACCCTGCGCGATCAAGGTAGAGATCGAAGTGGTCGTCAGAAACGATAACACATCAACAGACACATCGATCATTCTCCCGCATGGCACCCAATGCGCCATTCGATACTCCAAAACTGTTGCCTCGCGTTCCTTTAAAAAAAATCGATTGGCTTTTAAACATTTAAACAATTGACTTTTTTGTATTACGCGGCATTCTCTCCTATTTTCACGTGCTGCTTACAAAAAAAACCTCCTGATTAATTTAACATGCGAATTAAAGATACACTGCAAGAGGTTTATATTAATGTGTGAGTCGAGGTGTGAGTTCAATAAAAAAATAATATAGAAATATAAGATAAGAAAAGTATATTTAAAAAATTATTTTTTTTCCTTTCTTTATACATATTTTTTCTTTTTATGTAACTAAACATTTATGAAATAAAGCTTCGAGCTAATTTCGGTAAGCGGAGGATTCTTTAATAATCATTACCATTTTTGCATGTGCTCGTGCATAATATTAGTCGATGTTTATTTAAGGATCATGACGTTCTTGTTACCCTATACAACGCGATAGCCCAGCAGTGTGATTTAGCATTAATGACCGCTTTCATTGCATAAATTCTAAGTGCATTACAGGCAGCAACTACTGGTTTCGTTCAGTATTTTAAATTACTGACCCCATTGCATTTTTCCATAAAACCTCTCGATGATTCTGCTCAATTAGTTCGTATGACGCATTATAAAGATAGATATGAGTATTTTTACATAGTAAATTCTCTCAAACTTGTTTATGTGGTAAATAAAAATTAATATTTTTATTATAATTTATAATTCACAGTTTGTATTTGCGTCAACTTTACTGGAATCGATCGCAAACGCGGCTTAATAAATTTTGGTACACAGGATCATTGGTAAGGGTGAACGTGACTTGCTACAGGCACAGGGGATTACTTGGAAAGCGTTTCCTGTTATATGGGTCGTGTGCACGTAAATTTTACTTGAATTTCAAAGTAATTCCTCGTCGCACGAAAATGGGTTTACGTGTTGATGAAAAATAATATACCCTCGATGAAGGGCTCGTTCCGACGAATTTAACCCGATAAACTTTTAACTAATGCAGCGCAATGGCCGTAGCCTACCGAGATAGCCCGATAGCTATTAAAATGTATACCGGGAATTACTCGAATACTATAGAAATGAAGCGAAATCTATACCTATTGACAGAATAATCTCGCGTCAATATTATGATCGATATAGGGAAAAAGATCTTAATTCGGCACGATCAAATTGCTAGCAGGCCTACCGATTGTACGATTCTCTAAAGCTTTTCCATGCGGCTGTACTTCATCCCTCTTTACTTCTGTAGTACGAATAGAACCAGCTCTACGTGGGACTGTAAGCGGATTGCGATGGAATTGAAGTTGGCCTCGCTCTATACTTTGAAGGTCCTACGAGGGAGTTGCGCCTATATTGCGTAGTGCAGGCGTCCTCGCGGACCTTTTAACCCTTTAATTGCTACCCGCCGTATTCATCGTCGACAACCGTGGAAAGGTTCTTCAAAGTAAACCACCCAATCACCGCCGGCAAAACGACTTCACACGTGCTGATTAATCACGAGCAACCGAGATCAAACGGGAGGCAGTTACTATCGACTTTCGAACGCATGAATATACCTTTTCTACGAATCTCTTCTAGAAAAAATTTCGGTAGATGAAAATATCATGTCAGGATAAATATTTTAGAATAATTAAATTATTCAATTGATAGAAGAAATTGAATGTCGAAGAACAATATTCGCAATTATAAATAAAACAGGACCGATATGATAAACAATTAATTAGAAAAAGTACATTTACGGTCCGGGTTGGATCTTGGAGTTTAATAATAATATTTGAATATGTGAATTTAATAATATTTAATATGTGAATTTTGTATACCTTTCCAAACTCACAGGTTTAAACAAACAGGTTCGGACCCTGAGTGGGGCGATATTTTTCGCAATAAATTCTTTACAGTGATTTAACATGATTTAATGCTTGTTAGCATCAAAAGTTAAATCGATTATCGATTTAAGCATATGGATTTACTGTTCTAACAAAGAGCTGTGTTTTAAAGACCAACAAAAAATCAACGCGCAGTATACTGAAGTTGGAGAGAGAAAAGAATATACAAAATTCACACACAGAAATATTATTATTAGGCTATTAAAAAAGATCCAGCCTGGACCGCAAATGGCACTTTCTCTAATATTTGCAGTTATTGTAAAATAGCTACTAACGTAAAAATTTATTTACTAACGTAAAGAGATGGTCATTTAACTGAAATCGTGTCATATTTTTTATGTTAACATACTCTTTATGGAATTTAGTTTTCTCGACGGTTTTGTTTTATTGTCTTACGTTTTTTTAAGTATCAGAAAAATCCCATCAAATTACAAAGTTCTTTGAACATGACTTTTCACGATTTTCTAAAAATAAGAAGTAAGAAAATAAGGAAGAGAGCCTCGCGCAGCTTTCGTAAAAGATTCGATGGGCTTATAAGAGCATTTAAGCTATTGGACTTTCCGGCTTGCCGCCTCTCTGCTTCTCCGCACATCTCTGACCAACCTTTCGGCGGACACCGGCGACAACGAGAAGGGTTGAACGTAATTAATTGCGATTTCACTCTTTCCTGCACTTAATGCGGTCCTCGGCCCTGCGGTCGTCCTTTCTCCTACCTGCATCCAGTTAAATCGCAATTACTCAGAGACGCGGCAGTTAGGTACCTAGAAAAGGGTTTGCCGTAGGGCGGACAAAGACAAAGTGACAAGGGAAAAAAGGTTATTTATTTCGATCATATATGAAACATGTCATGCCTACATTTCTTTAAATGCAGTTGAATAAATTACTATTTTCTTTTTTTTGTATTACCTAAAAGCGATAAATCCTTACTATCGAAATTATATGGAATATATTTCTAATACATTTATAAAAAATGGACAAACTATCGTCAAAATACCGATGTCACGATTCATCGTGTCGCCTCCTTTTATTATAAAAGAGTAAGAGGAGGAAAGACAAATTACTCAGTACTTTTCTTTTGGAACAGTTGCATCCTCGGTATGCCGAATTAATCGCACGGGTACCACCTTGCATCCTCGCGATTCGAAAGTAAGGAATTTCGCTCATTAGTTAGCCGCGTAATTAAAAAGCCTGCGCGTCCGGCCCAAACAGATAACGAAGAAGGAACGGGGCTAGAAGTTCAGCAACCCTTTCTCCCTTTAATTCCCTCCCGTCCCTTCCGTCGCTTCCGCAACCGTACACCGAACGGTTTTCCATCCTCGAGCAATTGCTCTCGCTCTGCGCTTGTCGTTGCGAAGGAAAGACAGAGAGGGAGAGACAAAAAGAGGAAGAAGGGAGGAAAAAAACGAAAGTACTAAGTGGGGAAAGGGTGGGACTAAAGGGGCAAGGGCGAAAGGAGGGCGGACCTTTTTATAATTGCAAAGCGCTCGCCGCTCGAGCAAAGCGGGGTCTTTTGAAGCGTAAGATCAAGGCGATCGGACGGGAGAATAAATGCGAATAAATCTCACCGCCCACGTTGTACAGGCTGTGTTTCGTCCATCGGTGAACGATTAAAGAGCGGCACATTGTCGAAAAGCGACCGGATTAGAGACGTCGGCGTTTAAATGCCAGTTTAAGATGGATACGGCGAACAATTTGCGCAAATTGGAACTTCTACGTCGCGATAATAGGTATTGAAAATTGTGCCGCGGGCACACACACACACACAGACACAAACATAAATTTAAATTTCTCGCGCGTGAAACATTTCACTTGATGAATGATATTAATTGGGATGCATCAAACGTCATGTCTCAATAAAAACCGATGAATCAGCAATTTCTTCGTAAGAAATGAACTTCATTACTTCATCCCCTAAATGTAGAAAGACGATTCACTCGACTGAAGGTAACGCTCGTGACGTGGCCGGAAATATTGGTCATTGTTAACCAGCGCTTATTCGGAGAGCCGCACTCCAATGTCCGGTAGACGGCAGCATCTCTGATGCTGAAGCTGTGCTTGCAGCAAAAGCTTTGGAGCTTGCATCTCGTGGCGCCACCCCTGAGGAAAGCTCGGAACCCCTTATCATTCAGTGTTCATCAACTTCAGGCTTTCATCGAACAATGCAAAATTATAATTTTCTTGCGCAAATTCAACGAAATTTTTACAATAAACGAAACCTAACAAAAAATTTACTAATTTGATAAATTTTTGTGGATGAGCATTGAATCACATATGAAAATGCAATAATTCTTTTAAATATATACACACACATGTTTCTCTTTCCATAAAAATAAAATAAAAAATATTAATATAATCAGAATAGTGTTGTAAATAATATTAGAAATAGATTAAACTATTCGCATGATTATTATATCTTCCGACAAATCATATATCTTACATGTATAAATCTAACAAATCAATAAGCTTACTTTCGTAAATTTAAATTCATGTCGATTCCAGTTGTATATTATTCAGCTATTTAATATTTAAAAAATGTTTAACTGATTATAAAATAATTAAAATTTTTTAAATCGTGCTTTGTGTCTTTGTTGCCTTTTCACACACAATCACATTTTTTAAAATAAGGTTTCTGCTGATAATTGGGATAGTTTAAAATCTATTATTATAAGCGACTTTTTGAAGAAAACTTGTGGAACAGATCATTATAGGAGATATCTAAGAGAATACAAATGATGAGGCATTCATGTGATTAACCGAGTATTAAATATACGATGCACATCGCTTAGTAGCTTGCACAACTCCGGAGAAAATGTATCCCGAGGTCAACGTCTTTGTCGACGGACGATGACGTTGCGCAGGATATCCGGTCGTGGTTCAAGGCCACCCTCCGCGACTTCCAGCTGAGCACCCCTTCCTGCTCCGTTACCTACCACCGCATAGAGAGGGCGACACGAATCCCTGGCTTTCTCGCGATCGATCGCCCCGCAGGGATGACTGATCCGCACAACAGTCATTTGGGCTTAGCAAGCTCACGGTTTGCCCACGGACCCGAGCTCAATACACTGCGGACACTTACATGCATTTACACACTATACATCCACATATGCACGCGTTTTTCAAAATAATAGTGCAGTAATAAATATTTGAGAAAAAATGGGAGCAAGATACAACTTTTAAAAATTAATACATGTTTGATACAAATAGAATAAGATAGCAAGAACTAAAATTCATTTTTTTATTTTCATCCCTTAATAAAAAAGAGCAATTGATCGCGGAGATTACTTTCTGGTCCAAGTGTCGCGTTTCTACGATGGTTCTACCGAATCATTTCAAACATTTTACAACCCATCGCGCGATGAGCAATCTAAGCTTGTCGCAATAACCACGGGGTTTTATGCCGGATGATATATGAAAATGGCGAACAATAGGGTGGAATGGAAGGGTTCCTAATCTTCGACATGTAATAATATGTATATATGCGTTTATACAGGTACTCGAATACACGAGCAAGTACGCGCAACAAGAATATTGCGGAAGCTATTTATATTCGTCCGGTACCATATTGAAATCATTAACGATTTAGAGCAGAACACATATTAAATCTTTTAATATAGAACAGAGAATTCTTCACCGGTAGTAATAAGCGTTGTAATTGTAGTTTTTTTCGTATTAAGCTTAAAGTCCGACTGGTTGCATAACATATACCTGTAGAATTTTTACTAAAATATTTGTATTTCTTCAAACTTATATTATTTATTTATAAATATTAATTATTTAATGGATAAATTAAAAAGAAAATACGGTAAGCGCGTATATACGCCTGTAAACCATAGCGAACTTCACGTACTGATTGTAAGTGTATATAAATATATTCACTTACATCTTATGTGCCTGTAGTGGAATCCTCAAATGGTTAATATGTTTTGCATTGTATTTTAAAGTTTTTATTGATTTAGATATAGTTTGTACGTTTAACGTATGGTCAACATTATGAGTGCCAAAAAAGTTTTGCGCGATTGTTTAATTATGATGATTAGTAAGCATGTAATTAATTGAATTTTATTTTCATTATTTATTAAAATCACATAATTTAAAAAATGCTATCGAGATACAAAAATATAGCATAAAAAGAAACAATGATAAATTAATTTAAACATTAATTAAATTATTTTTATTTTAAGAAACAGAGATAAACTGCGAAGCAAAATTAATTTTACTTTTGTAATTAATTAGCGACAGCTCGCAAACTAGTATCCCTTGGTCTCATTGAGAGCACTAGAGTTTCAGTTTTCGAACGAGATCAATATCATCTCGCTATGATTTTTATCCACGAAGATATTAATGATTGAATCGATCCGCGATCTCGATGAAAATATTTATGGACAGAGCTTTAGGAGCAAAATCAATCTTATTTTTGTAATTAACCGGCAATATCGTGCAAACTGGTCGTCCAAGTATCCTTGCTCTCATTGAAAGCACTAGAGTTTTAGTTCTCGAATGAGATCAAGATTATCTCGCTGCGATTTTTCTGTACGAAGATATATTAATGTGATGATTGTGATTTAGTAGCGGAGTGGTCGCGCGCGTGCGTCTTTACGGTGGCGTATCATATTTCAAAGCACTTATACTACACGTATTTTCGCACTTATTTTTTTATTCATGCAGATGTGAAATTACATGCAAAAAATACGCGCAGTCTTCTTTCATGTATGACATGCGCGCGCCGAATTTTCCAAAACGCTCCACGAAAAATTAACGTTGTGACATGCGACAAAAACTAATCTTCTGCGTTTCACATTCTGCAATAAGTGATCATGTAAAATACATACGCTCTTGTTACAAGACGTATATATGTGTATACTTTACCTATAGATAAGGATTAAAACGCTAATCTATAAAAGACTAATCTATAAAGAAAAACGTTAACAAAAATAATAAAAACTGCCTAAAAAATACATTAAAAATATAAAAGTCTGCTATTTATAACATGGCCGCATAAATTATATTATTCGTGACGAATATGACGTTTCCAGTTCTAAGTTCAAAATCATCGTCATTGTGTGTCACTTTCTAATATTTAATTTTAAGTAAATCAAAAATAAATGGTAGCATATATATCACGGTGTAATTCACAATTTCCGATCGACGCATTTCTTCGATAGAGAGAGATTTATTTTTACGTCGTGCAATAAGGTATTTATATGTTGTCCTTATATATAATATAAATTATATAAAACCGATACAGATATCTATCGACTTTATATAATTTATATAGTTTTATATATAGTTTTTTTACAGTTTTTACAAAGTTAAGTTACATTAAATTGTAAACGTATAATTTCGCGATATCAAACAACATCTTTACCACTGGACGTACATCGCGCGCTAAGATATTAATTCGTACAACCGTGATTTGCGAACGAGACAGAAGAATGACGTGTCCGGGAGAACGTATGCTAATCGATTCAGGCAAAAAGCGGAAGGAAACAGGTGCTTCAGAAAAGCACATTACATGCGTCAGATGAAATTGGCGCGCGTACGCGCCGTGACTCTGCGCGATTAAATCGAAACGGGAAACCGTGCCGCCATTATATCTCATTTACACGAGCGAGGCTTTTCAATGAATAATTCAATTGATCTGCTTTTTCGGTGGAGAATCTCATTAGGAATGTACCGCACCTTTTTCCTTTTTTTTTTCTTTTACGACGACAAGAGTAAAAGCTGGCTCAGCGTTGCTGCTTGCGAGGGACCGTGATCCTCTTTCTACGACCCATTTTACATTTCGAGGCTGTCCAAAATGATGTTTTGCAAGAGTTATTTTTATAACTCTTCCGTACGCGTTACAGATGTGTACGTTGCATTGTTACACCACTGGCCGGATCGATCGCAGTGCACTATCACAACTGCGCTTTCATTGTAATTGCGCTGTTACAATCTGTGAGTGCGAGTATAAATAAGAAATAAAGAGTGCTGGGAAGCTGAAGCAAGTGCGAACAATGCTATTGGATGGTATATCTACTCAGCGTGTCGCTTTCCTTCCTCCAAGGAATAAAAAGAGAAACGGGCAGTAAGAGAGAGAAAAAACAATTTTATTGTCCCTTTAGAAAGAAAATTCCACTTGTGTTAGTAAGTGGCAGATATAATGGCAGCGTAGACAGTAAAGTATCGAGTATATTAAAAAAGCTTAATAAAAAATTTTGATCTCAAAGTCTAATGAAAGAAATTTAAGAGAGTTTACCCAAACTAGCTCTCATACAAGACAATCCTTGACAATAGTAAAAAAAAATAGAATATAAAAAATAATATTACGTTTGCAATAATAAAAAATTTATTTGAATGAAGCAGCACAATCAATAAATTTTTTCTTTCTGCAATTCTAAAATTCTTTATTTTGAATGATTTTTTAGTATTCATTGATTGAATTATTTGAGCGAACTTTCACCTTATAATACCATTATATTAAAAATATTTTTTTGTCGAAAGATTTATTAGAATATTATTGTACCGAATTAAAATATTATTTTTCCAATAGCAAAGATGCATGCGTTAACAATCGAATTAGCAATTCGCATGACATGGTTTTCAGCAGATAGAAGAGAAGAGACTCAATGGACCTTGGAAAACGGAACGGACGATACTCGCATACGCTAACGTTTTAGCGCCTATCGAGCGATGTTATTCGTCATATCGGACACGCGTTAAGGTCAGTCGTAAAATGTCGATCGCCGGGGATCACGATAACGTCGTTCGTTCTACTTTTTTTTCTCTTTCTCTCTCTTTCTCTCTTTGGATTCTCGTCTCCGCCATCGTTACCGCTCGTCCTCCGTTATGCTCGCGGTAACGACAGACACGCCGACGCCTAAGGGCCGTTCACATTTACGAGCACGAACGGAGACGGGAGATATCGGCGGAGAAAATGAGTCGGAAAAGTGCGACGGGAGCACCCCTGGCGATCGTCATTGCTTGACCCTTCTCGCAGTCTTTCACCCTCGCGGCAGATACACGTACACTCATACACATCTATGTTCGCGCGTACAGACGTACATGAATGTGTACGAACGCCGATGGCGGTTAGCGACAGTCATGCCATTTTCCTGCTCCATCCTGCAGGAGCAGCCAGAGCGAAACCCAGTAAGTGCTCGATTGCATTCTCATTCTCTGGGGAATAGTTACACGGATTACATTCACCGTCGTCCGATAATTTCCGTTGAAAAGCGAACGATTCTGATGGCAACCGGCTAGATGTTTCCGTGATTCTATACAACAACGAGAGATTTTGCGGTGCTTCGCGACGCATTTCGCGCCGCGAAATAAACTGTAGATATATACCACGCGATAAGCTAACGTTACGTTATAATCTCGTAACGTTACGTGTTATACATAGATCGAAGCACCTTTGATTTATTGGATGTCATTAGTGGTAGTTCTGAGCAAACAACTCGACTTTCACCCGACTTTTATATAAAGCTCCGTTACATTGAAATTCGGCGCGAGATGCTCGACAGTCTCCGATGTAAAACGAAATCGATCACTATCTTCCTCAAACTCCTCGGTGACTCGCCTAATGTGACTCGAAGTTTTCCTCTTCGCGATTGCTATATACGACACGAAGTTTCGAGCGTTTCGAGGTCGGGATATATGAACATCTCTATATGGATCTTCTAACTGGCTCGACACACAAGATACAAGTTTATCTGCCTTATCTGGTTCAATTTTGAGTTTCAAAAGCAAAATTAAATTAAATTCAGTACTTTATAAGTTACTTTTATATATTATTACCAGAAAATATTTTAATGAAAGAATTTAAAAATATTGCAAGAAAACATTCATCAATTTTTTAGCATTCAATATTAAATATTTTATGAAGGGTAATAATTCCTAAAATTAAAAAAATACATAGGTTAAAATAAATCTATTTGGAATTAGCTATATAGCCTATTGTAAGTTTTATTTACATTATTCGAGATAAATTTACTGATACCTGCCATATCAAGAATAGTTTCTATTAAGAAAAATCTCTAAGAGAGTCTTTTCGTATTTTTAAAAACAGTCTTTCAATTATTTCATGATAGTATAAAAAATTCCGTAGATATAATAAGTAAAAGAAATATTATTGTGTTCACAAATATGCAAAAAGTTATCAGATGTTAGTTATCGACAGATTACGAGAGCAGATCTCTTCATATATATATAATTCGAGCTTAATTCATATTTTCCGTCTCTCCGGAGGGAAAAACATTGTTGCACATTGAACTCGGTGTTTTACGGGAATACGTTAACACATGTTGCTGCGCGACAACCGATACACCCCCTCGCTCTTCCGCCGCGTTCGTTTCTCATCCATTTTTTACCCCGATTCGCGACACCCCGAGGGTCGCAGCTGCACTCCATTTCGAAGAACAATCTCTGCATATTTGAAATCTATCCGTGACTCCGCACGCTGTACGTACGTAGCATGCGCGAGTGTACGTGCGAGTCTATACGTGCAGCATGGAAAGACACGTATGCAGAAATTGGCCGAAACTCCGCCGGAGCTAGCGTCAATATATTATAGAAATTTATAAATTTTCGAGCACGCCCGCTCGAAAAGAGGTCGGGGATGCTGTGGTGGCGATGGTGGCAGCGTTGCTCCTTTAAAACGGCGCGCGAGGGCAGAGCGACGACTATTTCTGCCGTTTTGACTGGTGAAATTTTCAAGAGGCCATCATTGATTTTACCCCCCTCGCGCGTCGAGCGCCGCCCTTATTCCACCCTCCGCGCGTCGCGCGCCCTTCTCGACCCGTACCTCGCATCGATCACCCGTACTGTCCACGCAAAATAACGATTAGCTCGAGAGCGCGACGTGTTCCAGAGACGTTCGTCCAGTTCAAGCAACCCACGAGTCTCTCGCACATAACGAGCCGGAGATCGCGGACACGCGACATTACGACCATCAAGTTTAACGCGAGTTTACCGAAGGCAGAAAAACTGCAGAAAAGAATCACTCGGATACGTATTTCAGAATTTCGCTACCAAGAATTTTTTGCAGCGAGTAAAATGCTCTCATACATACATAGATATATATCCACACATGTTACTTTCAACTTTATTTTCACTAAACACAATCGAGAGTTGCTATTAAACTTTGCACGAAGCAATCAATTGTGTTCTGTTAAAAAATAATAGATTATAATAATACGTTGTTTAATCGTTTAAGATTGTTTTACATTATGAAACACGTCGGAATTTAAATATTTCTGGCATATTTTATTTGCAATTAAAAGGCAAATATAACTAACTATATCTTACGATATGAGTCAGATCATTTATTGCATAATGTCCTCTGTCTAATCTTCTTCGGTTGGTTTAGACTAATTGTAAATCTTAATCAAATTGCTCACGCCGTCGTCCACATATCATGTCTATGTAATACTCGACGAAATTTAGAGCTACGTTTACTGCCCACCCGACGGAAGATTGGCCTGTCCATAATTCAATGCACCCCGCTGTTGACTCGGGAAACGAATACATACGTATATAAGCGAAACGCACTCGCGTCGCCGGAAAGGGAGAAACACAGGGACCGAAGGGCGAAGCAGCAGCCGCGCGTTAAATATTTAGAATTGTGAGTTATGGTACCGCGTGTATAGGCGTCGCATTATCGGTAAAGACATCGAGTCCCAGGTGCGTCCTATGTGTTTACGAGTCTCCGAACGGTCCAACTTCAGGAGCGGCAAAGCCCAGCGGGAACTTCGAAGGCTATGTTTTGCCGGATATATCGCGGGTCTGCACCAGGTGCACAGTGACTCTTAAGGCGGAGTATCTTTTGGGTCTTGGTCAGGGCGACTTTTTTATTCGAGTAGGTTAAATTTTTCTTAAACGCTCAACCGCGCTCTCGACGAGGATGCATTACGAGCATCATATGCGCTCTGCAAATCAGATTGGAAAAAAAATTACTTGACTTGCAGTTCTTCATTTTACGTTTTAATCATTTCTTTTCGAGATTTATTACTAATTGCAAGTTAAATGTTGAGAGAGAGAGAGAGAAAGAGAGAAATTTTCAAAAACGATAAAGAACAAGCAAATAAGGATTTTGACATCTTGGGAAATAGCGTCTTCGGCTTGTGCAAGGAATAGACAGGCAACAGAAATTCATTGACGCGCGGTAAATATAATTTTTATGGCTTCGGCTCTTTTTATGATGTTTACGCTAAAACGAAGAACGAAGTTGATTCGGTCGTTAAAACAAAGTTATTTCTTTTTTACGCAAGCTATTTATTGACAACCAAGCCACAGAACAATGTCGAAGTTAAATCGAAAAATATGCTTTTTTTTACGAGCCTTGCCTCCATATAAAAGATATCTCGATATTGTAGGTAGTAGTTTCTATTAGTTATAGTGTCCTTTTTTTAGAATCTACAAAAATAGATTGAGTACTAAAGTATGGTGTAATTTGCAAAGAAAATGGATCAATATTAGACTGTGGAAGCGGCATAGTTTTTTAGTGTAATCGAGGCCAGGGAAAGAGAATCGAAAGTACGTATACGCGATAGCATAGATTAACACGCTCGCATGGAAAATGGATGATACTTAATTGCGCGACTCCATATCATAGACGCGTACCCTATATTAATGGCGACAGGCTACGAGTACGTCTGACCACCGATGAGGTTGTTCGCTCTGCTTCTCGCTTTATACCTGTCAGATCGGCCCTGAGTAACGATCCGGCAGAATTTCAGTGCCTCGGTCTACGAAATGGCGTGACCGCGAATGGATCGCGTCGAGAGGGAAAATATAGAAATGTAAATTGCCTCTTATCACCATAATGACGTGCCCAGTCACGGAATTATCCAGAATGCTGTATCAATCGTTGGCGAATATCGCCGTAACGATGGCGGAACATTAAAAGCCCGGAGCCAGACTTACAGCTTAATTAAAGAACGATAACGCAGTATTTATGTGGTAAAACGATAGGAAAAGTTGGATAAAACTTAAGTATCGGAGGGGTAATCTGTTATACTATCAAAGTGTCCACGTACAATGAAGATAAGTTTATCTCAAAGCGGCAAGGTGGATGCAGGCGGGAGGACGTTGCTCTGTTCTCGGTTTATTCCACCTCTCTCCGAGAACCGAGGAGGAGGTTCCGGGAGGACTACAGCAGTCAAGGGACGAGTGATTTATTCCAAGTCGCGTTTCGCAACAACCAACCTTAGATTAACCGAATTACTGGATTCCTGGGCCGGCATGGGTCGCCGTGCCGCACGGACCGGTGCGGCGGCGGTATTCGCTGTCGCAACCGGCGACGGAGCCGAGCTACAAGGTAGATTTGTCATTGTGCCCCCGGTGTTTAATTAGAGGGAGTATCGACCGGGCGGAGAGGGTCGGGACCCCGAGTTTCGTGAGGTAAAGGCGGCTCGAGGACCGAGCGGGCGAAGGCAGTGCAGCGGTCGGAGGGCACGTCTCTAGATAGGCCCCTCACCTGCAATTACCCAATCGCGTCGGGGTAATGGATTACCGATTGGAGAGGAGAGCGGAGAGAATCCGGTTCCCTATTCGATTCAGTCGCCGGTGTCGGAACAGCGACGGAGGGTAGCGGTGATGTCGGGGTACAGGACGAGGGGGAGTGACCGCCGTCTTGCCGCCCGCCGCGCACCAGGGGCAATTTACCTCGCCAATCTATGCCACGTAATTGGGAATTTTATAATATTTTTGGAAGCGAGCCAGTCTCGGCCGAGCGGTAGCCGGGCGCGGGGTGGCGAGGCGTGGGGGGGGGGGGGGAGGAAACGACGAGGAAAGAAAGGTAGAGAAAGACGGTTGCGGAGGTGGGTTATACGGTTGGGATACTGTGGAGGGCCGGCAGCCTCTAGGGAAGATGGATATCCTCTTTTTGAGAGCCGCAACGCGCCGGATGAAAAATGCACACGGCTAAAATTCACCGCCGCAAAAAGGGTGCGAGCGATTTGGAAGCATACCAAATTGTAATCGTCGGAAATCGACGATTAATTTATCACGGAAATGCCCCCTACTTCGTCCCTTAAGCGCCGTCCCTCACCCTTCAGCGCTTTCAACTATTACCATTCCCATTTTTACGCGAGTGGAACCATGGCCATCGCCGCGGAACGACTCCACCTCCTTGTTCCTTGAAACGAGAGGATTTGCGGTATAACCGCAGAGAGACGTACGCTATCAATCGGCGAATCGAAAACCTTTCACGAGTACTCTTCCCTTTGTAACCGCATATTGTGCAGTCATATTTCTCGTAAGCTCTCCATTTCCATCGATATCGCGTGTTAAATTTAGACACAGCAAAGCTTTAAGAACTTATTACGCGTGAAAGAACGTTATATTAAATATTACACATCCCGTTGGATTAGTGTCAATGTCAGGACAAGATAATGGTCTGTATATATTGATGGGACTTCTTATCACTGTGGTTTATTGCGCGAGAGCACGTCAATTTTAAAGTAAAAGAGTCGACGTATAAAAATCGGTGAAACGATTTAGTTCGGTATCGTCGCAAAAGTGACTGCTGATCGCAACACTCTCGAGAAGTATCTACCGACTCCGAGCGCGATAATAACGGATGGTTACCGTGCAGTCTGGCGCGCAGCTGCCAGTGTAGCACCGTATCTACTTGGTACGGCCAGCGACGGCGGTGCACGTTGCCGCACGTGAAACAAGCGCACTGCCGCGCCGGTCGAGCCACTTTATATTCAAAGCGCAGGCGGACGTCTCTGAAAATGCAATCGCAAAATACAATACCGTGCATTACCTATACCCCGGTGCGCCCTAGAAAGAGATATCGTAAAAGATGATGTTATACATTATGCGGCGCGAGGCTTCCAACTCACACCCTGCCCGCACCCCCGCCGCGCCACGCAGCGCGCGCGCACGGGGGAAAGGGCCCTCTAAATCCGCCACTCTTCCCCTGTTCCACCTTCGTGCCGCTACGTCCGTAGCGGGCGGCCGCCGTCTTCGATACGTTAATAAAATTCGTGGGTTGAAAGGGGCGCGCGTGTATGGATATACGTACTCCTTCCAGGATATTGGAGTATCCCCAAGGAAAATCCCCTATTCGACTTTCTCCCATCCACCAGCGGCCTCCCGCCTCCGGTCCACGGAATACGAGTGAAGATACGTGAAAAATCGCCCCCGAGGTCTCCGAGCTTTTATTATTTATCGGCCCGCACGATTGTTCGCGTGCGCGACGACGGGCGGTGCGAGGATTCAGCGCCGCGTTTCCGTCCGACGTAAGAATCACGCGAGGCAATATTTCCTGCGGGGCACGGAAAATTCGTCAAAGGCTTGTGTCAGGTCGTTCCGCCTCGATACCCCAAATTTCGCGGTCCTCTCGCCGTTCGCCGTGGTTCGATTATTAACGAAGCGTTGTAATGTTCATTACCGTAGGCGCAATTTATTGTAATGCACGTTGGACGCTCGTTTATTATTTATTCGATGTATGAAATTTCATACGTAATATGGAGTATAATTAGAACAGATATGAACATTATACATTATGTGATTATAATGCACGCGGTACTTCCGCAGACGCGGGGTTGAAACTCGTGCGTGAGCGTGTGCGCGTGTTTGCTACAGGTTATCACAATAATTTATTCATTGATAGGACGACAGATTCTGTTTTAAAGCCGCGCGCGCTGCGAAAAGCAAAGCGACTAGCTTCGTTTTATTTATGACATCTCTGCCTTTGACTGTTTGTTTGCTACGTTATCTGTTGCACTACGAAACGGTTCGTTATTATAAACACGATCAGAGCGCCTATTCATTATTCTCCGTTCTCTCTTTCTCTTTCTCTCTCACTCTCTGCTGCGGATAAGTATATCTTACAGAGAGAAGATGCATTCGGCTATAGTTTACCGATATAGGGATCTAAGTTTCACTACCTCGCGGAGTTCGTCGAAACACGGCTGATAAAGGCGGAACTTAAGTGATTAAGCTGCAGGAAAGGAGCGTTCTAGCAGTTTGGTGGTTTGCATTAACGGCCTTGACTTCGCGAAAGTGGAACGTATTTCTCTGGGAATTGCTGTCTGCGTCGCCCATTGAGTAAGAAATAAAGCTGCGGCTATGGTTGGGTATTCCCATGTCTCGCGTTCAATTACACGCTGCTCACCCCATTAACATCTCCGCGCATTTAGTTTAATCATTTCCTGTGTTCCATTAGTATTTTTCTCGTCACTTCTTTTTATTTGCTGTTATATAAATAAGGACAATACCATAACTCGCGCATGTAATCACTTAATGGGGAGCGAAGCCCCATTAATGGAATTGTAATGAGTACGTGTGAATTTACATATTCTACCAGCCCTTAATTAGAAAGCTATAAAAGTAATAATTTGTTGAATAAAAACATTTGCTTCTAAATTATTATTATATCACATAGCTACCTCTATTTAAATAATAACAATCGTGCTTCTCGAGTAGAATTTATGCTTTTCTTCATGCTTGCGCGGATGCTTATCTCTGCGCTAACCCGAATGTTTTTCTTTTAACGGGATGGTTGAACGAACGGTGAGTTTTAAAGACACCGAATAAAATATTTTACGGCTGTTCGTCATCAGAATGTGAGAATCGCGCGGATGGTCATGGATAAGCTCGGCGCACAATGAGGTAGAGTGTAGCTCGTGGCGCGTAGCGACGGTAGCAGGACAACGAGCGAAAGAGGATGACACCGGGGCGGGGGTGAGGTAGGATAGAGCGCATAGAGCAGGTGGATGTAGGCAGAGGGGTCCTGACCGTAAAGAGGACACGGTAGGAAGGGCCGACGGCGAAGTGCAGTTAGAGGGCGATCAGGATACGGAGAGGTCTGCGCGGCACCCGCGGCTACTCTTCTCTGTCTGGGCTTCATCCGGGAAGCTTTGCATGGAAATGCCGCCGCTGAATAACCCACCGCTGCTAACTTTAGCACAATAGTCGTCACATTATGTTGCGTCAGAAAGCACCGACGGCACGGAGAGCCTGCTGGCTTCAGGAGTCGCTGGTGTAACGGCCCCTCTGTCTTCCTCTCTCCCTGTGTTTCACCCTCTTCTCGCGCTCTTCTTCTCACGTAACATACTCTTCTTCCAGTATCTTTCCTCTCTCTGCTCGCTAACAATCCACGAATATTGCGGTTTTGTACAGACATAGACGGTTAGACATAGACGCGAGTAACAGCGATCCGGCAGGGGCAACAGCGAGGGCAAAACGATTATGTATTCGACCGGGTCAAATACATTGTCTCTCGCATCCATACATTATCATAATTTATAGTGTACGCATGTAACTAATTGGGTACTGCAATTAGTGTTGCGAATTTAAGTTATACCGCGCAGCGGACTATATCTATCTAGTATTTTATATCACAAGCACGCGCCTCAGGCTGAGGCAAATTAAGTTTGGCACATAATTAATAACCATCTCTCGTAATTATTACATGTACTAATATTTACGAAATTATCTGTAGATAGTGCTCGAGCGAATTCGCGCTCTGTGTTATCTTTCGAAAAGGAAAGCAGGAAAAGGATAGCAACACAGCGGCAATATTATGCGACCAAACGTGCGCGCAGCTGACGACGGTTTCCCGATGCGAGAAGCACTTTTCGCAGTAAGACAAACGAATTAGCGGCAATTTCGCGGAGAACCCTTCGAGCGAACGTGTCACGTACAGTCGAGACGGGGGAAATTGTCTAGGAATAACAGCGATTACTCACGGGGAACGTGCGATTTGATACAAGAGCCACTTCCTCGTTGCCCCTCATCCGATAGTTCGTCTTAACCGCCGCGGGCGCATGGGGCTCGGTGAGTTAATTGCGGAGCTTTGTCTGAGTCGCGGTGATACATGCAAGGATGCCTTCCCTTACTGTTCTCGGGGGTCGATAATGTCGTCTCGAGACGTAACTGTCGCACCTGCTGACGTATATTTAAATAGGTCAACCGTGCGGTTGTTTGTACTTTCGTGCTGACCGGCGAAATTTTGACGAAGAGGGTACGACTGCACACGAGAAGATTCGTAGATGCATCGTGAATATGCACCGCGCAGCGCATTTATAGCGATACTTGAAAGACCATCGTATACCTATGTTAACGAAATTTTTTAAATAAAATTTTTATGAAATTATTATATAAAATTATTATGAAATTATATTATAAAATTATTATATTTATGAAATTATCGTGTTTATCTTTAATTATGACGTTCCGAGTGCAAGTCTTTGCGAATAACACTTTTTCCTACGTAACTGTATTAAAATCGGAAATAGCAAGCACGAGCTGCTGTGTGCGGAAGAAAAGGAACGAGTGTAAGGATAACAGTGATAAAATGCCGCTACCTTACACAGCCGCATGCGTGAAGTGACGCAATGACTTTTCTTGGTGGCGTACTAGATACGACATGGAACTTTAGCATCCTTGAACATGCAAAGTGATGCAAAAACGTTCTGCTAAAGAATATGATGCGGGCCCGTGCCGCCCGTGTAACCTGTAAAGAATAGCAAGCAAAACGTACCCATCCACGGTTCTCTCGCGGCAGGGGGCGGAGTCCATTCGTGACTTTCGTAAGTTAATCAGTACTCTTTTACAAGAGTTACAGCCCCCGCTGCCGTATACTCCAGCGTAGGAGTCTGGATCTTAACGGGCTTGCACAATGGGGCATAACTTTGCATAGGACACGTACAGCGAGCAACAACTAACAACTAAGACGTTTCGCGGAGTCGGCAGAGCCAGCCCTCCGCCTCTCCCGGCATTGAGAGTGAGGGAGCAAGCGGTAAGGTCGAGGAGACCTCTCTGAGCGTGCATATGTATCCATTATGCAAATTTCGTAGCCATTATAATAAGCGAAGCCCTTGGCATACCTTAGAGGCTGGCGTCGAGAACTGCCAACATTACCGCAACATGGCGACGCGGTCCAAGAGGACAAATTCAATTAGGACTCGGACGATAAGTTTGGAGTTTAGTTAACAGGCCGAATCGTTCCGATTATTACTGCCACTCCAAGTTGACGTCATTTTATAGACAAATCTAGGAGATAGGGAGAACCGCAATTGGAACGTAAATTACACGCAATCTCTCACGGTATCGTGCATTTAACATTCTCTCAATGTAAGCAATTGCTATTTGTAATTATTATTTGTAATTTGTTACGGTTATTTGTTGACTATTGGCGGATGCGTGAGTCGCCGCAAACTATGCGAAAAGTTTCCGAGATTTTGCGAGAGGAAATGTCGAGGTGAATCGCCGGTGACCACGAGCTCCAGTCTGTACTACAGTATCCCAAACTCCAACACCTAAGCTCTCCGTGTCCAAGATTAATCACCCTCGGTCGGGTTTCTCCTCGGATCTCTACCCATTCGTTCCTCCCTCCGCGACCGCTCGTCCACTTCTGGAAGGGCGTCCTACCTTACGGGGGTTCTCATTACTTAAGGCACGGCATTAGCATATCGATTTCCTGCGGGAACAGTTTCAGAAATTCGCCTGGTCCCCGTGCTCTTTCGTATTACGGTATAATGAAAGACGTCATTCGCATAACTTTAAACCGTGAACCGTGCTATTTAATTCGAAGTAGCTGATTTGATCATTCTTCTGTGTCAATTGAAACATTCACTCGTGTGGCGCGATTGCATTTGTTACTGATGCAAAAAATTTAGCGGTACATAAAAAAACCTTTCTTCGCGAATTTTTCTACAATTATATATGTAATCTAAAAATCTTAAAATTTCAATAACTGTAATCATGATTAAGTATACATTCAATTAGGTCAGCTATATTGTTTCTAAAATTATTATGTACATTTATATATCGTATGTGAAAGTATTATATATCTCTCATAATATTGTATTTGAGAGCGTAAGAATTAATTAACGAACATAATAGTGCAAATTCCAATCGCGCGAGATTCCCGGATAAAAATTCCAACCGAGCGATCGGCCTGTGGAACTATCGAATTTTCGGAGTCTTAGAACTTCTACAAATCCAGGCAGGGCAGTTTTACATCGGCGTGTTACGAGTTTGCGCTGCTAGCACCCGACTCGTGTAAAGCCCCGTGAAAGCCATTATCACCTCTCTGGCCTCTCCTGGCGTTCATCGTTCTCTTTCTCTGCGGGTGTACCACTATTTCGGTCCAGCGGGTTAAAGAACTTGACGGTCGGAGAACAAGGGGACGAATCGAATCGTGAGGGCCGTTGGGTGAGGGACGAGCTATATAGCGACAAATACTCTGTTCTGACCGGCTTCCTATCCGCCTACTCCCAATAAAAAGAAACAAAAACCCATTGTTGGCCATTCTGTGGGTGGCGGGCTGGCTGGGTGATCCATCAGGGCTCGGACGGGAAAGGCTTCGGGGTAACAGTGGGTGGAACACACTGAAGCCTGCCTGCCCTGCCTGACTGGATGGGGGTGAGTAATTAACCAGACCTTCCCGCACCACATGCAGTCTGACTGTTTGCACTGGAACCTTATGTATCGTTGAATAACAGCTGAATCGTTACTATCAACCCGACACTGTATGCATCAGACATATGCTACAAAACGCATTTACTTAACTTTCTTCAATGCGTGAGAATTTTTTTTATATTCAGCGTCAATTAGACATAATTTTGTCTGCGTCAAAATTTCGCAGTGTACGGAACATATAAAACCGAGATATAATATTCTTGAACAGAAATGTATCGTAATTGAAAATTATTCTTATTAGAATACCAACAAGATCGACGATAATGGTCTCGTTTTCTTCGTCAAAATTATAATTCGAGTTACATACGACCGCTTTTGTAGATGTATCTGTCTCTATGCACGTATCCAATTTTTGAAATGTTAATTGATGTAAATCATGGCGCGCCGTCACACGCAAATAGATGGATACAGCAGTTGATACGCGGAATCGACTGCAACAATGGTAAACGCGAATTCGATCCTTCATCACGGACACTAATGTCAAATTACTACCATGCAGCGTCGTTAATCATGGGTAGGAGGCGGTGCGCCGCCGCTCAATGCTATGCCGTCGAGTTATCTGTATTGCATTGACCATTAAATTCAATTTACATATAAATTCGAATTATTCTATCGAAACGCTGGTTGCACGATCGTAATTGCAAGACATAATCGTAACGATCGCGCCATCCTCGTGTTCGACACGGGTTAACAGAGCGTCCGGCAACTTCGCGGTTCGCCATTCAAGCGGCCGTAAAAATTAATACTGTTACTCATAAACGATATTTGTGTTATCCCAGCGGCGCTCTTTGCCATTTTCGCGACCATCAATTTCTGGCGGAATTTTAAGCGCCACCACCGACATCCACGCAGTGATGAAAAATGATCTCGCCAATCGTATTCTGTATGATTTTCAAACCGATATTCACTGCGTGACATCATATCGGTTAAATAAAAGTTACCATTATCATTGAAGAATCATATCTTATTTTAATCGTTGCAATTTCGATGTTTCAAATAAATAGTCGTTACAGGAACAATTTTAAGATATTAAGATTATTGTAATATTTTATTAAGATAATAAAATTGTTGTTTTCACTATAAAGAGTACGTTATCTGTATCTAGATGTCACAGCACGACGTTAGCCGTTAGACAACAGTTTTCAATTAGCCTACTGAGGTTACGCCGAGAGTCTCTTCGGCATCTAAGACCTTGTTTCGGGGAGATGAGCGAAAGCAAGGATGCCCATTATCTCATAGCGGCGCCGTTCGTCGTTATCAGCGCGGAAGATGGGGAGCTGTTGAGGACAGGGAGTCGTTGTGTCGTGGAAACGAGGAGGAGGGGGGGGGGGGGGATATCGGTGGAGTGAACGGGAAGGCCAAGAAATGAAGAGCACTCCTCTCTACTCTACGAGGTGTGAAGGTTGCGGAGGCGTGAAGTAGGTTGGGCTAGGTTTCTACGGTCGCGAGACCGGGACGCAAGGAGACGGTGCAACGGCGGCGGCGTCGGCTGGCGATGGTGAACGCGTCGAGGGTGAAGGTAGGTGGTGGTGATGGATTGTCCTCCGCGTGTAAATATTTCACACTACACTCATCACAATTTTCGTTCCGGCTCGGCGTTTCGCAGAGTCATAACTTCGCGTCTACTCTCCCGGGGTCGGACACTCACCCCCTACTTTCCACCCGTCGCCTCGTACCTCTTTCAGCGAACACTTAGCCCGGGCGCAGAGTGCACTTGCTTTAACCATCTCGTTCGTTTCGCATTCGGTGCTCATTCATAGGACTTTTTCTTCGCGCGCGCGGGCGTTTCAATGTGTGCACCAGCGAAAATCGTTCTTCTCGTTGCTCTCGCTATCAAATCTTGGCAATCGACGCAAAGCATGCCTGTGGAGCGTTTCGTTTTCTTATAGTTCAACTAGTTCATTAAAGTCTATTCGATGTTAAGTATTTTTATCGCTAAGCATTTCTCTATTTAATAAGTCGAACAAGGCTATTTTCTGGGATCTCTCACTTTAATTAACTATGGTATCTATACGAGCGGTATCTACGACGGCGAAGCAGTTTTTCGAGCCAACGGATTTAGTCTGACTGGTAGAGTAGCGCCAGAACGACGGAACGACACCATCCTCGAAGTATTAAGTCCGCGTCTTGTCGCAACGTGGCTACGTTCCAAGCCGTCTTCTTTCGATGCTTCCCTTCCTTCTCGTTCTCTAATCCACCTCTTCTTCTTTAATCCATCAATGGCACGATGAAGGGCATACGAAGAAATCTAATACCAAAATGGATTTAGCTGTTATAGGATACCGGGCTCCGTAGAAATAAGTACGTCGAATCGCAGTACAATCCGGGCAAATCCATCATCCCGCTCGCTGTTGCCCGCCGTCCTCCCCCGGCGATGCATCGAAATGCAGTTTAAAATGTAACACGGGCGAACGCTCTAACGCGTGCGATAACGAACGAAACGCCGGAGAGCCGGAACGCGGAAGTGCCGACGACTGCGCGTAATTATACACGGCAGACTCGGAATTGCGTTTCACACCGAGTTTTCCCAACTTCCGGCGCGGGAGTTGACCGATATTTCGTGCTATGATGCGCATCGGGCTGTCGCGCACTCCAACGATGCGTTGCACGTTGATAACGCAGCATCAGCTTCTTTAAATATCGTGATTAACTGCGCGCTTCGTTAAATCGCATAAATAAAGCCGGGGCGATATCAGATTTTTTTTTTATGATACACGTTTATAGTGATGTGCGTATGAGATTCATGATGTATATCCAATATTTTTCCGGCACATCTGTTATTAATTTAACGATCGCTTCGTCACGAGAAAACATTATGAAGTATATGAAGCTTTATTCGCGAAATTAATCAAATGTGTTAAAAATTTTATAAAAATTTTTACAATATGATTAGAAGTCGGAGAATAGAGGAGACACATTTTACAACGTGCATATTATCTCTAGAAGAGTGCAAATAACATAACTGTAACAATAAGATAATAAGTTTCCAAACTAAATATTTTCCAAACAATTTTCCCAACATTTAATCAAATTCGTAACGAGAAAGAATCAGCGCATTATGGGAATCGACGCAAAAGAAAAACTCTTCGACAGCCAAGATTGCGTACAAACCGAAGCGAAAACCCGAATGCCTTTGATACGCCGTTGTGCAAAGCCGCCTTTCTCGCGGATGTACAGACATTCTATTTACATTTATATTCACCCCCCCAGATTGGATGGGGGTTTGAGGATGTCACAGTATTTCGGAATGAAGAGGGACGAGGGTGTATCCAGGGCCGAATCTGCGGAACACGGGGGATATATCCAGACACTGAAATTTTCGCTTCGATGCTTTCAACAATAACGCGTCGTACATCTTCCAGGGAGCGACGAGCAATATTTCAAGCGACTGCAGGTTACGTACGTATATACACGTACACGTACATGTATGCGTATTCGCCAACTCTTGAGATACACGTACACGAGAGCGAGGAGAAAACCGGCTCCTGTGTGTTGGCACTTGGAACACCTTCCTAACGCGATTCGTTCGCGTGCGTGCACACGCGATAGTGACGATACATGAGTTTCGTGAAATTTGCCGTACATCCATATTATATTATTGTCATGTCATTACGAGGCGTGGATATATTGGTGCTTACGTGAAATAGATACGTATCGCATGGCCAGATTTGTGTCATCAAGTTATTTGACGTTGCATCAAGGGCGCGCCGAATTATCGCTGACGATTTATCTCATCCAGCTCAAAAACATGATACAATGTAACTTTGCGGTATATACCACTCTCGAGAACTCTGCCGTCTTTCCAAGTTGCCGCGATATGCTAATATCTTTAACTGCCTGCCTGCACGCATCTATGCGTTCATAATGTGAGGGAACTTGTACATGCAACCACGATGAGGGGACCGTTTAAGATAAGTGATCTGCTAATTCCGAGGGAAGCATGACGACAGGCACCCGCACCATTCTGCGATAATGCGAGTGTCGATCGTAAACCCGATCGACGATTTTAGTGCGCGACTTCTCTCGGTAAAAGGCGGTTGGCAAGGGGACGCTGGAAGGGATTATTGGAGATTACTTCTGAACTTCGTCCGATTGTCAATATACGCGTTTCCGTTTCACGGTGACGCCGCGATAACCCTTAATAAATGTCCCTCGGCCGAAAAACCGGGAGCTGCGGGAGCAAAGAAACGAAGGGATCAGAGCGCCGAGATATATTGCGCCCACGTAAATCCTCAATAAACCGTTACCGAGCCTGGCAATAAAACGAAACAGCGCCGTCACGTCGCGGCAATTATCGTTGCACCAACGTCGCCGACGTTCCATAGTCCCTGATCCGCAGCACATTGGACGTACTGTACCACTTGTATAACATAAATGCGCCGTTATACTCGCGATAATGATCCTACCTGGAGGCGACGGCGGTTATGCGCCAGGAAACGGCCCCTCCCTTAAACGCGGCATTAGGCCGAACTTTCACGTAAGGAAGTTCACGTAAGAGTTACTCTCGCTACGACTCCGCTGTAAAACGTGCACGTATTAATATAGCTAATCGTTACCACAGATTTAGCTGTGTCGCGCGGCATTACGCAAAGAATCTGCACCCCTCTAATTCACTTAACGATTGAGTAATAGGGCTAATGATTGTTTTACCTCAACACGGTATATCTTTCGGCCTTATTTCCAATAATCGAATTGTAACTATTTTTGACCAAAACAGAAGAATTATAAAAGTTTCTTTAAAAATGCCACAAGATAGCATGTTCAAATCAATTTCGCCAAAAAGTGGACTTTGATCGTTTCCCCTGTATCCTTCAATTGATTTCACGTGATATTTTTATCTTGCGCAACGGTCGCGGAATCGAAGGAATAAAAACTCGCGCGGGACGGTAGCGAATTGCATTGAAGAATGTCTTAAGCGGTTTGGGGGGAAGAGAGAGAAAACAATGTTGCTGTCGTTGGATTATTAAAATCTTGTTCGGCGATACTGATACAAGCTGTGCGTGCCTGGAAGCAACAAGGGCGAGCATTATCGTGAGCGCGGAGAACGGCGGAACCGGTAAATTTATATCGCCGGCGAATGCAAAAAGGTTTTATTAGCTTTTTACGCGCGGATGGGTTATGTCTTGCGCCACCTCTCGTCGTTAATCTTTGGAGTTTCGTGAGGATAGCGAGCAGACAAGCAGGGGCGAGCCTGCAGTGTATGTCGGCACGCGACGAGCCCGCCTATCTGGCCCATGTTTCAGTCGGCGCGTTTCTTTCTTTTTCGCTCGTCTCGAGTGGAAAAAAAGAAGAGAGAAAGAGAGAGAGAGAGAGAGAGAGAAAGAGAGAGGAGCGTTACGATAAAACCCCTAAATAATTGCGGCCGACCTCTCGACTCCGCGCGGCTAATACGCCTGCCCGTCGGTGCCAAATTGCAAACTTCGGATGGCTGGACTTGCTATCGAGTCCGGCTGATTGTGAGTCGCGAAAGTAAGCTTCCTTGCAAAATGCGAGGGGCGCCGTCCGCTGTTTCTGCCCGTTCTTCTTCTTCTTCTTTTTCTTCGTGATTCTCGAAGAATGCCGTCTTTGTACCGCTACGTACATAGTTCAAGCAGCATAAATCCATACGATTGAACGTGGGGGCGAACGTGGAGCGCGTTACACGAATTACCGTTAAATTAACGTTTTCCAAGAACTTCTGGGTCCGCCTGCTTTGTTCGCGGCCGAGCTCTGCTAGGCACGGCCGTTAAGTAAGAGTTTAATGCCGTGATGGGAGTCAAGCCGTGTTCTGACCGACGGAAGGAAAACACGCGGAAGAGACGCAATTGCGACCGAAGGGCCAGGCTAAGTGCTTTTAACGACAAAAAAGCAAGACAGCCCATCCAGCGTAAAAGCCGCGATGTTATCGGCGGTGGTTGCGCAACGCGAAGGTAGAAAGGTTGAGCATGAATATGCAACTAGTCTCAGCCGTTAAACGCCTCCATTTCTCGTGCTGCTTCTTGATGAATCCCAGTGGCGTTCGTCATCGTGCTCTAGGCATCATCAGGGTGGTTTGATAAAAATATTGCATTAAATAAGAGCGAATTATGTAAGTAAATGGTCGATATTTCGATTTTCGCGAAATTATGTCACCGCGTGACAAGAAATTATTACGCAACACACTTTCATGATACAATCATACCTATTATCCTTAATCGTACATTTGATACTGTCGATTGTCCGAAATGTGAAACTGTCAGATTGAAATGTTTTATCCGCCAATTCTATCCTTCGTAAGAAAATAAAAGAAGTTTCTCTCTCTTTTTTTTGTATTTATCGTCGCAATTATCGCCTACCGTGCGAAACGGATACATGTCGAATCTATCTCGGTAGAATTTCAATCGGCATTTTTGTCGATACGGAGAACGTTAATTAAACCGTCGCGCCGCATCGAAATTCCGTGGAATTTGAGCGATATGCGCCGTCGAGCGCGATACGAGCAACGCTCTCGAGTGCTAATCGCACAGCACATCGGCGGCGTACTGGAAGCTACACGCGGCGGCATCTGCGCATACATCAGGCTCGGCTTGACACGACGCTCGCGGATCGCGGTGCTCGATTTTCGGACAGGAATTTGTAAATATTGCGTGTATGCGCGAGAACGGCGCGGCGGGCGCCCGCGCCGTCAACATGGTCCCGCATAAACACGGTCTACGTCATCCGCACGGCTCGCAGCCGGCGAGCCCGTTTGTTCCCATTAACGATTGAAGTTGGCCCGATCGCGACAGATGGGTGCGACGTGACCGTACACCGGCAGCCGCATTCCGCGAAATCCATGAAATATTTAACCGCATTATTGATTCCCTACGTGGTCCACGAGAGTGCTCCTCGTCGTAAATTCATTAGCCGCGAAGTTCGCTGTTGGCCCGAACACGCAAGCCCCCGGCCCACGTGTTCCCCGACAATTATCGAATTTCTGCGATATATCTTTGCGTCCCTGTACGTGCGTCGCTGTACAGGAAAGTATTCTCGTCGGGGCAACGTCGTGCTATTTGTAGCAATCTGGAATAAAATGATAATTGATTTTAGACGGGGATTCCAATGCCACTCGATAAAAACGATCGTCCTTATCGCTCTCGAAAAGCATTTAAACGTCAATTTCTTTATAGCTTTATCTCTGGCCTGGATGTATAACGACTATTTCAAGTTGAGCGTGTGTGTTATCGTTTAATTTATCGGAGTTTTTTCCACCCCTCGTAGTCGTGAAATTGTACAGAGAGAATTTGATTTGCGACAAATTATTTACAACGGTGTAAGATTTGTAGGGATACGATTTACAGCAAATTATTTATATCGCGGATGGGGGGAAGGAGCGAAAGAAACCATCGCATTTCGCTTCTTCTCCCCTGATTTCATGATTACCTGCGGTAATCAATGGACCTAACCCAGAATCCAAGAAGGCAAATAAAGGAAGATAGAGAGACGCGAAGAGGAACAAAAGCGGGAGAGTAGAAGAGGGTGAGTGTACCGTGTAGGGCAACGGTATAGGGAGCCCCGCTCGCAGGACACACATAAAATATCAGCCGGAAGATTACCATCGTCCTGCCCTTCCCCTCGCCGGTTTCCCCGCATCCGCTTTCTGCCGCGGCAGTTTTTACCGAGAATATATGCACCAACCGGTGCTTTGTTATTTTCCCCCTTTTTTTCGCCGGTCCTCCTTTCTCTTCGTGCGCCCCTTCGGGCGCGACCAACCAACGACCCTTTTCCCACCTACCCCTTAACCCCGCTCGAGCCGCTCCACCCAACCGATTCCACCTATTCCTGCACGGTTTTGCTTCCGGTCACGAGTGCCGGTGCCTGTAACTTTGTACGTACAACGGCGGCGCGGAATTATCAATGAGCTCGCGGCCGCGAGCTTATCGTCGTAGTCCCGCGCAATCAACGCTACATCACCTGACTTTGCTGCTGCACTGAATTCTATCGTCCGTCACTTTTTTCGTCGTTCCAAGAAAGAATGTCGCTACATGTTACACGTACGCTCGAGCAAGGCATAATTTATTGCGTAGCGTGCTCCCTATCGCTGTATCTGTTAGTTAGCTTCGGGATAAATGCAATGTGCGCCTCGACGCATTTGTTCATCTACAGAACAACTATACAAGGAACAATTGACACTTTAAGTATGGCAAAGTATAACGGCCGAAGAATTGTCGACAGCTCTCACTTGAATTCATAAAAAAATTCCGTGTGATCGTAACACGTTCAATATTTCGCGAAAATATCCAGCCATAATATTCCCTGAGAAACATATCCTTAACCCTCCGTGAGCACCCTGGGTTTTTTTGGGCACAAGCGAAATTTTTAGCTCAAATATCTAGTTAAACATTTCGATTTTTATTAAAAAAGACTTTTAACATTTGACTTTAACAACTATTGGATAATGTAGTAGAGATCTTGAAAAGTAGCCCTAAATTTTTTCAAATTTTTTGAAAGCCTACAATGAAAAAAAAAGTAGGCCTGGACAAAATAGACCCAGGGGAACAACAAAGGCAGTAAAAATAACGGTGCTCACGGAGGGTTAATTTAAAAAAGAAGCTACATATATCTAGGTTTTTTTCAATCATAAATTCCTATTTGACTATAACATTTTTTAAGTAAACAAAGGTTCCATAATTTTAAAGTATCTCGCATCGAGAGAGGGTCAGGGTATTCTATAGGATTTAAGGAAGTAAGCACGCCTGTGTGATGCCAGGTATCTACTCCTTTTTCAATTTTTCCAGAAGTAAGGAGGGGTTGTAACGAGATGGAAACGTCGATACACATCGTAACTTTTTGGCCGCGATAATACTTGGCTGTCTATTCCCCACCCGTCTGGGCTAGGTATCGATTGACCCGTTCCTTCCCTTTCCAATCCCTTCGCTTCTCTTTCCAGCCACTCGGCTCCATCTGGCTCGTGATTGACGTTTCATAATTCAGTTGCGCCGCTTGATACGACATGCGAAGAGTCGTCTACTGGACCCGGGATCAGGATTAGAAGCTGGGCGAGCTGCGAACGCTTTTTCGTAATTCACACATATTTCTTCGGCTTGCGCCACGATGATATCGTCGTCGGACGTCGAACGAGAGAGAGAGAGAGAGAGAGGGGGAGAGAGGGAAAGCGAAATCAAATTTATCATGATCAAAGGGATAAACGTAGGAGCGGTGAAAGAGGGATGGACTTTCGCTACTCTGCAAATCAAGCGCTAACGCAGTAAGCGGATTTATTTCTGCATTCGACAAACGTATCGTCGCCGCGCATTCTTCGCCCGAGGAATACTTTATTCGATTTCGGTCGTCGTATTTTCTCGCGACCTGGCCTCGAGAGAAGAACGCAAACTCTTCGCATCGTTTGTAACGCGCGGTCCAATTGTCGTTCCGGATAATTCCTTCGGCCGTCGGAAAGTGGTTATTACGTTGTCCACAGAAATGGAACGACCGGTAAGATAGAACCGACTATGGCGTCTTTGCGCTGATAGAACGTGGTAGAACGGGAAGAGAGAGAAAGGGGAGAATGCTGGATCTTTTTGGTCAAGCCCCGGGCTTGCTGTCTCTCAAAAGAGCTCTCAGCTCTCGCGTCTCGTCCCTTCCGTTTCTCCCGGCGACCGCGCTATTCAATGTCGTGCCACCTACGAAGTCAACCCTCCTCCGGCTAGGCTGCTCTAGCGTAGGGCTTTTACTACTTTCATTACTTTTTATCGTCACTCGCTTCAAGAGCCCGTGCGTCCATTTTTTAATTCGCTATGGATCGAGCAGCGCGGCGCGTCGTACTCTCGCCGTTAGAGACTATATTAAGCTCGTAATTCTTACAAAGTGAAATCTAAGAGAGTACCGCTAGAGCACCTTGGTAGCCGGCTTTTCCCGGACGTGTGTACTTTACGATGATTAGCACGAGGCGGCGGCGGGGCCATGTGCATTAATCTCGTGCCACGCCACCGGTGAGGATCGCCCCTGGACGACTCGGCGATGCTGAAGCTTTAATCCAGTTAGTTGAAATTTTTTACGGCGGTTACCGCACATTTACGAGAATAAAATTTACTGTGGCGTGTTCGAAATTGTCGCCACACGTATGTATCGAGGAACTTTGCATTTTCTTGAATGTTCAATTTTTAGGAAAACAGACGGATAACGCAAATCGATTTACTCGAGGCTTGAATTTGCTTCGTTCGCACGGGCGTTTACACACGATGATGGTTTATGCCGCGCGCGAGAAACGTTTATAAGGAAGATCGATAGATCGATCTGCTTCCCATTTTCTTCGCACGCTATCGGGATGTAGAGGTGTGCGAATATCGGGATGGAAACTTTCCCGTGGAATTGAGTTGCGCGCTATTCATTGAATTATCGCGGGCGGTGATAGAGGCCTCCCGTTGACACGAAATTACGTTACGTGTCTAGGTAACTCGAGATAGTATACCTGCTTGTTTCGATCAGTTGAGCGCGAGCGCAATCGGTTGATTACGCTTCAGCTTATTTCACGGCTGTGCGGAATGCGGCAGAATAAAACCGCCGTTATTGGATGCAGGCAGGCTCCAGCGGGGTGTTAACGCGCCAAGGCACCTTAAATGCACGGTCACCGATCGAGAACGTTTCATCGGCCGTAGAGTCGTAACGGCGCTCGACAACAATACAAATCGAATCGGCGCGAGCTCGAATGCCGTGTGTAGACGATACGGCGCGAGAACGAGACGCGAGGCATTCCAATAAGTGGATTGACTCCTGCAAGCTCCGTATCCGCCCTTACCTTTCGATATCGCTCTAGACGCAGTGGAGCATGCAGCGAGGGATCAAGAGAACTCCAGGCGAAAAATCCGCTATGTAATATGTTTACAATTGGATTAACTTTCAGATAAATCACCGAAATATTTCAACTCAAATCGTGTATACGTAGTCTAACGTAACGGCTTATTAAATCATATCGAAGTAATTATATTTCTGTTATTTCAATCATTCGTTCAATTCTCATTCTCGCAATGATACATGGTTTCATAATAGCGTATAACAAATAGTAAAATTTGAAATAAAACGATACATCTCTGATTGTAATTTAATAGTCATAAATTCAGCAATATCAATTTCCTATGAGGAAAGATTTAATTAAAATATCAAATCAGAAAGATAAAACGACGATAATATGTGGTTAAAGCAAATATTCACTCTATGACGTTATTCATGTCGTAAAATATCATTGTTGGTGAATAAAATATAAATCTTAGCGTAATCTACGCCATTGCATCGAAGCACAGCTTCGCACCATCCTCTTTACACGATAAAAAGCAGAGTGATAGGCCGAATCCCGAATTCTACAGTATTCCGTCCTCCGACGGAGGAGCTCCATCGCTCAGGCTTTGCGCGCCACGACGACCTTATTAGACAACCCCGATTTGTGTCCCCTGGCGAATGCTCGGTATTTCCGAGTGGATCGAGAATTTGCCTCTCAAAGTACGACGCTTTGCCGTTGCGCCGGGCGACGTCGAACATACTCGTACGTAAGGAATCGTGTCGACTCAAATGATCTTACGAGCGGACGGTTTCCATGCCCGAGATAGATCACTCGAGTAATCTGAATTGCAAACCGCGAGCGTAACATCCGTAATTGGAACGATATTACGAAATTGACAAGATGAGGAGGCGCGGGCGGCCGCGGCACCGCGGATATTACGTAATACGTATCACCGTGGCTCGCGTGTTCGTTCTGATGAATTGCTTTCCGTTTCTTTCCGCGCGTGAAACCGCGGAGCGCGCGTGCGAGCTTCTATTAAACAGCCGCGCGAAACGTCATCAATAATTTTAGCCGTTCGCGCGCGCAGAAGATCCGGCGTTCCGTGACCGAAATTCAATCGCGCGAACGAGGCGGAAGTTTATTACAGTAAATTCGTTCTTTCCCGTTTCGACGGAGCCGGATACAATTTCCGACGTGGTGTTGCAGATCGACGGCGCCGCGGCGCGTTTCGCGCGTTTTGATCAATAAAATATTCACATTATCGGCGCAAAGCGCGGTGACAAGCTGGACTTCATTATTTTAAGTTGCGTACAATGTACGTATGAGAGCGCAAATTGCCTCGATTAGCTCTGTTCGTTATTCGCGTGTCTTCGCTCCACCGATTTTTCTGCTCTCGTGCGTCGAGTTAGCGAAGCGGTTCGATGCGTAAACTAACAGAAAAAAAGATAGAGAGAAAAGAACAATTTGAATCAAGTTAATGGAAGGTATATTGAGGAGGTTCGCCTATTACTTGTGAGTCAAAAATGCGATTGAAATAAATGTCATTACAGCAATCCCGAATTATATATGCAATATTAGTATAATGAAATATAATTGTGGATGCTACTTATGTGCTATATTCTTCGTAAATTATTAGTGTATAGAATATTAACAAGCATATGCCGTGGTATGAGAGCGTCAACGACTCGGGAATCGCTTATTTGGCCAACATTATAGGTTAAGACCAACATTATAGGTTGTCACTTTGTGACAATAAGCTTTCTATACTTGAAAGCCAACTTAGAGCCTTAATTTTTTTTATATGATTTACATAAACACTTTACACAAATAATCCCAAAACTTGAGCAATATTGACGATATAGTTTTTTTGTAATATTATTCAGAAGTTGACTACTTTTAGTCTACCCTTATGGAGAAAGTCGTTCCGAGGTAGATTATCACTGGTTTAGTACACACTTAGCCACCTTAGGACTTTGAAAAACTAGCATTTGATAGATGAAACATCAAGAATTGTGTAAAGACTTTAAAAATCGGACTTTACCGTGTGGATTGAAGGCTATATTGTCACAAAGTTTAGATCCTAGCCTAGAATGTTGGATAATAAGCGATTCCCGAGTCGTTGACGCTCTCATATCCCGGCATATGTTTTTTAATATTCTATACACTAATAATTTACGAAGAATATAGCACATAAGTAGCATCCACAATTCATTATACTAATATTGCATATAATTCGGGATCGCTGTAATGACATTTATTTCAATCGCATTTTTGACTCACAAGTAATAGGCGAACTTCCTTAAGAAATAGTTTTCACGCAGAAATTTACCTATATGTCTATCCTTGTGCCTCTTGATGCTTGATTATTTGCACATTTCGGTCGATATAGGTAATTATATCTAATTGCTAGATTTAATCATCAAATGTAAAAAGAACAGTACAATTTCTTTATTAATTTCTGTATTGCAACGAGTGGAATATTCGATATTTCTGCTACAAATGCCTGCTTTTATTAATAATTAAATTAATAAAGTACACCTATTTACCCGCAATTCTTTATCGAAATATTTTCTCCTCTATACTCACTCCTCTGGCACTCTCTCTTGTGTTACGAAAGCATTGTTAGCAACGGGATTATTTAATTATATTTGTAACTCGCGAAAGAAAAACGCATTTCAACGGCAAAAACAATTTATTTCGAAATAACGGTATGATATAACGGTGGATTTACCATTATGAAATTAGTGCCGTGATTTTCGGTTCGTAGCATGTTCGTTATTTCGCAGAAAAAAAATAGGAGCAACATTTATGAGAGTTAATTGGATTGTGTGGACTGTATCTTTTCATTAGCGTTTACCAGGGCCTTGTCCCTCATCAATCTCACCGACACGTACAACAGACCTCTTTCACCGGAATGAAATGCACACGCTGCAACGTGTAATGTGGTTTCGAACTATTCCCGTGGTTTTGGCCGTTGAACAACAAAACCGATGGGACTCCCAAAGTGTTTCGATACTATTCTCTGTCTGTTCGTTCATCACAAACTCTTATAATTAATTACGCACGCCAAACTTGTACACGCGCCCCTCCCCATTTGCTACAATTTTGCCTCATTCCCTGTATTGAAACGCAAACAATAATAATTTTTAGCCGCGGCTGGAGTTATAACTATTATAGAATGGCAAATAGTCGTAGAATTTACAGCGAACGTTCCGTTGCGCGTTGCAGGGATGATTTTAACAATCGCATCGCTTTTTGTCCATGCGCTGCCGAAGACAAAGCCGGTGTCGTATAAAAAAAAAAAGATTTCCATTAACGACGCATTTCTTCTCCCATTGTTCCGCTTTGCGATTGCCTCGGACTCACCAACGTTTTAATTAAAAGTTTCTCATTACTGCCGTTGTTTGGAGGCAAGCCTGTCGCCGTGCTTTAAGTCTCAAACATTAACGAAGCCTGTTTACGATACCGCTTCCTCGGTAAAGTAATTCTTTTAACGAAACACGAAAAGCGAAGTGCTTCATATGTGGTTGAAATCCCTACATCAGTAACGTTCTAATAATTGCGCCGACTCTTTATGGCGTTGTTTCGCAACGAACTCGCGAGAGCAATGGCGCGAGAGGATTAAACACTGAACAAAAACTCGGTTTCGAAGTGCACAAAGACCGGCGGTGAAATTTAAAAAAAAAAAACAAAAAAAATATAAAGGGCAGCCAGATATATCGCGGCTGAATTCTGTTACAAGTTTTTTCCCAAACCGTTCATACTCGCTGACATATTCGATTTGCATACAGACCGAGCGAATTATTGCCTGCTCGCTGGAATAGAAACGGTATCGCGTACACGGGATCGCTGGTAGATTGGGTTCATTAGCCGGTGGACATCAATTTTTCCAGTAATCAGTAATAAAGCCTGGCTTTAAACGAGCTGCCAGCGCAAACGGTTCGCAAGGCCTGAGGGGAAAACGGTCGACGGTCGGTCTGTTAAATGAAACAAAGCCGTTACAACGAATGGCTATTCACCCTCTGTACCCGCGAGCGAGCGGGGATGAACAGGCGGGGAGTAGGGGGTGGCATCCGCACCAAACGGAAGAGGACGAGTGTGGAAAAAGTTAGTGGGAGAGAGAGGGGAAAGGGAGAAAGAGGGAGAGAAAGAGAGAGAGAGAGAGGGGGAGAGAAAGCGGTGGCGAGTGGTTGGTAAATTAAAATTGTTTCCCGATTCGGAATGGAAACATTTCGTGGCCGCTCCGGCTGCTGCGGGAGTTTCTTCGTTTCCCGTTACCACGGCACATCACGCTCGTCGCAGAATACGATAGCGCTTTTGAGAAACAGATGTACGTACAAATTTAAAGCTTGAATAATCCTAAATGAGCAAATTGATTTCTTGCTTTCATAATCACCAATAAGTTTCTACCAAATCCAATAGTTTTTCAAGTTTAATAAATATATTGCTAACGGGTATGCCTCTTTTAAATAATAGGATCAAATAAATATCGCAGAACTGCATAGATAAGTTAACCTTTGAAGTACGGAACAACGCAATACTGAGCGTTCTGTGTTGCCAAGCGCTGTGGTTGCAATTCTTTTCGTGTCAAGCTTAAGGTACTAAAATAGTTTTGCAACAGCTGAATATAGGATTTTTACTAGAATACTTATCTACATTTTCTTTAAATTTATACTATTTATTTATAAATATTAGTATTTTAATGTTTAATTAATTATTTAGATAAGTTAGAAAGATGCTTGTAAGCCATCGTTAACAGTATATTCAAAGGGTTAATATATTTCGTATTGTGTTTTGAAGCTTTCAATTTAAATGTAGTTTGTACGCTTAACGTATGATTAACATTATGAATGCTGAATGAAGTTCCACGCTTTATTATGATGATTACTGCGCATGTAATTAATTGATAATTGGATTTTTATTATTTATTAAAATCATATAATTTTAATGTTATCAAAATACAGAAATATGGCATAAGAAAATAATAATAAATTAATTTGAACATACAGTGATTTCTACTTTAAGAGACGGAGATCAATTTCGAAGCAAAATCAATTTCATTTTCGTAATTAATTGGCGATAGCTCGCAAACTAGTCATCCGAGATAAGTATCCTTATCTCGGATCTCATTGAGAGCGCTAGAGTTTCAGCTTTCAAACGAGATCAATATAATCTTACTACGATTTTTTCCGCGAAGATATTGATGACTGAATTGATTCGCGATCTCGATAAAAATGTTTATGGACAGAGATTTAGGAGCAAAATTAATTTTATTTTCGTAATTAACCGACAATATCTCTCAAATTAATCGTTCGAGATAAGTATCCTCTCATTGAAAGCATTAGAGTTTCAGCTTTCAAACGAGAGCATCTTGCTGCGATTTTTCTGCGTGAAAATATTGAAGATTATATCGATCATGATCACAATCTTGTGGAGTGGCACGCGCGTCTTGACGGTAGCATATTTTAAATTTTTTCATATTTTAAAACACTTGATGTAATACGTGTGTCTTCACACTTGTTTTTTCATAACGCAGGTGTGAAATTACATGCAAAAAATACATGCAACGTTCTTCCATGTATGATGCGTGCACGAGCGCCGGATTTTCAAAACACTATAATTTCACGAAAAATGGACGCAACGACATGCGACAACTCTGATTTTCTACATTTCGCGTTCTGTACGTGTTTATGTATGGGGAGATCGGTGTGGGTTGTCTCACGGGATGGTTGTCACATGCTTCTGATTTCAGCTGCTAGAAGTGCTATTGTATTGTGGCTTCGTAAGCGTATGCTACGCAGTGTTTCTCAGTCGTATTTGGGGCATGATTTGGGGCGCGTGATGGAACGTTTTCCTGTGTGGTTTGAAAATTACTGTTTCCAACATTGGTAAGAGTAAAGTTTTTGAACTTTGCTTAATTGCTAGTAGAAGATACAAGAGTGATCAAATCATTTAAAACACTGATTTATAAAACACAATCGAATATTATCAGAGAGAGATATTGATTATTTATTAATTATCAATAATATGATTATTAAGAAACATTGAATGAGGTATTCGGCACTTATTTTATGTAAATTTTATTATTTATTTAAATTTTAATAAACTCGCTTCTTCAAATTTTTAATTTAAGATTTATCTGCCAAAATATATGATGTTGAATATTGAAAGCTTATAGCAAATATTAACGTTTCTCAACAATTTTTATATGCCCAAGCTTAACACCTAATTTTCACAAGAAATTTGTCATTAAAATTATAGTTCTGTGATATCTTGTAGCTTTAGTACAAGATGCAGTTGAAGTCGTTCTCCTATCACGAAAGTTTAGTAGCTCGAGGGGACAGGGCAGAAAGAGATAGAAGAAAAGTACTTTGAGATACGCGAAGCGAAATCAAACTTGAATGCCGTGTAGCATACACTTAAAGCGCATACTTACTACTAAATTGGATGAATTTCACGAACTACTTGTACATCGTGCGTAGTTACTACAGTTATGAAATATGCTCTGTATTTGATTTAAATGAAAATGGTACCATTTTGATATATCCAAACGTACCGCAAAATTATCCAATTACACGTAGAGTGGCATCAGAGATTTACATACTATTAAAGCTCTATTTTAAAATCACTACTTCTGTAAGACCTTACACATGCACAACCACTCTTTTCGCATCGAGACAAGAAGAAGCTATTTTCGCGGCGATGGCAACCTGGCGGAATCGAATAGAGCGGCGAGATCAGCGTAAAATAAGTTAACGGAGCCATCGGGAGGTCTCTCTCCCTTTGTTCTCTCGCTCCTTCTCTTTCTCACATTTTCGCTCCAGCTTTCCCCGCGCGCGGCCCAATCATTCCCTTTTCCTTCCTGCTCTTCCGCCGGAAAATTCCACGGGCGCTCGACCGAGGCTGGATCGCTCGCGGTTTTTGTAGAAACGGCCTCGGTATTTCTCCTCGAGCAAAATTAACGATCGCAGAACACCGGAGCGCACCTTCGCCGGGGATAAAGCGCGGGGTTTACGGTTTGCATGTACAACACACTCGTGTAGTACGTGTATACGCGTCCCTCTTTCTCCACGCCGTCTTCCTTTTCCGGTTATGCGGGGTATAGTCAATGGATTTCGTGTCTTTATCGTCGGTGAAGCTATAAGTGCGCGCAACTTCCCTTCGATTTGTATACGTAGAAAAATAAATGGGTACATCTTGACACATAAACCAATAGTTATTGTTATCATTACCAACTTCGTAAACAATCGTGAAAGAAAATATAAATATAAGGAAATCGAGTACTTTTAAACTTTAGAGCGCATTCTATTCGAGGAAGAGCATAGAGTCGTCTAAAAGCAGTCATTCGCCAAATGTTTAAATCAAGAAGAAGCTGACATCGAGAAGATGTTGCTTGCTTCGTAAGAGAGTTGTTTGCGAGCGACGAGTTCGTTAGTGCAAAAGTCTCAAAGGGCTAAAGCGTAGAAATACGGTCTTTTCGAGGGTATATACTCCAAGATTTAGATATGGCCTGTACTCGCATTTCCAAATGCAGTTATTTCAAAATACCGTGGGATATACGAGTTATATAAGCAAAACATGACGTCTCTTTGGTATAGGAATAAGATTAAGATATCTGTGTCGCAGCGGTATAAAAAGGGGGAAATAAATATATTCTCTCTTGAATATTGTAAGAAGTCAATCGCTCAAGGACACTCTTAAGAAACGCGAGCCAGTAACCCTCCGAACTGGCTGGAAGCCATCTACAACGATCAGTACCTTCTTTATATGAAAATATTAGCAGCGGCTGTCTTTATATCTTTCCCATGTAAAACAGAAACGGTATTTGTGGAACGACTTACCTGAAACAGAAAAAGAGATCTTTGATTAGATCACAATTGTTGATACTAATCAAGTGAATTTGTGATGATACAGTGAGTACGTCATTACAACTAAGATCGTTCTCATCTAAATTACAGTACGCTGGAGAGATATTTTTACTTGTCGCATCGTACATGTACCTACTACAAAGATATAACATGATACAAACCGGCGCAACGTTATCCTATAATAATATACATTTTATCGCGTCAAGAGTAATATATGACTTATGCAATTTGCGTAAATAGATATATTATGGGTACCGGCAATGGCCGTTAACCATAACTACGAGGCATTAATCACCGTTGCCGCGCAAACAAAGCGTGGTGAAAAACACGGGATCGCTGGCCGCGGGAAGGAATTTTCAAACGATACTTATAAGCCGCTTATCTCGAAGTCCAACCTTACTACGAAACGACGTTAAGCACCGTCTACGAAGCGTCGTCTCCCCGTCGTCACAAAGCAGGTTTACATATTCATGGCCGTAGTGGCGACAGCAAGGTATATTAATACCCCCTGCAACCACCTCATCCTCCTTTCACATGTCGTTCTCTTTCTACTTTTCATTTCGTTATCGATTCTCCCGCGTAAATTTCTTCAGATCAAATAAATCACTTCCCATGAATATTAATTAACTGATTAACTATTTAAACGAATCTTTATCTTTTTCGTATTTCCGCGACAACCTAACTAGAAGAATTCACGAGTTACAAATTAGCGCCACTGAATTCCATTTTCTTCCCTTCGTTCTGCGTTCACCGTCTCACTCCGTCGTCCCTTGAAGCTTACAAACCGGAATGACGAGCCTCGCAAAACTCGCGATGAAAAAGAATTTTTTTACGTTGCTAATTAGGTTGAAAACGCATATTCATTCATAGAAATAATTATTCTACACGCGGGAGCTGTGCGCCGCAGAGAGCAGTTCGTAAACGTGGCTTTGTGAAAGAAGGAGCAATAACTTTTGACTATATATAATTTTATGTTATTAGCCGACGACACAAAGACACTTCCGCCGTTCGTCGGACGCAGTCGCGATTTTCTTTCCCTCGTTATCGCGGCGCGAGGTATTCACGTAGAAAAATTGCATGTAACGAATCGTGACGGCCGGCCGATCTCGTTTCCGATCACGTTTCCGCGGTATTGAATCATCCAATTAGTGTCGTCGCGTGGCGAAAAACGGCGAGATGACACGATGGATAGCCGGGCACGGGCGCAGCCCAGGTGCCAATGCGTCCCGAAAGACATGAATATGAGAGGCCGCGTTAAAAGGCATACGGTAGATTTGCTAAAAATTCCAATTAGGAACACGTCCGTTCGCATATTCGCAAGGGGATACGAAATTTTAACGAGATAAATTCGTTCGCTTAAATATAAATCGATCCCGACGCGTCTCTGCGAGAATCTCAGCGATCTCATGTACATTTAATGCGTTTCTCGATAAACCTCGGAAATCCATTAGTTTGTAAGATGCACATTGTAAGATGGCAAGAAAAACTGGCCGATATAAAATCTTGGCTCGGCGAGCGCTCAAAGCTTCAGCAGTTTTCGAATTCCGTGTGATTTCCTGAGATATCTAGATATCCGCGCGCGTAAGTAGGTTAACTCGCAGGACTTTTACGGATTAAGAGGAACGCAGCCAACCCTCTCGTAGTTAGGTCAGAGGACGAAACACCGAAAACGTGGGTCTGCGTTAAATCACACTGGTGGGAGACCCGGCCGAAATTACGGCGAGTTTTATGTAGCACGCGTACGCGCGCGAAGGAAGGAAAAAGAAGAGATTTCCTCGTGCCGAGATGCCCCCAAAAATTATTATTGCGCGAGCACTACTATGGATACGAGACACGTGGGGCGACCCAACGTGGAATATAGCAGAAGGTCATTCGTAAATCTCTTTCTAGAATTGCCTGCGCAGTGACACGCGCGGGTTACGAATCGCGGCAACTACGACGGGATAACCCGTCTTAGCAAGTTTCTTCATTCTCATACGAATATCCGTAGGCGCTATTCGCGATGAATCGTGATACTCGTTTAATAAATATACCACGCGATAAATTCGACGTGTAAAGAGGCTATAGGGGTTGGTGGGACCAGGGGGCAGTATCCTGTCGCATAAAATATTCGGCAATTCATTTTAGCTAGCACACATAATTAAAGCGCCATGTGTGCAGGAGGTCCGCCATAAATCTCCGGGATCAGCAATAACGTCGGAGACTTGGCCGTTGCCGTCGGTAGCGCGGATGATGGTGATGGTGCAGTAGAAGCGGTGACGACGGTGGTAGTAGCGCAGGGTGCCTACAATTCGTCGGTTAGTCTGCTGAAGAACGGTCTGGCATCAAGTCGCGAGAAATTATGTGAATGTTCTCGCCCTACATCAAGATGGAAGCGGAGAAAGTGGGGAGGGAGCGCGGACCCTCGTACCCAGGGGGGGAGGAAAGCCGGGAATCAGGAAGCCATGGCCGCGGCTGAGGTGTCTAGACTTGGCTTGGTTCTGCACTTTGCACGCCGTACGTATTCAAACCGATTTGCGAGGATTCGCACGACAAAAAGTCAGAGAGAGAGGAGGTCCCTGGGATTTACATTGGTAATGCGTGCGCCGGAAGAGGAGGAGGATCGGGGGGGATAACTCCGTCGAGGAAAGTCGGAATCATGGCGGCGGCTGTTCAATGCGGCTGCACCACCGCGCTGTCCTTAGTCGTAAGTTCTCAAAGACATCGAGATAATTCCATTCCGCCATTTTACGTCGTCCGACCAAACGCCCTAAATGTCATTCGCGACGATAGTTTCATAAGTTTGCGAGATACGTTTATCTTAAAGACAAATATGGACTCGCTTTAGAAAGGTTCCGAGCGTAATGCAGCATGCATGGAGCTTAGAATACACGCGAAAGTTTCCGGTCAACAAGATGCAGATGCGGGTCTGAACTTGAAACAATCGGGAATTCGTCGTCATTTGCGGCTCGCCTCCCCATGTCACGAGGTTGGACGTGGAGAATATCCCCCGGCCGTCGGTGTCCCGGAGCCATGATTATACAGCAACATCGCGCTCGTTTATCATTCCGGCTATGCGCGGCGGTGGGCGACGCGATCTGTCTCTTCGTGGTAAGATAGCCAAACCCTTATTCGGAGGGGGGTTGGCTGGGGGGAGGGGGGGAGGGAGAAGCGTAGCCGCATCTGGACTGTCTCCAAAAGACCAAGACACCCCAGAATCTCCTGGGCTTGGTTCAGATCTCCCCTCCCCGCCTTTGACTTCATAAATTCAGAGAGGGGGCGCTCCCCACCTTAAGCCAGAACCACGTAACTGTTTCTAACCAATTATTATAAATAAAATGTGGCCAGCCGTAATGACAAACGGCAGGAGAGCGGGGACTGTCGCGTGGTATGCCGAGCTCTTCGCCAATGGGCTCGGAGCCATCCGCCCTACCAGACTATAGGTACTAGTCGAAGGATTACGGCGACCTTCCCTTTTCTTCCCATTTTCCCCTCTCCCGAATCGGTCGATGCAGTCTCTCTGCGAGATCTATGAGGTAGAAAGTTCGGGTTTTCAGTTCCAAGAACATATTAGACATAATGCGGAATTGCTAAACCGAAAATCGACGATATATTTGCGGATTAAGTCGTAAGGCTCGATAATTGATAACCCGCCTGAATCATCCAAAAAATTCTATTCTCTTTTCTTTTCTTTCATCATGTAACTCGCAGACATCGCGATGCTATATTAAGCAGAGTTGGCAGAAAACTTTTCTCAAAACTATTTCAAAACTGCGGAAGAAATATAACATGTGTGAAAGCATCATAGATTAGATTCAGCTCACTGATTACGATTGTTTTTAATGTTACATAATAATTGATTGGAATTTTTTATCTTAATCACTTTGCTCTATACAATATTATGAATAGCGCGGAAGTTCAGCACAAGGCTTGCGTGGAGATTGTGGAACGGCAGAAAAGTAGCTGGCAAAGGGCGTGTAATAAATAAGCTCGCGGGAGTATCCTGTATCGCGATTAAAGCCATATTATGTTTGTCAAGACGCTTATGATCGTTGTTTACAGTCGAAAAGCAGCTGCCTTATTCTGGCAAACTTTGCTGGCACTCGGCACTGATATGAGTTTCACTTTGTCGGCCGTGAAGTGTGTCTTTATGAAATTCTGTTAACGAACCAACTAATTGTAAGAACAATACCTGCATTTTAATTTGAAGCAAAATTGAATGAGTTACTTGCGCTTTCGTCAAATAAAACTATTAATTTGTTCAGTTTCGTTAAAGTATTATGTGTCGTAGTGGAATGAAATAATTCATGTCTTGATTTTCATTGATTTCGCAATAAGAGAAATAATGTATACGTAAACCACGCCACAGATCGGTATAATTTGTTCTCGAATATAACTATCTCTCTTACTCCAAGAACGGCGCGCTGGTCGGATCTAATTTGGTTTTTGCTATGAGATGCTTTGCATCCATTTGCTTTGCTCTCTCGCGCTGACTTGATGTAAAAAGTTGGAATTACCAAATGGATTCATAGAGCTTTCTCGGATTCAACCCGACATTTTTCGTACGATAGTGCATTGAAAAATTATCTTGCGCCATACACAAAATTTCTAATGGTAATCTTCTTTTCTTCGCAGAAAAAGTGAAAGAGACATTACTTTACGTAATTTAATAGGCACTTTAGTCACAACCAGACCACATTTATAATGTAAGCAATATATGTATATACGTCACACAATTGAAATAAATCCGGGTCAAAGTACGACCGCATGTGAAAGTAATTAGTGTCACTTGTCACAATGTACGCGCGGTCCAAGCGACAATTCCTACGACTTATCGTTACCCTCACCTACCCGGTGAGAGGCAACAGAAGCAGAAGCAGCAGCAGCAGCAGCAGTTGTAGCCCTCACCCTGGTCGTACACGCAGCGGTAAGCCTAGACTCACGTAGAATGTAACTTTGTGACGTCACACCACAAACACGCCGGAGGGCGAGAGCCTAGTTACAAGCATTATACCTAACCGCTCCGCCTCGTTACGACAAGATGTGCTTCTGGTTTTCACTGCACGCGTGCAGCCCGGTCTGCGGGTTAATTCGTGCGAGGAAGTTTCGAGGGCAAGAGTACAGGGAACAAAGCGTGTAGGGCTGCGGAAAGGTGGTGGCGGGCAAGGCGAAGAGATTGCGTTAGCGTGGCACCAAGGTAAATCCAATCGATCTTCCTCACGCGAGAGGCATTAACGAATTCAGCCATTCGACGAGCTTAATTCGCTTCGCGTTACCGTCGACCGGCTCGTGTGTATGTAATTAATGTACGCACACTACTGAACGAAATACGTGATGCGTTGGTAAGTATAACTCTTTGGATATCAGAATGGAATAGTACAAATAGTATACGTTCAAGCCGAGCTCCGTTATGTACGTGAATATTTCTTACCACTATTATTTTGATAACCGTTGGTAGCAAACACACCAAGGGCATTAGATTCAAAGTGGTATTTTTCTCCTATATCATGCAAATTTGCTATCGAATCAAAAGTGTTCGGGTCAGGTCATGTATAGGCGAATTGATTCGGAGAATCGCGCTGTATTGCGGTGGGACGGACGGGAATTCTACTTTTGAATTATTAGGGTACTGCGAAACGCCCCGAGAGCTTGCAATAAGATCGTCGTTATCGTGTGTTCTCGACCAAAATGTCAGGAATAGCAAGTAATGGACTGATTGTGAGATATTTTGAATAACGATCTCATCAACTCTCGCCGGCGGCGGCGAATAAATTACTAGGTGTAATGTGAACCGATGTGTTCTTGCGCGCAATGGCTTGAAGCGCGTGCGAGAGGAAGAGAGGGAAAATATTCACACGGAATAGTGGTTACCATCAGAAGTAGACCGCTAATTACACGGTTGTTAATCGTGGCCTTTCCAAAGTAACTTATACATGGTTGGTTCCTCCAACCTTACGGGGCAAAAGTTCATGCATAAATTGCCATGTTGCTTCCTTCATCGGTGATGGAGGAAAAATTTACCGCAAATAACTCTTGTGAAATTTCGTCTCCGCAAATGACTCGCCTCCGACTTTCTAAGTTTGTTCGAGAGCCGAAATCGGTATTTACCTAGCTTTTCCCGTCGCAAAACTGTTATAAAGTACGCAAATACTCCGGTGAGCTTCTCGTATTGTTCCCGAACGTTGAATTCGTGTACTTTGTGCACATGCCGCGCGTCCATTATTCGCCGGCGTTTCTCGGTAAGCAGAGCCGAGGAATAAAGAGCGCAAATATTCACAGAAAATCCTACGTCTTCCCGCTTTTCCAGCACATAGAGGCGAACCGCACGTCGAGCCGTCGGTATCAGACTCTCTCCCCTAGGAGTCCGGTATCTACTTTCAGGGCGAAAATAATTAAAATGGAAGGCGGGTATAGAGAGAGGGAAGCGCGTTCTCGCGACGCAGCGCAAAATATCGACGAGATTACGTTGCGCCGGCTGTAATGCGGATGCAAATGCGATGGTAAAATATTCCGAGTGTGCAAATTAAAATGATACTGAAATATATATATTTATATGTATATATACATGTACATATATATAGCTTCGCGGTCGCGTTGCGCTGCGCTGCGCTGGGCTCGTATAAATTGTTTACGTTGCACCCGTTTACGTTTGCGATATTATACCGAAATCGCGTGTGTCGATTCACGCTCACGCACACACGCACACCGCTCCGGGCACTTTGTGCCGGCCATGTAGCCCCGGCGGCGGTTGCCGGTTTTCTACCCGGTATACCTTCAATCGCATCGCATCGCGCCGGTTTAATACGGCGCGGCGGCAGAAAAGCGTGCAGGCACATCGCCTAGAGGGAGGAGAAAATTCGCTGAAAATTCCCAATGTTTATTCATATAATTTGCATGTAATTATTTCTGATATGCCGTCCGTCCGGCCGGCACGATGTATTGTGCGTGCGGACATATAAACCCCCCCGTACATGACCGTATGTACGGTTACGGTGTGCAAGGAGACGTAGTTTCACGAGCAAATCACCGGGCGCGCAGTGTGTGCACCTCGAATGTCCGTCGCGATTTATCTCGTCCGCATTTTAAAGCGGCCCGCTGTCACGGCGTGTCGTCGTGCTCGTTGGAGAGCGCGGTATACGAATGTCGTACCGGCAAAAAACTTCGCAGGTTACACCCATGACACGTTTATGCAAGAGATATTTTTGATATCGTCGGAGTCCGGAGTTGCATTCAAAATTGATACCTACTCGGACGCGAAACTATGTTTTTTAAGCGATGCCATCTCTGAATAATTTTCTGGCTTCAGTCGTAAATTGTCATACACTAGAAGCGAGTAATGTACGAGTAAGTTTCGCGCGGCGTTTGCGCTACGAAGAATGCTCATATCCATATACGAAGTTCGTAGTTTGACGTAACGGCGGAATATTGCATGTTGTTTGAAAATAAACGGTGTTTTACGCGCAGGAACGCGTGAGCTATGATATTACTTGAACATACGCGACAAACTACGCTGTTGGAAGCATGGTTAATTTTTATCCACCTGTACAGCCTAGAGAGAGAAAAGAGGATTCAACGACCGACGATATTCCGTCCGCGTTGCTCGGTCGGTAGTGATTCTTTTATTTTTTTCCCCCTTTTTTTTGCTCTCGGCCTCCTGCCTTTTCTCTGCCGCTTGTCCCGGCAAATATCGGGGGAAAGAACGGGGAATATAGATATAGCTCGGGTGCAATAATTTCACGGACTGATCGTCGTGGAATCGTCGTTCGCGGGAAAGGGACGATTGGAAGTATAATTGAACCACCGTCTCGCGATTAATATCCATAGGGGTGCGAGAGGCGCGCCAAGCGCGCCCAGGACATTTTTCATTAGAGCCCATCCGCATTGAATTCGTTTAATTCTCGGCATCTCTTCGACCGTTGCTGTGTAGGATATCTAAATTTCTATGTTATATGTATATTACATTTAATTCTATAGTAATGTTATGTGTGTTACACTTTAATTATCGCAACTACGGAAAGCCTTGTCTGCATTTTGCGCATTCCACATTAAAACTAATAGATGAAAGTGAGAATTACATGTTTATGCATATATTTATTTTCTTGAATGAATTTCTTAGCGCAATTATTTTTGAATAGTTGACGGTTTATCCTATTTCGTGCGAGAGAGTAGCCCGAGAATAAACATTTCGCATGGTTCGGTATACTCGCGTCGATGTTGCGGTGCCGTTTCGTCGTCGGCTCGTGAGTTACCGTCCCCGTGTAGTATAGCCAGCTGTGGCGATCTTGTCTCGCCAGACACGTGTACACGATGCGCGACATCCATTTATACGGTTGGCACTCAACTTGGCACCAGTCATGGTTGATGAGCCCTCGCTGGCGGAGGGAAACGGCTATTAGTCATCGTTATATGTCACCTTAGTCCTAGATACGCACCGACTACAAGTGCGTGGGAAATATGGTTAACCAAGACATCTTGGTTAACACGAGGACGCGACGCTCCTTTATGAATAAGGGAGAAAAAGTTTTTCCACACGTACCGTGGCGTAAGAAAAAGGAGGATAAACTCCGTAGTTCACTCTAGGAGGTACGACCCTCGTACGGATCAGCGCGCGACGAACTGCTACGGTTTGGCGAGCCCACGGCTCTGTGTGCGAACGGGAGCTTGATATGTGGGTATACATACTCGCGGGGGCCATTACCACCCCAGAAGCGCTGTAAGGGCAACACGTCTGAATGGGGTATATGCGATACATAGGTGAGCGCAACACGGGTCTCACATTACTTTTGCGGTAGATTTATTATCGCCCCGACAACGTCGGATAGAAACGATGGAAGTGCGCCGCGAAGAAGAAAAAAAGTGTATCATCACGTAAAATCTTGGTACGAAGAATCAGGACGGGGGAGAACTCCGAAACTGTATACCGTACGCCGCGCGGGGGGGCGCTCGTACACGGCTCTTCGCTTACAAAGGTATCGTAATAGATGGGTGACGTTAATGCGATCTTAAACGGTGAAATATTCATTCTTCGCGAGGAGATGAATAGTATCGCAAACTTGGAAGGTAATGCGAAACATGAGGGCTGTCGAACGCAACGCGAAAATGGATTATATAAAACTTTCCGTATGTTAAGTTCGACTACTACTATCATTCAATTAGTTGATGGCATTATGCATGCCCCGTTATTCATGCAGAAAGAACGTCCAATGTCGGTCTTGCGCGAGCTTTATAACTGAATTCGCTGATTTTCCAGCTTTCACGTACCTACCTCAAGAGAAACACCTAAGACGAACTAGAATATTTCCAAGCAGAGATCTCTTTCGTGCATGTACTCTCATTTACCGCGGTACCGTTTACACGTTGAAATTTTTTATTTGCAGTATATATTCATGGCGAGCGGCAAAATTTAACGAAGGCAAAAAAGAGGGATAGAAGAGCCGACTGACACGATTAAAAAGTGAATCCCGGAGGGATGCAAACGGGTCCAATTACTCAGAGACGTACTATCCGTGTGCCGGATTCATTCCCCGCGATTTTTCCCTCGGAATACACGATAGCGAGGCGCAAAACGAGATGTCACCTCTCAAAAATTTTGCTCAAAAGCTGATCATTATCTAAGCTTGTTTGTAATGGTTTCTTAAAGGATAAAAAAGATATTCAGTCATGTCCTGGGTCATCTCGTAATGAAATATGAAATGTCTATTTGATATGTGTGTGTGCGCTAAATGCGGTTGATAATATCGGTACGAAATGGAACATTGCGCTTAAATATAACAATGATAGGAATGTAATAGAATCTTTTTTTGGACACAAATTGGACACAAATCCATTGGGGAGCCGGAAAAAATGCTTTAATTAAATGTGAACAGTTTTTAATTGGTGCTTGCTGAGCGCCGAGCGGCACTAATTTCAGCGCTTTGTCCCAGTTACCTCTTAAATCCTATTCGCGCTCAGCATCGCATCGATTTGAAAGTATCAACGGATTTAAAAGTTTGCCGCAAGGCTCTCTCCTCTCGCAAAATGGGCCACGGATCGCCCTAACTATTTTTATCGGCCACGTCGAAGTCTCATAAATTAAGTATTTTAACTTTGAAAGAAGAACGCGGTTTTATATTACTTCGTATCGCAAGTATGTCGCCGACGGCGTGACACACTTCGGAAATAATTCATGTTCCGTGAAATAGACTCCGAGAAGTGACTACGAGCATTTTGCAAACGGAATACGTGTCTCTCCAGCTGCATCGCCCGTTTCTTTTTTCGACTCTCCGAGACACGCGCGCACATTTTACTTCACCATAATCGTTTCCATCCCGGCAAATTTTTTCACGGCCTATTTGTACATGCAACAGACATAAAAATCTGGGTTTGCAAGCAAATTTCGATGAATTGAATCAAAAGCATGAATATATGCTGGTAAGAATGTTAGAGAAAAACCAGAAAGTATATAGCCTTCAGCAACTGATTTGAAGCTCGAAGTTATCGAGCACGTACTGGACAAGTCGCGACCGTCGAGAAGCTCAGCGACACGTGATCGTAGTTACCGCTAATTCCTCGGGGTGCTATTACGGAGAGCAATGGACGGCGTATTACGCGAAGCGACAGGTCTCTATCGCAGCACATGGCGTAGCCATTCAGCCGCTCGACCCTTCGTCCTTAGTTCAAAGGGACGACTACGACATCGACCGGATCACGTTGACGACGATAACGGCAGCAACGTGACTTCGAGTGGCTCCAGAGGAGGAGAGAGAGAGAGAGAGAGGGATCGATCTTTCAATGTGATGGGATGGGATTACGAAATGTGTGAGAAACGCGCGCGCGCGCGTGCATTAACCGGAGAATAAATTCGCCCGCGCGCGAGGTTGAATCTTATCGACACACCGCGTTGTTTAATATTTGGGTAACCCAGTTCTGCGCGGCTGGTTTAAAGCCACTAGAAAGTATCGGAGAAGCGCAGTATAAACTCACGACGCGTGACACAAGACATCGTTCGCGAATATATAGCGCCGTCCCTTAATTAATTAAATTTCGTCGCGCTGGTGTCGCGCCGAGACAGCCTGTTCGACATCCGCGATACGCGAACTTCGCAATGTACTAAACTTTGTCTCCGCGCTAGTTTGTCCAACGATTACGGGCCCTTTAATTAAAACCTCGCTCTTTTCCTCTCAAAGCGCTCGGTTCCGCATTTACGTTTCGCGCTTTCGAAATGCCGCTGCATGCGTACAGCTCGTTATGTCGCCGTCGGCGCACATAATTCCTTAATGACTACCACTACAATTAAATTAATTAAACAAAAACAGCTGTATTTATACGTATTTGCCGAATAGACCGACGATATACGGGCAAAAAGAGGAGAATAGAAAGAGAGCGCTGCGAAGCTGCGGAATCGAGAAAAAAGTTGCGGCAGGAGAAGAAGCACAAGCGGAGAACGTGGATCTCGTTTCCGTGAAATTGGGGTGAAAACCAGCGGAGGTGAGCACGCGAGAGAGGAAGAAAAATATTCAAGAGACCGTCGGGGACAAGTACAGAGACAGGGTGGCAGGATATCAAGGTATCGATCCTGGGTAGTACCACCGCCACACGGCGACGAGAAGCGACTCTCGAAGCGGCCGTGTCTCTTCACGCTCGGTCGCGCTTTTCGTTAACGCCGAGCTAAGAGCCAGGGCTCGTGTAACGGGATCCTCGCGGAAAGCGTCTTGGGGTTTTATGGTGCCTCCCTTTCGGCTCTGTCGGATCAGAAGAGGCGAGAAAGAGACGAGGAGGCGTGAGTGAAGCGGGAGAGAGAGAGAGAGAGGAAGATGAGATGCGGGAGGTGGCGGCGACAGAGGTGGATGGGATGCAGGAGGGTAGGACAGTGAACCTGGTATCGACCGACTCGCGGCAAGTTCAGGGTCGCACTGTCGCACCGGCACTACACTCTCCGTCGCCTGTACCCCGTGCGTCCCGCAATCGCCACCCCTTTTCCCTCGAATTGCCGTCAAACCCTTGGAACGAGCCGCCTATCCCTCTCGCGTCGCCCGGTTTTACGAGGGATGGATGGATGAATGGTGTGAGGAGCCCGCCACGCACAGCTGTTTGCATACACCCCTTTCTGCCACCCCCTTCTCTCGCCCGTCTCTCCTGCGGGGGTGGGGAGGGGGGCTCTCTCCAACTACTCGCCTTCCGAAAGACGAGCAAATAATAACCCCGCGATGACTTGCAGCCCAGCCGACCACCTCCGATCTTCCTCTCCTGCGTCCTCTCGCTTTCGAGGAAAAGGAAAGAGAATGAGCGACGCGTCGACCGAACGAATGCCCGACTTAAAACCGTCTGACTCTACCTTGTGCTCACTCCTTTATGAGCTTTAATGACGGCAGGCGCTTCATTAATTCCTCAGCTCGACACGCGAGCCTGTCACATTTACCTCGGTGTCTTCAAGTTTGTTTTTATTTAATTATTCTTCTGATTTAAGATCACGATCGTCTGTGTTGATTAGGATCGCGTGACGTTTAAATAAGTTTCAAAAGAAGATATCAATTTAACGACACGAGCTCTAAGTTATACCTCTAATAACGTCGAGGCAAATATATACGTTGTTTCAGTTATTAATTTCATCGAAGTCACAACTGTCATTTTGCTAGCCGCGCTGTCAGACTCCTTTCTATGCCTCGCGAATAAAATGTTCATTTTTATCAAGCAAAATTGTGGCAGCAGACATCCGACGAAAACCACTGACTAGTTAAATATTGTACATGCATAAAAGTTCGTACTATTTGTACAGTTAATGACACGCGAATGCGATAAACTTGGAAGGTTTTGATTTTATTAGTCTGAAAAACGAGATTGCTTTGACATCGATGACACGTTCCTATATCGAATATTGTTAAAATAATTATTTCGTGAGCGATAAAAAAAACGTGGTCATACGAAGTCAGAGAGGATATTGGAAACTCTCGCATATCTGGGTTAAAAGATACTCTCGTTCGCTCACCTGCAAGGCAGAATTGAATCGAGAGTCACGCTCGCGGGGAATCGTTTAAAGGGAATTACAATCCGGACTATTGGGCGGAAGGAGCAAGGTGAGGGCGGAGGAGGGTGAGAAGACGATATTTCGTCGATTCCTATTCGATGGTCGTGGATAAACTTGGCCGAGTGTTCCGCGGCTGTGTGCGCGCGCGCGACTCATCGATGAACACACTCTTTCGACTGCAAGTTCGGCGTAGTGAATTGAAATTAACATAAAATCGAAATGCCGGGAAACTTTGCGCATAAAGAGTCAACTGCCCAAGTTCGTTGAATGGCTGCGAACGGGCAACTCCGTTTCGGTATGAAAGGGGCTCCCTTATCCCCAATACCTGCTCTCCCCCCGCGCTCCGTCGACACCTCTTACGAGCGGCCTTTCTTACCTTTTCCAAGTCTCCGTCCCGCGAACTACCATGTCGATTGGTAGAGGAAGGGTAGTATAGAAAAGATCTCTCTCGGAATAATTAGACGAACGGTCCGTTTCCGTCGCGGCGATAACTGCGCGATAACGTCCGGCAGTAGACCAATAATTTTCCTCCGGGCTCTCTCGCGCAGGCAACACGCGGTGACACTGTACCGTTACGCGACATTCGCTCTCTCGTATCTCGAAAATATAAGGCGCGATAACGTGCCGGCCTGATAATGGACGACCCGAATACAGGATAGCGCTTTTATCGCCGAGGTTTTTCTTTACGTGCGGGACGGACCAGCCGCGTGGAAATGGAAAGTTTATCTGCGGGATCTGCGAGCGGCGATAAAGCACACGAACGATCTCGATCCTCTGACGTTTTGAGATATAATATTAATAATGTTGAGAGGGAGGTAGAGGGAGAGGGAGAGAATGGATCGGCTACACACCACGGTCGCGTGGTAAAAGATAGTACGTGAGTCAGTCCGCTCGTCTCTCGATCGCACGCGAAATTCACAAATCTTAACGAGCTCTCCGGAGCGGAGGGATTTTTCCTCTGTGAAATATGCCGTTAATAACCTTAGACGGAGCCAATTTCTCATGACTTTTACCGGGCCGGATTTACCGGACCACGTCCACGGCATATTTCGGAAATATAAGAACCCGGTACGCGAGCACGGTTAAGGAGCACGCTTCGCTCGTACGCCAAAGATCACGTAGCACGATAATGGCTTCCTTTCCGTTCCTTATCGTACTGGCGACATTCAAAATCCTAGGCCATTACTGCCGAGCGAATGGTACCCTTTTCAGGTGAAGTACGTAGCTACGTATATTCCACGGGAAATTTCCCCGTCGCATTAACGTGACAGATTATACAGCCGCTCTCTCTGATCAGTTGCGTCTGACTATCTACCATCTTCCCGTACTGTCGTGCTTTATCTCGCTTTTCTTTTCTACCCGTCGTCTATCACGCATCGTACTTTTAAACTCCATTCTACCGAAGATTCAATCGAGAATTGGGAATCGATATATATTTCTGTCTATACCGACTCACTTTCGTCCCACTTTCTTTTTCGTTATTTTTTTTTTGTTCTCTCTTATACCGGCGCACGCAAGTCTTCCTCGTTTATTTTTCATGCAAGTCGAAAATTCAGTTATTTATATGCGTGTTTCTAGGCGAGAATAGAGATGACAAAACCTTTTTGCGCACATCTATTATAAACAGATTCTTGAGACCGATAATGTCATGACGGTTCAGAAGAAATACTGTTTGCAACGTAATAAAGATTATTGTATGAAAAACACGTGCAACGATATAAATGAATTTCGAACGTGACTTGTGTTAATAAATATGATAAAATTAGTCTAGAATATGTGATTTTTATACATGTCGTTTGCATAGGCACGTTGGTTAAATTTACATAATTAATTATTGTAAACGAGAAAACAAAACTCAACGAGGTCACATCTGATTGTGAGTATAATGCGCAAGCTTGCAAGGAACAAAGACCTGCTTCGTGCAATGGAGTACAGGTAATCAGACATCTTCGTGACCATCCCTATAAGGACGGCGCCAGTTCATTAATCCGCTGTGTCGCGGATCGCTCGTCACGACGGGCCAAACAAAGAATGAAGGTTTATCGCGAACGACGTCTAATAAACTGACGACGGTTTCTTGTCGCAGGGTAAGGCTCATTCGGCGCCATGCTGACATCCTGTCATCAGTCTTCATTACCGAACAATGGACCGGCATCGCGGTTAACAGCTCATCTGTGCTATGAACGCGACGCACCTCGTGAGCGATTACGATGTGTCTACTGTAATGGAACTCGTTCGCGGTTAAGGGAACAATAGAACTAGACGATTAAGTGATATCTAGTAAGAGCTTGGAGGCGGCAGGCACATCAGAGATTCCAGACGACGGCTCATAATGAAACGACGTCAACTTCGCCCGTTAAGGAATCTTCCTTTAAAAGGCTTCTCTCTAAGTACGAAAACAAGAAGATTGCGCGCTGAATCTTACGAAAATTACGACGTCAAGCAAGTGAAGTGGAGGTAAGTAATTGCTGTAAGCAATAATGAACTCCCCGTAATCTTTTACACGCGGGAGTTATACAGTTTGTAGAATTAGTTTTTAGGCGTTTGTCACGTTGTACAGCTGAAAATCACATATCATTAATCGAATTCAACTATGTCGACAAATAATTATATCATCTGACCCGGGTGTAAATAATAAATAATTAATTGGCGTATAATTCGACATCATGTTTCAGCCATATTCACGGCAAACGACACACAATACGCGCGCAGGCCTCGATGCCAATCTCTATAAGACTCAATCAAATTAATTTGATTCATTAATACAAACCACATTGTAACGTTACAATTATTTTGCCATCACCGCCGCTAATGGCTTTTGATATGTACGCAACGCGAGTATACGGCACATTTTATGGAGTATGCGCATACGTTATGCCGCAATGTAGGAGGCCAACCCTTTTCAAAGTGCCGCAGGTACACAGTGCGGTATGTAACCAATAGTATGAACTCGATGGCGCAGGCTCCATTAGGTGGTTAGGACGCTCGAGGCCTTCTCTCTCGCTCCCTCTTCTACTCCCTTCCGCCCTTCTTCGTCCCTTTCCTTTGTGCCTTCCCTCCCTCCCTTCCTCTCTTGCTCTCTTGTTCTTACTCCTCGTTTGACTGATTCCTCCTTTATTCCGTTATATATACGCCCCCTCTTTCTCCGTCCTACACATTTGTGGTATTAATTAAGGGAAGACAGGACGGGGTTGGGCCGGTGCGAGAACGGGGGTTAGTGTAAACAGGTCCAAGTATTATGTTATCCAACAGACTGACAGCCCGGCCCCATTATCTCTAGCAGCAAGAACAACTCGAGGCCTCTCTCTCACCTCTTTCCCCTGCCACCCCTTTGGCAACTAATCTTCTAAAACATACGAACCGGCGTACCGCGCTCTGCGTTCTCTCGCGAGCTACCCGGGTTTATCCTACTTGTGATTCGTAGCACGCAAGATATTGGGCTGCGAATCCATCTTTGTATTCGCTTGTTACTGTGGAAATTAGCTTCTCGATTATAATTGCGAGATCGCGTTCTGAAATTATGTATTTCGCTCGACGATATTGGACGTACGGCATTCGTGATGAAGATATAAAGCGGTAAGCAATCCAAAGTGCCGATCCATCTAAATTATTATAAATGTGCAAAATGAAGATTTTATATTTTCCTTTTCTCTTTCTTTCTTTATTTACCTTATTTACTTTATTTAAATTATTATTTATTCGAGTTACCGCGAGATTTCATTTGACGCGTCTATGCGAATCTATGCGAACGTAATCAAGTTCCAGCAAATTGCAATCGTTGGCGCGTAGCACGGCGCGGTGAAATATTGCTACTAGAATTTTCTATTGTAATGAAATATGAGGTACACTCTACGCCGAACAAAGTAGTTTTGAAGCCGTTGAAAAGATTCAAAAGCAACGATTTCGGGGGAGGAGGAGGGGGAGAGATCTAATTTGCGCACGTGGCCTACATTTCGGTGTTATTTTATCAGGATAGAGTCGTAAGCCTGCAATTTTGTCAGTACGCGGCGCGGCGTTCTGAAATCGGGCTAACCGGCCCATGAATAATGCAACCCCGTACGTCTTGCTAATAATTATGTTTTACACCGTTATGCCGTGTTTCGTTAACTCAATGGTGGCCGCGCCCTTCCCATCCGCTTTGGCATTATACCTGCATATTCATTACTTAACGTTAAGTATGACTTCAACCCGGGAGGGCTTAAGTTCAAGCAGGTCGTAGAAGCAAAACTGATTATATTACACGCCCGCGCGAACTTCAAACCGCATTAACCGCACATTACCAATTTAACATCTAATCACTGTCTACATGTTCGTTCGACTGAATTCTACATCGTAAACTCTTCGCGTGCTTATAAGGTTTACGCTGAAATCTACGCGTGCTTAGGGCGCTGCGCTAAACATTAATTTCGCTCTGTCGCTCGTACTTTATTAACTGGAAAGTTGGAAACTTTCCAACTTTCGTAAACTTTCTACGCGCCTAATCTCGTTCGCGCGCAATTACCATTGTATTGTCCTCGCGATACGCGAATCGGCCGGCGCGCTGTATGCGCCGTGCTATCAACGAAATCGACGTATACGTTAAACCACCGACCGCTCGCTCGCACGTAGGTACACACGATGCCGAAGTATGAGGGGTAGTGCGGGAGTAATTACAGCCCACGCGCGTTGTAACTTCCTATCTGCGAGATCGAAATTACCATTGGACGGCGTATCTTGCGCCGCTTCTTTACGGGGCCAGTTACCGGGCGTACGCTGTTTGCATGTAAACGACGTCTTTACACGTACCGAAGGTTAGCCGTGCACTCATGTCCGTTTCGTTCACGACAAATTACAAGCGGCACTGTTATACAGGAAAGATATGTAACTTATCTTGAAAGTTACGTGATCACCGCGGTGCGCACGAGGACTCGCATTAGCGCCTTTTGCCAGGAAAATCACTTTACTAAACTTTATTCGACAGGACTTTATCGCTAGCTAAAACGCACGATATATTTATATCTCATATAGGTATATATATTAAATTGATATTTTTTTTATTGCGCAAAGTGCGATTATTCATGAACATTCAAAATTGCGTTGAAAGTCGAAACAAGAAGCGGCTTCTATTTGCTCGCATGGAAGTTTCACTGCCTTCGAATATAATGGTGCGCATAGACATCTAAGGAAGATAGACTCGACTGCACCGCGTCGTGAGCATAACGATATACGTGCTTCGTAGGACGGGACTGGTTAGGGATTGGCGCCATACCGTTGATCCCGGCTCGTCTAGGCATAATGCCACCCCTCGTAAGCCAGTCACGTCCTCCATTCTCTACACTCTCGCCCCACAACCCGTTGCTGATCGTACTGAAGTCATGATCAGACCGGCGGGCCAGTCTTTGACAGATCCTACTTAACGCGGTGGCGTAATACTTACTTGTCAGACTCTATAAATTAAAGTTTGAATCGCAAAATACGGAAGAATACAGAAATTCTAAAAGAAAAAGCAAGATTGTGAAATATGACAAGTTCCCGATTTTTCAACGTGGTGTATTTTGGCTAAATAGATATACAAATATAATCGTGAGACATAAACTAAGCAATTCAATAATTGCAAAACATAAAACAAGTTGCTGCAAAATTGTATACATTATTATGTAATTATATATAATTATACTCAATTTGTTAAGGTATTGCGAAAATTTATGATATTGGATATGTTATAGTCAAATTAATTAACATTCTGCTACATTTGCAATTTCGTGTCCAATTTATAACTTTTATTAAGCTTATTGAGGTGCATTGTTTGTCTTCTCTCTCTGTCCGCTACATTTTATTACGGCTGAGACAGAGTGTTGTATATCTTAATTACTCGCGTCTGGCAATTTGTTGTTGAAACGCAAGCAAAGGAACGATGAATGTCAATACGAAAATTGGATCAAAAGTTGCAATCCAATTATTTACTTTATATGTACAATTTTTAACTTATTTTCCACAGGTTCTATTCAACTTAGCAATTCAATATACGAACAACGAAATGTATACATCCCGTGAAGAGGCTATAGCAACTTATCAGGCTATAACAAGAAACAGAATATTTAGTAATAGCCTCGGTAATAGCGCCCGACTCAAAGTAAAAAAAAAAAAATATGGGTAACATTTATGTAAAAATGCGACAACTATGTTTCAAGCTATAAAAACGTACAAAAAGGCGTTTGATCAAACCCCGAAAGTTTACAAGGATCTAAGATGTCATACGTATCTCAATTTATACAATAAAGAACTGTCGAAGAACGATTATGTCATTGCTAATAATACCATTAACCTGCCAAATATTTCGCAGAATAAAGATTACCTATGCATAACATGGGAATGTTATTTGTGTAAATGGGTCGGTGTGTGTGTGTTAGAAGAGGCAGCTAATAGATTTGAATAGGTGATGAGAGAAAGATCTGAGTTTAAAGCGGGTTAAATGCTGTTTTATGTCATTTCACGTTGTCTCATCGTGATAAGGTGAAAAGAGCTTTCTCTTACAGTTACTAGAAGAATACTTAATGTAGATCTGGGGGACAAGTATAGCATACATCCCGTGTGAGTTTGACACGATTATGGCATACTGTGTTTACTAAAGCTATATATCTTTTAAAGAGTTGTCAACACCTGCACTGCTATATATATCACAGTGTGTCTTATAATTCACACGAAGCACATATTTTACATAGTGGCATATTTATAGCAATTGCCTCTTTTCATCAAGTAACTCACACAGATTTCTTATCTCTATTTTTTATTTCTGTCAGGTGCATTTTGTTTATATGTAAATATTAAATGATGGTTATATGCAAATATTTATTCAGATTATATAACTTTTCGTTTATATGTACAGTCGGTCACATAAAGGCTGCAACACTTAATTTTTGGATAAGTTTTAAAACGCACAAATATTTCGAGACTGCGAACCACTGCCAAAACAAATCAGCCATCCAAAAATTAAGTGTTGCAACCTTTATGTGACCGACCTTATAAATCATGAATTAAACAGCCATGCTACTATGACTTATATTTCGTTATTTATATAATAGGATGATGCTGCATCTAATATATTAAATGAAGTTATAAAGAATAACGATTTATCAAAATTGAAGAAAGAATGAAGTTGGAAGCTAAGAAAACTACTTTATGTGTGTGCGCGGCAAAGCTTATAGCGCCTGTTATTGAAGATACACTTACAGGTGGATTTGCTTGGTATGCTTAAAAAAATTATAACGTTTAAAGAATTATATTATACATTTTAATATCTAAGCTTCTTGATAAAAATTTGCGTAACTATTTTTAGGTGTGTTGATGCCATAAAGTCCTCGGCGTATGGTGTTCTAGCTGCTGATTTAGAAATAAACAAAGCTACGGTATTTTTGCATAACCGAGAAACAACTAGCTATAGATACGTTAAAAATGTTTGAAATCGTGACACTCTCTCTAAAGCTAATAGTGCTGCAGCAACTATGCTTTCGTTCATTTACTATCTTGTGAGTAATATTTATATATCTGCAGATATTGCTCGGTATAATTTACCATCGCAAATGTCACGAGGCTTCTCGACAAAATTGAGAAAAAAAAGCTAGATGGCTCGCTTTTTTTTACGAGGCGTCAAACGTTTCACCTCGTTATATATAAAAGCTGGTAGCCCGTGCCGGCATCGGCATTAAGTAATGCAATACGCTTCGTCGGCGAAAAAGACGAAGGAGATAACCAAGAAAAAGGAGAGAAAACGCGGTTTGCAAGGCAGGAAAAGCCGGTGGAACTTTCCGTAATTAATACGTTAAACTTTTTTCCCGGCCGCGCGCCGGATCTCACGCGCTCGTTCGTCCATTGAATGTCAATGATCGAAATCGCTCTTTGATATAATTCTCCTCACCGGCGCGGCGCGCAGGCGAGAGAATACGTGAGCGTGAACGCAAAGCTTTATCGTGATGTGCTTAGTCATTCGAATCAATATATTTCCATTCGAGCATTCTGCCTGGCAAGGTTCGCACTCTGTCGTAATTGCGAGACGCATTTCTTTCGTTGATTAGCGATGCTTCATTATGTTGGTAATTAGTAGCTTGTATAATGCGTTTAAGTGTTTCCTCGGCGGAATTAGTATGCTAACTAACTCCATCCCTTACTTCGCACCCTTTACTCCTCGTAGCTCGAGTTCGGCGCTTTTGCTATCCCCCTTCCCTTCCTCTCTCTCTCTCTCTCGCTCTCTTCCAATGAAACTGAATCACAGGTGGCAAATGTCGAGAATTGCGATGTGCGCGAAGTAGATATTCGCACTAACTCCACGAGAGAACATTCAAATATCGCGTGCAATACATGTAATCTCACTTCGTGCAACATCATAATTTAGCATACGAAATATAATTGAACAACCTCATTAGAAGAGATCGTTCAATAGAAATCGCGCTGTATTCGAGTATAATACCTAAATCTCATGTCAGATTCATCTGCGAAAATTCGTAGTCGAAAGAAAGTCGTTTCTCTTCTCGTGAGGGCCGGAACGAATATCTCTAAGATCCGTACAAATTGTACGTAATGTCCCAGTTATATTCCGATGTATCGATGGCCATATCAATGTTTGCAAAGGGGGAAGGGAGGGTGCGTGGGTAGTCGAGCGATAGGTGCAAACAAGAAACGAGAATACTCGTTCCCGATCCTCCTACCCGCGCTGGCCAGAAGCAGGCTGGATCAGACCGAGAGACCGTGGAGAGTGTGCAGAGGAAGGTAGCGCACATTGCACCGGGATGGAACATACACAGTAGCTAGTCGATGTGATTGGCTCGGTGCCAACAGCCTCTAACGACGCTTTCGAAAGGAGGAGAATCCTACTTCGTCCTCTCCAACGACGAGCCTCCAAAGATACCCCGGGACCAGTGTGGCGGTGACGCAATGTTGCCGCAATCACATTTTGGCACGCCTCTGCCTAACCGATACCTCCCTCCCTCCCCCCCCCCTCTTCTCTCCCCAGTGGCAAGAGGATACCTTCGATATCTAGCACCGTGTTGAATTCGACCGGTATCGACCGTGCGGAACTTGAACGGTCGTCTAACGACGGTCCGAGCGAGCCGACCGCGAGAGAGGCCTTCGCCACTGTGTAAATTCGGGGTCTGACTACAGTCGACCGTATCTACTTGCTCCCCATGCATCGCCGTCACGCCGCCGGCTTCTCAGTTTTCTGGCATTCTATTAAATCGACCGCGCGTATTGTATCTCGCATTGAATTTCGACGTAGGCGGTAAAATCTAATTTAATTCTATCCATCGAGAAAATCACCGAGCCAATCAAATCGCTACGACGGCGTGGTACGGAAATACGGCGAAACTACATACCCCCCATTCCCCATCGTTTTGGCCCACTAACTGTTAAACTCGTTACAACGTAGAGATACATACGAATAATAAATCTGTCACGTACAAACAGCGAAACTATTTTATTATGTCCGCTTTAAATCTTTGCACGTTGGATATTATACGCAACTGTCCAGTAGGCTGCATATATTATATGCCATTGACAGATATATCGATCCAACCGTTGTTGTCACTTCTATGCTAATAAGATGGATACCAGTAATACGGACATTCACGTCAGTACCAGAAGAGAGAGAAGACGTGTATATGCGTATAACAAGTGCTGCACGTGTATAGAGAACATTCACTGTTCGATAACCAAAGCGTCAACGATGGATAGAGAAAAAAATTTTCAATATCCGGGAAGGAAAACTCGTTAAATCGCCGACACTATTTTTGTACGTCTGCCGCGATAACTTCCGCGATGGAAACTTCTGGATTCTCTTTAAATAGGAAGACGAGCTGCGTGGCGCCGTCGAATAAAGTGCCGTGAAATAAAGGAGTATCTCTCCCGGGTGATTCGGTAGGCGCGGCGCGAGTTTCAGTGGCTGCGGATGGAGAGTGGTTGTATCTAATTTAAATTCCCGACATAAAAAGCTTGCAGAACGCGAGTAGTGGTCGGGATAGCGTGGATCGCGGCCAAGCCACGTGCGGCTGCGAGATTCATTCCGCTTTACATGGCCGGTCTGTACCCATCCACTTCTCCGCATCTCCCCGAAATTCCCTCACGCTGTCTTCTCTCTCTCTCTCTCTCTTTCCCCAGCTTTCTCTATTTACGTCTCTACCCTTGTATTCTCGCTCTCTTCCTCTCCGCTACCGAGATCTCATCTCCACGCAACCCATTCTGCGCCGCGAACCAAGGTATGACCGGCAGCCTAATGCTGCAAGGGGTTTCCCTTGGGAAACAGAATTATCCAGCAACGAAGATATTCGGCGTCTTCGGAAAGAGATACTTAGCGAATGGCAAAAGAATGTTAAATTAACGTCTTGCCTCAGAATAATGAAAACAAAAGGTAGACTGACTCTTTTACAAACTGCATACATTTTAAATTGACCTTTATATCGATACTTTGAATGAGATTAATTGACTGAAATAAACTGAAATACACACTTGAAAAGTATATCGTTGTATGAATTCAAATTTGATTTTTTAAAATAAAATATGTTAAATGAGGTAGTTAGAAACTGTACTGTTTGCGTAGTACATTATGTGATACGTTCAGATTTATCATTTAGAAAGTAAAGAATTTTTGCTTTTGAAGTACATGAAAGATTCAGCTAGACCGTTGGAAAGATAGAATCGAAAAACTACTTTCATTTAGAAATAGCAGGGATCTATACCCGCAACTATTCAGGATCTAACAGAGAAAGGACGTCTAAAGGTTCTGGAGCAGAATCTTTTGGTCTGTGTGTCTTTTCGCTTCTAAAGCAGCCCCGATGTCGTCCTAACTCGAAGTTCCCCGCCCATTACGATAGCAAAAGAACCCTTTCCCCTTTCTTTTCTTACGATTTCCACCTACTTCAAAGGACATCCATTAAAGGAGGCTGACTATAATCTCTCCAGCACTGCAGTTCTCAAAATCAAATCAGCAAACGTGTAGAATTTGTTGTAAAATAACTAATCAAATATATGTTCAAGAAAGTTTTAAATTTAAATTTAAAAAATACAACGATAAATTTTTTATTAATAAAAAATCTTAATATATAATTTAAATATTCATTTTTTTGTTCGAGAACGAGTACATGTAAATAATTAATAAAAGAATAATTATAACGATAAAAAGTTCTTCCGTATTATTTAGGGAGGCTAATATATAGATATATATATATAGTTCCTGTACGTAGAGGCCGCACATTTTGTAACCACAAAAATTGTAAAAATATGCCATGTCACATTTTTTAATGCAGATGTATTCACGTCCTACCATTAACACGGAGTGCCTCGTGTAAGGTATCGTCTGAAGTTCCAGTCCCGAAAAATAAAAAGTGTCGAATACATGAATAGTACGTTACGTTGTACTCCTCCTGATATTCAAATTACCTCGACATAAATCTGACGTGGGACTTAGATAATTATCGCGTGACTTTTCAGACGACGCCTCGCGCGAGTTATCATGCATAATGCGTTTTATTTGCCAAAAACGCGAAGCGCGTAATACGCCGACGCTGTTATCACGTAAATGCTAGCGGGGAATCAGAATTCAGCTCGGTATTATGCACAATTGAGATATATCAGTTCGCATTGCGAACCTGTATTTTGCCGACGATCAACGCGATCGAAACGGTGCTAACAATGACCGAAATGATGCCGCGCGCAAATCCTCTCTTCCCCCTCTCACCCCGAAATCGCCGTGCCATTGATTCCCCGTTACTAGTATTTCCGATAATTCTCGATGCGCGCACGTGCGACGCATTTACACCACTCGTAAAGCCGAATTATGCCTGTCAAATATTAACACGATTCTAGCATCAGAGATCCCGATGCTGTGGGCTCTCCACTATCGTCCAAAGACCACGATGTATTTGAGAGAGCAAATACGGACTTGCAGGATGATTTATCCTGATAGAAATTGCTATGCTTTTTGCTTCCGTTTAATGGTTGCTTTATATCATCTGCTATTAGACCGACTAATCTTCAATGTGATACCGTTCGCATATGAAAAATGTTCACACTGTAAATACGGAAAGACATTTTTAACGTTTTCAGATATCGAATCAGAAACTTTTACTTCGCCAGTAAAATGATTAACCGATAGGGATTTTTTATTCGGCCTAACTGGCTATTTTTATTAATTATAATCAACATTTCAACCATGGGTTTTGGTCCTTCTTAATCGATGTAACTTTGTATTGTAATGTTTTCAGATATCATATTTAGATTTTTTTTACATTTAATCTTGTACACATCAATACTGCGAGAAAAGCATGTATAGATGTAAAGAGGAGTTGTTTTACTTGTCCATCGGAATGCCTCGGCAAGGTAATACACGTCAGGAGCGGAAGCGCCTGAATTAGTTACAAATTCGGGCATAGTAAACGATCCAGCGCTTAGGGCGAGAGCCACGCGAGCTTTGGAAATTCTCGCCGCGGCGCGGCGGATAGAACGGGGTGAGTGAGCGCGCGATGGCGATGGCGCGGCGCGGCGCGGTAGGTAGGTTTACCGCGATAAATCACACGGTGCACCGACAAAAGGGGCTCGACGAAAGGGTCGCCGCCATAAACGTATAAAGTAATTACGTGCCGTATCCGCGCGGTATAGCGCGGCGCCGACCGGCCATTCACGAGGATTCGCCTAAATTTCGCGCCCTGTGTGTCCGACCATACGAAGCGCACGACGAACAAGCCGAATGCGATTTTCATCCCCGCGAAACCGAAGCGCTCTCGTCTCACACCACCGCGACGGGAATTACGTTTCATCGCGTGCATTATCGGAACGTATATTCTATATGAAACACCTGCTCGAAAGCCCGGCTATCGCGCCCTCGCCGTCGTAGATTTCATCGAGTTAAGCCCTTTCTTTCTCCGCTCCTTTTTTTTAAAGAAAAAAGGAGAGACAGAGCAAGAAAAACAGATTTATTATATTCTATGATAGTCTTTTCGAACAATAGATATACAAATAATTATTTTATACGGTTTACTTTTAATTTAACTCTTTTCAGTACAAATAATTATGATACGGTACAAATAATTATTTTATGCAATTGCCAATTACTTTCCATTCTACTTTTCAGTTCAACACATTCTAGGAAATAATTATTTTTATTGCTCGTTATTGCTCGTGTGCTCAATTTAAACGATTTAATATTTTATTTATCTCGATTAATTTTATACTCTTATTTCCGTAACTTCTCTTTCATACGCGTATAAGCAACGGTTCAAGCATGTATAACGACTGTCAAAACGCTCGCCATTGCCGGAAAAAGGCGCGGGCATTCCGCTCCGTTCTTTCCGGTCAAGAGGTGCCTGCTAACTTTCCCATGAAAGGAGCTTGAATTTATATACCTATAAATTTCTTGGTATACGGTTTGCTACACTGTAAGTTGGGAGTTAAGACACCGGGAGAGGCATCGTAACTGTTCCTGGTGAAATTAATAGTTTGTGATAAACAGAACTTATACGAATTATTGTTCATGTAGATTGTAGATAAACCGGTTGTCGAAGGCATTAATCTGCTTTTGCGGAAGAGTAGTACAATTTTATCAGCAACATTATTGTTCACTTACCGAAAATCCTTGATTGTTTAATATCTACAATCGAGAAAAATTACTTTGTGTACGGTGTGTGTGTGTAGCGCGCGTTCTCTTTCTCTTATTAAGAAAGTTCTTCATTAGGAGAGCGTCGAACTGCTACAGTTCTTATGCTACTGTTCTTCCGCCGTTCGTTACGGGCGGAGATTGATGATCGCGAAGAAGCGTTTAAGCATAAAAAAGTCCCGCGGCTACGCCGAAAAGAGGAGCCTCCCTATCGCGGCCCGTTAAATCGAGCGAAAAAATAAGAATACCTACGAGCTCGACGGACGGGTGAGAGCGGGCCACCTTTGCAAAACGATATATTATGTATACGGAATAAATGGAATAGAGAAGAGCCTCAAGCCATGCGTCCTTCGAACCCAATAGAGCAAGCTAACGGCTTTTGCCATCGTACGTATTACCCGGCAGCGTGGTCAACGTGTGTGCACGGCCTTCGTCGCTCTCGCTATCTCCGCGGCAGATAAGTTTTCGGACGGAAGACGTAGCGGGCCGGATAAATCCTCGAGACTTCCGCCGAAACTTCCTCGTGGGGCCAAAGACGGGGAGCACCAGAGACGCATCGACGACCGCCCCGGAAGTCTGCACACGGCGCTTAACGCGAGGTAACGGTCCGCGAGAGCGGAGTGTTCCTAAATTTTTCCCGAGCGTTCTTTATTGCGTATTCCCTCTGACATTCTATCATGGAGCTACCTTCTTTTCCCGGCAGCTCAAGCCCCAATAAAAGCCCCCCGGTACGGCCTGTGTCTCCGGATCGAGCAAAAAATCGTTAGTTTACGCTACATACAACGGAAATAGCTTAGAAATATGTGTATACCATTGTCTTATCAAGCGATATATCAGATTCGTGAAAGCGCGAAATATTTTGAAGACATTTGGCAGAAGTATTTATAATAAAGTTCTGTGGAAACTTGACAAAAAACTGGAATTTCTACTATTTTTTATATTTAATTTATGACGCCCGCAGGTGTCTGTGCGATTTACGGTTATTTAAGTGCAACCACTAATGTGTAATAAGTAATTATCCGTGACGGAATTAAAGCGATCTTCAAATTATTTTTAATAACAGACGTTTTTTGGAGAACGAAGATCAAGCGTCTGATGTTACACACCGACATTATTACATCGATCATTACCTCGCGAGAGCGGGCCGGAACTCGATGATTTTACGTTCAATATTATTAATCGAGGGAAAATGTTTATTTTATTTATACATACCTACATATATAGAGAACGTTTATTTAACAGAGGATTATAAATTATGGAAATATTTTCTAAATCTGTCCATTTCGAGGCATTAGATTATAATTATATTATAACATATATTAATACAAAACACTTTACCGTTATATTATCATTTTAAATAAAAATTTTGAATTCTAAATTTTGATAAATTCTAATAATTATTTTGAAAAAACTGTTCGTGATTCTTTTATAATATCTTATTTATCATACATTTTATTTACGTTTTTAATATATTTACAAATTCATTGCCTCGAAATAAATTGAAATAAAAAAAAATAACTCACCGGCCGATGCGCAACAGCGGAGTTGTAACCCTGCGTTGATCTGTAACATATATATAAATATTTTTACATTAAAGCCAGGGTCCAAGAATAATCAATACTTCAAATAAATAATCACCCCGCCCGTTAAATTTTTGAAACGTTATTTTAACAAATACCTGATTACCTGATTAAATGCTAATGCAAGAAACGATCGCGGCAGCATATTTCCGCATTGACTCGTTCGCATAATTAATTCGCGAAAAATCATGCAAGTAATATTATTATACTGTGCGAATAAGAGAGACGCGACGTTCGCGACGTGATATCTCTTCTCGCGTATGCCGGAGATCAAACTCCGGCGAAAAATCTCGAATTGTGACGGTATTGTACCGGAGTAACGGAGTATCATATGTTATGGGCGAATCAAGTCGCGCTTGAGAAAATGATGGAACACGCCACAGGACAGCAAAATGATAAACAAATAATAATTACTCACCCCACGGTCACTTCGCCCGATCCCAGGCCCCCTGCTCCACTCCTCGATCCTCCTTCGTTGGCGCACTCACTCACGACGTGGACGTTCACGCACGAAAATAGTTTATATCGCTTATGTGATCGCGCGACACTTTTACGGCACTCCCGGTCACTCCCGATATTAATTTCGCGACGCGGCACATACCTAACTGCACGGTGACGGAAAAATTACGACGGCGAAGCTGCGAACGCAACTCTACGATCCGCACAACTCGCGACGCCTGCGGCCCGTGACGTCATGCAGGTAGACGCGACGAGCGAGTAACACGGCGGCGAGAATAATCGCGACAGTCGCCATGTTGGACTCCGTCGTTGACGCGTCACTCGTCTACCTGCGTATCTGCGTGACGTCACGGGGTCGCCGGCGGTCGGCCACGGGCGGCGTCTGGCGTCGCGCTTCGTGCGTCGTGCGGAGTAGTTGCGTTCGGAGCTTCTCCGCCGTAATTTTTCCGTCACCGTGCAGTTAAGTATGTGCCGCGTCGCGAAATTAATATCGGGAGTGACCGGGAGTGCCGTGAAAGTGTCGCGCGATCATATAAGCGATATAACCTATTTTCGTGCGTGAACGTCCACGTCGTGAGTGAGTGCACCGACGAAGGAGAACCGAGGAGAGGAGGAGGAAGAGGCGGCCTAGGAGGCATCGGGCGACGGCGGAGTGACCGTCACCGTGGGGTGAGTAATTATTATTTGTTTATTATTTTGCTGTCCTGTGGCGTGTTCCGCCACTTTCTCAAGCGCGACTTGATTCGCCCATAACATATGATACTCCGTACAATACCGTCACATATCGAAATTTTTCGCCGGAGTTCGATCTCCGGCATACGCGAGAAGAGAACACTTCGCGAACGTTGCGTCTCTCTTATTCGCACGGTCGTAATATTACTTGCATGATTTTTCGCGAATTAATTATGCGAACGAGTCAATGCGGAAATATGCAGCCGCGATCGTTTCTTGCATTAGCATTTAAAAATCGGGTATTTGTTAAAATAACGTTTCAAAAATTTAACGGGCGGGATAATTATTTATTTGAAGTATTGATTATTCTTGGACCCTGGCTTTAATGTAAAAATATTTATATATGTTACAGATCAACGCAGGGTTACAATTCCGCTGTTGCGCATCGACCGGTGAGTTATTCTTTTTATTTCAATTTATTTCAAGGCAATGGATTTGTATTATATTAAAAACGTAAATAAAATGTGTGATAAATGAGATATTATAAAAGAATCACAAACAGTTTTTTCTAACAATTATTGGAATTTATCAAAATTTAGAATTAGAATTATATCAAAATTTTTATTTAAAATGATAATTAATATAACGGTAAAGTGTTCTGTATTAATATATATTATAATATATTATAATCTACTGCCTCGAGAAATGGATAGATTCTAGAGCTAGAGCCTAGATTCTGCAGCTCCCCGAGATCACTGTGCGCTTCTCTTGGCTTCCTGCCGCTTCCTCTTACCTTTTCCTTTCTTCTTGCGACCGTCCCTTTTTGTTTTCGTTCTATCACCCTGGTCCGTCGTGAAATCTAATAAATCAAGAAGCGGAGGGAGCGGAAGTTTCACCGTGCGATATTCGGAAGAGACGCGCGCGGCGAGTCGAAGATAGTGGACCACGAGTTTAGAGCGTTTCTGATAACGAGTTTCCATCCTGCGCCCCCCCCCCCCCCTTTTGAACGTTTTGCGGACGGTATACGGTATCGTCTACATAGAACCGAATCGACGCACGTGTCTGTCAAGCGTTAGTGTATTCGCACACAATGCGTGTTCCTCTTTCCTTGCTCCTCCCAATCTCCTTTCGTCTGGCCTTCCTCGCTTGTGTGCCTCCTCGTCTGTATCCTCGCACGCAGACATTGCACGGTCGCGCTCAAGTTCTTCTTCGTTCTGTACTTCCTCGGTGTCCTCGTATCTCCATTGTGCCGCGTCTCCACTTTCACCAGCATTAAGCCCTTCGAGAAATACATCCGGTCGCCTAGCGCGCGATTTCAGCTCACCCCGCGGACTTTTAGAGTGGGACGGCGAGGTGGATGGCTTTTCGGTGCTTGGGCAACGACAGAGAGAGAGAGAGAGAGAGAGAGAGGGGGGTGGAGATGTGTATGCTGAGATACTTAGCACAAGCCGTTACTTCGTCAGTACAGTCGGTGCACCAAGTTGCACAGCGATTGCAATTCTGTTCTGTTTCGTGGAGTGCAAAATGGTTGGGCAAAAAAAGCCGGAGGGTATGCGGGAAAAACATTGCATAGGGAACACAGATTTGTCGAGAGCGCGCTGTTTCAATCGCGAAGCGGTGCGTTTGTGACAATGGCGTACAGAAATGTTTCGCTCTCGTGGCGTATTATCGTTATAAAAACTGCCGCCCCGAATGTTGTTCGACGATCCGATCGTTTTACAGGTTCGCCGGAGAGTTGTAGTAGAAAAAAAAAACGCGTTTCAACGCGCGTTTGCGTTTATACGCGCACGCGCGCGCAGTATAATTGTAAAATATTTCATTTCATCTGGTCGCGTTATTTTCCATGGAAAAATCCAATTTTATATCCTATTATTTTGCTTTATCCCGCTATTACTCGTTTCTCGCGGAAAATTCGTATAAAAACATTTTCGCCCGCGGATCGTTGTTATTTTCATACCGCAATAACTCGTAGCGGTGAACATTGCCCATTGCGTTGTACGTGCGTTTATCTGTCATTGGAAAAGGGTCTGCTGTTGCAGTTCAATCGAAACGATCACGTCGTCGTCGTGAACGACCTTCCGCGATACGCGAGACAGCGAGACGCTCGACACGGGCATCTCAGAGGTTCTATCATGGAGCCACCTTCTTTTCCCGGCAACTTAAGCCCCAATAAAAGCCCCCGGTTCGGCCTGTGTCTCCGGATCGTGCAAAAAATCGGTCATTACCTCACGAGAGCGAGGCAGAGCTCGATGAATATAACCCCGTAACTCGAGGCCCTTCTCTCTCTCTTTTTCAGCACTTGCAAGTCTTTTTTCGTTCGATGCCTGCAAAGTTTTCTTGGCAGGTATCCTGCCCAGGGATCCTACCGGGGCTCCTACCCGGACTCGCCCGCAACGGTCCGGTATCATACCTATACCGCTTCGTTGTTCTGTCTTCTACAGGTCTTCTCTTACGTATACTTATAGTTGTATCTCTCCCTCTTCCTCCTCTTTCAACTTGCCCCAGACGCCGTTCTCTTCTCTTCTCGCGGCTACATACCACTGTTTGTGTGCTGCAAGGCTGCTGCGACGGAGACGATAGCGACGCGACGGTAGCAGCAGCAGCAGCTGGTGGCGGCGCGTTTCGGAACTTCGAAACTCTAACGAAATCTCGGGCAAGGTGAATATTTTATGCGTAAATCAAATCCCGACGAGTATACGCGAGAGAGTGAGGATCCGTGGCATGCTGCGGCTAAATTCAATAGTAGCGCAACGCCTCGCAAGCTTTTCATGGCTGTACCGTTCCTCCATATCTCCCGCTTCTTTTCTTTATAGGATGTGTCTGGTATTCTCTCCCCGTCTTTCTCTTTCTCTCTATAGCCCTTGCGCCTTCTTTCTTTCTCGCGCTCATTCGATACCCCCATACCAAAAGTCTAGTTCTTACTGGAGATATTCCATCGCGAGTATCTATCGACTATTGAATTTCTGTCGCGCGCGTTGCAACGACGCGCGCGTTATCGAGCCTATTTGCATCGCTGAATTCAATACCGCGCAACCACTCAAAGTCCCGGTTGTTTCGAGGCATCGAAAGGCACGTGCGGGCATTATTTTCAAGTATCAAGCATGACGACGTGCAATTATACGCTACAATGTGAGGATCGAAATTCTGGAGATTTAGGAGATCGTAGATCGCGGCGTGCGAACCATAATAAAGAGATTGTGACCTTATTCTGGTATGAAATATTTGTTCTTTTCCCTACCGGGGGAAGAAGAACCGGACTTTGTCAGCCCCGAGGGCGGGATTCTCCTCCGCCGAACGCCTACGCAATATAGCAATAAAACTCCGCGTCTCCCCCTTTTTCACTCCGACTTCTCATACTGGGTTAAGGGGAAACGCGGTTCCCTCTGCGACCGAGCAACCCCATGACCAGGTACTCGGTCAACGTAACGCCCAGCAGAACGATCAAATATTCAGCAGCACTCCTGCGTCGGACGCCTACGCTGCGGACGCCACCGCCTTTATTTATTTGTTTGCGACGAGTCGCTTCCACCAGCGGATGGGACACCCAAGCGTCCTACACGTGTAGATACGCGCGACAGAATCACAGAACAGCGAGGAGGAGCGGGGAAGGAGGGAGATATTTTTTTTCTTACCCGGGAACGCCGCCAACAACCTTTCACCCAGATACGATTCTGACCCAAAAAGTCACGCATTAAATTAATAAATTACAAGAGCTCTCTCCTATCTGTCTCTCTTGCTTATTCTCTTGGCTTTTGGCCGAATAGCACGGCTCTCGTGATTTCAGTATTTGCCTCGTGCCGATCTCACGCATGCTTCACACTCGAACGTCTCCGATGTCTCAGACAATTTACATCGAAGGAATCACTCCAGAATCTTTCGTCTCATTTGCGGTACTCTGCATATTTTGTCATTCTTGAAAACTGTGTCCCAGAAAAATACATATGTATATGCAATATCACATAAAACGTCTGGCTTTATTCCAAATTACTGCATTTAATTAATTACAGAATAAAAAATTTTAATTATGTTTTTCATAGGTAAAATATTAGCGCAACAATGAATTTTAATATTATGGAGTCCAGTTCCGTCGCGTTACGAAATAATCAAAACTTGAGTTACTTCACTGGTTTCAACGTTTTATAACTTCTCGAGTAACTTCTTAACGAAGTTAAAAAAAAGATCGAACAAAACGCCCGTCACTTTTTAATGCGCTAAACGCAAAGGAAACAATAATTACGCTTAAACAGAGCGGCGGCGGCGGAGAATAGCATTTCGTTTATAACCGCGTGCATACCCACGTTGAACATTCGTTGCACATCCCGTCAGCTGGGCCGCGGCCGGCCGCGACTGCGGTATTCACGTACACGGGGCTGAAAACGCCGAATGAAAATTAGATAGTCTCGAGGCGCGGGCGTGGGCTGTACGCAAAACCGTGCTGGAAGCGCGCTAAAATATCACAATAGCGCGGCAGGTGCATTTACTGGCTCTCGCCGGTGGGTGCTTTGACGACAGTTCGCCAGATAGCTCTTTCATCCGGTAATTAGCTAGAGAGCTCGAGGAGTTATCACCTGGCGTGATCGTGGTTATACACGCGCCCAGAGTGGCCCGTCTACCTGCCTGCCGTTCCGAGTGCGCGAAATGAAGCGGCGTTGAGGGGGGGGGGGAAGGTGCTCACTCCCCGGTTGTCGGCGACCTCAGTCGTTAATTAATTAACACCGCGTCGAAATAATAATTATCGAAATGAAAGATGATATCGGCGGGGCTTATTTATTGGTATACGATGATATCGAGGTAACATATAATCCGACGCGCTGCCTATAGTTGTAGCTCCGAGCCACGATGTGGCAGCTATGAGTTGCCGCTATAACGTTGTATACGGCTGTACCTATCATCGATCGATAGCGATATTCGAACGCTGCTCTAGTAATTGATACGTAAATTAATTTGTCCGAACGGTCACATATTAATTACAGCCTGTTCACGTTCCGCAGGAATCTCGTAAACGCGCGCGATGTTTTCACCGGCCGCGAAGGCGATCTTTCAAGACGATTGTTCGCATTACCGGAAGTAAATCGTTGACTTTTATCTATGAACTACGTTTACACGGCGGCTTATTATTCGGTTTTATAACTATATAACTACCGTATATTATCTGATTCAAAACTTTTCTTCTTTTTATCATAGTGATCACTTAAAATATGAGCCTCTCTTTCATACTCTAAACATTTGAATTAATCTCTTTTGATGTATGTATAAAAGAAATTGTAGTTTAAGTATCAAAAGAAGCTCCTATTTAAATGATCATTATGATCAAAAGAAGAAAAATTTTGGATTGGATAGTATATATACGGTAGTTATTAATAACCGGATTATAATTCGCCGTGTAAACGTAGTCTATTTTGTCTCGCTTTTTCGTTCTCTGCTACGTTTTGTCGTCTTTGCTCGTACTCTATCATTTTACAACGCAGACACAGGCGAACGCTTTATTATTTTATTCAAATTTTTCTCGTCAGTGGGGAGCTCTTACAGTGATAGCTCGAAGGGCATCCAAGATAAATTACATTCTGCGAAGATTCAATCTAGTCACGGGAATGTTCCAAGTTGAGAGAGGATGGCGCGGACGCGTTCGTACGCACGCACGGAGAGAAATAAAAACGACGAGAGAGCGGTTCGACGCTCGTGCGCGCGCCGCGCGGCCAGGTAGATAAAAAGGAAGGAAACGGAAAGCGTGGCGTTGGAAAGCGATTTCGGATGAGGGGCAGGTCGATTCCGGACTCGTTAGGCCGGCACAAACCACAAGCACCGGGCATGTTCTACCAAATACGCGCGGACGAAATGGGATGTTCCCTCCTCCCTTTGCACGCGAATTTCCTCGATATTAAAGCCCGAGCAATGGGACTGTGCGACGATTGGTAGCGCGCGGCGATCTGCTTGGTGCCTGGACTTCCGATAATTATGTGCCAATTAAATTTAACGACTGTCCATTATTCCGGTCTGCGAGCTCCCGCCTTTACCTCCCCCGTCCCTCCCCCCGCCTCTTGATGCCGATTCCATCACCCTTCCTTCGGCGATGTAGCCACCGCCGCCGTCGAATCGGCAACAACCATCATCCGGATCGCAATCCAATTACTTTTTAATATTATCGGGGTGCGCCTGAAATCGAGCTGCCTTTGCGGAACGTCGCGCGACCACACTTGTAAAACTACGAGGAACTCCCGCTGGCAAATAAATGCTTCCGGACTAGCTGCGTCCCTTTCTCACATACGTCGTTGTTAGGAGCCATTTGCTCACCACGGCTCGCCATCGCTATCAAATAGAATAAAGTGCCGGCGACCAGTTCCGAAGGAAATGGGAAGTTTGGAACGTAATTTGCTACGATCGATCGCATAACTCGAAGAAAATGGGAAGAAAGTATAATAAATATTTTTGTTGTATCGCGTAGTACGCACTTTCTTATGTTTTGTTCAGATTTTTAGTCGAACCAGAAACGTCAGATTTATATTTTATTGTTCTTACTAAATAATTATAATTATTAAAGCGTTATACGCTTATTCTTCGTGTTATCAAGATCGCACATCATATCGCGTAAGAAAGAAAAAAAAACGTGAATATATCTAGCATTCACGTTAAAGCATCCAATTTCATGCTGTCTACTCGTGTAATTGTTTTAAAAATTATGTCTCTCTTTCTTGCCCCTTCTCGGTTCGTCCTCGTTAAGAATTCAAGCGTTTCAACCGCAGATTAACCCACCATCGGACCAGTGTTTGCTACCGTTTTCCAAGCTCATTAAAAGAATGGACCGAACGTGTAGCGAGCTCTCAGCTTAATTATCATTACAGATGTAAAACATATTTAGAGAACAATATCTACACGCATATAATTATCGACTCATTTACGTGCAATAGTGTTTACACATCAGCGTGCCGATTTGTTTATTCCACGGTGCTCCTATCACATTAAAATTGCCATTTAACGAATGGATAGGCAGAGAAGATAACCTGTTATTGAAATATGTATTGAGGCGTAAAGAGTAAAATAAAACTTCGCAATGGTGCTTAAGGTCTTCAATATTCAGAGACACGTTCAATAGAGATAAAGAAAATGTGAAACGTGCATGCCAGAAGAAAAATACAATAGCACGTACTATTCTCTAATCAAATGTCGGTCATTCCTAAGCTGCGCGTTGGCTATGCAGAAAATGATTTTTCAGAAAAATTTCTCACGCGCATATGGCATAGAAATCTTGTTCGGTCTAATGTATACCTATATATGTATCAGGTCGAACAAGATTTATATATATATATATATATCCTTCAAATCAATTTAAATTTTACGATAAAGTGAAATGGTGATCAATTTATTTTTCATCCGCCAATTTGAAAAGCATTTTATTCAAAATTCTCTTGTGCGCTTTCAAAATTCATGAACGATATCACGATATTGAAAATTCAAATGCATTATGTTGTATCATGCAGATTTATGACAGTTCCCTGTAAATAATAACAGCATGCTTATTGAAAAAGTGAATATTTATAAATCTTACCATTCGTCTATTTATCAATAAATTCGAAGGCCGCCGGTCTGCAGAGAAGATAGCGGCAGGCAAGTTTGATATCGTATAACTTCTAACATCAAGTTTAGGGATTCGTGTTGTGTGGAAATGGGTAGGGTGCTCGTCGTCGGGACAGCGAATACAAGGAATAGTCGGTAGGGGGTGAGCACCAACACAGAATGACCACTAAACACCTAACAACCAACAATAGCAGTCAACATTGAACATCGATAAACCAACGAAACTTAACCAACCACAAGTCACATTGTAACGGAATTCAGCGAACAGTGAAGACATAATCCACCAATACATATATGTGTGTATGTATGTGTGTGTGTGTGTGTGTGTGTGTGTGTGTGTGTGCATGTGTTTATGTTACGAATGAATAGCTGTATATGTAAAATATAAAACGTATACATAATGTTAAAATGACGCGTGAATACATACGTGCACACGAGGGATGCCTCTGTCACAGTAGTGCGACTTTAAATTTCGTCGGAATAATTTAGTACTACGAGATTTGCGGCGAGATTTGAGTATACTGCGTGTACTAGAGTATGTCCCATCGAATCTGATCTGATTGCCAATTAGACAGAGCACTCCCGGGTCCACGTTCGCCCAATGGCGAAGGCAGATCTTGAGCCTCGCACAGAGCTTTTTCTCTCTTTCCCGTCAAAACATCAACGAGAAATACTAATTGTGTGGTACGATATAACGTAAATAGTGAGAGACACGTGTGTGTTAAACTTAATGACACATCTTCAGAGACACCGAGTAGGGGTATAGTGACGTACCACATCGAGTACATTGAGAACGTGGTTCGCGCGGACGACACTAGTAGTAGTTGTTGTTACATTGTGTGTTGTGGTCGTGGCAAGAAGAAGAAGAGGTGGAGGAGGTGTGCGGCGCCCCCGGCCAGCCGGTCGCCCGTCACACCCTGAAACAGAATAATATTGTCACTCCCCTGCGAAGAAATACCATCCCTACCGACTATCTCCTCTGTAAGCGTTGTTTAACATAATTATAATTTATTCGTTAACGATATATCGCAATGATCATAGTATCATATTTGTATAGGTAATTAATACGGTGTCGTCACGATATTTCATTCATATCTCTCATTCTAAGCCTAAAAATATTTCTGAGTTTTTTAATTTATTTAGTTTAATTTATTTCGGAATTATTTAGTTTAATTTATTTCGGAATTATCGAAGAATTATTGTCTCATCTCATAATAAATATTTAGTCACTGTATATTGTTATTAAATTTAAGAATAGAAATGATATCGACTCTCTAGAAAATCTATTTTTAACAAAAAAAAAAAAAGCAAATACTGCAATTTTCTATAGAATCGATACGCCAATTTTGAAAATTCGTGCTAAATATGTAGATCTAACTTCGACATTTAGAATGATCGAAATACCTACGTCAGACAAAGTTAGCGTCTAGTTCGGAATTGAATTCTATTGTTGACGCGCGACTTCACGTATGAGAGTCTGACCTGGCAGTGTCGATTTCGTTTGTTACGACTCGGTTTTATCGGTGGCTCCGATACTTCGCTCACACAGAGTAGCGGCGCGAAGTCTCGCTATGTGGAGGATCGAAGCCGAAAAAAGGGACGAAGCTTTATATCGAGGAAAAGGGGATTTCGGATTTGCTGGACCGTGTCCACCTCCCCCGTTGCATCGTTTACGTCTAACACGAGCGAGTGGACGAGCACGCGCGCGCGCCCGCGTCCATACCACGTGAAGGAAAGGCAGAAAGTTGGCGGAATAAGAGGAAGAGAGAAAGAGTGATGACGGTTCAGTAGAGGGGAGGCTTAGAAACGGGAGCAGCGACCGGGATTTTAACGTCGAGCACACTCGTTTCGAGTCGATAGGTCCACTTCGGCTGGCTTGGGAAGCAGTCGACATGGTCCAACAACTTCCTCTCCGGCTCCTACCTCGCCCCGCGTCTTCCATCGCGCGCCCTTTTCGTCCATCTAGCCGTCATCTTCGTAGCAGGAAACAGGGCGTGAGCGGATGGAAGTTTTCATACGTAGGGCGCTCACGCAACTGATAAAAACAACCGATTCCCGACCCGACTCTTGTTAGGAAACAACTACCGAGTTTCTTCAGCTCACTTGCTGAGGAGTGGTCGCTTGTCATGAAGTGATATTAACGATTTTTGCGCGATGGTCTGGACGCGAAGCACACGTCAAGGAAGCTGTCGTATTTTCGCTACGTAAATTGTGGAATTATAATAACGTAGCGTTCAATCGAGCGTGAAACACGAGGAACGTCGTTACGTCGCTGAATAAATTGTGTATGACGTAAGAGACTCGTTCGTGAGATCTGCAGCACGTGTCTCATCGCGGTAAGAAGGATACGTAAAAGGTTTATTTAACTCTAGAAGAAACTTCGCGTTCTTCGCGACGGCGTAAATTTCAGCAGGCTGATAGCAAGATATCACGATTACATCCGAATATTTAAACAAAGACCGTAAAAATTCTCGTTTATTGCGATGTGAAGGAATTAATTATTGTCGTAATGTGCTTCAGCATGAGTTGAGCGATAATGATCGTTCGTACGATAAATCAAATTCATTTTCTTCATTTCCAATTAAGGGAAAACAAATTAAAAATAATTATAGCACTAGACGCGTACTTGCAACAAGTATATAGTAATTATTGTATCCAGTCTTTTAGTAAGTTACGGCGGAAATAGATTTGATACAATCGAGAGAAGATTTCCTACTCTGTATTGCAAGCACATACGTGATATTATTAAAAATCATTGTTTCTGTTTGCCTCCTAAAATTTGTACGGAAATAAATAGGGTGCCTGCTGGAGTAGAGAGTTGTATTACTTTCGAGGGACGCGAAAAATGGGTTTCGCGCACACGCACACAGCGTGGTGAATATATGGATATGAATAGGCGGAAATATTACGTAGCACAAGAGAGGGTAATATCCGAAAGAAGGAGACGAGGACGACGAGAGAAAAGCGGGTTAGTGAGTGAGAGACAACGTTAGTAAGTTTACTTTGTATGCCACGCAGTGAGAAAGTTCCATCCAGCTGTTAGTCGCGTCTTCCTTAGTTTTCCTCTCGATGAAAACTCACTCGTGAGTTTAAGCTTCCATCTTCCATGTACGCGCAAGCGAGTGAAAAGCAAATAACCAAATGTGGTTCTTTACCTCCGTGTAAGGACAAAGTAAGAATCTAATCACGGCGTAGTTACGAGGCAAGAAATACATGTAGATCTACTTGGAAATTACTTGAGTATCAAAATGCACGAGCAAATTTTAAATGTTTTTATTCTAAAAAGAACATTTTGTGATAAGAACGCGATTTACGTGAAAAATAGGATATCGACGAATAGGCCAACAGAAGGGACAAAGCTTGACTGAAAGCACGAATATCCGAGAGCTTCCTGAACTGATTTCTATTTTGTCACTCGGCCAATCGGTCGGCTCGGTATCGCTAGAAATAAATAACACCGAATACATCATCCCCTGGATTGCCGTCATACTAGCCGCTTGTTCTCGTCGCAAATAGAACCCTCGGGAATTACGCCGCGGAGATCGGCGGCCTGGGATGGGTAGACGCGGTAATACTGGTTATCATCGCGCTGATTGCACCTCCCTCCCCTGCGCTGCACTCGCTACATTCATCGGAGCTATCCTCCCATTGGTACCTGCACCTGACCCAGTACATTTCCACCCAAGCTATTCATTACGATCCACAACGATCGTTCCTTTCACGATACATCGATGTACGAAAATTGGCGAGCGGCACGGTAGGGATTATGCATTCATACTTTGCAGACACGTCATGAATCCTTCTACTCGTCGCGGAAGGGGCTCGAAAAAGCCGTGCCGTGCCGAGATTACGGCGCTTTGGCAGTGAATGTACAAGTGATACACGCTCGATGACCCGGCAATTTTCAAGGGAGAGAGGAAGTTTTACAACAAAGATCTGGCGCGTAATTTAACCGAATGGGCCGTTTTACAAATTAACTCTTCCGAACTTCTGGCTGGTCGTTACACTTTCCGTTGTAAGCGGCGCAAATTATTTTAATTGCACGCGCGCGCGAGGTCTATTTTCTTCTCTCTGAGAGAGAAAGAGAGAGAGAGAGAGATAAAAGCCGCGGCTGGAGTCGTGAAGGTAACTCGCGGAAGACCGAGATGAGAGCGTCGAGACTAAAAGTTATTCGAGGGGGCCGACTGTAAAACGACGATGACTAGTTCTCGCCGCGTGATATTCAACGGGGCACAAGATCAGTCGCGTAACTCGTGTATCGCGCCTCATGAACGTTTGAAAGAGACCAAAGTGAAATGTCCTACAACTGTCCCCCCCCCCCCCCCCCCTCCTCTGTTATTTGCACAACCGTTAAACAACCGCCGTCACACGTATACAGGCACGCGTGTGCACTCGCGGCAAAGGTAACGAATGGCAGTAAGCAAAGCACCTTCGAAACGCGGCCTCTCTCCTCCGGCCTCTACGGCACCGTGCACACGTATGTGTTTACGTTGCGAACGCGCTACGTCAGGCGGAACTAACGGTAACGAACGGTTGCGAACGTAAGAGACCGGTTCCCGTAGTAAACGACATTTCGACCGAGCGTTGCACGGCGCGGCGGTGCGTGCGGTAAGAGGAAGCAAACTATTTGCAAGATTCCGAAGGAGAGAGTGAGTAGAGCTCGTAGCGCTGAAGGCAAATAGGTAGATAGATGGATGAGTTGATTTATACGTGGAACACGTTCTCTGCATGACGAAGCATCGCAGCAGGAAAGTATATCAAAGGGAAAGAAATAATTTAAATTCATACGTTTCTTAAGCCATCGGAACAATTGCGATGCGAGTGATAATTAAAATGGAAATAGCATTTCAAGAACTTTGTTAATTATACGGGAAACTCCAGTAAGTATATACGGTTGACGTGACACGCGGAATACGAATGTGAATTCGGGGAAAGAGAGGAGGGAAAAACGATTTACGCGAAAGCGAAAAGTTTCCCAATATTTCGCGAGAAATGCTCGCGCGCGTGAGCGGTAGATAATCTCGACGATCATCTCGGCGCGACAGCTCGAAAGTTCCGGCCGTTTCGGGAGAACGTAGTGCGTGCTCTGCTGGTTTATAGCGGCCCTGCGGTCGTCGGGTTCCGAGTGGTCAGAGGACGGTACCTACTCGCTAGTGCAGTGGCCAGCGGCGTTATCCATTTGCATCGTAACTAGTCGCGGCAGTAGCAGCAGCAGCAACGGGAACGGTAACGACGGTCGCTTGTTGACGGCGTTATGTTGTTGTTGCTGCTGCTGTTGCTGCTGCTGCGACCGCCCAGACGCGCGGCCGTCGCCGCGTCGACCGAGTCCAAAACCGGTGACTGCATCTGCATCGTGCCGAAGGGGTGGACGGGGGGAGAGCGAGCTAGTAAATTACACGTTGACTAGGGCTGACAACCGCAATGCGTGGCACACACGGCCGTGTGCGCGCATGGACGTCTCCTGCGCGAGACGCCGGTGTGTTTATGCGGCCGGTGAGTCCGAGCACTGTCAGGACGGCCTACGGCCGGCGCTCTCTCTCTCCTGTGAATTATAGACGAGCCGGCCTTAATAAAGACGCGGTGGATGCCCGAAATTCTCGCCCGGCGTTCCATCGGTCGGGCCGGGAACGCCGCGGTTCCGCCGAATTGCGAACCGACGCTGCCGCTGCGTGACGTACCGCGTCACCGACGCACTCGTTCACGTTACGCTCCGTGCATAGCTCGTTCCGGACTGCTCAACGAAACTCCGAGAAATATATTATACTTTCTTTTATGGAGTAATAAAATTATTTAACTGTCAAGAAATTCTTCTTGTCAAAAATAAATTCGAGAAAGAGCCTAAGTTTCAGAATATTTTACGATCACTATAAATTCTGCTACCAATGGTAATATAATAATGTAATACATAAGAACTGTGGTCTCTCGCGAAGCCAGGATACCGCGGCGGATACCGCGGATTATGCCAATTTATTATCGTTTCTTTTTGGGAGCCGACGAGATATTTCGTAAATGCATGTTTCGCGGGTGTCGTTTTGGCAGTAATAAAAAAAGGATAACAGCCAGAGTACACGCGTCTTTTTTTTCAAGAGAATAGGCGTGTTCGACAATGTTATATCGTCGACGGCGAGCACTAGAGCACCGGGCCGTTCAGGCCCGTATATGCGCAAGTATCAGTACCAAACCGGTAGTTATGTATATCAAGGGCAGTAAAACTGATGTAAATTTATTTCAAAATTCCAAGCTATTCTCATAAAGTTGTTTTAAAACTATCCTCGTAAAACGATTTGAGACATCCCTCCTCCGCGCCGCGGATATACCGGACCCATGGTGAGACTTTACCGCGGCGGGCGTACTACCGTTCCTTAAGTAATTCCACATCCTGCCCTTAAGGTAACGATCATGATCGTGGGAGCGTGCTCTCGACTGCACCGCGGAAAATGTGCTTTATCGTACGAACGCTTCGCCCGGCATACACAACGTTATTTTACCATAACCGATTAGTATTCATACGTGGTATAAAGATAAACATGGGTCGATATGTTCAAGATGAGAAAGACACGTACTTTCGCACGAACGAAGCTCAAGAACACAATATCTCACGTTCATCTTACGAACGATTAACGATTTTTCACGATACTTCCATTATGTACGTACTGACGTAATCGCTGCAAAAAAAAATCGATTTGACCTGGCAATAATAATCGCGGGGCTGGCCAAAGCTGTTCCGGAAAGAAGAGTGTGCTCTTGCTCCACGAGGTGAGATAGGCCGAACAAGCATGCCGGAGGGGAACGAAAATTTAAGGGCAGCCGTATATTACCGCGACGAAGGGGTTGTCTGAGGTTAACTGCCAGAGCTTCGTAAGAGGGAGGATCGGGTGGTGTCGTGGGGGGTACCGGGAGGGTGTGCCATGAATATGCCGCCATTAGTCACACGCCGAACCGCGGTGTAGAAAGAGAAGTAGGTGACACGAATTTCCCGGAATTGCGCGCGCCCTATTGGTATCCCGGGGGTTAGTAACGCGAACAATTCCCCGTGAATGCGCATTTATTCCGGATCCGGCACCAGCGTGGAATCGGCGACGGCGCACACCTAAAAGCCCGGTAAAACTTCGTCGACAAGAAATTCGTCGCGTCGCTTCCCCATTTCCTCCTCCTGCGCTGTGGAACTCGACCGTCCCCCGTTACTGACGGCGTCAAGCCACCCTGTCGAAACATTCGGGGCTCGCGGCGGCGCTCGTGTCACCGACAGACCTCATCGTTACATCTCAAAAGGCAGCAATGAAACGGTTAACTAAATTGCTACACGCTCTGGCTGTCATTCGCAGGACCTGCTGCCACTCCGTCGTCCTTCTATTCGACCGTGCGCGGATATGCGAACGATCCGTCGCTTTTAGTTACAAATCCATCTCTGGACGCGAAACGTGATGTGGAAGGAAGAGTAGGAATTTTGCAAAGACACGCGCGCTATTATGCGCAAGTTTATTTGGAAAAGTCATCGTTAACGATTTGCGCTCGTCATTTCGTTTATTCGTCGCAATTTTAATGGCAAGGTATAAAATATACAGGAACACTATAAAGACATTTTAAATGAGGTAATGAAAGGCGCTAGGTGTTTTGGCAAGTTATATTTGATGCCAAAAGACGGTGTCTGGGGTTGCCGTCCTCACGCCGGACGGCTCGCAATTTGTACCCCGGATAATGTCGTCGACCGTTCCTCTAATTATTCGAAAGTTTGTCTCCGTCGGCTTGAGGTTCATGTTTATCGTCTTCTGAAGCCTGTTGGTATTGAACCACAATTCTTCCTCGCCGGCCCTATTCGTGATCACCTTAATGCCGCTCACGTACTGCAGAGTCTCCTCGTCTTGTGCTATTATCACGACGTTCTCCGGAGTAAATGGTTTCCCGATGTCCCAACAGGCAATGGCAGTTAATTGGACCAATTGGAAAAATATTACGCCTCTTCGAGAGGTTGCCTGCACGCCCGCTTGGCTCGCGCGCTTGTAATTTGATTGAAATATTACTGGTTCCCCGTACTTGCTTTGCATCAACGAAACTGTATCCGTGTATTTCTGATAGTAGCTCGCGAGCGAGTTAAAATACAGATATCTGAAAGTGGTAAACATCGTGACAGATGGCGAACAACTTTTCCTCAATTAGCATACTTGTAGCAAAAGCTTCGATCGTATATTTATAAAATTTCGAAAATCTTCTCGACGATGTAGAAATAGAACAGCCATATAAATAAAGAAAACATTTAACCAGCCAAATTGTTATCTATATCTTATTACGCTGAGTAAAGACAATATTTTCAGATTCAACTTGTTGAACTTTATATAGTTCCAATAGACGATATCAGATCGATTGAAATTTCGATTGAAACTTATATAACACAATGTTTTTCTGTTTACAAATTGACTGATTCAGAATGATAGTAATTAGCGTACCTGTGATTAAAGTATCCTAACGGCGACAGTGACATACCGAGCGTACCGTCGGTCAGATCAAACGATTCGCCGGCGATCGTAATATTCATAGCATCCTCATCCGGGCCAAAAGCGTTGCCACGGGTGTTGTTTACTCGCCAGGAATGGTCGCGATATAAGTCATAAATCACCAGTCCATTTTGATCCACGTCCGCCACGTAGAGATAAGTATCGAGACACGTTTTTCCGACGTCGACGATTGGCGTAACTAATGCTGCCTTCCCGTACAGCACTTGATCATCCGGTACCACATATTTATGGATCAGCTGATCCGTGGCAAGATCGAAGATCAATATTTTCGTGGGGCAAACCGCGTTCATCATTACTCTGCCAGTATCGACCACCCATAAACGATTGCACTCGTCGATCTAAAGATTACATGCCAATCCATCAAAATCCTACCTATTACAATATTTAACATAAAATTGATAGCGAAAAAATTTTAAACGGATGAAAGGTGTATATTCACGTAAATCTCACGCATTCAAAATTTTTCTACCACAATTTGGACCCAGCCTGGTATCAACTGTGAAATTACCGCTATTCTGTAGACAGATACGATGCTCTCACAACTGAAAGATATGTGCCAGGACCAATTGGGATACGGTACGAGTAAATGACCACCGGGACCATGCGCTTTAGTCACCAAAGACAAACTAATTGGTACACCAGCCAACCACTGCGGACTCGTGACGAATATGCGGCCCTGTCTGTCGATATCCACGTCTTGTGTGAAGGCATTGCCCAGCGTATAGTTTTTTCCCGTCAGATATATATTTGGCCAAACCCAATCGAGATATTTCCACTGGTAAGCCACTTCGAGGTGCGACGGCCGGGACGGGTGTACAAACCCGAAGGACAGAACGAGCACCCAAATCAATTCCATGATGCGTACGGTCGAAAATCCATCGACGACCTAGGTCGCGACACTGATCGACTTGACCGTTAATTCGTTTCGACGCGTTTTTAGCTGTCGGGGAGCCTTTCGAGCCTCAGGGTCTCGACCGTGTCCGCGATCGGGAGACCACTGTATCACGAAACGGAACATGGTTATTCCCCGTAGTGGCATAGATCGTTTCTTTCGACAGCGACTGACAAACCCCACCCTTGTCTACGTCACGATCCCCCATACCGCGCCGATTTCGCTATTTATGGTGGCGGAAAGTGTGGTTCACCTTGAACTAAATATACTCCAGATCTATGTAACATGACTCGTTGAATAATCAGGAAGTAAGAAGAACCTCGAGCAAAGCTTCCTACTGTAACCATATAAGTAACGCACAGCATCTCCTTCAGAAAACAAGATCAACCTTCTCTTACATGAATAAATTTTATACAACCGATAAAACATGCAATGTCTCATATTTGAGAATGTTGAATTTCCTGATTTGAAAAATCTAGATTTTTTTAATTCTTAATCTTTATATACATATACTATGTAATGAATAACTATATAATATATACAAAGATTAAGAATTTAAAAAATCTAGATTTTTATTAAATATAATCTTGCATCATTTTTCCATTGGATTATGTACTTATAATTATTCATAATTATTCATATAACTGTATCATATATCATATCATGACATACATTACATAATCCAATGGAAAAAATGATGCAAGATCATATTTGCGCGCGCGAACGATGATATGCAATTTAGAAAATATATATTGCAGTAATATGATTGGTATTTGAAGTTCGTTTGAAAAGGTGTGGAAATTTATGGTTGCGGCAATGAAACTAAAGAGACATAAATACGTCCATTAAGCATCAGCATTTCCAATGCACGATGTTAACAGCCTGAGGTTAGGCCACGCAATATTTTATGAACGCGCGAGATTTACTATACGCGTTACATATCTATTTAAACCTGTTCCGTATACTGATTGTTACGCAAATCGGTGATATCAAGTTCTGCACGCATCAATATGAAATACAGAATGTGGTTGAGCGCACACATTAGCCACCGCGTGATCGGAAACTAGAGCAAGTGTTCGCAAACAGTGCACGTCTACCTGATATAGAACCAGGAACCTTTGTTGCATTTCCTCGAACGCGTTGCGAAAGCTATTACGAGCATGTCTATGTAACGAGATTTTCTGTAAATTTCATATCCGAAGTTTACGTGTGCTTCGAGAGACAATACATTGAAACTTTCACGTCATAAATGTTGTCAGTTTCGCGGATTTTTAATTGACACATCAGCACGCTTGTATTCACTTTATGTGTTGACCGTTATTTTTTACTATCAGTTAATCATTCACTTAATTTACTCCCTGCTTGACTATTTGAATATGTATGTTCAATACGTAAAGTATATTTATAGTCACACCGTTGTTATTATCGATCGATCATGTTACGCCACCTCGAAAAGGTCTTCTTGCATATTCATGGAGATCATAGAAAATCACCGTGCCAACTGCGATTCCGCATACCAGCTATAATACCTATACGCGCCCAGCTTCTCGCTAAGTTTACAGTAGTTAATGCCAATTAAAACGCAATAAACTGGTTATGAAGGTGTATAAGCAGTGGCCAGTGTCACGGCATGAGGTGATATAACGCGATGGCATTATATCACGGGACGACCACGCGTGTTTAGAATGTAATAAGGAGTTCCGCGCGAGTTGAGCAAAACTATTTTCCAACAGCTGTTATAGCGCGATCACGCAACGCGGCTATAAGCAGGACGCTTTTCATCGCGCCCCGCGCCCAAACTTCTTTTTTCCCTTCGTCGGCTTTCGGGTTTGAATTGCATTACGCGTTGCGCGCCGCGTATCCGGGAAGAGAAACTACACTCGCGCCCGGCAGAAGTGAAAACCATAAATCACCTGGCTAGTCACGATTAAGCCAAACGGGAAGACAAATGGGTGGCTAATTTCAATTTTAATGCGAAGCCCAGAAGGTATCTGTTCCGTCGTGAGTTATAGCCCCACTCTTCGGGCGCGAACCGCTTTAGGGCTTATTAATAAGGAATAGTTTATCGTTTTGATTAATCACGGCCACGCGCGCGCGCGCGCTCCCGACGATGATACCGTCGAATTGCGGTGCCGTGGCCGCAGTACATTTGCCGGATTTCCGATTGGACGCATCAGTTGAAGCGCGAATACTATAGTAAAACTTGTGCACATGAAATCGAATGAAATTGCTCCGAGCATGAAAGCGAGAGAGGAAACGAGAAAGTGCAAGAGAACGCGCAGCGCGGACGCTCTCTGTCTCTCTCTTTCTCACTGCGGAAAGGCATTCGAACGAATTAGATCGTCTAATAGCAATATCTCGGAGTACGACCGCGACGCCAGCTCATAAACGAATGTTGTTTTTTTTTTAGCCCCGGTAATTATAATGTTTTATTTCGTTCCGCGCGAGGAATGGGAGCACGGGCGTCATTAAGGTTGTGCATTACGTGGAACCTAAGTGGAATCTGAGGAAAAATGTTAGCAGACATATATGTGAGAAACTCGTTAATTCCAAGCGGAATGAATATTTAAAACGGAGGCGCAGAAAGACGATTTATAGGTGAAAATGTATCAGTATGAGGAGCAAGACATGCGAGGTTCGAAAATTCAGCTTTATTCGTCAAGTCTGGCTCGACGAGGAAGGAACAACAACATGTGATGATTATGGTACCGCGTTTGTTATACCTGACGACTCGAACTTCCAAACTGCCATTCTGCCAGAAGCTCGCGTCATGCGATTTTATATCGACGAGGCAGGAAAGTCCCGCAAGATGCGTCTCTCTTTCTACGGCTGAAACAGTTCTTCTTCTTCTTAAACTGAGTTTGGTAAACCCTCGTACAAGTCGAAGTTCTGACCGTGCGGGTGGCGTCGAAGGGACGTAAGGGCGGAGGCGCCGTAAAAGTTGGACGAAGTCAATTTTGCAGTTGAAGTTGGTAATGCGATTTGTGCCGGAATAAATAGTTTGAGAGGAGAGCATACAGTACGCGCGCAGGGGCCCCTCTATCTCGTTCCCCCTTTCTCTCGTTTCTACGCCTGTCGCGGTTGTCTCTCTAGCGGCTAACCCGTCGACCAATCCACTCGAGTTTGGTGTCACGAGCACGTCTGTTGGACCTACCGGATATGACGTTCTTACTCTAGAACGAGTTCTACTTAAATCAAAACAACGAACAAACGACTTAACGGAATGAAAAGCGCCGACGTCGGAATCGTGAGAACTGTCGATTGAACGAATCTATAGTAAACGTTCGCCAGGAAAGGTGGAAGATAAGTTCAAAAAAGTACACGCTTATAAACAGCCCGACTCATTATTCCGACGTGGGAATGAGATTAACGTCGATTACAGTTTCTGAGAGAAACAAGGCAACCAACGCACGGGCGCGCGCGGATATTCCGCTCGAGAAAAGTTGCTTTCGCGGCGGGGATTAAATTACGACGTTTTGTTTGTCCATCCTCAACGGCGATTTCGCGCCCGCAGCCGTTTTCTTCGGGATCCTTGAGCCGCGAAATTAATGACACTCTTCTCGACTCGTTACGTTACACGCAAGCGGCAAATTGCCGCGAGCCCGGGAACGTAATCCGCGAAAACGCAATAATAAGCCGGCTGCCTCGGTGAAAAACGGGCGCCGCGCGCTCTACTTCGTAGCCCCCTCCTGTATCCCCCCCCCCCCCCCCCGTTCCCGACGCTGACTGTATCTCCGTCGCACCCCCTCCCCTCCCCTCCCCCCCAACCGGCACACACCGCTATTCTGACCGTAATCCGGGAGATGAAAACTTACGCTAATTAAATCGTTAATAGCGGCGAGCGCATGCATGTAACGGCCGCGGCGGTTACTTAATCCCGAGAAAATGAAACGTTCGCGGTGTCCACGCGCGGTATCTACAGCCCGCTTTTCCCGCACACGTGTGCGCGCAGCTGAGATACGTACTGTCACTGGGGGGTGCACCCTGCACTGGGTTTCGCAAACGGCACATTTCTCCCCCATTTTTTCCTCGAGTTTCAGAGACGCGTATTTAATCTCTTTCGTTCGCCGCGCATCCGCCTCGACGCGGAGCCTCATTATATTCCGCGCGCATCCGTTTTGTCGTACGATCCACCGACGCTAATTCCTCCCCCGGCGCGTACCGTCGCCCGAGCCTTAATGCGATCGTCGATAGCGATAAAAATGCGAGGAGTCGTGGAGTCCGCTCTCTCACGGACTACCGACTGCCTGTAATTTGGTGGATCTCTCTCGTGCGCGCCGATCCTGCTACGTCCCCATGTCTCTCCCTCTTCCCCCCCCCCCCCCCCGCTCACCAGACGCGCGCTTTCGCAAGGCGTGTCGGAAAAATAGCGTCGAGGGCCGCGAATTTGAATAACGCAATTCACCGAGTCGAGTTCCGAAAGGCGGCACATTAGAATGCCACAGCTGGGCTAGCTGGGCCGTCGACGGCCCCCTCGATTTCGCTGGCGTTGTTGCTCGTCGTCGAATAGCTTAACCCGACGTCCTCCGTTGTTCGGCTGGTACGACGTGAGCGCCACGTTTCTGCCAAATAATAATAACATCCACCTAGTTTCCGTTAGGAAAAGTTTTTAGAAGTTCCGTTCTCTCGAAGCCCGCTAGCTCGTCCTCGGCCCTCGTCCGGCGGTTGCCTGGGGTTTTCGTCTAAGACCACGTTATCTCGCGCGCATCGTCAATGAGGAACGCGGCGAGGCAGGGCAGAGGATTGAGCGTTAACAATACCGCATTTTCTGCATATTCATCGAGTTCTGCCGTCCAGGACGGTGGCACACATAAGGGTATTTGCAGCCTCTATTGAAAATCGTTACTTGTCCGAGACCCGTGCCGAGAGACTCGCAGCTTCGTCGCAGCGCGCCGAGTTAAATGTAGAACTTCGAATAGCGGGCCCGGAATAAAATATAGGCACGGACACGGTGGGACGATAAGGGAAGTTTTCCCCGGCACGTAGGGCGTGCGATATGAATTCTAGTGCGAGGTAAAAGCCGAGTAATAATGAGTCGCGGCACGGAGTCGAGCGTTTATGTGCCGAAGATTACAATTAAACTGCCTCCGATAGCCGGGAACGTTACGCGCGTGCAAATTATATTTCACGTTTCGACGATCGTTCGATCGTGCGTCCAGCTTATACCGTCTCGTTGTCGAGCCTCGTCGCGATTTCAAGCACCTATCGAATAATTTATTTCACGAGTCTACTTATCGGACCGTGAACTCGCAGATAGAGGACCGTTTTTGCAGGACCGATTACCCTCTGATCGGTATTATACGGTCGCTGAATCCCTAAACCCGATTTTCCCTCCGCTTCCAAACCACCGCGTTCTCGTTCGATCGTGGGCTTAAGTAAACTCATGAGAATAAATAGAGCCGAAGTTGTTAGGACAATCGGGGAAAGGGATTAGAGCCGTTTAGCCTGGCCCATTCCCCCGCTTGCTTCTCCCTCCCCTCCCCTCCCCCTCTCTCTCCCCCTCCCCCCCGAATGGACGCTCCTAATACGGCACTTTAATTATCGAGAGTGCTAGGCTGCATGGGCCGCAATTTACTTTTTCGAAGAGAAACGGAAATCCTACGGCGGGGACTCCTACCCGCAATTTTTCTTCCGACCGCCAGACGCTTAGCTCATGTTAGTCAAGTAGGATTACCGTAGCGTCACCTGAATCTTGTAGTGTTTTGTTGCGTGCGAAGAACTGCATCTTATCGTCAGGCTGGTGGTACCTATGCTAGATTTACCCTCTACCCTCTCACGCCTTCCCCCCCCCCCCCCCCGTCATCTCCCCCTTGCTCGTCCGCTTCTCGGGATACCCCGTAGACCGACGTCTCGCTAACAAGAACCTGAAAAGATCTCCCGAGTAAGATCGAGGGTGATTTATCACCGTAACCCATGGTCTCGCGTATTTTTCCGAGCTTTCCTCCACCGGGGCGCGTCTGTTCTTTCTTCGTATCGTATACTCTCGTACGTCGTATGGCTATGGGCGCGCGCATTGTACAGAAGCACCGACCGTCGCGATATTCGCTCGAATTGAATCCATGCTTCGAAAGATATATTGGATCGCGATCGGCGCGATGGGCGCGTGCACACCCCTCGTGATCGGTGAACAGATCGGTAACCGTAAATTTCTGCGGTTGCAAGTGCGACGCGACGGGCATCGCGCCCGCTCCTTAATTGTTTCAACTTGCAGACAATCGGGCCGTGACCGAGTCTATCGAGTTTACGATTACCGTCATGATATACATCACGCGTCAGACGCAGACACGCTTTGATCCGCATGGGCAATCAAGCTGCTCCAATTTCGCATACTCGATCAATCACGGAATGTTCCGCTCGCAGGTACGGCGATGTCACCTCCGCTCGATCGTACTTTCCGCGGCACTCAATCGCCGAGTATTTCCTTCGCCTGTGTCACACGATTTAATTAGTTTCGCAATCGCTCCACTTTTACGACGTGAGTCCGGTAAACAGGTTTGAATTTATTCGGTGGAAAAGTAAGGCACACACATTTTTCTTTAGCTCGCCGTGAACCGTCGCGTCGCCACGGCCGCGTCGATCTGCAACGTCTGCGCGAAACATAAAGCCGAGCTTGCTGTAAATTACTCCTGCCATAGGTAAAAGGGATTTGTTTCAATCGTCCTTAATCGAGCAAGTTGGTGTACAACTGTTTGTTCTCGTTCCACTACCACGGTCTGACTGTTCCATATGTGACCCACTGGAACACAATGGCGGCTGCTCTTTCCCTCGGCTGTCTGGCTGTCAGCAGTCGCTGCCGGCTGTGTAAATACGATACGCCGCTCGCTTTTCGTGCTTTCAAGCACGGTTCAAAAAAGGGGAAAGTAGGAGACGTATAGGTGAGAAAGAAAGGGCGGCCGATTGCCGGCGCGGCGCGGCGCGCCGCTAGCTCGAAATTGCTCGGCTCGGTTTTCAATTTGCAGTTTGTATGATATCTCGACCACCAACGACGAAGACTCGGCGAAAAATAATACTTCACATTTGCACGTTTCGCCACTTGCAGACACGTCAAAATTCACCTATCGACAAAAAAAGGAGGCAGAAAAAAGAAAAACAATCGTTGCATGGCGAAGATCGAACAAAAAATTATTTAATAAATCAATAAATAAAAGCTAATAACTCGAGAATATCTCGTATTTATAATCCACACATATAGAAATTCAGTTACGCTTTGTTCAGTGCGTTTTGTTACGTTAGCAGATTGCGACAGCATAGAAATATATAGAAACTCTTTGACAGTAAGAAATTTAAGCAATTGGGTACGTTTGGGTACGTAAACACTTTCCAGCCGGCCAATTTTTCCAGCGGCAAGAGACTTAATATAATTTGTAAGTTTCGTGGATTAGGGAAGCGCAAGAGTTCTTGCCTGGACATCTCGTTAGTGCGATCATCGATTTAAAGTTCGTTATAGAAGGCGACGATCGATAATGAGTTCCGGAGGTAACTTATAGTCGAAGGCTAGAATCGGTAGGATGGAGAAAAACGGGGTGGCTTGATTGCTAGGCGGATCGCAGTCGGTGATTTGAGGCAATCTACCGGGTTCTTGTTACTCCGGACGACGAGTAATAACCGTAATGGGAATCGGTCTTCGGAGGTAACTATTCTTCTTTCGAACCTCTCCTTCGATCTTATTGTCAAATCCATCCGGGAGAGCCTGGGTACTTAAATCAGTCATTTCGCGCGCGTGACTTGTAAGAAGATGTGCATCAGGTAACTTAGATTAGCGATTTGCCGATTAAACTTGGTTTGCACCGATTCCGTGCGGATAAACTTGAGCTGAAACGCGCCATTGTCGTTTGTAAGAAATAACTTTTCACCTCCTCGAGAATTAATTAAATATCTTACTCAGTTACTCATTGACGTAAAGATTAATATTATAAAGGATAATTAACAGTAACGATCTTCAAATCTCTCGCGCAGTTTGCGTTAAATTCGTAAATATTAACATAAATATTACAGTAAATTCTGCTACTGGCATGAAATCTCCAACAGAGTAGTTAGTCGTTATATGAAACCTGACTCAGCTAGAAACTGTTTCCAATATAATTCGTGTCTCCGAAACGACAGCGCAGCGAGCCCCTTTACTTCGCCCAGGGCCGGTATTTTCATAATGCCAAGCGACATCGTTTGCGCGGATCCCGTCGAGAATACGACAAGCATTTGTATTGTTAAGGGCGTCCCGGAGACGTTCCAGACCTCTTTGCCGTAAAGCGGAAATGGACGAAAAGGCCGAACTTGACTGTGATGGCCCTTGCCTTATCTTCAAAATTCTTTTCCATTAAGTTTTTATGACATTATATCCAACCTCTCCGAATCAGGTAATTATGTCATAATGTTATACAATATCTTCCCGTCGAAAATAATAACCACTTTTTTTTTTTATAAAGACCTCGATATATCAAATGTCTGTTTGTAAAACGCTTATTGAAACATGTTATGAGTAAGCGGTTAATACATGTCGAATCGCATGACAGAGTTTCCCTTGACAAGTCGTCATTCACCGTCGACGAAGTTTAAATTCGTAATCGATGTTCCATATTCATTAGCTGTTAGCGCAGTTAGCGTGAATAAAGAAAACATAGAAGGCATCCGATGTAAACGGTGAAAATCAAAGAGGAGAGACGATGAGAGAAATGCTTGTTGATAAACAACGGTCTTCTATTCATGGATTTGCACGTTGTGCGACCGCCAGCGCGCGGGCTGACTCTAAACAGAGCAATCAATCTTGGCTTAATGAACTCTTAATTATTTCGAGGACACGCCAGAGCGGGGAGGGAAACTGCCTGTATAATGGAGGCGCAAAGTACGCGCGGCCGACTGTATGCAAGTGCGGCGAAGGGATGGCGGACGACTCTGTGGGTCCGGGGGTGCTATTAGATAAATATAGGGAGAAACAGCGCCACGGGGGAAGCAACGAAAATGAAAATAAAGGGGCACTCCGCAACTACGGCTCTCCGGCTCTCCGGCCGCGTGTGCAGCGGGGCGACGCCGAGGAAACCGAGATACGTTTCCGACGCACGCTGCGAACAGAAATGTTCCTAACGGCGTAAAAACAGACAGAACGAAGCGAGTGACGTGGGGCGAGAAATCGGGGTGGAAAGTCTCGTTCGCTCGGGTTCCTTTAATCACGCTTCCAATTCATGCGAGGTTTCAGTCTTAAGAGGTACATTAACAACGCATACTTATATTTTTATTTACACCCTGAAATGTATTTTTAGCAATTAATATGTTATCACGTTTATCACGTATATTTTTATCCCTGATTTTCATTTTGTTCCTCATTAACCAGATGACCAGGCAGGATCATACAATTCCGCTTTCATCTAGGAGGTATTACTTCATTAACTTTGTTTACAGCCTAGGAGAGAGAATGACGTAATTTCAGGCGGGCGTCGGTCTCGTCCCCCTCAAGTATGAGGAAGAAAAATTAAAAAACATTGCGGGTCGGGTCACGAACGGCTTATAATATACACCGTGGAAATTACGCGGGCAGCCCGACGACGTAACTTCGAAAATTACGCGAGTAGGGTACGAAAAGTTTGCGCGATCTAACTACTACGAAGTCAGTCCACGGTGCGGCCCTTATTCACCGCCCTCGTGGGACTTGGCCGCGGCACCGGTTATTACACGGAGGGTTGGTCTCGGCTTGCCAAACGTGCCGGCAAAAAAGTCCCATTTAATACGACGAAATTCACTGTGACGCACCCTGTACACATCGTGAGCCGCTTAATAATGTATTTCGACTGTCGCACATCGCTCTTTATTAAAGCTCGACCGGGGCACGTGCACCCAGGATCTTTCATATTTATAATCAAATGAGACGACACTTGGAACAGAGATTTCTATTCTGAAACGCGAATAATTCAATAATTATACTTTTTAATTAAAAAACTAGTCTTACAAGGAAGTGTCCTCCTCTCATTTAATGAGTTTTTAATATCTATATTGTATTCTAGATCAAAAGTAAGGTACTCTCTAAATTTCTTAGAGTGAAATCTAACTCCAAACGAGTGAATATTCACTTCAAGTGATAGTGGAAATACTGCCACCCGTGATTAGTGAAAATTCACTTTTCACAAAAGGTGAACTGTTTAACTCTGAACGTAAAGTGAACAGAATCTAACCTGAACATCATTGTTTATATAACACGTTAAATCGGTAAATAAACTACATAAATTCTTATAAGAACTCACCTCTGGAAGAAACATTGACATTTCTATATGTATGTCAATTATAATTTATAAAAGATTATAATTGAATTGACATACACATATAAAGCGCTTCACTCACTCTTCACGAATAAAAATATTCACTCCACACTACATAGAGTGAAAATATTCGCTCTACAAAATAGAATATACATATTTACTCCATTTTGCAGAGTTAATTTTTAACTCTACAACAAAAAGTGAGGAGAATTCATTCCTATGAGTGAAAAGTCACTCTAACTCGAGTGATTCGACCAGTCACTCAATTTTTCGAGTGGATTATCACTAAGAAATTTACACTGTTAAATTCATAGTGTCAAATTTTACTCAATTTGGGTCATTTTTAACACTCCTGTAGGTCGCCACTGCTCCTACTCAATAATATCGTTACTTTTAACTAATATTTCATTGTTTTTAACTACCATGTGTGTCGAAATTACACAAAATGTAGTTAAAACAATGAAATATTAGTTAAAAGTAACGACATATTGAGTAGGAGCAGTGGCGACCTAATATTGAGTCAATGAATTTAACAGTGTAGAGAGTACACGTATTTTTTTTATACGTGCCCAATCGCATGTTTTGGAGGTAAAACACCCTTTTGAAAAAAATCAGTTTTCTCCGTTGGGGCGAATATCGACAAAACTGTAAAAGACAGAATTTTTAACATTAACAGTTGAATGGTTTTAAGAGTGCTTTAAAACAATGGCAAAAAAATTTTTTATATTTTAATTTTTTTAAATACCCCACCATTGCACTTAAATATTTATACACAATTGTGTAACAACATATTAAAAGCTCATCAAAATCAGAGAGAGACTTCCGTATGTTTCCTTGTTAGTTAAAAATAGTCGCTATATAATTGACAACTTATATAGCACAGATGCAATGTGGAATAATTATGTTCTTAAAAAGAGATAAAAACAAAAGAGATAAATCGACAGTTTTGCAACGAAGAACACTTGTAACATTATGTAAAAATGTGAAATTTTTATTTAAGTAAAAATGCATGTAAATAAGGCTGCAACGTATCTACGAGAAATGCAATTTTAATCCCAACCGGTTACTGCTATCATGAAATTCTGATCGTCTGAGTAGGTTTTTAGCGCTGTTTTTAAGTCACAAGTATAAACGGGCGCTTATTCAGTGAGCGGGAAATATCCGAACGACTGATATGCGGCGCTGTAAAAACGCAGCATAAAGAATTTCGATGTTCACGGGAAGCTACGGAATACCGCAATGATAAGCGAGTGCCTGCGGAATATTCGCATGCCAATAATTCTGCTTCAATACGCCGGCCGCCGATATTGACGTTTTCACGAAAGGCTAAACCGCGTGATCGATATATTACGATTAGGTGTCACGATACGCGCGCCTTCCGAGCGTGAAAGCCGAAACGGCAGGTTTGATCATAAAGCTGACGGGCTAGTTTAAAGGCAGCGGATATTTATCATCGTTCGGTGGGAAAAACGGGGGGGAAAGGCGGTTTGCGTAATACGTGAACTAGACGTGTGTAGCGCGGGTAAGTAGCCGGATACTTCTTTCGACACTGCCAGAGAAGAAAACGAAAGTGTCACGGAGCGCAACACGCACACCTGAAAGGAGAAATATGCATAGAGGGAGATAAAGCGGAGCGCGTAAAGCGGATATCGCGCTTTCAGGCCGAGTAGTCAGCTAAATAACCCGGGTCGCAGATGCATTCCTTCCGATGTCATTTTGCAGATGCCCGTCCTTCGCGCGCTCTTTTTTATCACGTACAAAACTGAAGTGAGATGAGTCAGAAAAAAGAGATAGGGACGGGGATAGGGACTTTTCCCGCAGTCGATTTCGACCCTTTCCAGGAGGGTTTATGTCGCTCACTGTGGCAAACGACTTTGCCTTCCCTAACGAGGACATACGGTGAGGCTCGATAAGGAGGATGACGTTCGACTTGGCGAAAACAGGGCTTCGCCGGATCAGAGGAGAGATCCGTACGGTGCGATGCCGCGCGCGGAGAAAAAATATTGACGATCGTTTTCGTTCCTTGATGCTGACCCAAATTTCACCTCGAGCTTTCCGCATCGTTGACGCAGCAGCGGCAAACGTTCGACTTCGACCGATCTTCGTCGAGTTCTCCCTTATAACCGTCCTCATATAGCTCTCCTATTCGCGTGCTGATTTGGCTACCGATAAAACCGAATATTCCGCCAGACCGTGATTTCTGAATTTAGCGGCGACGCGATTATGCTAACGCTCTTTATTGCCAGGTGCCATAAAACTTGGACGCCTTGGAGATCGGGAATTCATAATGCCGGAGCACATCGACCGGGAACAATAAGAATCTCGTGTGGAAAGCAGAAGCGGGATTTAAGTTTCTTTAATGGATGAGAAAGTTATTCTTCGGTCTTGACTATCCTGTTAAATTTCATAATAATTTTAAGCGATTATAATGTCGGTTCTTATTTGGATAACGTATTTGAGAAGGTAATGAAAATTGTAATTAAGCAAAAATCAACATTCTTCGTTAACTAAATGATCTGTCAATATCGCAAGTGAACAAAGATTAACGTCAGGACAGATTAATGTTTCAAACGGACTAGTGTATTACGAATATTTAAATAAAACAATTCAATATTCATCGCTGTATTTTTATCTACGTTGAACAAAATGTTGCTTCAGCAAGCGAACGTTTCATCAGAATCCCGGTCTCGTTGTCTGACGGACACCAAGGCCCGCCTAGCCGATAACGAAATTATCTTAATCCGACTCGATCGATTGACAGTTAGTCGATTGCGCAGCAATGGTAGACGGCTGCGAGCCGTGCGGACTGACGGAAACACGATGCCTATTGTATGTCATATACGGAATCAATGTATATTTTGATGCTCGGCAGTCGACAATAATGTAACCATTGAAATTCCGGTGGTCGAGCTTATATCGAGAATATAACGAGCAGAATGATGCGCACTGACGCGATAAGCACTCTCGATGTGCGTCCATTCCCCTTCCACGCTAAAACTGTGCACACGCGATTGGCGACGTTATAAGAAGATTATATCAGACAAACGGGCTGTATCACGAAAAACGTCACGTTTCAATATAGCACGTAGGTATAATTATGGGCTGTCAAGTGATTGTTGGAAAGTTATAAAATGGCAAAGCGGCGCACGCCCATTTTCGATTTAAGCGACGAACTAAATTATCTCTAAGGTACATAATTAATTCCCACTTTCACGCAGATAATTACGTACCTACATAATTACATAACAGCGAGTAGTATGTGCGTGAAAAGAGCTGTGTGCATTTATAACTAAACCTAGGATGCCTGTTTCGTAAGAGAATGCGTAATAACTTTCAAGGCTTTACGAAAAGCAACGGAGAAACTCCGTTCACGGGTGCCTCGTAAATTTATGCAACGACCTTGCTCCCGCTTCGGCCAGTTGGTTAATTTTGCATGATGTTTTTGTACTAAGCTGATTCTCTCGTACGAGAATACTATGTAATAATAATGTAATATTCTACTAACACATATATATTTTGATGTGAAAACTCATATGCGCATATAATAATATAATTATCCATTACAGAGAAATAATTTATTGAAACATTAATTAACCGAACTGATTAATAAAATAAACCGCGCGGCGTAATTGTTGGCCACTAAATATAAGAATATTTTGCATCTATGACGTAAATAGAGCGAGGAACATATAATTAGGAATAATAATTCAGTTATTGCAATATGCTTTTCTATTATTAGAAAGCAACAGAATAACGAATATGAGTTATTACAACAATCGTTAAAAAGAAGAGACTTCCTTATGTTATCGCGTTGCCGTGCCTTCGTCAAACTAAAATCGTAAACCTTCTTCACGCTGGCACGTAATAAATGAATTTATGGAATCCCACACGTAATACGTGAGCTCGCGCAACAGACAGGAGGAACCAGAAATTTGCGCATTGTGGCGGGCATAAAGCGTTCCTCGTGTCAAGCGAGACACGAAGAAAGTCGAAGGCACGTACGACCTCGGGGAAAGACACGGCCGTAATGGTCGCTCCGGATGCGTCAGTTTTGGATCCTGCAGAAAATGGACGTGCGCTGCCATAGGGATTTATTAACGTAATCTGCTTAGCCCTCGAGCGACATCGGGCTCGGGCCTGGCCCATTTCTTTGTGCAGCTCTCACGTCAAAGAGAGGATGGAAGCCGACCTTCTTTGCGTTTGTATCCCTGCCCCTGCCCGCGCGCGCGCGCGCGTATTCTTCTTTCACTCTGTGACTCTACTACTCTACTACTAGCACTCTGCCCGCTGCAGTGCGGCTGCGAGAAGTAGATATGGCCAGTCGTCGCGGCTCGGTGAAAAGGGACGAGACAACGAAATTAAAAAGAAGCACTTGGCTCGCAAGCCGGCTGTTTGTCTGGCGCAAAATATCCCTCGCAGCAAGACGCGAAAGTGCACAACGGTCGCTTAATTAACAAGTGGATAAGCTATGAATTTTTTTTTGCAAGTTTTATAAAGAGTATGCTTTCGTAATGCGGATAATAAACACTAATTCGATAAACTGCATTGCCCACTTAGCATTTCGGCGCGGAAAATTCCTCACATAAATTACATCTCGGACGCGATAATGAAGTGAATTAATCTTCATGGAGACAGGAACATGATGAACGGCATAGCCATACCGAATTTCGAAATTCGATCGGTAGCTGCTATGTGTCCGTAATGAAACGAAAAAGATCGTGCCAGCGCGATAACAAATAGCCCAAGTATCAGCGAAGATCGAGGACTTTCCTTCTTTCAGCCCGGGAGCAACTGTCGAAGTCCTCAAGAGATTAATGCCCCTACCGGCCCGTCACCCTACCCTTTCTTTCTCGTACGAACTAATTTCGTAGTCACCGATGGAATTTCAAAAAATGTGAGATATCTATCTCGTCGGGGGCGCTCGGAAGTCTTCCGTTTAATCATGCTGCGTTCGGTCGATGGGCCGTTCGGTGTGGCGAGACAGCGTTGTGAAGAGACTTTAAACGAGCAAGCGGGAAAGGAAGGGACGGGAGAGAACTTGAAAGCGGAGAAAAAGGAAGAGACGGAAGGTGGAAGGACCGGGGGGCCGAAATCGATATTTAAGGCTACTCTCGTTCCTCTGAAAATTTAATAACCCGTTCCCAAGTATGTGCCCCTCCCCCCCCCCCCTTCCACCCTTGAGAAGAGCAGCTATCGTTACCGTGCACACGTGTAAACGTTCGTCCGCGCGGCGACATTATCGCGCGATATTAAATCCCAGCCTGGTAGAATAATTGAAAGTTTCAGGAGGGGGTGGTGTCACAGAGACCGATAAGGAGTAGGTCGCATCGAACTTCATTTCGCAGTGCAGGCGAGCATGTTCGCCGATCGCGTATCAATGTGAATTGGAATTCCGGTATCGCGGAATGTATGTATGTACGGATGAACAATGTCCAGCGCAACGATGGCGCATACGGGCAACGTATGTACATGTCAATGAAACGTTTATGTACTTGTACGCCATTAAAGAGAGGCGCATTCCAACCTTGGGACATTTATCCACGAATAACGCATATCTGGTGACATAATTTTCAAGAACTTAATCTGCGTTCATTAACATGTCGATTCATTGTAAAACTTTCACTCTTTTCTTGTAACTACGTATGTAGATTGCTAAACATTTGGTAAAGCTCTGAGGTTACTAAAGAAAAAGAAGAAGATTAACAGGCGATTCGCGTCAAATGAATCATTAGGGAACGATGATAAATACAAGTTAATTGATTTTGCTTCAAAAATGTAGCCTATGAGATTATTAGTATGCTGAACCTCGTATTAGTATATGTATATAGAGTTACTGAAATCAAGATGCGCTGTATTACAGGAAAATTAGATTAAAAATAATTTTATTAGTTTATTATAAATTATTATTTATTATTTTATAATTTATAATAATATATACAAAATTATTTAATACTGACTGTTAAAGAATTTTTTAATAGTAAACAAATAATAAAAGCTTAATTTGTCAATTAATCTCAAGTGATCCTTCACGACATCCTTATTTAAGACATAAGAAACATTTGGTGGTGAAAATCCACACTCGAAAAAATTACAAGAGTGTACAATAAAATAAAATTTGTACAATAAAATAAATTTTTTTAAAGAAAAATTGTATTTAATCGCGTTGAGAAATTTACGCTTCTTAAATTTAACACAAACCTTGCGACAGTCTGCGAATATCGACCGCAACGCTTATCAGTGGTGAGACTATCACGAAAAAAAAAAAAAAACAGCAGAAACGAAACTCGGCGTCTGGTCTCAACGCGATTTCCTTTTGTCTACGACGCGTTTCATGGACAATACCGTTTAATCCCTACAGTGCGGCAACGAGGAGCTCTATCTCATCCCTTAGCCTATGCACCGACCGGTACTCGGTCGTGCTGTGTCGATGAACGAGCATTCGACGAGAAAAGAGATTACGCTTTAATTGGAAGCGCAATAGACTCTATCTGATGCTGATGCTTCGCTATCTGATGCCGAGTGATTGTCTAGATCACGATCGATCGGTGTTTGCAGCTATCCTCTTTCCGTGATACAATGGAGCAATTATCATTTCCGAATAATTCTTTGCGCCGAACAGGAAGCAGACTGCAAAGGCAACGAACGACGTACGCTTTCAAAAGTGATTTCCATTTGTTTCTCTTTCCGAACGCGAATGGTTTGCAGCAATTCACTTGCAAAAAGTGTGCTTCTTTACATTTTCACAACGTGATTATGTACCCTGATACCTGTAAAGTATCCTAAGTAGGATATACGTTTACTTAATCAATGTCGTCATTAAAGTGAATCGAGTTCTTGCGGTCGGAGATCACATTGGAGGGAAGACGTCCATCCCGCCGAAAAGTAACCATTAGCGAAGATCTATCGTGTCCGATAGGAGATCCGAGAAGTGGCAAAGAACACCGAGAGAAACCGAGAGGACACCCAACTGTCGTGGGAAGCACTGCCCTGGGCTTTCTGCCCCCTTCCTCCATTCCCGTACTCTCGTACTCGCGGACGCTGTCCGCGATGAGGAGGGCGAAAGCATAAAATGTCGTATAAGTAAAAGAAAGAAAATAAGGTCGGCGAACAAAGAACGCGAAGGAAAAGAGCCGGAAGAAAAATGGAGGACCTAATGAACTTGGAGAAAAAGTTAAACATTGACGGCGAACAAAGCTTTTTAATGAACGCTTTATATAGGAAAGTCGATTTTATCGTTTAGTCGCTTCTAAATATTGCCCCTTTCGCGCACGAACGCTCACGTGACGCGCGGCTTATCGTGTATCGAAACCACATAAACGTATCAAATCTAAAATTCTTAATTATTATAATTATTCTATCAACTCCAGGTAGTGGACAACCTTTTGACATCTCTTGGCGTAATTTACAATAATGGAAATACTGTTGCGATTTTGTTAATCTTTTTATCGCATAAGTATCATTTAAGTAAAATTAAAGTTCACGCACAAGCTCAGAGAGTCAAGGACGTTAAACAAGTTTCTTCACGGAGAGACTATATCCGGCGTACTTCTGCGTTCTCCGCGTGTTAACTCGCGACAGTTACCGGCAATCCCGCGACGAACGAACATTAGCGCACATGAAGGAAATCCCGGATAATTTGGACGGTTGGGGGAGTGAAACGGTCCGTGGTTCCGCGGTAGCTTTATTGCGAATTTATGCAACGTTTAGCCGCATGACCAATTAGAGATGCGGCGACCGCCGCGGCGCTCGTAAGCTGCGCAACGGCCGCCGGAAAAATTATGCTTATGCATAACCACGGCGGCGGCTTTATGGTAATATTGTGGTCCGTGCTGAAATCTTCTATACGCATACACACAGGAACGGCACCCGTGTGTTCCAGCGTTACTCTATCCCCGAAATCCCGGCCAGCCCCAAACCGTTCCCCCGCGCGATTCGAATACATTACCGGGGCGCCTCTTCATTTCGCGGGCTACGCCATCGCGTGCGCCCCTGCGTCCCGAATGGAATGCGTGTCGGTGTCTGTTCGACTGCGAAACACGGCACGGCGTTTGTACGGATGCGCCATGGCTTTATTCAGCCGTGAACGATACATTTTTCACCTAGATATTAAATTCAAAGTTGGTAAATGCGCTGCAGCGCGAGTTAGTAACTGGAGAACGCGTGCGCGCGTTCAACATTTATTCCCGCCGCCACGTACCGTCCGCTCTCGCGCGTGCATCCGTTTATGAAAATCAGAGTGACGATATCAGACAAGAATACGAACGGCGGAGATTGGAATCGATCGATGCGGTTATAGATGCGTTCGCTGTAACGAAGATACAGTCCGGTAAAATGCCGTGAAGATCTTGGCAAAACCACTGACACCGATAATTGGAAAAGCACGTTTTCGAAGGGAACAAAGAGCTCTCGGTTCAAGACATTGGCTATCTAAGCGATCTTACAAAAAAAGCCTGAAGAATATGGCCCTAATTACAGTAAAACAGCGCAGTCTCCGAGTGCACCCCCGCACTGCGTCAACTGTCCCGTTTCCCAAGCCGGGACATTAATCATTCTGCAAAATAAATGTTTCGAGTTTCCGCACGTATCCCTCTGCGTTACCGCATCTAAAAATATTCGTTGAATGATGGACGACATCCTTGGCAATAATTCGGTCACGAACAGATGCTTTTCGCATTTCGTCCATCATTGTGCATGACGTTACGTTATCGCGAGCTAAGCACATTTGTAGACTGGATGATATTTATTAATCGGTAAAGTTATGAGTTTCCTCTTCAATCAAGGAAATCTGTCTGAACATAGCCAGGCAGAAAAGCTCATAAATATTTGTTAACAAACAACTAGAAATATTTCTTTGCTTTATACGCAAATTCGCTCCAAAAAAGAAAGTAATAAAACAAAAATACTGAATTTAAATGCAGATTGACGACATGTGAGTTTTTAAATTATAAAATATCTTACATTATATATGTATATATATAAATGCGATTTGATGTTATCAAGAAAGGATGTTTTGATATAGAAATTCTATCCTTGTGGGCTCCAACATTCACTACATTTTTAACGAAAGCTAATGAAATTTAGCTTTCTGAAGAATCGTTCACAAATTAACTAAGCTTCATCGACAATTTTGTTTTCAAAATGATTTAACTCAATAAGTGTGCTAAATTTTCTCCTTAAAATGCGCGCTTTAATAACGCGCCGAGCGCGTTGTTGTCGTCAACGCATGCGATTTATGCCGGCTGGAGAACGCATCATTACGGAGCACAATACAATGTCCATCAAGCGCGCCCCATCCCGCTGTCGGTTTATTCTCAACATCTCCTTGCGCGATCATGACGAGAAGGTAAAACGCACGGGGAATGAAACGAGGAGGATGGCGAAGGGAGATAGAAAGGCAAATAAAGACGGAGAAGCGCGGAGGAAGTGAGAAGGAGCAAGGGCATTACCGTCGTCCGCGCCACCGCAGAACCTAGGCCGTTAGTCGATCTTGCGGAACATTTTAATGACAGCAGCTTACCGCGCGCATTTACCGTGCCCGCAGTCTCTCGTCTTGGTTACCGGAGCGTACGCATGTGCTTCGAAACAGCTCTCGAACAAGTGAGCATCACAGTCCTACCAACGTCCCCCTCATCACCCCGCACCCCGCGCACGGAACTATTTTCCCTCTACCCTTCCTTTTGATCTGCTACTTTCTCCTTTCAACCTGCGTTTTGCACATCATCTCTACTACCCGCATTTTCGATCCTCCTCCGCGTTAATTTCGTCGGCCCCGATTATTTTCTTGCTTGATCTCTCCTTTCCTACTTGACCGCAGAACTTTATCAAGCTGATGTACGCAAGTAAAGAGGGAGGAACTTTCTAACGGCTGGACTTACTTTTAATCTCACCTGCCGTACTTCTTGTCCTTGCATCGTCGTCCTCTTATCTTAATTTCTGGCCTCGGACGTTCAAAGGTAGCGCGCGCGCGCGTTTACCGTGACTTTCTTACCGCAGCGTCGTAAAGATACGGCTCTTATGCGAACTTCTTACCGCAAGAAACGGCAACTCCGAATTTAACAACCTTTTTCCGAGCTGACGATTTATATCCTGGTAGAAACATGTCTCGTTGCCCCGTGTGCATAACATTCTCGACCCGTATCATGCGCAAGCCCCTCTTACGCTCTGCCTAGTTTTCCTTGTGTCCACGGTACCGGAGTGGAAATATTTGCGGAGGTATGGGTCGCTCTACTATAGTCGAACAAAGTGGCCCTAATGGCGCAAAAACAAACTCCGTCTTGCAAAAGTTGCGGCGCAGTCGACGCGAAGTACCTCCCAACGACTAAGAAGAGGGATAAGTAAAAGGAAGAACGAGTAGGAAGACGACGACGAAGATGACGACGACGACGACGTCGACGGCGACGGCGGCAACGGCGGCGACAAGCATTTGTCACCGTACCCCCCCCCCCCCCCCCATGCAAGCAACGCCTTCCGTTTATGCAAACGTACAGTCCCGCTGATGTTTACCTCTTTGCAAACCTAATTTCAGTTCCCCCCGGAGGAAGAGGCCGCGCAACTTCTTCGGGGTTCTACTCGTCGTAAAGGGGGAGTCTTCGTCTCCCCGTTCACCCGCCTCTTTCTTGCTCACTCTCTTTCGCTAACTTTTGCGCGCGATGGCAATCCTTTACGACGCCACTGGGAAGCGAAAGGAATTGCAGCCTCACAGTCCTTCTGATAAAGGAGTTTTCTAAAACGGCATGAAAGGGAACGTAGGAGGAACGAGATTTACGGATTTCCCGTGAATACATCGATGAGGCGACGATGTGTGCCTCTTTGTATCGACGCTTCGATGGTCGCGTCACCCTTTTACATTTTATTTCGAATTGACGCCGTTTTATAAGGGCAGTATGCGAAGCTACATACGTACGAATTCTCATGTGCGATCTACCGAAAAAATTAAATCAATGATCGTGTCAGTAGAGTCCAGTTTATTTAAATAACATTTGTTTATGTGTGTGTATTAAATAACTTGTCATCATACTTGAAAGAGAAATAAAAAAATTAATGCTTTGCAACGAATATCTAATAAAATGTCACAAAAAGACTTTGTATTTCATGTGTAACTTGCATTTTTACATAAATCGCAAGTCCTTAAGGGAAGCAACTGAGAGTTAAATCGAACCACAATGCAATCTCTATATATCTTTCTCGGATTGCCGCAGTTTTCAGCTGCGTTATAATATTGCCGCTGTTTTACAGCTGCGTTATAATATGTAATTTGTAATAATGATGTGCGCGGTGAAAAGCGATGGTAATTTTCATTCAGATATCGATTGCCTGGCGCAGTGAATATAATTCTCAAAATTCTCTCCCAGATTCTAATTAATTAGCGACTCGCGCGTCCAACGGCAAACAACATATAGATCTTTTTGCCACTCTTTTTCCACCGAGCCTGTCCCTCCGAGAAGTACCGCATTATTTATTGCGAGGCAAAGGATCGGCGGTGGGAAAGAAGGGACTCGGGGCAGGACGAGGCGTGGTGTATAAATTATGCATTTCCACGACAGCTTTATCGCTCACTTCTTTCCCGTCCTCTCATTGTCGTGTTGTCACAAGCAGACCTCCGCCGTCCTGCTTCTCTTTATAATCCATAAATCCAACAAAGTCGCGTCTCAGGATGGCGCGCGGCGGCATTTCCGTGGCGTCCTCCACCACAGTTTCCTCCTATTACGTCCTTTGTCCATATCCATTTCGTCCTTTGTCTCGAGGATCCATCTTACAGCCTCCTCCAGTTTTCTCCTGCCTGCCTGCCTGCCTGTCAGGGCGGATTCGAGAAAATGGAAGCGACGACGCCGCGGCCTTTGTTGACTGCTTTCGTCGAAATTTTTACGCGCGACTCAAGCTTTACTGACCATCAGAAACGTAAATCAAATGTCACGGTATATTTTCTATCGTCATCGCGCGACGAAAGCGATGCGAGACAACGTTGATAACGAGATGTCGTTTAGCGGTTGTTGGACGTGCGATTTAGCACACCTCGCCTCGTAATCGCCGGTGACGTTTTCAGCATGGAGCATAATTCCTTTCTTTTTACCGTGCGCCCTGGAAAGCCAATTTCCTTCGCGCGTGCCACGCGACCGTGTAACGCGACGTTATAATTAATGCACGCGGCGTAAAGCGAAATTCGCGTCGCGCGACGCGGTGGACGGAGGTCGACGGCGGCGGCGGCAAGAAGCGGACGTGGCGGAGTAACGGAAAGCGTACGTGTGATTATGCCGGCTCGCGATGCCTGGACGAGTAACCACCACCATCACCGCCGCCAGCACCGCCAGCACCATTATACCACCACGTCGGTTTTTCCTCACAACCTCACAAAACGACCGGCCTGGCGACGCGGAGCACACGAATACCGGGAACAAAGACGTCGCGACCCCCAGGAAACGCATCAGCCCTCGCCGACAGGATCATAACGCGTTATGAGAGGAGAGAGAGCTCAGGCCAGGCTGGCCAGGATGCCCGACGAGGTTACAGTTTTAATGGTGTCATGAAAATAGGAACGATACACGCGCACCGTGCGACCCCCGTCGGGACACACGTAGAGTACCGGGACGTCCTCGGCTTTCCCGCAATTTTCTTTTTTATTTCCCGTGCGTAAAATCACCGGACCGCTTCATCCCTCGGTCTCGTCGCCACCGGGAAAAGAAGATATTTTACGCTACGAACACGGGTTTCATATTACGTCGTACGAGCGCAAGAAGTTAGTGAATTGCTGATAATTGTATAATAGTTACAGATCGTTAATACCGTTCAATATTTGATTCGCGTTGCAAATACGCGCATGGACATTAGCAAGAAGTTAATTTTGCGGACACATTGTCGACATTGCGATACATAAATTTATAACGATGTATTAAAATGGGCTATATTATTTATTCGAATTACACGATTAATTCAGTTCGGGCTACGCTTCACCCGTGAATAATATGATTTCCATAAATGGATATAAAATTTAACATATTCGTACAACATGATTGAAATATTTGCGATTCTTCCTGTTTGACGAGATTTCTGGTAATGTTCATCAAACTCGGGTGCGGGATCAATCGATTCGCGACGATAATCAATCAAGCTCACGGCGCGGCGCTCCGCCTCGCCGACGAATCCTTTCGACGAAGGAATAGAGGCAGAAGACCGTCACCGCGGCGACGAAGAAGGCTTGATTAATGAGACGGTTGTCGAGGGACAAGAGACGAGGCGGCAACTGGCGGGATAAATAGACGACGATAAAAATGGAGTGGCAATTAATTTCGGACAGCACCCGTGAAGGAAAAATGTCGTCCGGGCCGGAGGCGCCTATGCGCTCGAGGACGTCCAGGACATTATGAAGAGGAACTCGTCGTCGAGCTTCTACGACGGGAAGAACGATGTGACATGCGGGAAAATGGGGGAAGAAGCAGCAATCGGGACCGCGCTCTCTCGGGAAATGCGGCAAAACCATGCGAGAAAGAAGGAGGGGGGGAGGGAGGTAGGTAGGAAGAAAGAAAGGGGGCGGAGGGGATGAAAGCACCACGCATTTATGAGGGTTTCGCATTTCCGTTAAAAAATAACGTGTCTCGTAATCGTGGATACGACATCCAAAACCACGCGGGAGAACGTCTCTCTTTTATTTCACTGTCGCGGCGAGATACTAACGTGCTTCTGGAACTCATTATGCAAAGGAAGACGAATCGTGTTGCGAATATGGTGCCGGATTCTGAAACGGATTCCGGATTCGTCGATCGAGAATCACGGTTGCATCGAGAAGAGAGAAAGAGAGAGAGACAGACCGGCGAGACCGCTGTGGCAAAACGTCGCGTCGCGAAAGATTGGGAGGGCGGAAGCAGAGTAGGCAGAAAGGAGTGATAGAGATATTTCGTGCTATCGATAGATAACTCTACCCTATCCATTCTCTACCCAACTTTCGCATTTCTCTTAAAACTTCCACGGCTGCAGCTGGCTGGGGACGCGACGACCGGGGGGGGGGGGGGGGAAGTGCCGCGAGGGGGTAGGTAAGAGGGCGAGCCGAAACTTTCTTCGTGCCATAGCTCACCGATTGACGGGCAACACATCACATAAGCGTGTGGCGGCACGATGCCGCGATCCCGCGTCTTCGTGATCCTCGCCGCGCCGCGCCGGTCCGAGGGGAAAACTTTGGTCCGCGTCCTATTAACGGGATATGCTCGGTGACATTGTCTGCGAACGATGCAGCAGCATTCACGTCTACGTGTACATTCTGCCCTACTCAACACCCGACTCTCGTCTACTTTTCGATCTCGAGTTTCCGCCCTCTCGACGCTTTCGACCTTCTTCTAATTGTTCGGAGAGGCCTTTTATTCATGTCTATGGATAACTCATTAAAACTGCAGAAAAGATTTCGACGGGGACGACGACGAGCAATTCGCCGGTTTTCCGAGACCATCGAATTCTGGATTTAAATCGAAATCGGATTCTATTCAAGAAATTTGATTGCATCTTCGAGTGCGCCCTAGATCGTGTTCTATTGTTCAAAAACGAGAACTAGGTACTCAGAAGAGACTATCGAAAAATAAAGCAAAATTACATTAACGAGGAACTTCTATGTATTGCATGTTTCTTCGTGTACTTATCCTTTATTCATCAGTAGATTATTATTATTAATTATTATTATTATTAGACGAGAATAGACCAGTTTAAAAATAAAAACGTAGCCACGTGTCAGACATTATATACGCAAAAATAACCCGCTCCAACCTGCTTCGGTTCTCCATTCGAAACCTTCGAGTCTGCACCGTGGAATCGAGCAGGTCCTGCCACCCTACACGTCGCTGCAGTGCACCCCCGCAGGGCTCGTTAATATTCACGGCGCGACACGGCCGCTTTTTCGCGGCGTTGTGTTACGGGGAAAAAGATACGGCCGCCCACGGGAATTATTGTATTCCCGCGGCACGTCGTAGTTCGCCGTAAGTGTGCGGGCCGAGGAGGAGGAGGATGGTGGTTCGAGAAGAAGACTGGTTCGGGTTGTGTGGGGGCGAGGGGAAGGCAGTGGTGTGGGAGGACGAGAAGGGTTGGCGAGAGGGTAACGGCGGGCCGGGCGGCGGGTTTTCGGAAGCTTCGAGGGTCGAGAACGGCTCGAGAACGGAGACGAAGGTGGAGAAGGTGGATAGCGCGAGAGGCACGCATCCTGCAGACACCGCGGCAGATACTTCAGCGAACCGTAGGTCGGTGGCATCGGTGGATGGGCTGCTAGGTAGCTAGGTAGAGGTAGGTGGCAAGAGGGGCTGTAGGGGAGGGTGGATGTACCCGGGCTTCCCGGTTCACGTATTAAGCCGGCCCGAGCGAACTCTGCATGCCGATGAGCTTAATATACTTTACTTTGTCATAGTCGTGTGCACCCACCTTTACGAACGGCGGCGCAGCCGGCGCGGCGGACTGGCTGGCTGTCGCGTGAGAGCCACCCGGATAAGGGCTGCGCACTCTCTTCATACTGAAATTGTACGTTAGGTACCGCCGTTTTGTTCCTTTCCGCGCGATGTTGGCATTAGCGGACTTTTATTTCGAAATAGTGTGTTCTATTTTCGATTCACTATATCGGATTTGAACAACTGAAATATATAGCATCTTCGCGTATATGTTGCAAATGTGCTTATTATAATTTGCAACAATAATCGCGAATAATTGATTCGCGTCAAGTTATAGCGATATTAAGGATCAAAACGTTGGTACCAATGTGGTCCATATAAAATCTTCGTGCTTACCTGAAACAGAAAAAACCAGGAAAATCGTTAGTATATTTTTGAAAGATATTCAGGCACGCGTTTATACAAACGAGTTTATATCTAAAAGAATATATAGAGATGTTATGTTAATTTTTAATGGCGCATAAATTAACGTTAATAAAAATTTTTAATTTTTCTGGATTTGAAGTGGCGAAAATGTGCGCCATTCCGAAAAAAAAGAAAAGGAAATAGAAATGCGGTTACGCTACTCAAACAAGATGAAAATTAAACTAGGCGCAATTTAAGCCAGACTTTCCACTCAAGCAATGTGGGTGCCACGACGATATCAACTGCGCCGTCTGTCCGCCTTCTACGACGAGAGAGTAAATTTAGTTTCGTGTTACGTCATGGTGTAATATTGGCAAACTTTTAATCAGGAGCTCCGAAGATGGAGGGAGGGGCTGAAGAAGCTTTATTTTTCGCAGTGACGTCAGGATAACGTCGAAGATCAAGCAAAGGCAGAATGGAAAGCAAGTCGGGGCGAAAATGAAGGGCGAAAGAGATTGAGGGGCGCTACAAAACGGAATATTGCACCGGGGATCTGGTAATACGAGTACAATAGGGAGAACGAGTCCCGCTGAGTCTCGAGAGAAATCTTCAAACTTTTCGTCTGTTCGTCATCGTGCAATAGAAAGAGATATATCACCGAATAATTTTAATACAACGACAAAAATGGATTATGACAACTGCTAATGTCATCGAAAAAACTACGAGTAAAGCATTTCCTGTGTCATATTTAGAATTGTCCAAAACATACAAAATTTCACGAAGTGTGCGTATATCGCATTGAAAACTTGATGATATTTGACAGATCTTTTCCCCATTATAAGAATGGTAATAAGAATGTTTTATATACCGCCCTTTTGATTTCGTTTCCCTGTTTAAAGACTGACGTTACTAAGATTGATGACGCGTTCAAAGAACACTTTTATTTTACAAGGATTTATTACAATGTAACGACGTTTTCTTTGGCCTGACTGGCCATGATGGATACCAACGCTTCTGCGGTAGAAAGTAGATTTATAACTTGCCTAATAAATCTAAAGTTATGACGTCAGCCACAACCGTTTGTGGGGACATATTTTATTTCCTGCAGTGCATAGAGTGCACTTATAAATTATTTCGCGTCGTTGAAATATCATAAATATTGCTATTATATAGATTATAACTAAATCAGTCTAAAATTGAAATATTCTGCTCAACCCCGTCATTTGCTAGTTACCAATTTTCACTTAAAGCTCACTCAACTTACTGCACTTTGGTGGCGAACAGCAATATCTTGCTAACGAATCGTCTTGTTCACGACATGGATTACGTACAAATCCGTAGCGTTCTCAATGCAACATTGTAATATCGACGACAGATGGTGATCCCGATATATATGTGACTTCCTGCCACGCCCTTTGATTATAACGTGAAGTGTGTTATCCTCGTGCATGCGACTGTTCCGGTGCGGTCTCGTGCGAGGTGCATTTTGCGACCGCGCTGCGCCGGTGGGTTTATAATAATTATACTTATTGTCCCCTCTCGCACGTTTGCGTCGGTGGTAATACGTGCATGAAACGCACGCGAGCACGAAACGCAACGCGATGCGCGACGTTTGACCCGCGATGTGGTGCGGCGCGGCGCGGCCCAGCCCGACCCGGCTCGGCCCGATGCGGCCGCTCGTATTCCGAACGAGGAACGGCAGCACGCAGGTGTAACAGCGTGCCGCATATGTCAATTCTAACAGTAAACAATACCGACATAGCACGTACCGCCTACGTTACAATCATCACGGCTGGCAAATTACGGACGTGTAACGCGTAAGTGCCGTGCCCCGAACCACAAATCATTTGCCGATAACACCAACTCGCGCGACAAGATATTGCTTTCAAGAGAGCTACGCTGAAAGAAATAAGGCGTTCGTGACCAATCGCATAATAAAATTTCCGTTCATATAATCAATCGAGCGCGAGATCCATGAAACATGAAGATTAGGGGGTTCTACATCAAAATATATTCAAGATTCTTTTTCTAGATTAGAGAAGCTTAGAAAATTTTTATAAATTTCTATACATATACCTACCTACAGTTCTTAAAATACACTGATATCGTAAAAATACCTGCGGCATTGAAATAGTTCACACATACACGGAATAAATAGAATTAATTTGATTCATTATGCTTAAAACAACGAATGAGCATCTATTATTAAGTCGTAAAATCCAAGTTATATTTTGCGACTTATTTGCGTATGTTATAGATTTGCCTGTGATGTGATACTTTCCAAAATCTAATTTTAACTTTGTCTCCCCGGGCAAATAAAATTATTATTCGGCATTTTGCCAACCTCAAGTTACCATCTCGGAGATATTTTGAATTACGTAGAAAATTAAATTAGATATGCTGTAGGTAAAAGATTTATCTGCATTTGATCTTTCTCTTTCGGTTTCAACTTTCAATTCTAATATGAACATAATACGATTACGTTTTAAATAATATAATGTTCTATGGCGGCAAGCAGTTATATATTCTTACAAGGAAAGAGACAGTATTCTTGACTTAAATTTTCGCGGCACTGCGTGCCTTCGTTGCCGCGGAAATATTGGAAATGTCATTTTAGCTCTGTCATATTTCATACGGCATAAAACCAGCGCGCATACCAGGCGCGGTACTTAAGAGCACTCAGGTAAGTGCATTCAAAAATGTATGACGCCCTTTGGTTTTCGCGGAGAGCCAGTCGCGTACGTGCAGGACGAAGGAAGGAAGCCGGCTAGAGTCCTCGGGGCGATCATTTACGTACGAGAAACCATAAACCCTGAATTTAAGCCATATCCTCCTACCGAACAATCCGAATGAACTGGTACGCGATACCGGTACGTGTTGCCGCGGTTTACACGGGCATTACCATTGCAAAGGTAACGTCATAAATTAGAAATACCGTAAACGCTGCTTTCGTATTCAAGCGGCGATATGAATCGGTGATATCTTTAATCGTCGCTGGCATAGCTGCGGATCGGCCGCCAGCTTGAAATTCCGTTCAATCGTGAATTTTTATCGTTGAAAACGTGGTATCAGTGATATCAGATTCGGTGATTTTATCACCAAAACGTAATTCACCCCGAACGGACTCATCCCAAAATTGCAGCCCTTTACGTTATTCGAAGATATTGATTGTCATTAATAAAACGCGATTTGTGCAAATTTTTGATTGCATTAAATCAAGCAAGCTCGTTGCGGTAAACCTCAATAATCGATTGATATCATCCCTCGGGTGTTAAATTGTATATCGTGACGCTAAACCCTCAAAACGGTTATCCATTTGTCAATTAGCTCTCGATAAGTAAATCACATAGCGGTGATATCGCGATATACCTACCGAAAATACCACGTCTAAGCGATGATCGGTGAACGCGGATAATTTTAAACCGCTGAATTTCGGATTAGAAGGTAGGAATACCAATGTGCGCCCTAGTCGCAAACTTGATAATCCTGCGCCGGGCAGAGCAAGCGAAATGCTTTCCCGATACGGGGGCTTCGCGCATATTTATGAATATTTATTCGCGCATTTGCCGGCAACAAGGTATAGCCGACGCCTATAATGTGTAATTAAACCGGGGGTTGGTCCAATGCATCCGGAGGGGCAAATGGGGATGTGTTGGTGTGGTCCAGACACGTCGGGCGAATGGCAACGGTCGCGCGGTGGGGAGTGCGTAGTCGGTTAACAAAAAGTTATGTAACAGGTCCTCGCGCGAAAATTGAGTAAAACCGGCCGCTAATTTGAATTTATGGCTCTTTTAATGCCTTTGTCACTTTCGGCGGGCGATGTGGTTTGAAGCTCTTTGTGAAGTATATTTACGCTCTTGGGAGGGGGGCATTATACGAGCACAACGCCCCATGTATCGACGCGTTCATCCAAAAAAGGAGAGAAATATGTATACGATATAGTTTTGTGCGGGCATAATGGGTCCAACTAATGGAAAGGACATTATTCACGTTTCGAATTGCAGACAAAAGCGGAGCGTTTATACACCGCTGTTCAACTGTGTTCAACTGTTCGTACTAAAAGCGAAAATTTACAAATAATATCATGGGGCGATATCAAATAGGGGTGGTTTTTCCATTGCACGTTAAAAATAATTGGCCAAAAATACGCGCAAATATGGGAAATTACTACCTCTTGGAGACCTTATCCGTTTAATCGGAACGATTATCGTTGCGCCATGACCCACACAAGCGATGCTTTTATATAAGTCTGAATACGCAGCAACGTGGCCAGTCGTAATCTACGTATACTGCGTAATCTGGAACGATAATGGTCTAATAGCCAGGTCAGTGGAGGTCTTCTTATCGCATTCCGGCGCAATAATAATTGTGAAAAAGTTGCTCGTTGTCTTAGAAACGGAACGACTATGCAGCATGCATGCGCATAAAGCCTCTTGCATGTGATTATCAAGTATATATGCTCGTATAATGTATACAGATGCAAACGTGAAGGTTTATAGCATGTCTAATGCGTTCTAAATTCATTCCGCGATCACTTACGTGCGATTGATCTGCGTCGTTTTTATTAAAACGACACAGCTCGCGTTTTCCTTTCGCGCTAATGAGTTTACGGTTATTAAACCTGTCATGACGTGCTAATAGGTTGATTAATTTATCTCGGTTTATTAAATATTCGATCGCACGCAATTGACAGAAATACAGTGACGATTGCCACACGATAAAGCCGTTAATATATATAGCCGTCTCTCTCGACTAGTCGCTATAAATTCTCGAATTCCTTGAAACCTTCGACTAATTCATGCTGGATGCGTTAGAATTATTCCACACTGTATAGCGAGAGACCGCGTACGGCTAGCCGATAGGGAATCTGAGAGAGAATCGGAATACGTAATGTTCCACACGACGATAAGACACATCGGGGCATTTTTAGTTGTAGACAAGGAGTGCTGCACGAAGTGCGGGCGTCAGTGTGCTTATCATCGAGGTAGGGGTTGTAACTGCGGATTAGTACAGCTGGGCACGCAATGCGTCGGGAATGCAAGCGTCCCCGTGAACGAACGAACCGAGAAACACGCAGACTATTCTACACGCACTCTGATCGATCAGCGCGACATAATGCGCTAAACTGGCGTCCAGATAGGACATGTGCCGCGTACGTCATTGCTCGGGTCCATGGGAAAGAGATATGAAGTAATCACGATACGTATAAATCCGAACGGGAGTTAATACGTTCGAATGTGAAAACCATCGTCAAGCCCAGACTATAACTATTCGTATAACGTACATTTTAAATCATCGCGCGAACATGTGAAAATAATATATTTTCCTTCGCTATAAAAACTATTGCAGTTCCGTTATATCAATTTCAGATTAAAATATCGACAGGCGGAGAAAAAGTTCCTACCTTTTCCATCACAGAAAATACCCCTCCGGTGTTTTATTTACAAATAAATTGAATCGCTCAATGACCGGCTTGCTTTCTATAAAAAGGAAGCCGAAAGCCGTATTTTGCCCAGAGAGACGTTATAATACTTGGATACGTATCGGGCACAAAGCACTTTTCGTGATACCATACTGTACAAACGCGCGGCGTGCGCGCGCTGCGAGTAGTAACTACTACGATGTTCCTGGCGCAACTTTGTTATCCGCGACAGTGAGGAATCCCCGATCGTGAAAAAAGGTAGAAGTACTCGTATATAGGACGCGGGCGCAACGGAAAAACTCTCTCGATGCCGAACACAAAGGGTTCTGCCGGGCATTCTGGCAGCTTTGAACTCGCGACAGAGAGAATAACTCAACGTACCAACGCAGAGCAACGTATTTTTCTTCGCTAACTGCTATTTCGTGTTTTATTCAGTCCTTTTTTGCTCTATTTCATCCCTGCGCTTCTCCCTCCCTCCCCCTCCCCCTTGCACGCGCAGCCTGTCGGCTCGGGTGCATTACCGTAGGCGGTATCCGGTTTCGCCGGAATCGCGTACCCCGCGGAAATCTGCCGAATAAATAATCCCGAGGAACTGTGCGCGCGTCGGTTAGGGGAAGAAGCCGTTACGTATATAATAAAATATCATACGTAGACGTCATTGGGGACCATGCAGACCTCGAGAAAATATTTTCATCCATTTGGGCGAGCCGCGGGCAGTATCAAAACGCACTCGCGGATCCGTCGCGTCGTAACATAAATATTCTACGAGCAGAAGTGATCCACACGTCGCGTGGATATCGTATTTATTCGTAAATTTTAAATAATTCGAATGTTCTGTAGAGTTTGTATTTTCAGTGAAATTCTTGCGATAGCTGTTTTTATTTAAACAAATAATACGTAAAAATGGGCGGCGCAGCGCGAGATTCCGACTGCCATGCCGGTGCCTGCAAATATAAACGATATCGGAAATATTACATATGTGTAGTAAATTAAATTTTGTGGAGGAAAAAAAAATCATAGAGGGGAAGATATTTCATATATTTCAAAAGAGGCTTCGCTTTAATCCATAATTGGAAAAACTTTTAGGAGAGAGGAGGTCTCCGGGTCATGCTCCGCACCAGGATGACGTGGAAGTTCGCTTAAAGAGAAAGCACCCTTTGCCGGCTCGCATAACTTTCGATCTTCCGTTTCGTTTTAATTATTTCATCTCCGCCCCCGGGCGCTAAGAATACTAAGCAGTTTCATTATTCGCTGGCTGATTCCCGTTAAACCGCCGTCGGTTTTTCTCCTGGTTTCATTATCCGCTGTGGACGGAATGTAAATGAGCGGGCGCTGCTAACGCGCGAGATTTTTGAGCAAGACGCAGTCCAATCCCTTCCTAAATAACAGGGGAGGGAGCTTTTAAAATGTATAATGTTATTGTTTCCGCGCGGAATGTGACGGATCCGCTAATTGAAATTTGTTAACATCGCGTCCGCATGCGGCGCAATAATTGCATGTAGTCATGCACGATATTACGATGATTACACGGAAATAATTATACGCGCGATATACGAAAATGTCACGAGCTTATATACAAAATCATGCGTCTATTCGAGGACGCGATGTAATGCGCTTTTTAATTTGGCGCTCTGTTGTCGTACACGGTGATAATAATCATGGCCGTTCCATTGGGAGAGGAAATCCCGAAAATACAATTCATACAACAGTTTGTATTACCTTCGGCATAATACATGTCGCGTTATACAGACAGATAGAATTTATTTAACGCGCTTGTATCGTCGAATAATTAATGAGGGTTAACGATAGTCGCGCTTTGCGACGATCGCCGCGACGCAACGTTATTTTGTAACAAATGAGCATTCGATGCAACTCGCGAACGCAGTGTCTAACGAGCTAAATATAAAATAATATTGGGTAAATTCTCAACTTGTAAATACTTTAAATTAATTTTTTTAACTTTTTTGCTTGGATTTCAATTTTATTTTTTACGCGATGTTTGATGCAAATTTCGTTTTCATTTTACCAAATCTTTAAAGTAGCGATATGCGCGATCATTCGTCACACACCAACGCGGCAATTTTACAAAAAAAAACGAAGTTTCTTCATCGATGTGTTTTTCGATTGATTTGCAGCGACGATGTTTAACGCTGCATCTTCGGCGATTTCTCAGACGTTTGGGACGCCATTGGGGGCGAAAACCCGACCGCCTCGTAGCTTCAGGCGATAGCAATTTTATTAGGTTCTCTCCAATTGACTCTATATTAAATTTAGAGGATTCCCGCGGGAGCACCCTCCACCTTAGTCGCTGCGACCGCCGTCACCGCCGTCGTCTCTCCCTCGTCTTCGCCCTCGTCGGTTCCTTCCGTTCCTCTACAGTCGCATCTTTTCGTCTCTCTTCAGGAACTCCCGTGAGGACGATGCACGTGTTGAACCGCCTCCAGCGCGAGCACCGCGACGTGCAATGTTTTTAGACACCCTATAGCCTGGCCCTGACGCGTACTGATAATATACTGAATGCATACAGGGTATCCTTAGATTAAAATCGGATCATTCACCCGGAAGAAGGGGTCTACAATTTTGCCGGATGGTGTATCGGTGCCTAACCAGCTGGTGCAGAGCCGAATGCGAGGTTCTAATTAGAATAGCTTATCCCTGGAGCCGAGCCTCCGTTTTTCGCTCGAGCGGAAAATTACTTTGCTTCGTATTATTTCTCGCGCCAGATTCTCGATATATTACCAAGACCGTTTGTCGGGGCCACAGTGAGGAAATATCGATTATCATTCGTGCGAGAAAGAAGCGTGTCCGAGGTATAGATGTGCGCGGAGTTCCCTCTATCGAGATGAAGAGGTTTGTAGTGTCAATAAAGTAAGTATCAGCAATGTACACCAGGTGCCACAAATGCTATAACAGATAAACTCGTATTTTTGGCGTATTCTAAACGTGTGCATCGTTTCTAGATTCGTACATCACGACTGTTAGTTATTCTAGGCAACGATTCAAAGCAGCTAATTCATGATCGTGACAGTTTTGTATTCGATATTTACTAGTGCGATTAAAAGCTATAAATAATAAATTGCAATTAATAAGAAAGTAATTCTGGATCTTGGTTGAATTTAATTTGATGCTTATTCAATTTAAAACTAATTTTAAATTTAAACTGAATTGAATTTAATATATTTTTCAGACTGTGAAAAAACGAGATTAAAAAATAATGCAATTCACTTGGTGGACGGAAATCCCGGGAAATATGAGGTGAAATTAATAGGTACACCAAGATTCATTTTTAAGTCTACGCTCCGCGCTCTGATACACAGCAAAGTTAAAAATTGGCGCAGCCTCATGTGTTAAGGCATTTGTGGCATCTTGTGTACCTTATGTGCGGATCAATGACCGAAGCCTTCGGGTAACTGAAAGGCTCTCGAGAGCTTCTCTCTCTTTTTCTCTCCCTCTATCTCTTTCCGTTTTCTTCCTCGCTCTCCTCTTCCGTCTCTCGAGGTCGTATCAGCAAAGCCCTCACGTCGTAATCTCCGATATCCAATTGATTTTCCAGCTGGTATGCTTCAACATCGCGGGAGACGTGGCATCCTACTATTCAATTAAAAGTTTCCCATTCCTCCAACCTGTGTTACACTGCATCGTTCACACTAGCGTTCCTCCTCGCTCTCGTCAAAAAGCAACAATCGCAGCGAGAGAGAATTGCTCTTTCTCTTTCTCTCTTTATCTCTTTCTCTCCTTTTCCTACGGTAAGTGTCGAGTGCCACAAAAGGGCTGCCCCACAAGAAGGTTCCCCTTGAGCTGTATTTTTTTTTCTTATAATAAAAAGCACTAAGCCTCCAGGCGACCAAGTAACCTCTTTCATCAAACCTTCTCATCAGTGCACCGACCGAATTTCGAGGGTCGGCAATGCCGGCGCTCTTCGCGTAGATTTTAATTTCAAATAATAAGAGTGGGGCTTAAAGCTGACTACTCGAGAAAAGAAACTTTAGTATGATTTTCCTTGTTATGCCGCTTCTCCTGGCCCTGCGAATGATTTGTTCCCATGCGCCGCCTTTTTGCAATTAAAAGTTTAAAGAAGGGATTTTCTCGCTGTCGCTAACAATGGATCGATTCCTCCAAGAAGTTCGCCTAAGACTTCTACAGTGAAGAACGTCTTGAAGACTAAAATCAGATATGAAATTTGACTTTCTTGGAAAGGGACTTGCAGCTTCTTGATATGCAAAACTTCCCTCGTGTACGCTAGTCATTTTGCTGATGGTATCTTTTAGGCATGATTCTAAAAGATTTAAGCTAACAGCTGAAAATTTTCTCGAATGAAAGTTAGTGAAGCGTGCGGGTGCGCTGGAAACTGTAAGCGCGACATTTTTCTTCCTTACGTAACGCCGATGCCAACGACGGCTACGTGAAAAGCGCGTCTGAAGGAAATCCTCAATGATGTGCACAAAGCCCTATCTCGTGTAAGGGATCTTGGGACGAAGTACGATGGAACTCGAGACGCGACAGCGACAAACCGCCCGCTATTTACGGCCTACTTCTACAGTTTATCGACGGAGAAAGCGATAGAAAGAAAGGAAGGCTATTAAGGGATTAGGTAACGATACACGTGAACGTCCACCGTCTATTTTTCAGAACTGGTTTGAACGCAAATAATCAATATAAGCGACGGTCTTCTACATCTAGGTATAATACAGCGGCATGAGCATAGAGCGATCTGCGATCTTCCGGCGAACGTTAGCATAATATAGATTACTAGACGGGCATCAACGTGGAACGAGTTCGAATAATCTCGAGGTATATCGTCAGCAGTGCTTCGCGAAATGCCGAAGAGTAGTCGCGGACCGGGGACATTTCGATGACGACGTTGGCAGTAGAAAAGTCCGTTTCTCGTGCGGGAGAGAACAAGGAAGTGAAATGATCGCGTTTCATGTTGCTTCTTTTCGGTCGCGGTGGCTGATTCGACGCTGGGCTGCGAACGGGAGGGGGCGGCTACCCGGGCTATTAGAATGTATTATGCATGCGAAATGGTGCGGTTTCCTCGAAATCACTGGTGCCGCGCCGCTCCCGGATGAAGGAGTTTTGCGGTGACGACGTGGAAGTCTGCCAACCTTCGTGGGTGGGTGGTCTTTTAGCGTCCGGCGCCCCGCTCCAATGGGAGCTGAAATATTAAAGAAATTATATCGCCCGAAAGGCCCGTAACCGTTTAAATAATCACGAGCGCGCACCCGTCTTCCTTATACGAGTCGTGGATACAGTCGACGGTTTTCCTCACAGAGCGCTATCGCCACTCGATCGGGACCCATCTTCGTATCGCCGCGAGATGAAGTACACGAAAGGGAGGCACGTTTCCCTATATGAGCTACTTATCGATAAAAGGCACCAACGGTCGTAAAAGTGACGGATTTTTGGGACACAGCGAGACTTCCACGCGCAACTGGTGACGACTTAATAAACGCGTCGATAACTTTCGAGAACCGTACGTGTTTCGTTGACTTCCCTCACAAAAATAAATCGTTCTACCATTTTAGAGCCGCGATTATAAGCCGCGTACTGTAACACGTTACGCGAGCAACCTGCGTGTACCTCGTATGTCTTGACTGTCTCGCAGCCCCGAGCCGCGCCGCTGAAAAAGTACGTGGCATGCTTCATACGACGTATATAACTCGAGAGTGATCATAAACAGGATTCCCCGGGGAAATGACTTCTGTACATACTTCTGCGCGAGAATGTTTTACGGGTAGCCTCTACAAGCACGTACGACGCAACACACGTCTTTGCTGGAAATAAACTGGCGGTATCAAATGCTGCGAGGTGAAATTACCGTACGCGTCGATAATCGTATCTCTCGGTGAGAAACGTCGAGGAAACTTTCCTTCTTCTTCTTCTTCTTCTCTTTCTTTGACGTGTGCAGCCGTTGTGACTATTTTTCGTCGCTGCCTCATGGTCCGACGATTTAAAATTCCGTACGAATCGCGGCTCCATTCGTGTTCTTTAAGGCAAAGCTGGCTTCAATCCGAAACGAGTCCCCCTTGCAACTACCGTGTCGTCGGTTCCTGACAAATACGAACAATTCCGTATGTCGGCGGCGCAACTATACGACAGTACGACAATCTGTCCCGCGACTAACATATTCCAGACTGCACAGAAATGGGGCTTTCGACGGATGCAACGTGTACGTTGCACGTGCACGTATAGTCCTATTGCCATACTTATTTCTAAGAAGTGACTGTGAAATTTATTCGAATAAAAAATAATATTTTTTTTAGATTTGATCTTTTCCTATTGGCGTATTCTTACAATAATATGTACGTTATTTAATTTGCATAGAATGCAATGGTATCATCTAATACTAATAAATACTATAAAAATAATACTAATAAAATTAATTGGTTGATATTTAAAGTCAGAGAAGTCATGACAGAATTGCCATCAAAGAGAACTCGTAGAGTAACCCAAAATCAGGATTTCAGTGAATAAAGTTTTTACATTAGGAAGACGTAGAATCGAATAAAACGTTCTCCGAGAAATACGCCCATAAAGCTGCGGGCGCGTTTTCTGACTGCTGCTTTAATTTGCGAAAGATTTATCCCTTCGTATATCCCCGTTCTGAATTTAGTTTGTAAAGGAAATAATCCATTTTATGGGAATAAACGAAGACGTAATATATATTCAGGCGTGCGAATGGAACGGCTAAAAGAATTAGCGGCGAAACAGAGAGGCGCGATAAATGCGCGCGAAGAGAGGCTATTTGCGGCTAATACACGTGCGTATTACCCTCTGATTATTCCGCGGGTGCGAGATAACGACGCTATCGCGAAAACGTGCGCGGAACAAAGAGAAATAATCCGTCTCTCTGGCAATTTCGTAACTCTGCCGGCCGGCGCGGGCGCCGCGATCGTATCCGTTTGTATCGTGGGCAAAAAGGATTCCGCTTCTCGTGCACGTATGGGGGTGTATCGACGGCGATTCGTTTCGCTTTAAGCCCCGCTCTCGCCTGATCCCCTCGGGGGCTGAAAATGATCCCCGATAACTGGAACCAGCACGATACGTCCTGGGTAAACCGAGGTGAGGTCGTTTGTGCGAAGACTTTAAGGTTCTGCTGCAAGGTTTAAGGCACAACGGAAGATGCATGATGAATCGCTTTGCTACGCATTCAATTGTATTCGTAGTTGCTGTCAGAATGGTCGAGACCTTTCGTTTCGTGAACAACATTCGCGAAATTATTCTTCCATAAATAAAACAGAAATGTATAATAATATTATTTAGTAAAACATTAAACATTTAAATGTAATAAATTAATGTATTAAATTGTGTTAAAAAATGTATTAAATTAAATTAAAGTTTATACTAAAATAAGTTTATCGTATTAACGTTTCATATAACTGTTATTGTTGCCTTTAATTTATACTGAAATATATCCATGAAAAAAATTATATATACGAATCAAAGTCTCAATCATTCTGACGTTGCAGTTATGACGTTGGCTATATATCAGTAACTGTACTTATAATTTCGCTCATATTTATAAAATATATAGAGAAGCCTTTATTTCTGCATTCATGTGTAAAACATGGCAGTAAGGCTAAAAAGTTTTAAACTAGGTCACCCGTAGACGGTCGGCCTAGTAGATGTTCTACCACTACACTCTCAGTGGATTTTCGCTACAATTTAGATCAGACCCTTCCACCTATGATGAGTTTGTGGAGCTCTATCAATTTCCAAGGGCATAACCCAATTTCGTGCAAATTTAGATGCAAAACACGATACAGCAAAAGGGGATAATCAGAGGAACTTAATCAACTGTTTTTTTTTTAAATTTATATCTATCATTAGATTCTCATTTCATTCATATCAGGCATAAAATACAACGTACTAAATTTCAATATCCATATGCATTTCAATATTCTGTCGCTGTGCGCTGTGAATTGTTAGGAACCCTTCTAACTAAATTATTATTTAGACGTATAATAAATTTATAAAAACATCTACGTCGGGTAATAAAATCTTAAGCATATTTATTTAAGTCGTAGCTCACTCGGCCGCGCTCCGACTTGGAACTTTTCCGAAGTTGTCGTTCTATAATTGAAGCACAAGGACTTGGAAAGAAGGCCGCGGACATCAAAGCCTCTCGAGACTACCGTCGTCGGAAGGACGGTAATATCTGGCGCCCGACTTTACAGCCGGGGACAGCGTGCCAGGACCACCTTTTAATTATTATCGCCGTAACTCTGGAGCCCTCGTAAAATATTTGTTTCAATCTCCGAGCGGGCGCGCGGCGACGTCGCCCGCGGCCGCACTCACCACCATCACCGAATGACAAGGCCCAACAGTGGAGGTTGACCGAGGTCAACGCGTTAGCATTAGGCGGACTTGGATAATGCACGGACGCAACGACTTTATATGCGTTAAACGCGACCGTTCTCCGCTCTCTCATCCCGCGGCACGACGAATAACTCTCCGATAAAACCGAAAACGAGGCGTCGACATTCCACGGTCCCGTTCGTGCGGATAAATCGACGATGCGTGGATAATGCGTTCACCGGCGTTTCGCGACACCCGATTTCTCGCGGCTCATACGCCGACCGTAAAAGCCTCGTATCGGTACAGATGTCTCAGGCATAATACAATATCAGGCATTTTGTAAAATGCTCAGGCATTTTACAATAAGCCGGCATTACGTGAGTGGAAGTATTTATATCCTGTTATGCCCGCTTATTTTCAGGCATTTTACAATTTGCCTAATACGAGTTAGTCAAAACACACAAATGTACTAAACTGAGAGCGGCCACGCCAGCGATCTATTGAGTTCTGAAATTGTGCATGTAAATCACGCGTGTACTTTGCAAGTTGAAGCGAGATCCACCCTACACCGACCCCTGCACGGGGGGTGCAGGGGGCAGTACCCCTCCCCCCCTCGCCCACGCATTCAATAAATAATATTTACAATTTTAATAATACAATTATGGTTAAAGCAGAGAATACTTTGTATTCATGCTTTCTAACATAATATATAAAACTGTATATCCTACTTTTTTATACCAACCATTCTCCGAAAATAAGCGGGCATAACAGAACATAAATAGTTTCCCTCACGTTTTGCCGGCATTTTGTAAAATGCCTGCGACATAGATACGTATACGATTCGCGACGAGGAGAAACTCGCAGTTGTTCCACGAGTCAAATATTCGCAAGAGTGAGACCTAATCGGACGCTCCACCACGTGCAGAAATAAGTGATATCCGTGTGCTCTTTTCGTCGGGGATTAAAAGTTTTAATACAGCACCATTGATATCTTTTCGCGATAATCTACATCGAGTGACCGAACAGATTTAATGCGGCGGGAATGGCTCGCGTTTTCGCGGTCGAGCGCGCGTTTTTATTTGGATCTATCTTTCCCCCGACTCCCTCTTGTCTCCCGCATCTTGTTCTTCTTGGAAAAATCGACGTGCGGTCGCGTGCGTCGATTTTTACGAGCGAACACCAGGCTGAGAAATTGTCGGATTGTTCCGTCCTTTTCGCCAACTCGTGCTCCACGAATGAACACTTTATGCAGATCCACACTAGCATCACGCGAGCCTCGTGAATTTGGCATAGAAGCACAGAGTCGAGCGAGCAGGCGGGCGAGCATGGGTGGAAGGATGAGTAACCGGTAATTGTAGGTTGGCAGAGATTCAATGTAGGTAAATACGCCGATCCCAGTCGCCGCAAGGGCCAAGCGATACCGGCGTGCACGTAGGCACCGGGCCATGTGCTACCGGTCTCCCCCTCCCCCTCCCCCTCCTTCTCCCCCACGCTCGACTATCAATCCTCCTCCCCCTCACTCACTTCCTTCCCACCCATCTTCTTCCACCAGCACATCCCAGTGCTATCACCGACATCGGCGCGGCAACTGCTACACTCCCGCTCGCCGCGCCGCCACTCTCCGCTTTTCTTCTTTGGTAAGGGGCCAAGAAACTCCAATCTGTCCGGCAGGTTACTCTTAAGCCCGTTCCAGATGGACCCAGCGCGGGCAAGCTCTCCAGCCCAATCCACGACGCGGATGCTTCTCCCTCGCCATCTTGCTGCCACTTGATATTTCCTTCGGAACCAACACAGGCTCGTCGACACCTAGCCGACTTGAAGGGGGAGATTCGTAGAGCGTGCCAAATTTCATCTCGCGGCAAGATACAATGGCTCCGGAAACCTTACCATGTTGCAAATAAAACACGACGTGACAGAAATAATCCCAGGTTTTTGCTTCGGCGAGGAATTAACATTCAAAGATATGTACGCCGCCTGATAAACTCGTTAATTCGTACTGATATCAATGAAGCCTTATGCACTATGAGAAGAGGCACTGATATAATTCATGATATAAAAAATTATGTGTCAAATTTTTTCTAACATTAGTATCTTATTTAACGTCGATCTTATACATGGATATTACTCTATCGCAACCGCATATCCTTCCCATTAAAACGGAAGATCATCCATTTGAGAAAATTTTGCCCGATCTATCGGCCACTTGCTACTTCTCTTTTTTCCCCTCTTTCCTCGACGGGGCGAACCGCGACATTAAAATAAATCAATTGGAAGGGTCGAAGTGCAATCTTGGCTGGACACGTGGGCGGTAGAGTTTCGGGATAGCGTTATCGTATGCAATTTATAAGCCCTTCTCTCGCATCTCGCACCACCACTGCCACCGTCGTCACAATCGCTACCCCGAGAGATGGAAGTAGCGGCGGCCGCGCCCGCCACCCCATTTCGCGGTCCAGTGACGCTCAGGAATTTGCCAATTGGATTTTCTCCGCCTGCCCGCCGTTCCTGATGCCCGGGATGTACCGTTAGATGGTGCAGAAGGTAACCAACACGGTTATCATAGCGCCGACGGAAAGTCCGTGAAATCCTATCGGCTTCGGCGAATTCGGTTTTACCGCCTTGGCGATCATTCCTTCCCCCCCCCCCCCCCCCCCGTCATTGCCTCGGTAAGGCCGCATTTCGCGCGAATCTCAGAAATCCTGCCCGAGGCTTGCGCGACGTGTGATCAATATGGAATATAGAGTATTTACGTTCCTGCTCGTCACAATGCGCCGTGATGCGTGAATATTCATTAGGTCTGATGAAGATAGAAGCGCGACACGGTGAATTGGCAGGATTCGCGAATGAGAAAATATTTTTGAAGAAAGCATGTAATATTATTACAGTAACCAATACGGAATTTATTGGATATATTAATGCCATTTATCAGGCCGTTCGGAAAAGTCGCGGAAATAGCTCTGACAATTTTGCTTTAGTGCTGTATGAAATAAGATGAGCATGATTAAGTTCCGCGGAGAAGGGAGCAGACCTTGCGCATTTTTCCTAGCTTCGGATGATGTAATATCAGTGACTCGTAAAAAAAGCAATCCGATGTTTCACGACGATTGATCGTAAAATCATATAGCAGCTTTCATCACGGTCAAACTTTTTATGAGATGAAATTTTCTTTTTTTTTTTTATTATTTTGGTGTATTATTATTTTGGTATAACCACGAAACAAGGTTGAAACAAATGAGACAAATACCTATTCAATTTTGATAACATCGGAGAACTGATACTTCAGAGTCTTCAGACTCTGCCTTCCTTTCCCCTTTGCTTACATGCTATGTGTATTTGTATTATGTGGAGAAAATATGTAAATGTGTTGTTACATGGGATAAGAATTTATCGTAAGCGATAACGAAATATAAATGGAAGTACCTAAATTTGATTGTTTTATCGTCAAGATTCGATTGCTAAAAGTTATCATTCGTCTCGTGTCAGTCGCATCGAATATTGTCGGGATTGCTCCGTCATAATTAGTGTGCATTTAACGTAATTGCTAATAGCAATAACGCGATGGAGGCATGGAAGTATCAAGCGCATTTAGATACCTATATGCGAGGAGTATGTTATTAAAATGCGTCCAGATGATCATCCGCGTTGTTCCATAGGAAACAAAAGCTCGCTGATCCATATGTTCCTCGTGAAATAAACGTGGGCGAAATTATAACGCGTACGTTGGCCAACTATAAGATTATGATGCCAACAATGATACTATTTATAGCAGCGCGCAGAAAAATGTAATATATATTCGTTCCGCGGCTCTCCGGGTTTTGTATGTATATTTTTACAGTTAGAAAATATTATCGTAGCGCGTACCGCGCGCGCGTATAAATGTTTCCATTATTTTGGGACAGCGCCGCGCCGCGCCGCGCGCAGCTTCAAGAGCACGAATTTTTGGTACTCGGCGGAATTCATTCGTGCGGTACGTCAATTGTACGTCGAGGTCTTTTTTTCCCCCCGGTGTGCGGGAAACGAGCGTGCGGCGCTCGAAAAATCCGAAACCCGCCCGCAGCAGCGCAGTCTGTCTCAATAAAAGCAAACGGGTTCCGAAGGTATTCCGCTTTTTATCAGGAACATCGCATATGCATCGTACGATCAGCGGGATTGCGCGCATCTCCACTATCTCGAGCCACGAAAAATTGATGCCCGCGGTGGATTACGAGCGGTAGCATCAGCTGAAGATAATCCGCCGTGATAAGTCTTAATAATAAATAAATGACCGAATGCGCGCGCGGAGGAGAGCCACGACACTGGTGCTCTCTAAAGTAGAATGATTCAGCGGTATACTTATAACTGTTTATCAGTGTAAATACACTAATTTCGATGAAATCCACTGATTCTACTTTAGGGAGTGAAGGCGCGTTCCCGGAAATATTCGCCGATTCGTTACATCACTGCGTCACGTCCGCGGTCCGAGGCGGCTGCTTCGATTTCGAGTCACACTCAATGATATGTGTACACACGCGCCACCCACGGTGTACAAAGCCAGACGCAAGGTAAACCAGACCAGAAGCATCATATCTGTGGCGAGCTCCTCTGCGACGGCAACGATATTGCGGACGCGCCAAGGACGCGCAATTGTTCAAACTGATTTCTTGTGACATTGATCGTCTGCGTGTACGCGCGAAAGCGGTGATTTTTCAGTCACCGCGAAATGTTGTCATAAACAATAAATTTTCAACGAAAATCCTCTGTTCGATTCTATTCATTCCGACGCTATTGTCTTACGGAATAAAAATCACGTATCCCAAGGCCGCTTCGAATGCAGGTTGCATTTGTGCATGCCGCAGATTCCGGGCTTGTGTAACTAGGTTTATCTAGTTGCATAGAGAGATGCCTGTTAGTGCGCGCATACGGAGATTCGATGCATCGCACGTTCCAGAATTATCGAGAGTACTCAGCAGCTTGGGCGAATTACAGCCCGCTGCAGATACTGGCAAGGATGCCTCGCACGGGTGTTGGTGAGAGACCCAGGGCTGAGTCTACCTGATACACAGGGATGATCGGCAAAATCGAACATGCAATACCTATCTACCCGTCGTAGCAACCGTGGTTGCATCGCAAATGTCCACAGACGTTTGCAAGAACATGAGATATATCTCGGCGCAACACGGAGCGACCGATGTCACAATTTATCGCAATTCCTGCGAGCTTCCATGTATGTTACACGAGGTTTCTCCAAGTCTTCGTCGGCGTCGTAGGGGCGCTAACAGGAGAAGAAGGAGGAGAGACGGAAAGGAGGATGAACGTTTTTGGTACGAAGAAGAACGCCTAGCGTCGTGTGACCGATTCAACCCTGAGCACGGCGCGCTGATGGCCATTGTTTGCCCGCACCATACATTATTAGCGATAAGCCCGGAGAGCAGCCCGGAGAATAGGAAATGCCGTGGACAAAGAATGGAAGTAAGAGCTTTAAATAATACGATGCCTTTGTAGAAAACCGTGAACCAGCGGCTGCGGGGGGTTGAGTATATTAAAGGTATAGCGCAGGCGGAACCTACATTATCCAGTTCGGAGCCAAAGTACTGACTTTCTCAACGCCTCTATGCCAGGGTGTCGCTAGCTTTTCGAAGGTGGAAAAAGAGCGGCGAGAGCAGAAGGCTGGATGGGCAAAGAGATGAGGGAAAGAGGGCGTGTTGGAGTGGTGGCTTCTTCCGCTTTTCAAAATATGAGACCATACTTTACGGATATTTACTGCCTCCGGAACGATTCTTTCTTTTTTTTTTTCCTGGCTGAGGTAACCCACACGTCGCGTCGGGAGGAACGGTTGTATACGTTTATGGGAGTAGCACGCTGACCCATAAACATTACTTAGTATCCGTGCGACATAAAATTGCTACTCGCGTGTCTCAGGTGGAAGTAGTAGTAGTCTTAAAAGGCGTCAGCGTGAAAGTAGGCCAAATTACTGCATTTCTGTGTACACGTATCGTAACGCCTCCTCGCAGTAAAAGAAGAATAAAATTTCCTCGTAAATATTACTACAAATGGATTTCGAGTTAAGGTAAAATGCAATAAATTTAAATTTACGCCGTACACGTTGTTTTCCTATAAACATCTCACTAGTTTAAGTATCTTCTTTTTGACGATCAATCCTATCAGAGAGTATCTCGATAGGAGTGCGTTTATGCAAGCTATGACAATAACACCAATTAAAAGAATTGCGATCGTAGTTGAAATGTATATCCATGAGGAACTCATACTAACGCAGAACAATGAAAACGAACACTTGACTTCGGCTTTAGCCGCGACGAAACGGTATCGGATAATGGACGGAACGAAAAGTGAATTCGACGGCCGATATCGAGTTACGTGAAGATGTACCTCCGTCTTCGTCATCGAAATTGACCGCGATACGCGAGGTTTACAAAGAAAGAGATCCGTCTATTTTCAAAATTTCCTTGATTTCTCGCGATAGCCGTTCCACGCACTTGTTCCACTTAGCGTTTCCAATTTTGCGCTTAAGGCAACAATTAAACCCGAGGATCTCGCATTACATTTTTCCTCCCATGTCTACATGTAGCGTATTAAAACCCCGTAGATAAGATTCCCGTTCGTGCAGAGCAAACAACATGGAGCAACATTCGCGCTCTATTTATTTAAGACTCTTATCCAGCAGGATGAGTTGCAGCGCAGGCGAAACTGGTCTGGTATTTATAATATTTGGATTATGGAATAATCCCTTGCATAGCGACGGCGAAAAGGGAAGGAAAGCCAGGAATGTACAGTGTTTACCGATATCCTTTACCTCTTTTACTCTCCGTATTTCTCCTCCCTCCCCTCACCCCTGCGGTACCATCTCTTTTTCTCTCTGAGGCGATCTCGTTGGTACCGCCACGAAGAGCTTCAATCTTTTCTCCCATTTGAATTACTCGTACATCGAGAGTTCTCCGCTACAAATTCCATCTTTTAAACGCGAAATTCATTCGGTTTATTCGCGACCTCAATCATTCTCCCGTGAGATCGACCGAAAAATTCTAAATAACGATTATTTGCTTAATCACTTTGATAATTTCATTACTCGTTCTTAATGCATTGATGTGGAATATATAATATACTGCAAACTATAAACAAAATAAATCCATAGTCTGTTAAAGCCTTAATTTTTGTACATTTATTATTGCCTACAGAAAAGAAATATTTGTATAATTGCAAATGTTATAACACTTTAACAATCAATCCCTTAATTTGCTCAAAAAAGTTAACCCTCCGTCACCTATCATTTTTTTTACTAACGCCGTCAACCAACTGGAGCTTTTAAGTCCACCCCATATTATTTTTATGTTCTACGCTTTCAAAAAATCCAAAAAAAATTCTGAGTTACTTGTCAATATCTCTACTACAATATTCAGTAGGTTTTAAAATTAAATATTAAACTCAATTTATACAAAGCCTCCTTCTCTCCACGAAGAAATGCAAGAAAGAAATTTCGCTGGGTCTTCAAAGACCCAGATGGGTGACGGAGGGTTAATTATGTATATATATCTATCAGGATATATCAGGATTAAAGTGAGAAATAAATTTACTCAAGATTTTAGGGTTATCAAGGGTCTTAAACAGATATGTGGCTTCTCACCCACATTATAGATAGTGTTCGGTCGTGCACGACTATGCGAATATGCGAACATGCGAATATGCGAACATGCGAATATGCGACTATGCGAATATGCGAACATGCGAATATACGAATATACGAATATGCGAGCAAGCGAATGATCAAATAACAATATCACGCTTCCATACGCACACATACACGCTGACACACGGTCACACAAGCACACCTATAAAGATCTTTACTAATATTATACCAAGATTCCGCATTAAAGAAAGCGACCGCGTCAAAGCATAGCGGCATCTCTAATCGGCGTCCTTTGACGGAAGGATCTAAAAACTTGCGGTCCTACTGATCTAATGGTCCCAAGTGGGGATTCGAATATATAATGCCTTGCGATTTTGGCTCAACAGACATTCGCGCTTAGAATTTCGGTCAGTAAAGATCTTTTGCGTGCGTGACCACGAATCAGAGATATTACGTATATCTCCCAGGCGGTGTCATAGTTTGTCGTCGACTCAGGGCATTAGTCCTTAGGCGTTGTCGCGAAAAGAATCAGAGATATTACGTATATCTCCCAGGCGGTGTCATAGTTTGTCGTCGACTCAGGGCATTAGTCCTTAGGCGTTGTCGCGAAAAGAACACAAGATTGTCGGCTCAGGGCATTAGCCCCCAGGCGTTGTCGCGAAAAGAATACGAGACAGTGTATATCGTCTGTATAAATAATTTAATAAACAATTCAACCTGTGTGAATACAAACGGTTCAGTGACAATTAATTATCCAGTGAACTCGAACAATAATAAACGAACTACGGCGTAAATCTTAAACAATTTACGTCGACACAGAACATTTTGGTGCCTCCTGTGAGGTTCGTGATCCCTGGCTGGAGAGGGGCGAAACAGCGATTCATGCAGGATTCGTTCAAGGAAGCAGAGATCATCGCCATCCTCGAGCTCGAACCCACATCACACGTTTAACAGGGACGGTATTTATTAATATCATATAGCTAGCGTGTCGTTCGGTATTATCCTTGTCTTAGTTTCATCGGCAGGTTTAATAATGGCGGATAAGATTAAGATTCTCGTTCAAAAACGAACGTCATTGCAATCACAGATAACTAATTTGGCCAATCTTCTCGAAAAGGAAAGGCTAGATAACACGGCATTAAGATTACGACTAACACGTATAACAGAATTATTTCACGCATTCGAGGAACGCAATGACGAACTCGCGATTTTAGACCCAAACGAATCTCATCAGGATGAATTCATAAACATCCGAGAACGTTTCTATACACTCGCGTCTAAAATTGAGAATATTTTGAAGCCGACAAATTATTCAATGGCGGACGGCTCGAATAGCGAAGTCCGAACCGAGGAAACGAAACCGGTAGCATCTAGCAAAGGGCGACGGATTAAATTACCAGAAGCACCGCCACCGACATTCGACGGTAAATACGAGAATTGGTTGACATTTAGAAACGCGTTTCGTAATTGGATCGACCGGCGTTCGGATCTCTCTGATATAGATAAATTGTATTGTCTAAAAACAGCATTGAAGGGTGAAGCCGCGAATAATTTGAGAATTTTCGAAAACGACGGAATTAGTTATTCGAGAGCGTGGGAACTACTGGAGCGCGCGTATGAAGTGAAAGGCATCCTTATATTAGACGGCGTACGCGAAAGGAGCAAAATAAACGTCGCGACAATAAAGGCTGAAATAACACCGCAAGTATTAACAAGCGCACTAGTGTATATCGATAAGCATTACAATCCAATAAATTGTCGCGCGTTATTAGATACAGCCTCCTCCGCGAATTTCATTTCAGAAAACGTCGTAAAACATTTAGGCATAAGAACGATCCCGCAATCGATCCCTATTGATTCCGTCGATACTACGAATTCTACATCTAAAGGCATGATACAGATTATGATACATTCAACACGCGATCATTTCCACAAGGATTTGACAGGTTTAACGCTTACAACCATCGCAAATCTTGTTTCGGCCGAAGTTTTCCCGCGAAATCGAATAAAAATAACACCGAACATAAAACTCGCGGATCCGGGATTTCATGTACCACGTCCCATCGATATATTAATCGGTTCGGGTGCTACACGTCGGCTATCGGTCGGTCAGATCAATTTATCGTGTCACAAACACGATCTATATTTACAAAAAACGCGACGAGAATGGATTGCCGGTAACACGTCTTCTCCAATTTTAACAGAAGGGTCGGCGTCTTATTTGACAGATCTAAACACTCAATTAACGAAATTTTGCACAATCGAAGAAGTTTCAGTGGATAGGTCGACCACAGAAGAAGAGATTGAATGTGAAGCACATTTCGCGAGAACCGTCACGCGTAATTGCGACGGACGGTACGTAGTTCGTTTATCGTTTCGCGAGTCAAACATTTCTATCGGCGAGTCACGATCTATTGCATTAAAACGATTATCAACGTTAGAACGTAAATTAGAGCACGATCCGATTCTGAAGATAGAATACACGCGTATAATTAACGAATACGAAGAATTAGGACATATGACTCTAATAAAAAATCCCAATGACGACGGATTCGACATGCCTCACCATACAGTTCTTAAAGAATCCAGTAATACTACTGGGATTCGAGTCGTGTTCGATGCGTCCGCAAATCGGGTAACGGTGTGTCTTTAAACGACGGCTTATTAGTAGGGCCCACGAGTCAAGACAGACTCCTTTCGCACGTAATTCGGTTTCGCACGTACAATTGCGTAATAACCGCGGATACAGAAAAAATGTATCACCAGGTACTGATACACGAACAAGATCGCCGATATCAGCACATTCTTTGGCGCGAGGACGGCAGAATAAGAACATATCAATTAAACACGCTTACATTTGGAGTATCATCATCTCCATTCCTCGCAATTCGCACCATACAAAAATTAATGGCTGATGAGGGTCACATATATACGAAAGCGGCTAATATCCTTAAAGGGGAATTATATGTAGATAAGCTATTAACCGGCGGCGAATCCGTCGAACAGATTCGAGACATTAGAGACGAAATAGTTGCGTTGATTATTGCGCGGAGGATTTCACATTAGACAATGAACGTCAAATGATCCACGCGCCGTCAAAGATTTACCAAATCACGCGTTACACGCTAATTACATGCTTACCGACAATCAAGCGTTACATACATTAGGCGTTTATTGGAATACTTACGACGACAAGAGATGTTATTCGATACAACCGATTAAGGCTTCAGAAACGTGGACAAAAAGAAAAATTTTGTCGGAAATAGCAAGGATTTATGATCCGATAGGTCTTTTAGGGCCGGTACTTTTGTACGCTAAACGATTAATACAAGACGTGTGGAAGGCTCGAATACAGTGCGACGAGTCAATTCCACAGTATATTTATACACAATGGTCACAATTTAAGCAACAATTAGGATCGTTAAATCGAGTCACTTTCGATCGAAAAATATTAGTAGAAAGTTGTCATGACATCCAGATACACGGGTTTTACGATGCCGGCGAGTCGGGTTACGGAGCATGTTTATACATTCGATCTGTCGGAGAAGCGGAAGAATAACCAGCAGAATATTATGCGTTAAATTCAAGGTGACTCTGATTAAACCACTCACGATCCCGCGACTCAAATTATGCGGCGCATTACTTTTAGCACGATTATTTCGCGAAGTAAATAGCACATGGAAGTTCTCACCGAATAAGATAAATTTTTCGTGCGATTCGACAATCGTATTACATTGACTGGAAACTTCTCCACATCTACTTAAAACGTATATAACGAATCACGTCGGAAAGATTCAGAAACTTCCGGAATCAATTACACGGCACGATGTGAGTACAAATGAAAATCCAGCCGACGCAATTTCCAGAGGTCAATTACCTCACGCATTTTTGCAAAACATTAAAAGGCGAATAGGACCTTCTTGGTTAAACAAAAACGAAAACGACTGGCTTAATGAAAGTCTACAAACTATTGAAGTGTCCGAATTAAAGAGAAATACGTGTCTAACAACGAAGTTTAAAGACTTTAGCATACCCGAGAGATACTTATCATACTCTAAACGGTGTAATGTTGTAACCTATTGTCTTAGATGTCGATTAATCAATAAATATAACGGTCCATTATGCTTGAAGGAGAAAAAACGAAGCTGAAATACGGGTATTAAGAATCCTCCAAGCCGTTCAATTTTCGGACGAATTTAAAAAATTAAAAAATTAAAAATTCAACAACTCATTCGCAAGAGCAAAATCATTAATTTAAATCCTATTGTAAACCAGAACAATCTTGATGTCACACATCTCACGTCTATAAAAGCAATTTCGTATTTATTGTTCCCTTGAAAATGTTAGTTGAGTAATAGAATATGCCAATGCAGCAATTAAATAAACAATCTTTTAGCTCAAATTTCAGAGCTGGTAAATAATAAATACTCAATGATATTATTCTCTGGTGAATCTGTGTAAATGCACACATACGTTTACGGACGCGTGTAATTATAATGCAATTATGTTCTAATCTATTATATGTTAATTACGTTACAACTATAATAATACAAGGAAATTATGAATACTTTATTTAACATTGTTTATGTATAGAAGAATAACTAAGAATAGCTTGCAATATGTGGAAGTTAGGTATAAGAACGTTTTTTTTATTCTAATTTCGTAAAGAAATTTATTAATTATAGCTTACAACAATTTGACTTCAAATGTACTACAGAATTCATTATAAAAATTTTATGTCCCGCTATTGGTTCCAGCGGCATTGTCATAAAATATAATTCCTTTTATGTTAATAGCAAAGCGATAAGATGCTTAATGAAGCAAATTCAGCGTATGTATAACGATTTGGGAAACAATAATGGAATTGCTATCGTAGAAAAATATGGAAGTAACGCAACACATTATACAGCTGGTCTTTCAAGTAACACACCTTTTAATTTCTATTCTGTTGTGAATTTCAAAGCTGCCATTGAGTTTTTTATTAAAACTTTCATTAAGATATATATAGTTTTGAGTTATGCAAAGGTCACTTTAACGCTTGGTTATAAGTGCATCAAAGACGAAGAGATAAGGTGTGTTGCAACAAACGATTTCGTATTTAGAATAACTTTAACTCCATTGTAAATATAATATATCAAGAAGTGTGACTGATTGTGAAAGGTAAAATAATAGGTATAGGCATTGCGCTGAGATGTGAAATAACAGCGCACTATACTTTTATAGTTTTTATGATAAGCGGTATACATGTTAAAATGATAAATATTATATTTACTAGTAAGCGATGCACTCTTTACATTTGACGAATTAAACACGTTCGTCATCGAAATAAAAGATATCGTCAATTCTCGACCTATCACTTCATTATCTGCCGATCCGAACGACATGCACGCTATGACTCCCGCTCATTATTTAATCGACAAGCCAATAACTGCTCTCCCGGAGCGCAATTTGCAATCTGTTCCAGCAAATCGTCTATCAACCTTGCAACATATAACGAAGGTGCAACAGGAAGTTTGGGCACGTTGGTATCTTGAATACTTGAACGAGCTTCAAAGTCGCGCCAAATGGGTTAAAGACGGCCCGGAACTCAGAGTCGGTAATATAGTGCCAATCAAGGAGAAACATCTTCCCTGTACGCAATAGGCATTGGGCAGAATTGCGAAATTATATCCAGGAGAGGACGGCGTCACACGAGCGGTTGATGTTAAAACAACAAAGGGAGAAATGTAGAGAGCCACAAAACATATGTGCCCTCTTTCAATCTCACAATAATTCAAAGACGCTATCGTTATGATGTATGCTTCGAAAGCAATAGATATCGTAACTAACATTGCATTATGCGTTGCAATGACATACGTTTCAATCTATGTTACATATATACATATCACATTCATTATGCGCTACACCAATCTAAGAATTGATCGGTACCCTCTCAACGGGGGGAGTATGTTCGGTCGTGCACGACTATGCGAATATGCGAACATGCGAATATGCGAACATGCGAATATACAAATATGCGAATATACGAACATACAAATATGCGAATATACGAATATGCGAGCAAGCGAATGATCAAATAACAATATCTCGCTTCCATACGCGCACATACACGCTGACACATGGTCACACAAGCACACCTATAAAGATCTTTACTAATATTATGCCAGGATTCCGCATTAAAGAAAGCGACCGCGTCAAAGCATAGCGGCATCTCTAATCGGCGTCCTTTGACGGAAGGATCTAAAAACTTGCGGTCCTACTGATCTAATGGTCCCAAGTGGGGATTCGAATATATAATGCCTTGCGATTTTGGCTCAACAGACATTCGCGCTTAGAATTTCGGTCAGCAAAGATCTTTTGCGTGCGTGACTACGAATCAGAGATATTACGTATATCTCCCAGGCGGTGTCATAGTTTGTCGTCGACTCAGGGCAATAGCCCCTAGGCGTTGTCGCGAAAAGAATCAGAGATATTACTGTATCTCCCAGGCGTTGTCATAGTTTGTCGTAGACTCAGGGCAATAGTCCTTAGGCGTTGTCGCGAAAAGAACACAAGATTGTCGACTCAGGGCATTAGCCCCCAGGCGTTGTCGCGAAAAGAATACGAGACAGTGTATATCGTCTGTATAAATAATTTAATAAACAATTCAACCTGTGTGAATACAAACGGTTCAGTGACAATTAATTATCCAGTGAACTCGAACAATAATAAACGAACTACGGCGTAAATCTTAAACAATTTACGTCGACACAGAACAGATAGATAAAAATCGTAGGTACTTATACGTATAAAAAAATATTAGTTAAAGAAAGAAAATTCTTTTTGCCAGACAAGAATAAACGTTTCGTTACTGGCATCGTCTTAGGCAAAAGAAATTTATAGAGTATAAAGAATTTATTATTACGAAAGACTAAAAACAAGAGCTTGGTCCATTTTTCTTGGCAGATAATACACGAAGTTCTATTTTTAATAGAAGCTCATTTTTAGTGATTTTTTTTTTCGCATTTTGCGTCTTTCCTCGGTACGACCACGATGCATCGCCGAGAGAAACAAAAAACAAAACAAAAAAAAAAAGAAATCACAGCGCATCTCGTGCAGGAGCTGCGAACAGTCTGCCGTCTACAAGCATCGTCAGGAAAATTCTTCCCGTCTGGTCACGAGGGAGACATCGCTCGCGCAGGTATTCTCTCACTGTTGCTGTATATTCATACATATCTTCGACCTAGTCAAACAACGCTTCGACCTAGCACAAAGGAGCCAGGCGCCAGCGTAGCGTGAAAATTTAACCCGCGACTCGGTGGAGATTTGATTTTTTTGGCGTCGGACAAAAGGCAGACGTGCCCTGATATATCCGCGACGTTATTTGATGCACGGCTACCGGTACAATTGGACTGAGGTAAATAAGAAAGCAGCAACGACAAAAGACTTCCTTCTGTGTGGATGTTAGTCGTACCCTTGGGCGTTGTCTGCCGCCGTATCTCCTAAGTTGGTCGGGGAACGGAGTAAGGTTGGACGAATCCTAGTAGATAGCACAGCTGTATTAAATAAATAGAGAATCGCCGAGGCTTTCGACGATGTAGGAGGAAAGAACCGTACTCCTTGAAAGTGGAAAAGGTTAAAGTCAAGCTCCCTTCTCTCTCCCTCCCTCCCTCCCCCTCCCCACTTCTCCCCGAGAGAACGTCGAGAGAGCGTTGTGGATGGAGAACAAAAGTCTGCTATGCGCGAAGAAATATCAGAAAAGTCGAACCAATATTTGAGATTACCCATCAATGCTTTTATCCGTCGCGTATATCTCCGAAGAAAAAAAGAAACGTACTTTAAAAATACATTTGTCAGTGTCCGATATACATATATGTCGATCTTCTTTCTCCCTGCATTAACACTTCGTCGTGGATACGACGAGCGTAATCTTAAAAAAATTACCTCCCATACACCAAACCACTGACAGCACATACAGTTCACCGGAAAGTTTAAGACCACTTTCAGCGCGTTAAACTTTTACACTCTAATTAGAAATTAATAAAGACTAATAGCTTTATCGTCGGTCTATTAAATCCCGTGGAGGAGGTGCTGGAAGTTAGGCAGTCGCGAAGGTGGTCGGTCGGTACACTCGGCAATAAAAGTTTTTTTTTCCCTTTGTGGGATAACGGAGACTTCAACTGCAACGGAAGAAAAAAAAAAGGCAAGGAGAAAATTCATCGAAAGCGAAAGTCTCGAACTACGTTATTTATCTGATGGTCGACACTTCGAAGATTGTTGCGCGGTGTCGACGTAGCGCACGGACGCTTACCAGACGTTTTCTTTTCGTTTCTTATTTCTCCCGTGGAAAAAGGAGAGAACGTCAGGACGAAGTGAGAAAGAGTAGAGACAGGACCGGGGAAAGGGGGAGCGGGAGGGGAGAAGAAAAAAGAAATCAATGAACGGAAACGTGATACGATGGGCGAAGGGCCAGGATGGGGGACAGGGTCGGCCGTGCTGTAGTTTCTCTATTTCCTTCATTAACTCTGATTCAACAGCAGCGTAACTTTTAATTGGAAGTAGTGGGGGTCGAGTCGAGGCTCATTTCCCGGCGGACTTCCCCATACTGGAATTCAAGCGAGTCCCAAGCGTCTTGGGAGAGGTCACTTCATTTCGTTGCGCGATATTCTCAGATTTTGCTTTCATACTTGTGCGATATATACCTAATATGCTTCAACGACCGAACCATTTCAAATTAGAAGCAGCAACGTGTCTGTTGAAAAGATTGAAATCTAGAAACGTAGTTTTCCGACAGAGAAATGCTTCTTCACTGATATCGTAATACGCGAGGGGAAATGGAGCTTTTATTTTTGTATAGAAATGGATTATAATTATTGATCGTAAAATATTTAGTCGTAATAACTATCAATAACAATAAGCACCACAATGAATGAATTAATATATATTATATATATATAGATATATAAATATATAGGTAATGAAGCGAATGTACAGTAACATATTAATTTCCTATCCATTAAATATAAATGTATATAAATTGCATTAATTGCGAGAACAGGAAATGTGCCGATTTAATTTAAATAAAATCACTAGAGCGTCATCTTCCAAAACGGAAAATAACGGGCGCGACAGATGTTTTCGAAAGCATCCGTGCCTCCGTCCTTTATCCATATCCAGATAAAGGCACACGTGACGTTCGTAAGATACTGCCGGATATAAGAGCGATAAAAAGCAAGGCGAATAGTTACACGCCGAACAACGAGGTCCTTTCGAAACGCGAAAATGACGAGCTTGCGATAAAAGACCGCCATCGCGAACAGTAACGGGATAACCCCATGGAATTTAGTATGACCCTCCCCCTCCCCCGCGCACGGCACATTGCGATACTATCGGTTTCTCGTTACCCAGATCGGTATATTGTTATTTCAGCAGTTCTCGGACAAGGTTCACAGACATTCGATAGCGGGAAGCGGACCGAGGCTCCTGAAGAATTCAACGTAACTAGCCGATAATCGGCCTCGTAACGGCTACCCATTTCCTGTGGCACGTCGGGCACCATCATCGAAACGACCTTATTTCCATGCATCCGCGTTGCACCTGCTATTGCGTCGTAGTCGTAGTTATCCTCCCGAACTATATCGTCGTCGAACTTATTCGATGCACGATAATCCTTACGAAACGCTTTAAACAGCTACCTGCATACTAAAGATACGTCCTTTGCGCTAGGATTCGCCCTATATTCGCGCGCGGGCTGCATAATTGCATTCCGGTATAAACACTCTATCCGCGTGGCGATCAGCGTAGCTCCGCAGGCGGTGCGGTGGTTGATAACATTCCGCGAGGGCAGATAAGCAAATGCCACTTACGGTTGCACGAAGGCACTACACGATTTTACAAAATCTCGTAAATCCGAGTTTTATACATGGCGGCTTAGCCGGAATAAATCAAGAGAAAAAGAGAGGGAGAGAGAAAGACGACGCGCCTCGCGTTATTCTCCTAAGAGATCGTATAACCGTATAAAACGCGTGAAATGAAGCCATTGCTATTTTTTGCACTCGCTTATCCGAAGGGCCGCTTTCCCCTGGTAATTGCGTGTCCTCGACAAAAATCTCCTTTCCGATTTCCCTCTTAGTGCTCGCGCAATCCGCCCGCGTACGACGCTTGCAAATCGGCTGCATCGCCCCGGCGCGGGCGCGGGCGTCACTGGCAGAAAAACGGAGAACTTTCACGGCTCGAGTCTCGCGGAGCCTCGCACGGCAAAACACCGCGACGACGCCTGCCATTTTGGGCTGGCACGGGTACATAGCAGGGGCCCCGGGTGACGAGGGGTGGCGGTAGGAAACCCCGGGCAAAAAACAGCGCCTGCAGAGATCCGCGACGCGGCTGTTTAATTCGGGACTTCGCCCGGATGGGGGGAAAAAAAAGTGCCGAGGCCGCCGGCTCCTCCTCGCGCCGCTCATGCATTATGAATAATGGAATTTAAATATACGCGAAACAGATCCCCGCTGGGCGAATTCGGCTTAGGGGGGTGGAGAGTGCCGCCCGGTGCCACGGTGTCGTGTTCGCATTGTTAATTGGGCGGCTGTTTCATTTTGCGTTGGCGGCGCGGCGTGAGAGACAGCGTAACGGGAAACGAAACGACACGGCGCGTCGAGCGTGCACAGAGAGAAGTTGAATTATCGAGGGAGAGAAAAAGGTCGCAAGGAGGAGGGGGAAGAACGGTCAAACACTGAGAAAGCAGGCAACATCCGCGAACCCGTAAATTAATTAGAGGCAGCATAATAGCCGGGAATAGCTGGCGGTGGTGGTTCGTCTTCGTGGCCCGCGTTGCGGTTCCCGGGTGCCCTCGCAGTTCGCGCGGTCATGCCTCGCAAACTATACCTACGATACACCTTGCATCGTCCTTACACGAGGCAACCCATGGATACCTGTTTGCGATCCCCCGAGGTATTAACGACCGTATGAATAGACTCAAAGCAGACGAACACATAGCTAGTTTTGCGCGGATGTTACTCGCCGTTGAGTTATCCTCGACAAAGTAGGCAAAGTACGTAAGAATCCTCCTCTCGCGCGCAACGGCCGGGGAGCAACGAGAATCTCGACTTCAATCTTATAAATATTTCTGCGATATACACATATTTATTGAAAGTTGGGTTTATCTCGAAAATTTATGTTAATTAAAACACGAAAGCTAACATTAGTTTGCGCAATTTTATTTTGATTTCTTTTCCTAGCAAGTATTTCTTTTTACAAATAAGAATTAATTAATTACGCTCGATTAAGCAAATGCTAAATAAAATGAAAAAAGGCCAATATTTGAGCAATTAATAAGATCTTCGAAATAAAAATTAAAATTATTTACTAAAAATATCTAAATACATGTTAACGTTTCGGGCCTTACTTGGCCTTCTTCAGAACAAGGCACATCAATATAAATAATATACCGGTTACAATATGAAGCACGCAGAAAGATAGTCATATTACAGGGTCAACGGTCAACCATGAGTCAAAATGTCAGAGAAAATACAAATCATTAGTATGTAGAAGCAAGAAGGCCTATTACGGTGACCATCCCGCGATCTCAACATCTCTGACATTTTGACTCATGGTTGACCGTTGACCCTGTAATATGACTATCTTCCTGTGTGCTTCATATTGCATAATGCGGTATATTATTTATATTGATGTGCGTTGTTCTGAAGAAGGCCAAGTAAAGCCCGAAACATTAACATGTATTTCTAAGATATTTTTAGTAAATAATTTTAATTTTTAATTCGAAGATCTTATTAATTGTTCGAATATTGGCCTTTTTTCATTTTATTTAGTATTTCTTTTTACTTTAAGGTATGCAAAGTGAATTTTCTGGTAGCATGACGAGAATTTTGCGAAATTTAGGGATCTGCGTTCGAAGAGAATGAGACTTGTTTTAAATTTCCCCTTCCAGCGAGCCATTTCCTCGATTGTAACGTAAAAATGGTGAGCTTCTCCGGCGCGATTGGTCTCATTTTTCCGCTCGTATCGTCCGTCATTTTCTCCGAGATCGTATAAATATTGTATCCGAGCCCCGATGAAACGGAGAAGAAATCACGCTGTGCAGTTCCCTCCCAAATGTTCATCCCTCCCAGGCAAAAGTACATGTATAAAAGTAGGAGGGTCCGACTTTATGACACTACGAGACACAATAAAGGTTGATGACTCCTAAACGTAAGAAGAACACGGTCCGGCGTAAACTTATTTTTCAATTCTGCGGTTCTCCGTTGCCTTGATGTGGAAAAGAAATTTCCGCGGTTCGAGTTGTCGAGTTTCTTTCGTTCTAACAACAATACCATATTTTCGACCTAGATCGATTTCTTTCTTTCCTTTTTGAAGATAAAAGTGCTGAAGAAGTGAATCGTGCTACGCACAATGCGAGGCCGCTGTACGAGAGGTACAAGGAGTTCGTCATGCGCCGTAAAGCGCCGGAATATGCAATACTACTTTCGCAGCGACGGAGCTCGCACGAAGTAATATCGTGAAACGTAGAACCGTTCTTTTCATATGGATATGCGGGAGAAGTTGCCTGTCCGCCCTGCGGCACATATCTACACGTCGCGCAAAAGAGTATCGTGCATTTCGAAACTCTGCGATGGAACGCTTCCGTAGTCGACTGATATTCCGTATAGTCGCGATAAATAAATAAGTCTTGGATAAGACCACAGACATCGGTAATTCCATTACGAGAGAACCTGATAAGATCCAGCTAATGCGATCACGCTCCATATGGTTGATTAATCTCCAGTCGGCTGACAGAGGAGAATCATCCTTCGGCCGGTGGAAAATGGGGTGGTTTGGCGGAGCAAGGAGGCTAAACAGAGAATAAACACGGGCTATAGCCCGTCCGATCGAAGGAAAAGATAGGAAAATACCGTGGAGAAACGAGTGAGCGAAAAGAGGAGGCGGGTACGAGGAAAAGAGACGAACAGAATAACGGCTCAGGATTCGTATCCCAAGGAAAACCAAGGCTATACCGGGGTCCTGGATTATTCGAGGCACGACGACGATCTTCGAGTCAGCCGACTGTCTGTACCGTGAAAGTGGCACGTATCGATCGCACGGCTGGATTATCTTCCACTTCGATCGACAACGATTACTTCCGCCATCGTATATATATTCGGGCTTTGCACTGGCGAGAATATTTAAAAATCTGAGCTCGGTAACTACTTATGATTTTTCCATTAGAAATGATTGTAGAAAGGAAAGATAACAAAGAAAGATAGCATCCGGGTCGAAATGCTAATTTTGCAATCGATAATTAAAATGAAATTGAATAAGCTAAAGTGCAGTAGGTATAGCCGAATTGTTTTTAGATAAGTAAACATGACGATTATTAAATATGTATATACTTGAATCAAATATGTAAAGTAGACAGATTCAATTAAACGCAACAGATTAGTCGGAAGAGAATTGAGAAAAGAATTGAGATTAACGAAATGCTTCCGTATACCTTCAAGTAGGTATGTAATGAATAAAACCTAGCAATGCTTTTCGACACGACGCGACGTCGACAGCGAATATGATCTATTTTGGCTAATGATTATTACAGGTCCCGGCCGCGGATGTTTCCGCGGCGCGATAAATTAGAGCGCGAATCGACTTCCACAGCCGTTGTGGAAAGTACTTTGGCAAACGTTATTTCTTCCTGTCTCGAAGGAAGCGCCACTCGAAAACTTGGAAAAGTTCGGCCAGCTGCGCGCACCGCGGTCTCTGGTCCGTTCTGGTTCGGTGGCGTGCGTAGCACGGTTGTGAGACGAGAGGAAGAGAGAAAGGAGGAGAGCGCGAGAGAGAGAGAAGGAAGAGGGAACATCCGCGTGCGTGGTTGTATCGTGGCGTTAATGGCGGCGAGCATAAAGCATCCCCGCGCCTGCACGCTCGACCACGGTCGTTTACAGTGCCACTATTTATGTTGATAACTTCGAAATGGAGTCAGATACACGGTAGCGAGTGCCGGCGGTGGTGGTCCGGCAGCGGTCTGGTAGCACTTGCAAAGTATGGGAGAAGAGGGGGAGAGGGGCGACAGGGTGGATTCGCGGATCTTTTTGGTCGTGCAAGGAAGGCGGGTCGGTTAGGGTGGGTAGAGAGGAGACGAGCCGAGTCGAGAACAAGATTCAAGCGGAAAGTTTTGCGAGTTAATGGTGCGGAGGTAATGCCGCGGCCGCAACAGCAACAGCCATCCCCTGCTCGTGTGTTCGCTCGCTCGCTCGTTCGCTTCTTCCGTTCTCTCCTCTTCACGCTAGTTCTCTCTCTTGGAATAGCTGGAGAAAAAAGGAGGAGAGAGAGAGGCAGGGAGGAAGCGAGATCCCCGCGGATCTCTCCCCGTGGATTCTCTCCTCTCCTTAAGCACACTCTCTCTTCCTGTCTGCTCCTTCTCTCTCTCTATTACTGTCTTCTTCGCTTGCATCATTCCTCGTCCATTTCCCTCCGGAGAACGTGCCACGTTCTCACTTCCTCGTTCGTCGCCGCTCTTTTTCTTCCTCAGCGTTGTCTCCTCTCACACCCTCGAGACAGCCCGATCTTTTCCTCGTACAGCTCCTATCACGAACAGTCGCTAACAAGTGCATCGAATGCAAGTTGCCGACGAACTTCTTCCACCGATTCGTGCTTGCTCTCCGTGTGCATGCGCGGGCATGTATATCTCTATTAGGCGACATCTGCTCTCAGCTTTTTCATAACGAGCTAGCGCGCGCGAATTCGCGCTCCGAGAGACTTCACGAAGCACTTCCGATCTCACCGTTACTACAGAAGAATGCGTATTGTATTTTCTTGTCTCTCATTTACCCTTTCCTATCTTTCGTATCTAGCGTGGATGCTCCCATGACGAACGTAGAAGCCAACGATAACGAAAAACGACGTGACTTTAGAACAGCTTCCTCGTATCTAAATTTTCGTAACTATCTGTTCCTTTATACGATTTGATCTTCCAAATAGTTGAAATTATATAAGACTAATAATAGTGTGAAACTTAGTAAGGTCAAGTTAAATTATAAATTTATAATTTTACAGAAAAAAATTCTAGATTTTCAAAAAAACATTTTAAAACCTAAAAGTCTATTTTTAAATCGTCAAGCTTTTCCCTTGGTAGTTGCTGCTGCTCTATGATGTCGTTTACGAGTCGATCATGCAAAATTAAGAAAAGTACTTCCACTTTAAAGTCATGCAGAAAGTTAGAAAAATTTGTTTTCAATTTTACTTAAGATCTTTTAAAAGCTTAAAATCACCTCTTTAAAATATGTCTAAAAACTGAGCTATGATTTTTCTTCACCGTGCTATTGTGATTTGAAATGACTATTTTTCATTGTAAGTAAGAATAATGCCAGCGGATTTAAGCTTTCAAAAGATTCCAAGTAAAGTTGAAAACAATTTGTTTGAATTCCGTGCATGATCTCAAAGTTGAAGTAAAAAAAATTTCAAAAGACAAAAAGTCAATGTTGCACAATCGACTTGGAAGTAACGCCACTTAGAGCAGAAGTATTGTCGAGAAAAAAGCTCGTCGGGTTTTGAAAGCAGAATCTATAGGCTTCAAAACATTTTTTTCGAAAATGGAGCTTTAACGTTACTTTTCGTAAAGTTATTTAAAGTTATATAAATTGTACTTTGTTATTTTTACCACTGATTCGAAGTGATCCTTTCATTCTGTTGATGAGTGTATCATTTTAGAGCGTAATGCAATAACATTTGTAAATAATACACTTTTTAGACTAACTAGATCTATAAAAGTTTCATGAATAATTTTAGAATTAAGAATTTAAATTGACTTTAATTGGCAATATTTTTAATCGTCAGTCCGATATGACATTAGTTAGAAAAACTGCGTGCCGACTTGTTCTAAAATAATTTTAGACCAATTATCGCTAATTATTCGTTAAAAACAGACGCCGTTCTTCGCGGAGTAACAACTCGAGCTGCATTCGCGGTTGACGGCTTTCCGCGACGCGTCGCGGTAATATGGCTCCTATTTAATTACCCGGTCCTTTGGGAGCTTAAACCAGCCAGAGCTGGAACGGCTGCGCCGTTATTCTATCTAGACTCCTTTGCCTTCTCAAGCAGGCGCGCGATCAAACCTCCTCGCATAAAAGACAATCGCAGCTGGCAGTCGGCGATGCGCGGGACAGCCGAATCATGACCCGCTCCCCTCTAGTTACCGCCGTCAGTCTGCTCTACTTCCAGACGCCGCGCGTAATCTATTCGACATTAGTTGCTTGATTGCACCGTAAAATGCGACGGCGACGAGAACGAGAACGACAACGACGACGACAATGACAACTACGACGACGACGACGACGACAAGAGAGGGTTCGTCGGTGCTCGATGGCGCCTCCGATTCTAACCGCAGCACGATGCAAGCCCATTACTATCGCCCGGAGCTAAACGGCACCCGGAACTCGTGCCATTAACGGAATCTAGAGTCCGATCCACCTCATTGAATTCCGTTCAATTGCGATTATGATAATGCGTGAACGATCGCCTTGAACGTGAGCTACGGAAAATGAAGGTGTCTCGGCTCAGAGAAGTGCAACGATGAAATTACTAGTGATATAGCTGCATATGTCATGCGACATTTGAAAAATTTACGAAAGTGTATGATTATTTAATTATATTGTTCACACTATGAATCCTATTATATAATATTTTCTATTTATATAATATTTTCTATATATATATATATATGATAAGATATATTTCACGATACACGCTACTCTTATTGTTCGATAATGAAGAAATTACAGCTGCAATGTAGATGCTGGATTATTCGCGGGGGAAACCGTTGATTATTTGGACTCCGTGGGCTCGAGGTCTGGTTTACTTCTTCCCTTATGTCCGGAGATAATGGACACTATTACCTTAACGAGGCCCCAGTCTCTTAGCCGGTAATTGCTTCGAGATATCCGAGAGAGCTCCGGCGCGTACGTTGCTGCCTGGTGTTGCACAGAGAACCCAGACGGTGTTATTGCCGCCGAGGCTACTCGCCCGTTTCATGGTGGTTATTGTTATGGGCCTGCGGCATTAAGATGTACACCGCACTCTCACACGGGACCCACCACTCCCGTATACGATGCGCATATATACTTATACGGGGCGGATTTCATTACGCCGCTTCATAACTGACGGTCTTCACGGCCGCGATAAATCGGGGATTGTCTCCCTCGTCAAATCAACTCCCGTTTCCCCCCCTTCATTTCGCTGACGAAGCCGACGAGACGGATTAATCTACGCGATTGAATGGCCTCCGTGACGTAAGCGTATCGTATCGTTTACTGGCACAACTCCTCGTTCTTACATGAAACGATTTGCGTCGTAAATATTTTATTTTAACGTCACAACATCAAGACGGGCGAAGATCGGCGATCGAATCGCAGTCCTAAGAGGAAGATTCCTAAGGCGGAATCGAGGTAACGCGTTCGTTGATCTCACCGAACTCACGGCATCTTGAGGACTAATCTAGGGGAAAAAGACGGCGAGGAGACACGGCGGCTCGCGTTAGACGGGAAAGAAGTAACGCAGAGACGGCGAAGCGAGACGGAAAGAGATCAAATCTGGATATCAGGATTAGGATGGTACGTAATCCGCAGGACGACGGGTGGTAGGAACGGTGGATCCGTCGGGCAGATCCCATCGCGGAGGAACTCTGCGGGTACTTCGCCCGGCCAAATACGACAAGAGCAGCAGCCTAACTCGGGTAGAGCCGCCGAGATGGTTTACGGCTCGTCGCAAGTTGGTGAAATTTAAGAGCGCATTTAAAACTGGTTTGGCGCGATGCCCTGCGCCTCCCTGCAGCAGGTACTGCCAGCAAGAGATACCGCCGGGCTCCGACAGGAGTTTATCGCTCTAACATTCTTGGGAAGCTTCGGATGGATTTCCCTCCTCAACCCATTTCTTCCGGCAGCGCCTCAAATCGTCGCTTCTTTCGGGCTCCCCGTCTCGTCCTTCTGTCTGTCCTTTCCCCTCGCCACGGAAATTCCACGAACAGACTCCGCACCAAATCGTCACGACGATCATCGGTCAAGATACCCGGAGAAATGTCGCGGACGATGTTACCGTCGAATCGGACGCTTTTAGCTCCGCATTGAAGCTTTTTCCTCGGGCATCTCCGAGGAGATTTAGCGGACCGACAATAAATGAAGGTCATCTTTCGCGCGAGAAAGCGTCCCACCTTGATTTCGTCTCGTTTCCCCGGAAATTGGATATCACAAGAACTATAATGTACACGCCAAACTGCCAATGTTACATATAATATATGACAATTCATTATCCTAAAACTATTATACTTTTAATTTCTGCAGTGAAAATGAAAAAAAAAAGCAGATCTTAATAAAGATATTCTTTCTAAGCGATGCCATAACCCGCGTGGGGAAAACTTTTCAGTTTTGTACAGTGGTATTATACGTTATCTTCTACTGAACGTAGAACGTACCTATCGCGCAATTTCATCGCGACGTCGTCGTATAGCGATTATGGCTACTCCATTAAAAATGGATTTTATAAAGGCAATCTTTCCAAGCGATCGTTGTAGGAGAAAAAGGCGAAAGCCGGAGCGAAAGGGGATGAGGCCACTACCTTTGGCTGATCCACTTCGAATGATAATCACCTCTAGGAGACTCAATTTCGCCCGTCCTTACCCGTTCCTATATCCTATAGTTGCCCCCAAAGGTTCGACGCCGCAGCGGACTGCATCCCTCACTTCGTCACCACCGCCCTTGCTACCTACCTCTATCCCATCGCCCTCCGCCTACCGCCCCTATATCGCCCCTTCTCTTACTCCTAGACTATTCTGAACGACCTCCTCCCTATCCGCCAACGCTCACCCCTAACTGATTGGAGTACCAATCAATGCGGCATTCAGGCGGCCGTGCTGAAACTTTAGGAAATTAACTATTCACTCTCTGGAAATGGTTATTTGGAAGGCCGGAAAGGCAGTCGCGACTACGTTACGGAGAACATGAGCGAAAGGATACGGGCAGTGGACGACGGGAGTTAAGACAGTTCAATTTTCAATTACGCGCAGGCATAACATCGGTCGGTCCATATACGCGATGCCTACTACGCGTCTCGTACGTCAGGAGAATTATCCGAATTATCGGTCGTATACCTTCTCGCAGATCTTACCGCTGGGAAATTTCGTTGGCGTAATGAGATTATTGTACTCGCCGGAAAATCCAGATAAATTATTCTGATAACTGTGCGCGATGTCGCCTTCCGGTGTTTCGCGAGCCGATAACGAGCATAGTTAACCGCAGAGAAATTATACGGTCCACATGAGAGAATATATATCACTTGGTGGGGAGACGCGTATACGCGCCTCTAGGCGCACGCAAAGCAACGCGCGGAGAGAAGTATTATCCCGGGTACTCTCTTTTGTTAATGGCATCGCGGTAATCTACAAAGCCGTACGAGGTATTTACCAGTTACTCCGGCGCAACACAGGGCCATCGAGCGGCGGTAGTAGGCGCATGGCGGATTTATGCGATGTTTACACTCGCGCAAGGCTGCTAATACGGCTTTCCGACAACAGCCCCACGCCGCATCGCGACTGCTCGACTCTGTGCCCCCGCTGTTTGAAAGTGAAACTTCTGTTTGTACGATAGTTCCGGCTAATCCCGAATATTACGCCGGCGGGAGAACGGAAGGCGGCGGCCCAACGCACGCTCAGAACTCTCCGCAAGGCAGAGCCGGCGCGGGCGCCTTGAGCGAGACGGAGAAGTTTTCACAAAGGAGAAACGCTCCACGAACAGTCAGGCGGAGCGAAATACATGCACCCTGTACGAACGTTTGTATTAAACAAGAGCCAATCTTAGCAAAGCGATCTATCTTACGAGATATCTCACCGACTTTGATTCGCACATCTCGCGCGAATCGCACGTAAAAACCATTCACCAACGACAGTCCTTCTCGTTCACGTTGAGCAACGATCGACGTGTCTAGAAAACTACAATAAGGAAGTCGAAAACGAGATCGTCGGGAAACGTCCGAAAGATTTCAGCTCTTTCTCGTGTTAGTATTTCAGCGGATATGTATAGACATATGTATATGTTCACCGAGAATACGATTTTGCAGTCTCAAACAGCTATTTACCGTAACGTCGGTGGATCGTCGGATACTTTTGTAGCCAGAAGGGAAAATGGATCGGCGGAATCGCCGAGAATGCTGCTGCAGTATACAAGTCCGCCGCTGTAACTCATTCACCGATAAATTTCGGCGGGCAAAGCATCGATCACAATGTTCTATTTTGCTCATTGGTGTTTTTGCCGGCGGCATTCGATTCAATTCGAGGATGCGGTGAGTCGATATATCTCTCGAGGTGTCATGAGCCGCCCGTAATGGATGGCGGCTGTTCCCTTACCCTTACTCCGAAAGGAGAGGCCGTGCCAAGAACTTACCCGGTACCCGCAACCCTCTGCTTCTGATCCTGATTTTTGTCCGCTGTCTTCTTCTTATTCCACGCATTATTCTTGCTCTTTCCCTCGCACGGCATTCGCAAAGTGGCCAACAAAGTAGTCTACGTATCTTTTCATGCGATATCTCGTAGTATACATTTTCACGGTTAATCGCGAGACCATCAGATATTGTCTATGATATTTTTTATAAACATTAAAATAGTATTCCTTGATTCAAAAAATGTTATTATAAAATTCTTCCAATGCAGTTTATCCTTGATAACGGAAAAATCGCTGCAACTTGTGAAAAGGCGGGATAGATTTTGAGGCGGATGCGAAAGCGAATGCGAAAGCATGCGAAAGGAAACGCACGCGCGATTGGTCCAACGAGGATATTCACAACGTGTGAACGATCACGGGCATTCAAGCGTTTGGTGAATGTTAAGACGTGCGAGAACGAGGGTTAAGAAAATCCCGAATCGAGTAGATAATCCTATAATAACAGTAGAAATACATTATAGGCTTTAATTGCCGGATTTAACTCGGAGAAATACGCTTTCGAAGCTAAATGTGACGATTTTCGTGTTTCTCAACATGTTAAAATGACGTTGAATGCAAATATATAACGAACTATTAAAACATTTAATTTCAGATTGCATTTCAAGTAATATATCAAAAGAAAAGCACACATAGAGCTTCCAAGAATACTTTTAAATATTTATGTTTTGCATTTAAATAAAATAAATGGCGAATTTGTTGCTCTGAAGAATCATTGGTCCTCCGAATATCGTTGCAAGAATCATAGTCGTTATATGCACTGAGAAAAATTTCTGGTTCGTTCATTTTCCACCAAATATCCTGGTTGAATCTACCAAAATCTGGTTAAATTAAGTTGCATTAATTGGAATTCTGGTTACATTAATTGGAAATTCTGATTCGTTCATTTTCCACCAGACTGCTGGTTGAATCTACCAGAATTCCTATTAACGCAACCAGATTCTTTTTTCAGTGTGGCATTATAAAATAAAATTCATGAGTTTTACAAAAATCATTAGAGATCTTGTAAAACTATAATCGTATAAAACTGGACGAACAACATGTCTATCCGCACTGACACATTTGGAGAACGAGTGACACTTCCTCTTGATGCTCGACAGTCCTAATACGAGTTCAAACCTCATCCTCCGAAAGTAAGGATCGATAGTCTAGCATCATTGGACTCCAACGGCTGTTGCGAAGGAGTAGAAGGTATAGAAGGGGGAAGATAGGTGGATGGTGGACGGGGACTTTCGCATGCGGAGTACTGCCGGCTTTGCTTCGCCGGAGGATTAGCATGAATGGCCATCGTCTGCGCCAGTCGAGATAGCAACACAGGCTCTCGCCTATTATTGCTCGGAGAAATTAATCGCATCCATCGCGAATTACTCCTCAATTGCTTTTCCGAATACAACACGTCGACGGGGTACCTATAATAGAGACAGCGGGGAAAGTTCCGAGATAGGCGTCGCAGTAATGATTAAACGGAACAAAAGAGCCGGGTTTCCTATTTACTACTTCCTTTCCTGAATTCATTAATTATTGTCTTATAATATAAAAATGAGAATGCTCTGTAAATTGCACGTTTCTTATATATTATTAAATAAATTAATTAAGACAAAGACGCTATTACGAAAAAGGTTTGCTTATATAACACATATGCTTTTGTTATTTCTTAAGGAATCGTCGTTATTATTCAGTTCGTATCGAGCTGGATTTGATATAATTACGAAATAGCAGACACCACCCGCTTCCCATCAACGTCCCTCCTTTTCCGCCGCCCGAGTCCCTAGGTCTCGGGGAAACAGGAGCGTAATTCCACTCCGAATGCAGTCATTATGGAGATTTTATCAAGGCCTGTTGCCAGCTAGCTAGGCTTCAACTTAACTCGCCCATTACGGCGTTTCCTTTGTCTGCGACTTACACATCGTCATGTCCCGCAGTACCATTCCGAGCTGAGGGGAACACTGATGAAAGAGATCCGACGATTCGCATACGACGGTTCGATGCACTGCAATGCCGCACATTCGCACACGCGAAAGAACCCACGAAGAATTCTGGAAATTCTGCATCCGGAAAATAATCACGTGGAACACGAGCATTGACAGTTTGTGCCAGTACACACGTCGCGGTAGTCGATGGATCAGTGTAAGACATCAATGACATCATTTTACAGGGCCGATACTTCAGATATCGTTCGCTAAGCAAAATTGTTCCTGCGCGCCACAATTTTGGCGTGCTGGAGTATAAAATTCCACGGGTCATGCAACCGAGTACCGATCACGCGCATACGTGTAGGTAATGCGACTTTAATGCAGCATGTATTATTCAACGATACCACCCGCCGTGCGTGTCCGTCGGGCCGCTCCGTACGCGTAATTACGAATATTACGAACATAGTTGTTTATTGCGAATCCGGCACTCGACGGAACACCTTATCCCTTATCCGGCAGTTATAGACGCGCGTCTCTCGGCCCTCCTCACCGAACGATCCCGATACCCATCCGCCAACCCTCTCTCGCCCCCTCATCTCGTCCGTCGTCTCGCCACCTCACCTCCTCTTCCCTGCCTCTCGCGTCGACAACCCGTGAAGAATGATCGTGGAGTTTCCCTGGTTGGACAGTGACAAATAGAGTATATTCTTGCCAGCTCGGAGAAGCGTGTTTTACGCTTTGTTTACCGTTTGTCATGTTATGCAAAGGAAAGGAATTTTTGCCGGTTGCGTATTCGGCGGGAATCGACCCTTATCTTACGTGGTGATATTTCTGCGGCGGTAGCTTTACATTACCGCTCCGCTCGGCTGCGCCGCGGTACACAGCCATTACCACTAACGATTCGGAGCGGATCCAGGAATAAAGAGAGAAAGGTTGGAGTCGCATTTGCAGTAAATTGCGCCTACTTATGTACTTCGATTCGCAAACGTAATTTCTGAGATTACCTCGCTAACGTCCAGAGCGATGGTTAAAGTAAGCCCTCTAATCTTTCTTCTACATACAATTCTACAATACAATTCTACATACGATTATATGATGTGATTTGTAAACGATCCATTCGATAGTGCTGTATTCAATAGCGCGAAATTATTTAGGAGTCACGAGTCGTCCGTCGCGAACGTGGAATGTTAAACATTCGGATAGCGAGAAATCTAGGACCGGAACAACTAGATCGAACCCCCTCAGCTCGGCTCTCGGTGTTTCGCGCGACTCACGTCGCGGTGTTCGGAAAATTGAGGCGAGCCGCATAATACGCATATAGTCGCGTAATAATATGCATACAGGTGCATGCGTGACGACGTGACGCAACGTGACGCCCGAGCCGCGGGTCGTTAGCCGTACGGTCGTTTCGCTGGCGAGTCACGCCTAATCACCGATGAATACAACAATCGCCAGCATGATGGACGATCGGCAAGCAAGCCGTCCTTTATTAACGCTGCGGGAACGGTGGCGAGGGGCGGGCGGGAGAGCGGGTTGGTCATATAATTAGATTAGCGCTCGCCCATCGCGCGCCGTCATCATTTTCCGCGGTGATTTTGGACCGCGCGGGAGATCGGTCCCGCTGCTCCCGCGTCGCGTCGCGCCGCACCGTTCTCTCGATGCTCGTTGGATTGTGGCCTTTGATGTCGCAACGCAGGACGGCACAACGTCCTCTTCCGGCGTACGAAAATCATGTTGGGACACCGTCGCGCGCGCGGCACGAGATTTAATTTGCGCCGGCAACGGTTGCGCTTTAAATCCCCATCTGGCTGCGATACAAAGCTGACAGTAATATGCAGAAAAAATTGCCACGTTTACGGGGCAATGTGAAAGAAAAAAAAAAGAGAGAGATTGTCGGAAATAGAGGGAGAAAGCGGGAGGAGAGACAGGGGGGATGAGGGGGAAAAACATACGAGACCCTTTCGTCCGCGCGGCAACGGTCAATTTTGTTACAGGACTAGCAATTTCGTGCCGATAGATACGAGAACTTAACAGTTACGTTTCACGTAAATCTGTTTACCAATCTATTGTGTCGCGTCGGCCGGATTCCGGCCGAGCGAGCGCGCGCGGAGGGCCGAGGTTCCTCTAATCTACGAAAACCATTTTGGCGCGGTACCGCGGGATGAAATTTAATTCTTGTGCATGTGCCCATGCCTGCCGCATGCAGGCGCGGGCACACGAGATGCACGACGCTGATGTGACGAAGGGACGCTGCTCACGGATCGATAGCCCACCGCGTAGCTATTATGCAGATGTAATTTGGCCGGCAAACACACTACCGGGTCCTATTCCCATCCGACTGGCAGCGACTGCCATTCTTCTTCCGTCCATTTCCACGTCCCTCTTCTTCTCTGCGATTAATCCGGCCTTCGCTGTCGCTCGTCGATCAATACCGAATTAATTCCTAAAATGTCAATCGCTCTTTATACAACTGCTCCGTCCACGCTATCTGATTTTTCCGCCGCCGCGCCAGCGGCAAGAGTGTTTGCCGTACTTGGTACTTGCTGAATCAATTTTAATCGGCCGGCTCCGTTCTTAGAACAACACGTTAATCACAAGTGGCATGTATCCTCACGACGGACGGGAATGAATCTCGGTTATGACACGCGAGAGACAATTCTATTCCCCTGCGTCAATGGAGGACCCTAAACCTCCGGCGACGGCATCACTTAGCGAATAATCGTCGGAGAGGGACGAAGAGACGTAGGATGATCACCGTAATTGCAGGCGCCCTGACCATAATTAGAACGCGCTACTGCGCATGACATCGATCAAGCTCCCACCGGAGTCGGGATAGCGTGCTATCAATAACTATCAATTCGCACTAGCTGTAGCGAGGTAGGGCCCCCCTTATAGACGAGCGGTTGTGCAAAACGAGAGTAGGAAAGGGGGACATCCATCATTTTCGAGAACCTGTCTAACCTTACGTCGCTCGAGGCACTTGCCCGGGGTCAAAACGGATAAAGAGGCGATAAAGAAGCGTAACCCGTGTCAGCAACGTCAGTCCTTCGTCTTTCATTGCTCTTTCCAGAAGATCATGGAAACTCCATTAACCCAACACAGCGATCCGATAAAATGTAAAAGCGATCAGACTATTCTCCATCGATTGTAACGCCGAATTTACATCTGCACGCGTAAGTAACTTACGTATGCAGATGTATGCGAAAATGCATTTGTAATCGGTAGCCGGTTGAAGTCAGAAGAAATCAATTTGTAACGGGAGGAAGAAGTGCCGCGGTAGCTCACAATCGTATTTTTAGCGAATCGATCTGATCGATATCCTCGACGAACCGCCGCCGTGTTCCCTGCACCTGTCAAACGCGACGGGAAGCACACCATCCACGAGAATAATTAATTATTCAATTATTAGACGATCGAGGGCTCTAACGAAGAGGATTGTACTAGACGAGGATTTTTCTTTGACGAAGCGAATTAAAAGCAATTACATTATACGCGGTCTTCAACGATATCGTACTTCGGCCCTTTGAGTTATGTGGCAACTTTCGCCACGTTTCATGGCCGTTCAAACATTCTACGAAACTGCTCGCTCGCTCGCAAGCAAGCAAGTTTTACTGCTTCGTTCAGGATTGAAACGGACTTTACGATCGTGCAATGACAATCAGCTTTCCTCGCCACTTTCGCTCACGACCCTCAGTTTTTTTCGATGCCGAGAAGTTAAAAGCTTTCTCAAGTAGGTACAATTACAATAGCTCGGGCGAATATCTGGCTCGTGTGTATCGGAAACGAGCGTGGAAGCGAGCTCTCCCGATGACGCCGTTACGTTCCCGTATCTTTATCAGTGCGCGCACATGTACGTGCCGACGATGTAAAAATTTCACGCACAATTATCGTGAGTACGCGCGGACACACGCATGGTACACATGCATATACGGCTTTACGCTTTGAAATATTTACGCGTGGAGTTGTACATAGCTACATTACATTTCCAGCTAATGGAAGTGGTAGATTGGAATGAGATAGAAGCGCGGAGCGGAGGGCTAAAGCATTCCTGATATTTCTGGAGCCCGAAACACGATGGTTGGACCGGTTATTCCTGATAATCGACCGAATTTCAGCCGCCGCGCCGCGGCAAATGTATTAATCCGCGATCGCGCGCTACATGGCGATTCGCCTTTTACGCAACGCTCGGGAATTCGGCGAATGTCGTGCATAACTTTCAGAATCTCCACCAATTTCGATAATGATATTTGGTATTCGCTGCGCTCGCCAATTCATTAAGGTCTACCTTTCGCGAGACGAGTGGCGTGTGCAATATGCATGCATGCGCGTGCGTGTATTGCGTGTTATTATGCATAATAAATCAATGTCTATCACAAGAATCTCCTGTATTATATATCGCAAAAATAATATATGTAAAACAAGTACAAAAAGTAATAATTATTTTTCTATTCTTAATAAATGTAGGTACTCCATAAATGTAATCGATCGCTTAATAATAAAATGAGAACAAAAATGTTCATGTTAATATTTTACAAAGGCTTTCGTGCGATTTATTTCGATCTATGGATATAAACGTATAATTGTGTATCAGATAGCAATCAATATGTACTTTAATTCGTATGTGCCGATAGGACGAAGCTTGAACAAAAGCTAATCAACGATATATCAAATGGGGAATCAAGGTAAATCAAATCGCGATAACCCGGTCGCACCATATACCGTTCTCAAGATGGTAGATACTAAAGCTTCCTTGGAGACGGTGCAGGTGGTGTTTCAAAGGATGTCGCGCGATAGCGGTTTACAATTTCGCCCGTCTATATAATTATCGGTCAAGACAATCTTTATAGCCGGATCGTAAAGCTTAAAACGACCCGAAAGCTCGCCTCGAATTAATACAGGGTAGGTATCTGCCGCGAGACTGCCGGCCGCAGGAAGTCTCGAAATTACGGCGGAAGAGAGGATAGCGGGTGGCAACGGGGGATGAAAGAGAAAGGGTGAGGAAAATAGAGGGGAGCCTTTTACAACGTGTACGTAAAGCGCAGGCCACTGGCCAGTGCCCGATCATCCTAAAACCTCTTCGCGCGCGCGCGCGCTTTTGTTCGCCGACGTACGATAATTATCGTCGCGACCATAACGACGCTTAACGACATTTAACAACTAACCCGTTGTAACTACATCGTTGTTGGCGTGTAATGAAACGCGTTTCACCACCGCGCCGTGCCTCGTGACTCACGCTACGATCATGGGCGCCGCAGTTAAAAACAAGAAAGTTAAAAGCGCTTCGCTAGCTCTCATCGGCGACCATTAACTTCAACGTCGACACAGACCGGGGATCAGATTGGCCTTCACGATGGCTCTCAAAATTTTTGCGAAACTTTCTTTTCATGTAACGGTGCGAAAAGTCAAAGTTGAACGCCGAGATTCGTGCTCGACACGTAAAAGTTACCGCGATAGCGGGGAGAGAGAGAGAGAGAGAGAGACGCGAGTTCACGAAACGGCTGCGAGTTCAAGCCTTGGTTCAAGAGTACACGAGAAGATAGCGCGAAAGCCGGCCTCATATCCGCTCTGCAAACCAGAAGCCACATGGCGCCGACGCTATACGCATTTGACCACAGCCCCCTCGAGTTATCCCGAGCCGAGGATATTTTCGGTCCCCTTGAGAGTGCCGTAAACTTCGGCACCCGGGTCACCTTTGAATCGAGAGTCAAGAAGTATCCCTATCCAAGACGATGCGATGCAAGCGAGGATGCAAGGCAGGGATCGGCGGGCGTGTTTCGCAGTCGCGCGCTGGGACACGCGGCGGCAATTTAATCTTCGTAGACACGGGAACGCGATAAATTCGCTCGCACGCTCGCCTCTCGCCTCTCGCTGCCGGTTCATCGAAAAGAAGAAGCGGGTGTGCGCGGCATTAGCTGAAATTACCATTCGGCAACTGCGAAACTGCCGAGTATAGCTGCGCCCGCGCCGTCGCGTCGGAACTTGTCGCGTCGGATCCGAGTGAGCTAAAGCAGGGATTCGCAGGGAGGCGGTCTTATTAGGTTACAGTTACGGAGCAAGGACGCGGATATAGCGAAAGGGGACGCGCGCGCAAAATATTCCACGAGATTAACGCCTCTCCCGGATACCACTGTAATCCGGTGTATGCCAGGAGAGTAAGTCGCGAAGCGCCGACAAAAATGAAGAAGAAGCGCTTGCGTTGATGCCAAAACTTACATTAGCACGCTATTCGCGGATTATCTGGCTTCGTGTAACGCCGAGGAGGCAAATCGTGTGTACGATGGCTAAATCTTGGAAAAGAATGCGCAGCTTCATTTTATTCGGCGTTTCCTTGGGCTCGCCTCGAAATCGAACATCCAATAAACAGTGTCCCTTTTGAAGATTTCACTTGGAACTCACGCGACAACTCGCAAATGTCTTTATATGCGGGCGCAAAATATTCCTTTAAGATTTGTTTCTTATCGTATTTCTTCACGAGCTGACTGATTTTAACGCAAATAACTATTTTTATTACTGAGGAATAACGAAATATTGAAGCATTGATGAAAAAGAGAGAACATTGAAATAAAAAAAGATTTATCTGCAATATAGATGTGATTAAATGCAATCACACAGCTATTGCATTTTAAGAATAATATAATCAGTTTTTATTTAATATAGATCAAATTCGAATTTATCATCCCTCGTTTACTGGCAATTATCTACGGGCACGTAATATATTCTTTTTCATATTTAATTTTTATATTGTAATTTATATTACAATATTTCATCATGTTTAAAACTATTTGCGCTACAATAGTATGTATCACTAAAGAATAATCCACATTGCAAAAAAGATATGTATTTTACGTAATACAATGCCAAAGCGTGGCGTGTATAATGGTCGATCAGGCATGAATTGCATGGTGTTTTATGCATTATAAAGGCATTCTACCGCGTATAATGGCAGCAATGTATTAATACCTCGGCTACCTTTCATACGTATTATAATGAAAAGCTGAAACGGATTATGTACGTGTGCGTGCGTGCGTGCGTGCGTGTGTTTAATGCTCCGCCTACGCTTAATTTTATATTACATAGAGGTGCGGCCAGTTATACTACGCCGTGTGTAATAAAAATTATGCGTTGTTCGCTCAATACTTTCCACGTACTGGATACGATATTTCGTCGGTAAGGGTGAACCACGAAAAAGTTTTGATTTGCGCGGGGGCGACAGAAGCGAAAAAAGGGAGACGATGGAAAGGGTCACAAGCAGGAAACACGTCGACGGTCGGAGGTTTTGGCTTTGACGTCGGAGAGAGGCGTCGCGACGCTGTTTGCGCAGCACTTTCATTAGCCTGCCTCAAATTACTATAGTTCAAACACCGAGCGTCGCCGCCACTCGCTGGCAGAGAGGCGATTCCGTTTTGTCAAGGCAAATATCGATGCTAAATACAGGGCGAGAGGGGTAAAGGAGGAAGGAGGCAAATGGAGAATGACGGGATTCCGCTATGCTCCTTTTCCTCTTCCTCCCGTTTCTTCATCTCCCACCAATCCCGGCCACGGCGCGGCGGCCGAGTCGGGTAAAAGAACGGGGGACCACCGATGTATGGCGAGGAATAACGGAGCGAGGGGGGGGGGGGGGGGGGGGGGGTCCGAATGGACAGTCGGACGAACGGTGCGCTATTATTGCTTCTGCGAAGATTGGTAGCCGGCAGGACGCGGCCGGTGGAAATATTACGTTTCGTGGTGGCGCGCAAAAACCCTGAGGACTGGCTGAAAGAAGGGGGATAGGGGACGGGGGGGGTAGGTGGCGCGGGATGAGAGCGATGGTGACGTCTGGATTCGCGATGCGACGGCCCGCCGGCTCTACGTGTAGGCCCGCAACTCCAACACATCCGCAGAAGAGACGAGATCGATATTTCCGATATAACAGTGTTTAGTAAAAAAAAAAAAAGAGAGAAAGAGAGAGAAAGAGAGCGAGAGGAAGAAAGAGGAAGAGAAAGAGGAGGAGAACGGTTCGGTGACCGAATCGCGGAACGCGTAATCTGTCCACGGCTATCAGGCGAATATCGATCGAATATAAATGGCGAAATTTTGTATCAGGTGCGGGTGTGCATACATCACGCGACGCAGCGTGACAAGCGTGAACTTCACGGACGGCCTCAGGTGCAACCAGAAATCATCCGACATTCGCAACCAAACGCGCGACATTGATCTTTCCGCCACCATGGATCCTCCCCAACACGTCGGGAGGGTTATCGAACGTTTCGAGGACAGTTTGCGCGGAAACATGTGTACGACAAATCCTTCGGGATTATAGGCCGCACGGTTGAGGACCGACGCTGAAATATGTCGGCGCGCAAGAGATATGGCGAGCCTTTGAATCACGTATCTCCGTACGAGCGCTCCCGAGAGCGTCCGAATATAATGATCAAGGAGACAGAGAGCTATCGATTCGAAATGCGGGTCCGATAGGGTTGGTGGCAGCCAGGATTATTTACCGGGAAAAAACATTACGAAATTTGCGCTCTAATGAGATGTTACTTAATTAACCCTTCGGCGTATAAATTACCGTACGGCAAAAAAAAATTACCATAATTTCAGAAATACGCGGCCGCATTGTTTTAACGTCGCCGCCGCGCGTTATTTATCGCGGAAGTAACGGATAAAGAGAATCATTAATCCTGTTCTGAAAATTGAGGTTGGCTGAATAAGCTAAAGTGCGATAAAGCTGCCCAAAAAAAGTACGGCTGGCAGTGATCCAGACATGTTTACTGCTGAAATTTGTCTTTGTGAACTGGCTGGAGACGCGTACACGTGGTAGACGCGCTATAATACGCGCCGAGTATTGAACATGCGTCAAGTACGTCACTCGCAATCTAATAAAACGATGAATACAAAAATTCGTGCAGTATCACAAATTAAAAAAAAAACACAAGTTTACCCGTAATAAACTTTATCCTTTTATCGTTCCACATTCTTTTGGAGCTTGCACAATTGCAATTCGCGCTTAAGAGTAAATAAATTATAAACTGTAACTTCCGCACGCGATAGTCTTTGCCACAATGTGCAATGGAAAGGAGACGATTGCGGTGATCCCGCCCCACAAAGCGTAGTCTAGAGTGCGAACTACACGGTCTATGTATGCTAAATAATGTGTCGACGTGAGTCGGACGACGGGCGATGAGAGGTGCGAGTTCCTGCAATATTCACATGACCCCTTGCTTTTCGTCGACCTCTCCGCTCGCCACAGCCCCACGACTCTGACGAAGAGGAGATCTACTCTATCCTGGCGAAACACTTCATTTATCAAGCTCCGACGTCTCGTCGGGTTGCCTGGATTTAATTACGCGAAACAAGTCGCCGAAGGGGATACCCTCTGGCTCGTCTGGCATTCCGGGACCGAGAGGAAGGACGCGATAAAATGCAAGTAAGAAAATATCGCTGGCACACCGCGTTAATGTCAAACGTTCAGAGTGGAATTCCAGCAGCGCATGAGTATATTGCACGCGATCACGCTTGAAACAATTGTCAGTTTCGCGTATCTTCCCTCAGAATATTTCACAAGAGATTCCTTTATGCGCGATGTAAACGCTTAACAAGGATTTCGTAACGAGGATTTCGTATATCTAATTGTAAGTACAAGAGTCGCAAATATACACATATCTATACACGGAAAAAAAAATAAAGTTGCTTCAATTAAACGCGACGTCACGGGCTGCCACAAACATAAATAGTTAATTCAATTGGATATTATTTGAACGAAAACATCAGATAGTTGTTTTACACAGAAAAAAAAAGTGTCAAATAAACACTCGATATGCTTGTATATACGCAAGAATATAATCTTGAAATAAGATTATATTGCGCTGGTTCAACTATATAATTCTTCGTTTAACACTAATTTTCTTCGTTTAACGCAATATAATCTTATTTCAAGATTATATATTCTTGCGTATATACAAGCATATCGAGTGTTGATTTGACACTTCTTTTTTTTCTGTGTAATAATCCAAATATTTGGATCACTTAATATCCAATTGAATTAACTGTATATGCTTGTGGCAGCCCGTGACATGGACGTTTAATTGAAACAACTGCATTTTTTCTGTGTATAACGCTTTTAAATTAATTAAATGAGAATCGAGAGATGTATTCAGGCATTTACTCGCGAATCTATCATTCACGTGGTCACAACTATGCGACCGCGATTAAACCGATTGAACAATCATTGTAGCGCCGCTTGTACATCTGACGGCTGGTGTGTAACTCCTCCGCAAGGACAAGTAATTACCCAAGAACGAGAACTTCGTCAGGAGTTGAAGCGGAATATGCTGAGACCGCGCGCGCAGTACGCGAGAACTACTCCGCATTGTGTCGTTGTGATTCGACGCCACTACAACGGCAAAACCGGGCACGATTTGTCACATTGTGTCGCGCGAGATAACGCTTATTCACGATATTAACGACCTGCCGCTATATTTCGTAGCGGCGAGCTTCGCGTTAGGCGCTTCGCGCCTTATTGCGCAATACAACACTTGCCAATTTTAGCATCTGCAGCAAAAAGGATGGTTAACGATCAAAACTAATTGTGCAAGAATACGACCGCGTAAACTCATTTCGAAGTGACTAATTTTCCACTTATCAATGTAAATAATCGAATTGAAATTCTGGATTATATTTGTTACGAACAGCAAAGTAAAAAACTGCAAATATTCTTCTATTTTTTGTGATAAAAATTTGTTCAATATTATATATAAAATGCCGAAAATAATGGCGATATATAAAAAGCAAAAAATCTAAAAAGAGATAAAATTATTTGAAAAATTCTGTAATGCTAGTAAATATCTTACTTAGATTGACTTATTCGTTGGCCTATTGCTATACTGTTTGGACAGTGGTTACAGAAATAAGTAGAAACCATTGGTAGAACTATTGTATTAAGTTCCGGTTGCATGTACAACGGTCTAGATTAAGGGGGATGATAAGGTTTGAACGGCCGAAATTTGGATAAAATTCAAATATGGTTTGTGGACAAACAAATAAACATACATAAATTTTCTCTTAAGCACGTTTTTAGTGCTTTCTTAATGAACAAAACGAGACGTAAAAGTCCCAAAAATATAAACAATTAATGGTGATATTAACAATTGAAGGCAACCGCGCGATTTGCGGTTTTGCCACGATTCCGGGTGAACTCGAGTTGAAATTTTTCAATTTTCTTGGTGTCATTTTGTTGGTGAGACCCCTCTCTATAAACTGAACCTAAAATCTGAAAACGGACGTCAAGATTAGAATAATGGCAGCTAAAAATAAAAAAACTGCGAAAAATTCAAGTTATTTGTTGTTAAGGCTCCTGCTGGCTCGATTGCCAAGTCCGCGTTGACAGTACACACAGCGTCACACCTGGCAAAATTATGAACTAAAAGGCGTGAAAAATGACGTTAAAAAGCTAAATTATTCTTGCGATTTACAACGTTATTTTTCGTTCTAGTGCAGTGTTTTTATATTTTAAACAATTGTTGTAGTGTTAAAATATACCGAAGATTCCCATTTGGTTATAATTTAATATGTGAAAATAAATATTTACTTCAATTCGGCAGCTGTCAAACGGCTAGTTTTCGTCCTTGATTAGCACAATTCAATTCGACATATGTGGATTAAAGGAGTGTTTTCGGTATATTTTACAACTCTATTCTATCGATTACAAATGCTATCTTATTGAAAAACAATTTTATTTGAATGTACGTCGCAAGAATTTTTATGATATTTTTCTCGCTTCTGACGTCATCAATCCAAGATGGCTGCAGTGAGTGAACAGGAGCCTTAATAACAGTTGCAAAAAATAAATATTTGTGCGCAGAAATAGGTTCAGTTTACAGAAAAATTCGTTATCTTCATTTTGAAAAAAAAAATCAAGTCGATATCTGCAGCCGTTCTTGGGTTATTGTGGCAAAACTAACGAAAAATGTTATTTCGAGAAAAACGCGGTTAAAGTTTGGAAAGCTAGTTTCGCCGGCCATGCACGATCTCACATTTTTGGCTCTTCTGAGCTCAATTTTGCGAATTTCTCAAAAAATCAAAAAGGGAAATATTCTTAAAGGATCACACTATCAGAATATGTAAAAAACAAAAAATCGAATTTTTGAAATTTCAATCCTTACCATCCTCCCTTAAGCTAACAATAAGCTGACTTACGAATTTCCTCCTTCCTTTCTAAATTATCGTGAACCTAATGATATAACGGGAGAAAGGAAATTTGCTCAACCAAAGTTAGTGTCAAACGGCGTTGCTGGCACGTTCCTAATTCACCTCTCTGTTACAAGCATGGGCCTACGCGGTTGCCTCGCGTATACATATACTCGATGGTTCAACCGAATCGGCTGGAATGAAAATTTAGCGACGAGACTTCCAGGATATCGTTCGAGTGTCTTTGATTTCCGGCGTAGCCAACAGGATTTGCTCGTGCACAACGGCGTTTTATTGTCGCTCGCGCAAGTACGCAATTAATTTCTGCCTGTGCTCGCCGCGGGGGAATGCAAATACGCGGGGAGATTTTGCAGGAGTAATTCGGAAGTGCCGCGGTATACCGCGCGCATTATGTTGCCTCTCCCAACTCTCTCATCTCTTCCTCCTGCGTTCGTCCATCCACCCTCTCTCTCGTCCATCCCTCCACCCCTCTTAATCTCTCTCTCTCTCTCTTCCTCTCCCTCTCTCTCTGTTGCTCTTTCTCTCTCTCCCCCTCTCTTTCTCTCCATTTCTATATTTCTCTCTGTCTCGTTCAAAATGCTTCGCTCTCGTCCTCTGTCTCTTTTCCTCCACCAGTGCACTCAACTCACGCTAGCTTTTCGTGGGCTGTTTACGCGCACATTCACACGCGACGTGCGCGGTGCGCTCGTTTAGCACGCGTGAGCGGCCATATCTCCGCGTCGCGGACGCGTGCACACGAACACGCATACACGCTCGGCCGCGGCGCGGCGGCGGATGAGGGAGCTCGAATGGTCCACGGGACACAAAGTTGTCGCCATCGATTCGCGTCGCGCATCCGGATAAACCCGCGGTCCTCTATATCGCTTTTTTGCATCTTGACAGTCGTTCCATCGTCCCTCGGTGTTTTGATTTTTTAATATGTACGCCACTTTATCGTGACGCGCGTGGGTCGATCCGATAAAAAGTCTCGTGCCCGTCAAAATCGTTTCAAAACAATGCACGTTACAAACAATTGCAACGAATCGTTGCTACGCAATTTCAGAAAATCAAGGGAACACTGCCCTCTTTTTGATCGATTTATATATTTTCCGTACGCGTAAAATAAAACAGACGTAGACACTTATAATTTGAAGGAAATAAAAAAAAGGTGAATGTTAGAAACGATAGAATACTAAGAAGAAAACAAATCGAAAAGATCAATGTTGAATGTACATGATGAATAATTTGTGAAACATAATGGAACAATTATTTCCCTGACCGAAATCGAAGCTTTGGTCTGATCAAAATGCATGATGATAAAATAAAGCGGGTTCGTGTTCGCATTTAGCGTGTGCAATATTGACTGCGGCATACATAAAGGAAAACCTTATATCGTGGTACAAAGCTCTCCTTTTAGCGGGGCCTTGTGCAACGCACGGCGGTAACGTTTTGAGTTTCAATATTAATACCAGCACTTACTTGCTCGTAAGCGTTGCATTACCGTGGCGCTCTCGCGTCGCCCCTTTTAAAAACCAATGATTCTTTTTAAAAAAAACAATGCGCGGACCGTTCCCTTTCTTCTCGACGTTTCTCATTTCCTTGCCGATTCGCGTCACAAAGGAGCCGTGCTGTCGTGCGGTCGATCGTCACGGGAATTTAAAGTCAACTCTGCGACGACATACGTATGCGTATATGTACGTAACGGTGGCGTCAATGGGCGTCGACGCGACACGATTGACTCGATTGAAATTCATGGGGAAACGAATTCGTGGTTACGCGCCGCGCCGTGAGAGAGATAAGGGACAATTCTCGAAATATACGCGACCCAGTTTCCTAGAAACGCGCGAGAGAGAGCAGGCTGTTTGTGGCTGTGGTATACTCCGAAAGCCCTTTTACATTTCATATACCGCGTGTATTCTCGATACGCCATAATAACGCGGTCGTCATACACTCGCACGTCCGTGAATTGTGCCACGCGCGAAGGTACATCGGCGCGGTATCTTCGCACGTCAGTCTCCTCGCCTTTCGAACGCGCCATCGATTTTATGCCACTTCGATCAGACTCGCTCGATTACGTCACCTCTCGACTTCAAAATGGAATTATTCGCGCAACACCTGATCCCGCTTCGCGAGATAAGGAGGTTTGCAGATAATTTCGTAGCGATTTAAAAAAATAGGTTTTTTTAGAATGCATAAAATAAAGAGCTATAATGAGCTTAGTAATTTCTTAAAACAACCGCTTGTCTTACAATTAGCAAAGTTATAATTCTTATGAGAAATTTTCATCACTTTTTTGCTATCAATTGGGATTAAATGTTGAGAAACAAATATTATAACGATAATATTGCTACTACTTCACCAAAATTTACAACAAACATTTCCATTGTAGAAGAATTTGCATTTTACAATGTCGTATATTAGCATTTCAGGGATAACTGCATAATGTTGCATTCAGCATAAATAATTTATGTCAGAATAAATAATCCATGACGCATAAATAAATAAATAATTTGTTAGCTATCAACGATACCGCGAATATATTTGATAATATCAAACTTCATTAATCAATACCGATTTCATTTTCTTTTCGTATAAATAAATTTATTTCCTAATGGATTTCCTGCTTGCGTTTGCTGCATACATACGAATTCGTATATACGTTTATTCGTACATACGTTTATTTGAGAAATATATATACATACCGATTTTTATTACATAAAATATCTTTATTTTTCACAATTTAGTTCAACACGAAACTTTATCTAACAACTAAATGAACGAGCGAGATAATTTGTCGTCGATGAGCATAACGACTAATGGCCTAATATCAATGAAAGAGCTCGACGATTAAAAGTACTTGGGATTTGAAGAGCATTAATCGTACACGAAACGGAGAAAATAATTTAATTTGAAAGTAAAAATGCGATCCCGCTTTGCAAGTCTGATGGTGGCCCATTGTTTCCGCGCGCCTCTAAGACTCCCCGTCTCGCTCCGCCATCGTGGAATGTGTCTGAGTTCTCTTTGTCCTCCCACTTTCGCGCTTTTGCCAACGTCTACCGTAGCCCTCCTTTGTATAATCAAAACTCTCGAACAAATTTTCATATTGTTTGCGATTCAATTGGACAGGCAATTTCCGGGGCTGGTCTCCGAAAATATCTCCACTTCTGCGGCACCAGCCTCAGGTCTTAAGCCACCCTTGGCCATTTTCCTCATTATCGCGTAACTACCTCGCCAGAGGATGTATACCTTGCGAAGGTAATGCCCCCGGGCGCGTCTTAGCCACTATTTATCTTAGCCATCGATGCTGCTTCATTATCCTCAATTCCAATCTCTACTTTATGCAGCAACAGACTCCCCAAGGCTCATCCCGGGGAACTATCTAAGTTCGCGCAAAGCAAACTTAACATTACATGATGCTGGAAAATCATATATTAACGGAGAATGTTCGTTGATCTTAAGTACAAACCGAAACGGACTTCAGTGCAAAATTACACGAGCAATGATATTACTTTTAATTAGATTTGAAAATATGAAAGTGAAGATAGAACGTTAACAGTGAAATAATAATAAAAATTTAATACTATTTCTTTCTTTCTCTCTTAATAACTAACTTTGTTTAGTAGAAGATACGTTTAAGACAGAATTAAAACGATCATAAAATGTATTTTTCGTGCTAATTATCATTTTAAGTTTACGATGACGATATAAACATTGATTATAACTGCGACTCATACTTTTTACGCAGCAAAAATATGACGGCTATTTCTCACAGACATGATGCATGATCTGAATTTTTCAATATGCACTCGTTGCTCTTAATGTTCATACAATGTAGTCATAAATGTCCACGGCGATAGAATCGCAAAAATTATAAAGGCACATAGAGCGATTTGCGCAACGTTGCTTTCAGTGTTGCCGCGGGAAGCTTGTTTTATACCTCGTCGTCTAATTGCGAGGGATGCCGTAACTCAGTTTTATGACTTGTCACGATTCATTACCGCGATAACGTTCTCTGACGCAGCCGCCAGAGCTTTCAGTTAGTTTCCTAATTTTTTTTTATGTATAATGCAAGCTTCCTTTGTGCGAGGCGTGGCCTCGGGTCTCGAGGAGACCTTTCCTTGATGTATTAGCCGAGTGGACGGTAGCGTGGCACATGTTGTAGATTAACCCGATGTTAACCCGAAGAAGAACGTATTACAAATAAGGAAACGGACCAGAAAAGCGAGCCACATTGCTCGTATTTCCCGGACCCTTCTACGCCACTAGCAGCAGGCTGGACACGTCCCACCCCGACAGGGGGCAGAAGCAGAACCAGATTAGAACCCGACAATCAAGCCAATTATACACTCCGGTGACGCTGACCCAGCTTCTCTCCTAGCCCTCTGTGCCGCCTACTTCACCCTCGCCACTCCTCCCTTTCTTCTCTGGAATCTGGAAGGTTCTCCCGGCTCTTCTCTCTACGGCGCGGCGGCGGGTCGCGCCGAAACCCTACCCGAGGAACTCATCAGATCTCCCGTAATCCCCGTGGTACGAGACCCAAACGAATTGCCCACGGAATTAAGCAGCTCGCACGAGACATTCAATACGTGTAAGACCGTACGAGCTGTAGAAAAGGATCTTTTGGAAAGCACAGATAGCTTGTACCGTACACCACCGCAAAGCGTTTCGCGCAATGTAATTTCGTTAAAGAGCGAAGAAAAACTTAATTACTTTCACGATATTGATGTTCTCTTAAAGCTAGAGATATTTTGATATCACTGTAATTATTTCTTAATTAATTATTATACATACTTATGCTTATGACTGATAACTCATTAGTTATTAGCAAGAAATCTGTGTATGTCATATTCCAACGATATTCAATCTCCATAAATTAATTTAATTTATATGATACCTTATTTGCTATTCTTTATTTAATTCCTTTTATTCATCATCAAATCAAATCATCATAATCTGCTTTCGAATTTAATATGATATATTTTTTGATAGGTAGGTATCTCTTAAAAATTACCTTACTCTTCACCATTCGCGACTCTCTAAATGAGAACAAATAAAAGTTTACCGTTACTACTATGATACTTTCATACGCATAAGGTCGGCACAATGCACACTGCCCTTTTAACTGCAGATAGGGACGGGGTTAAGGGGTGTAAGCGAGAAAGGTGAAGAGACCCGACGTTTAGCTCCTCGGAGGGAACCGTTCCCTTCGGGCCGGAGTGACGTAGCGAGATCGGCTGCAAGGTCCATGTCTGAAGGAGCACGAGCCGAGCGGCAGATTGCAGCCCAGGTCTTTGGAGGATCATCAAATTAGCGGAAGAGTCTTTGAGGCGTCTCCTGAAGGTGGCCAACTTGGCTCGTCATAGCCTCTCTACCAGAATTATGCCCCCCGCGACCCTTTCACCCGAATGGAGTTACAAACTTCAGCCTTCCTACCAGAGATAGAAAGGGCTTCCTTCTTCTTTCCCTTTCACGCCCACATCTCTTTCTCACGTTCGACTTCCGTCTCCTTTGCCGCTGAGCGTGACGTTAATGTCGGTTGAATGCGACCAAAGAGAACTCTCTCTTTCTCTTTTCTCCCTGGGGGGTTTCGGTGCCCAAAACGACTGGACCGACAGCGCTTTCTGCACCGGCTAGATATAAATGAACGAACTTCTAGAACCTACCGGGAAAAGACGTTAGAAGTGAGCAGTTTCAGCCGCGGATTACTCGCGCAAATACGTATCGTCAAAGTAATGTTCACCGCCATTACGTATATACTCATTTAGCTGAGAGATAGATTTTTATACAATCTTACTCGCAAATATTGCAGTCATCAGACGTATTTTCCATTGTTTTTAATTTCTGTAATAAAATATGAATTCTAAAAACGTATGATTAATTTTCATTTTTAAATTAATTTTTTCCTTTTTCTAGTAATTAATAATTTGTTGATAATTATCTTTTTGCGATCAAACATTTAATTTCTGATTTTCTAATTAAGTTTCTGTCTTCTTTCATGGCAGAAAGAATCAAGATAAGAGTCAAGAGGGGAGGAATGTTTCTCATTCCGCATCTGGACAGCAGTGTTTAACGATTCCCCTACGTAGGCTGAACCGTATCATGGCCGAGCGGGAGAAGAATGTTTCGTGCAATGTTGAGCGTAGGCGCGGGGCGATCGATCGAGGCACGCAGCGGAACCGAATCGCGCGCCGCGAGAGACGGATGCTGAAAGGCTCGTAAAGCGCAAAACCGCGAAAGCGCGCGCTTTGTGGTTCTATGTCGACGGAGAATCAGCCGTACGGGCGTTGCGCGATATGTATCGGATATTTTTAACTCAAGGTGGTAACATACCCTTTCACATGTGCCTAACACGACGTGCGCGCGCGAGTTCACGGGGCCACACATGGAAAACGCATAAATGTTTTATGGTCCGGCCCTTTGCCTCCCTCTCGCTGTAATGTACTACCGAACCTGTATGGCGACCAGCCTGGGCGGCGGAAACTGGGGCAGAAACACAAAGCCTGCCCACTGCCCGGTCGAGATACCGTCGACAATACCTAAACGCACCGGAGAAAGGACACTCTTTCCATGCCCTCGCGCGTAGAAGCGGACCGACCTATCGTTGATAAAAGCCGCTTGGAAAAGCCCAGAATATTTTCCCACCACTTGCCCGAACTCCTCTCGCATGTTCGTTCCATTACTACCGGTTTTTTGTTCGCGCGAAGCGAGTGAGCGAGCGAGCTCGGGCGGGTCTGTGTAAAATCCGATAAGCCCGCGTGTAAATTACGTAACGAAAAAAAGTTCGCTCCGGTATTGACTTGTACACGTCACAGGATTACGGGACTCCATTGACCTCGTTTCAACTGACAGTTGCGCTGCGCGCGATAGGTGAAGTCCATTAAATGAAATCAAGAACTTCTCTCTACAACAACGTCATCCTTACCCTGCAGAAGGCAGGAATTTCCAACACACACGTAGATCCGAGACAATATACTCGTAACTTCACGACAGTACCATTATCTACACGATGACGTTTACTCACGGAGTAATTTTAGTCAAGTAAGCCGATAGGAATTGAGAACAGGCGAGCCGATCTTTGTCGGAAAACCTAAAATGAACGGTGATGTCAGCCTGGCTGGCTGGGCCGGCGTAAATATTTATATTAGACACGTGCCGACGGAGCAATCGCGAAATGATTTAAGTAAATGGACGGTGTACATGAATTGGAGACGGGGGAAATCGGTCGGAAATATGGTAACGCCGCGACGAGGCAAAGAAAGTTAGCCCGGCTGATATTTCCGCCGAAATCTCGCCGATATTTCCTCCAATACTTCTGCTGTTTAAAGAGCGGCTGTCTGGAAATAGTAACGGCTAATGGTGCCTCGAGTGTTTGCACGATCTTCGACTATTTTTAGGTATTCGCAGCGCGAATTTCGTAGCCGCCTATATACATCACATCCAACATATTGTGCACCACGTATACCACCCAAGTGTATACATAAGTTTTTCCTTTCGCACAGTTCCACGAAGAACCGCATTGAAACGTTTCGCGATCTTTTTCGACGAAATTTATTGTAATTATATGTATTCGAAATAATATATAAATATTTATGATTTCATTTCCTCGTAGTTAAGAATTTACGAAGGTCTGTTTCCCTCCAAGTCAATTTAATTTCATTTTACCCTAACACCCTAATCCTCACAGAAGTAACGAGAAACACGCGACTTCGCTCTCCCTTCTATTTCTTCTTGCTATCTTCGTGTCAGACTTTCCCCTACTTTTCTGCGGAACGGTTTACTACCCTACGGGAGACACTCGGTATCGCAACGTGGAAATAAGTTCGACACCGGGACTGGCCACGAGGGGCGCGTCCTTGTTCGCCTCGGCAAACGGTAAGGGGGTTTGCTCGCGCAATTCCTATTTCTCGCGTTTTCCCGATGTTTTCCACGACCGCGTCGGGGCAAATAAAGTTTTCTCAATTTCCACGGGAGAGATCGAGCCGCCGTGCGCACGCAAGTGGCGCAGGAGAGGTGCACTGCATCGCGCCATGCACGTTCACCGTAAAAAGGTCGATCCGTGGCGAACGAGCTCTGTACCGAGAGCCACCGTCGAGACGACGCGGCCGTCGTGATCTCGCGACGAAACGAGAGCTCTCCGCCTGATCAAACTTCTAAAACTGGGACATTATTTTTCCGCCGGTGGGACGCATTCAATTTCCGTTTCGCGCTCGTCCACGCCTGTCTCTGGGAACTCCGTCGAGGACGTCGCCAGCGATATTAGAAATCGCGACGATAGGTCGGGAAGAAAGGAAAACTCAAGATGACAAGTCCCTGTACAATCGCAACGGGATAAAAAGAGAGAAAGAGAGAGATGTTTCCGCGATTAACCTAGTTTTGTGATGATCTTTGTGTGTAATATTGGCAAATGGAAAAGCAAAATGTAAATCACGAAATTATTCCGTACCACGGGAATAAACGTGACATGTCCATTTACATTAATGCGTATTTATTTAAAATAAACAAAATTACTAATTTATGGTAACAGCGGTAATTCTTTCACGTAATTACGTTCGCATCAACATAATTGTTTCGGTATAAAACATAGAAGTCGCACTAGCATGAAAATGCTTGACTGAAAATATCGTGTTGAACGATCTTGTTTATCCGCATAATTAAAAGGTGCCGCGAGAGGTACGCATTTGTCAGCGAGAGCGATTTCTCGACCAAAGGATCAAAGCGTCGTAAAATCGCGCGGTCGATCCCGGTCATCGAGATCCGACTGAAAAGTACTCCGCCGTCACACCGAGTTGTTTCAATTTTTCTATCCGGTCCGGTGGCGGAATTGTTCCCTCCTTCTAATTACTAGCTCAGCCCGGTGTAATTACCCGCTCTATGCTCGCACCACCGCGCCGCGCCGGCGGAAAAGCGGCTGCGACTCGTCGAGCGACGAAGGTGGTTCGGTTTTCTCCCTATTCTCCGGACGAGAACGCGAATCGCGGCAGCGACGAGACCGGCCGCCGCGAGTCAATAACGGGCCGCTCCGTTCCGTGATTTGCATGACAATCGGCTCGACTCGAATCGTCGACGTCGTCATCAGCGTGACGGATCTGCTCCGTCGTTCTCAAAGCAAAAAGCCTTCCCTTCACGAGAGAGCGCGCGCGTACGCACCGCCGCGCCGTTCCATCCGAGCTTTTACCAACCCTCGTTCCCTCCCACCGTTCCCCGGCCGTTACCGCGACACTCGGCAGTCTCTGTCGCACGCATTGGGACCTGCACGGGATTCCGTTATGCTCTCGACCCGGCAAGTTAAGAGCCCTAATTAAATTCAGTCTGGGTACTCTTACCGAGCTCGGTCCATCGTTCATTAAGCGCCGGATCAAAGTGATATTCCCGTAAAGTAGTTCCACTTCGTGGTGAGGGTTCGCCCTTTCTACCACCCTCACCCTCCCTCGACACGTTTCCACGCTTGCTATCACGGCACGGGGTGGGAGAACATCGTGACTTTCCTCTAGAGATATAGGTGAATCTTTTATGCCGCCGTCGTATGAACGATTAATTACCTGGTAAGGTCATTGCGAGATGTTGTCTTACTTAGAATGAAGAACAATGAGAGCTTCACTCTCGTGCTCCATATACGAAAGCGCCGATTTCACGCAAACTTTTACATCGATATTTGCATCGTATAAGTAATTTCCTCCACAAAAATATTTTTCTACTTTTTGTATAAATTGACTGTTAACTAAGATAAGTGCGACAGCTTGAAGCAACAGAATATAAATATGTGAAGAAAAACATGTATGAGATCCTCTCTCGTATTTATCGACGATTATATCGAGGTCCATAAATTTATGGATCTGTAGATAAAAAATAAAACAGAGAGAAAGAAATTAATTTGCATAAACTGTAAAAAGTAAAACTAAATTTTCTTAACAAGTTTTATAAAACATCTTTCAATTATTTTCCTTATGATAACATTAAAAAATAAAAAATTGGATCTTGGATATTTTTAAAGGTAGATAGGTACTATAAGTCTCAAGCCGAATCTATAAGTGAGCGCGAACAAACGCGAATGAACAACTTTTCCAATGAATGTGAGTGATGTGCCGCCATAAATTGTTCATTCGTGTTTGTTCACGCTCACTCGCTTGATCTGAATTCGGCTTTATGAGCGATAATTTTGAACGGAATCGATTTATCCTACCTCGATTGGAATTAGAAATTAATATCTACACAATTCAGAGATATATCATAGTTCTATTTAGTACAGTTAACAATATATTAGCTTGATAGTTTCATATTAGAACTAGAATAGCTCTTGTACGATTAATAGCCTCCGAATGAGCCATAGAAGGCAACGAGTTGCAGCTGTTACACAGGGTGGATGTGAATAATTAGCGGCTCTGATGTAATTCCCCGATCATTAATAATAATAACATTTCAGACATAAATTAAACGCAGCATGTGATATTTTATAATATAATTTATACTCCGGTCTTTCTTTCTACATGGGTATCTGTAAAATTAAAAGAGAAGTTTATCGTACCATCATAAATTCATCGTAGAGATAGGAGATCTCCGGATAGGCGATGAAGTCGACCATGTTGCTGCGATGTATAAACTGAATAGCAAATAACGCGGCACTAATTCCGGATTACACGTAGGGATAAAACTCGACAGACCGTAAACGGTCACTGCAACTCAGTACGCGTAATTTTCTCTCTCACAAATTCCCTCTTTTAATATATATAATCACAATCTTAATGTTATCATGTAAAATCATTGCACTGCATCGCTTCACTCAAAGATCTGACAATTACTTTTGGTACAATATGAAACATCTAAAATGTTAAAAATAAAACTGATCACTGTCACGAAAAATTCATCACGCACGATATACTTATTTACGATTGTTTCAGGCACTCTCGTTCTCGATAGCAAGAACAAAGCACGTGGAGCTTATCAAAATCATCGTGCTAATCCAGCGTGAGCCGATGTGGAACTACGAAGCCGCCGAGGGAGCACAAAATCTTCCAAATTTTTTTTCTCTCGAAGTGGACAGAAAGAGACAGTTTCCTGATAAGTTGGATACGTAACAATCTAATGCGCGAGCACGAGGGAAAGAAAGAAAGACGAGGGAAAGGAACGGCACCGAAGGGCGCGTGTAACTGCTCCCAAGGCTGTATCGCGGAAGTCGAAAGGGAAGGTCCACGAGGCGGCCACGAGGGTGGAAAACGGACGGTTCTGTGTGCGCGGCGGGCACGCACACGAAGAACAGAGGAACGGAGGGAAAACACGAGGGTGTACGTATACGTGTGTATGTCCGTGTGCGCAAGTGTAAGTGGCCGCGTGTGTAATATACAGAGGGAACCGAGAATCCGGCAGGCCGCGCTTGCGAGCGAAAGCACAAGGGAGAGTAAGCTCGGTCACTGAGGCGTCGCCACTCAGCTTGCTTCTCCTCGGGAGTGACTCCCCCCCGTCGGGTACCAATCCCCTACCATTTCCATTCCATCCCCGCTCGACGTTACTCCGTCTTCGTCTATTTCCTTCTCGTCTTCTCTCGTCTCGATATCACGTCTTTTACCCCGCGAAAACGACCCTCGTCGTCGCGGTACGCAGCCAGATCCGCGTAATTGTTTGATGGTGGCGACGGAGACCTTCGTTTCACAACTCCGTACGTAATAGTCACGCGATAATTACGTAACGATCTGACGACAATTCGCGCCGTGTACGCGAAATATAATAGCTACTTTTAATGCACTTCGTCGGCGAATTATAAATCCCTTTTCGCTACGAAGCTGAATCCAATTAATCTACACTGAGAGAAAAAATATTTTGATTTGAGTAAATAAGCTATTAGAGATAACCTAATAAATAATTTTTTTGAATTGTGATTTTTTTTGGATCAAAATATTTTTTTTCACTAAGAGAAAAAATATTTTTATGTAAAAAAATATTACTTAATTCAAAAAAATTATTTATTAGGTTATCTCTAATAGCTTATTTACTTAAATCAAAATATTTTTTCTCAGTGTATTATATCATGATACGAGAAAGGCACATGACTTATGAAAAATATATACGTAGCGAAATACGCGAAAAATTAACGTAACAGCGTATTAGCTTCAGCTCTGCATAAACCAAGATGGCGATAGAGATCCGCGAAAAATCGCCACTTTTATTATTGCGTCACTTGCAGACAGTGAATTATGCATAGGATACTTGGAGTGACTGAAATCGTTGAAACGTCATTGAATTCAAGTACGGCGCAGGTGCACGCTGCAGTTGCAAAAACTTCGTTAGGAGGGAATGCAAACAATGCACGGGTCCGGACAGCTCCGTTCTTTTCTTTGGGCCTTCGCGCTCACGAGCGCACCCGACCTCGTTTTTCCACCCTTTTTTCCGAGTTTCCACGTCGAGTTTTGCACGCGCGAGTATCGTTCGCCTTATGCAAATCCGTACAAACTCTCCGTCTCCCCCCCCCCCCCCCCCCCCCGCTATTTCCCCTTCATCCACTCCTTTCACCTCGCTGCGCCTACGTTTCTTTGCCTTTGGTACAGGCGTAAACCCCATGGCGCGACACCGCCAATTACACCCTCGTAAATCGGCCCGCCAATTTGTCACCCGCAATTCGTCCGTCTGAATTTCAACGTTCCTTATCGCGTCACCTCGACGTTCTCGCCACTTAAGCTCTCTCTCTCTCTCTCTGACTCTCTCTTTCTCTCTCTCCCTCATGATTTCGACACGGAAAACGAAGGTCTCTAGCGGTAGCGGCCGGAAAGCAGGCGTGAGCTTTAATGCATTTTTTTCAATTCTCACGTGGGAACCGCTGCCAAGCGATCACGCTCAAAGCGGAACATTACTTCTGGCGTACAGCGCGATGCCCCGAAATTGCATTTTTATTTGACGATCCTTATGATATCCAATTTGCCATTTCGATTGATCTTTATATCCCTCAAAAAGCAATCATCTCCATTCTCCCGAGCATCGTCGAGATTCTGAGATTATAACATCCACACAGATCGGATTCCTATCTATGAGCTGTGACGCGCGCGTATACGAATTTTTCTGTCGCCCGCGATACCAGCGAACATCTGGCGATCTGTTAATGTTGAGGCTGCCTAGACCAACACGACGGGCCGAGTTTCAGGCATGGCTTACAAAGTAAAGCAAATAAACAAGAATTAAATCTGGAAAGCTTTACCCGCGGCGAAAAGATTCGGATATTTTTATGCGGATTCAATGCAGCAAATGAGACCGAGGGGAAAAAAGGGAGAATAAGAAGCAGACAAAGTATAGAGGCGATTAACTGCAATGCATTTAGATCCACCGGACGGACGACATTAAGCGAGTCGTTTTCCTTTTTCCGCAGAGAAAAAGAGAGAAGTAATTTTCGACGACACCGAGTGTGACGCAATTGTTATTTTACATGCAGTTCGCTTAATGACGATGTTGATAAATACGGCGGTGAGGTCTCTGCGGTGCCGCGGGCGAAAGTCGAAGGCATATATACGCGCCATTAAATTTAGCGTTCAAGGAAGGAACGGGGGATCTGAATCATCGGACGTATGTATAGCAACAAGTTTGACACGCCACGTCAAGCCGCGCTAGAAGTATTACGGAAACGGCCGGAAGCGGGGCGCCCGAATACTTTCTGTCGCTTTCTGTTCCTCGCGTGCGCGTGAACGGGCGCGTGCGCACGTGCAACGATCGCTTCCGCAGTAAGCGCGAGCTAAGTATAGACGGTGTTGGCCGGCGGCATTGTTATTGCTTGCGCAGCAGCGCTGCTCGGCTTCGGGATCTGTGTTTATGAAGGGTCCGTTGCTCGGCATCGAGTTATGGCCTCAGGTGTATTCGGTTATTACGACTCGACTAGGCCCGCGCGATCGGCAAACGAGCGCGCGTTGCATCGTATTGCACATATTGCCGACGCGGGTGTTTAGTCGCGTTTAACAAGAGCCGTCTACCAATGAATGAAATCGGCATCTCGGAGGAAGCTCCGGCCACCCTACTCGTGAAACGTGTCGTAAAACCGCCCCGGTGAATATAAGCGCTAGATTAAGATTTGCATAACCGTCGTGCGTTCTCGGCCGAAGTGATCGCGGGCTGACGCGACTTATGCATACATAGCGCGACGCGTTATGTAACTTTATGCAACTTCACGCTGAGATTGCAGTCTCTACAAGCTCGCGATGAGTTCGAATTAGCGTAATGTATAGCGAAAACTGAGAGATCCTAGACCTGATGAGTGATGCGCGTTGATCAAAGTGAAATCCGCAAGCCCCTGACGAGCATCTGTTTAAATATCATTCTGGTCCTATCTTATCAAGACACACGGCAAACGCGACAGAAGGATGAATACATGATTACATGCCAATGGCACGAGTCAAAGGCAGCTGTTCATACATGCGCGCTAGTTAACTCGGTATCACGATAGCAAAATCTGCATGGCGCTTCTAAACTTGAATCTTATTTTGCCAAGCATATTTTTAAATTATACCTTTAGCTTATATTATTCTGCTTCATATATTACACATATACACTCAGAGAAAAAAACGGTCGCTACAACTATAAAATGTGAACAAATAGCACCTCAACTATTTTCTTTTTTAGTTATAGAAATCAAAATACTATAGTGAATTGAAATATAGAAATATTGTCATATTTTTTAAATCAATTAAATAATATGATTAATACAACTATATAATATATTTGAAGTAAATTATAATTCAGTATACATTTTTAAAATTCCAAAAACTATATTTCTTTAGTTAATACATGATTTACGTAGTTATTTTAGAATTTGTACATAAATATGTATTCATGGAATTAAAATTATATAGTCCATGTTATTCCTTCCATGAAGTTTGTGCACACTATTATTTATTAGTTCTCTTAACCATCAATTTGTTTGCAATAACTATACAAAATAGTTCATTTAACTATGTACAATAATTCTATGAATACAACTTGTATAGTTGTCATCTATATAGTTGCCATCACTATGATTTTTTTCTCTGAGTGTAGGTATGCATTATTGTTGTTATTATTGTTTCTATCCTCTTCTTATTATTCTCAAATTGGGTTGTACCTTATCTTCATTTTTCCTCAAATGTTTATTGCATTCTCACTCATAAAACGTGCATGTATCGTTTACAGTATGTAAATTTGTGTGAATGACCGCGCGATTATTGAGCTCGGGTTCGCTAAACCGTAATAACTGCAGATCAGTCATCCTTGCGGAAGTTATAAATATATGTTATTTCGCGATATTGTTACGTCGAAGAGAAATGTGATTAAGTACCACAAACTCTCGAAAACTTTCCTGTACTTTCCTGTCGCTGTTTTAAATGAAAGATATTTCAATTTTAATTGAGAGATATATACATTATCGAATGCACGACGCCGTGGCACTGTAAAAAATTCTATCGGCCAGAGTTCCAGGTTAACGCAACGAAAAAACGATATATATTTCTGTCGTCGGATTGTGGAGTAAACCGCGCAATTTCGGACAGAGCGGTTTCGCCGCGACGCATATATCACGGGAATCGGACGTGCAGATTTTTTTCAGATATATCTCGCGGGCGGCCAACACGCGGAAACCGCGTGCATGGCAAAAGGAGAGAAAAAAAACCCCCGTCGGCGTACGCGCGTACGTGCGTCTGCCTCTTCATAAAGTCATAACTCAACCGTATCCTCTCTGCCCCTCCCCCCTCGACTCGCGCATCCCTCGGCATAACATTTAAAACGATTTCCGCTGGCAGCCGTGCCAAGACCGTAGCAGCGTTGTTTCGGGGATAGATTAACGAAACATAACGCCAGTACTCGCTACGGACTTCCAAGGGGTAGCTCGGATAATGGGAAGGGGCATGTTGGCACCGCTCTGGCAGTTAAGCAGCATTCAGTGCCGGCGCGGGCGATGCCGTGGCTCGGCCTCTCCGAGGGCCACGATCGATGGAAAATTTCAGGAGTTTCGGCAACCCACACAGAAACCTTCGAGAGACACCTTACACAACACGAAGGGGGGGGATTTAACTATAAAAAGTAGATATATTTTAGAGATATAATTCACGATCAATCACATTACACGAGGAAAGGACGTCGGGGTATACGAGGCCAAGTATCACGTGTTACGGACGCGATAAATGTCCGGTGAAAATATCTCGAACGTCCCGAAGATATCGTAACTTTCTAACATCGTACGAGGGAGAGCTACGTCGAGTTAGCAACTCACGCGGCGGGGATAACGGTGTACGTCCAGCGTTATTTACGACATTACTGGCCATAAATATGGAGGGGAAAAGAGAGAGAAAGAGAGAGAACTATCCACACCGTGTTCGAAATATACAATTATGATTTTTTTTCTTGCCTTTCTCTGTGCCCTTAATTAAAGCCGACTTTCTTCGGGCCCAGACACACACTTTCAGTAAGACGTAACAGTAAGGTTTCGACCAATCACGTTGCTCGATTCGGTTACGTACGGCCGAATCGAGCAACGCTCAAAACCTTACTGTTACGTCTTACTGAAAGTGTGTGTCTAGGCCCTTCGTTCGCTGCATCCGCGACTCAGGCGAATGCGAATACGCGAGGGTGCGCATCCTCCGATCTCTCCCAGTTCCCGTTGAAGAGAAGTGCGTATGAGATTTGTGTACCACCAGGAAAGGGGTATAAGAATGCGCGTATCCGGTCCTGGCATTTGCAGGGAATCCCGCACAGAGAAAGTCTGATGATACATCGCGGACTCGCCGCGTCAGTGCCATCCCCGCGATCGCGCTCCTTCCCTTTTACCCGACCGCCTGCCACCCCATCCTCATCCCTAAACGGACTCTCGGCGTTAAGAGATTAACTCGTCACGTGCGTCGGTCGGGCCATTTTAATATCCCGAAATCGCCGAAATTAGTCGGAGAAACGGCATACGGCGATAAGTATCCGTTACTGTCGTGTGTCCGGCACTTTTTGCGCGCGCGAAAACGCATCTCGATTAAAAATTATTATAGCATCTGTCGTGCGTGCGCGCTCGATGGCCGTTCCATGAGGTACCTATATAGACGGAAATCGGAGACTAAATAAATCGATATTTCGAAGTCTCGCCCGCAAACTTGGAGCCGCTCCAAGCCGGTCTCGCGCGGCAAAACGAATGCAGCGTCGGCGTCTCTCGACAGCTAATTCACGCGTATATCGTATTCGTGTAATGCCGAACAATTTTGGGTTACGATATACCCGTATATTTCGTAACGTCGCGCATACGCTACACGTCGATGGAGCTTTGCGATTATGAAAAATATATCGCCTCTTCAGGAGCTCTCTCGGTGTTATACGTCTCCAAGTCACGGCGGCGGGCGCACGCTCGTGCAGTATGGCGGACTAACGAGCGAGCGCTTATTAAGCGAGACCGAGATAAGATTTTCCGCGGTACAGCGGGGTGTGGGGACACGCGACGCGGAATGGAGGTGGCATTAATGGAATATAATTGGTTGAAAAGTAGGTAAACTGCTTGCAGTAAACGTTGTAAACACTCACCCCTGGTAAAGTCCGCTTCTCATGCAGAGCGTTCTGGGCGCTGATTGCGCTGTCACGGCTGTAGTAGGTGAGGAACGCACAGCCTGAAAACGAAAAAGAGAAAGTAAACCTCTTATCTCTCGCGAAGAGATTAACCGGCCGCGGCGCGGTTTCGGCCGCGTGCTACGACATAGCATCTCTTTAGAGAGCTCTTTTACGTATCCCCTTTTATCACAAAGGCATCGAGAGTCGCGACATGCCAGGCACGCGAGAATTCGGGCGGGGTAATCACTTAGAGAAATATATTACGACGTGCTTGCGAGACGAGGTTTATCGGCCGCGGTCGCGCAACGTAAAACGCAAAAGCCTTTTTTGCACAGCTGGTGGTTGAGAGATCCGTCGAAATAAAAGTTTTATACCGCTGCTGCCGTTCTCCCGCGCGTCAACTTGCGCGGCCCCGAGTCTAAGGTCGATTCGTGGATAACGTGATCTCTCCCGTTGTGCTCGCCGGCGCACCGCAATTACGTGACGCGAGTCAATGTGTTATCGTAATTAGACAGGCCGGCCGGTGGAAAGTTCTCGCTGCGTAATTACCGACGCGGCATACATTCGCGAAACTTTTACGCTGCAATCTTTTATGACGCACTACGTGCAAAACACGAGGACCGAGGCACGGTTATCCGGAGCCGTATTCGCGTCCCGGAAATGTACGGATCTCACGCAGTAGTCGCGAATCGACCGGGCGCTTTGAAGCCGCGAACGCGCGTTGTCGCGCGAAAATAAACATGACGTTCGCCGCTCGCCGCCGCGCCGCCTCGCGGGTCACCATCGGAAAACCGGGTCCGCCGAGATTTCGGCCATTGATTTTGTCAACAACGGAAGAATAATTTCTGCCTGGGACGTCCCCTGGGAATTCATCACTCGCGCGACGCTCGCGTTTCGATTCCCGCGCGCGATATACCGCTACTCGTAAAGCACGTCGCTTAATCGCGCCCCGCAGAACACGTTATGCGAGAGTTTCGCTACGCTATCATCTTCGTCAGATAGTAATATCGATGTAGCGACGGAAACAACCCACCCACACCCGCGCTAACGTCGCGGCGCTCACGCAAGCCTCGCGCAACACTCTCTAGAACCGTTATCTCACGGTTGATATAAATAGCCCCGTATTAGTCGTACTTCAGAAGTTCATATGCTGCTTATCCGCTACCGTAAAATTATATACATGCTTATAATTTACACAAAAGTATACCGTCTCCTATCGCCCCTATCGGGTCAAGAATCAGGTCAATTTAGACGAAAATTGTTGCGAAGTAATGTATACCTATTATACACAATTTTGAATTAATTCGTACTCTCTAAATTTCTTAGAGTGATAATTCACTCGAAAAATTGAGTGACTGGTCGAATCACTCGAGTTAGTGACTTTTCACTCATAGGAGTGAATTCTCCTCATTTTTTGTTGTAGAGTAAACAATTCACTCTGCAAAATGGAGTAAATATATATATATTTACTCTATTTTGTAGAGCAAATATTTTCACTCTATGTAGTGTGGAGTGAATATTTTTATTCGTAAAGAGTGAGTAAAGCGCACGCGTAAAGCGTGATTGATATGTATGTCAATTATAATCTATAAAAGACATACATATAGCATATAGAAATGTCAATGTTTCTTCCAGAGGTGAGTGCTTATAAGAATTTATGTAGTTCATTTATCGATTTAACCGTGTTATATAAAGAATGATGTTCAGGTTGGATTCTGTTCACTTTACGTTCAGAGTTAAACAGTTTCACTTTTTGTGAAAAGTGAATTTTCACTAATCACGAGTGGCAGTATTTCCACAATCGCTTGAAAAAAGTGAATATATTCACTCGTTTGGAGTTAGATTTCACTAAGAAATTTAGAGAGTAGGAGACAAATGTATGAAGACAATTGTTATCCGTACACAATGAGGCGTTAATTAGAATTTGACGTAATATTATATACGTAATGTAAAGTAAAGATATTGAAACATCCAAAGTCTGTATGTGTAGAGTCAATTCTCGTAGACCACACTCGGTATAAGAAATAGCATCGATATCGCAGCGGGTTAAAACGATGGTAATTAACCCGAGAATATTGGACGGTGCCTGAACCAGACCATTATCGGCTATCGCACTGTCGAGCAAACCCCCTTGGGACCGCCTTCCTATCGGTCTGAGAATTTATTCAAAGGGCCTCTCGGTCCTATCTGATCACCATTTGACTATCTCAACACAGGGAGATGGATGTAAGCAAGCACGCGCGGCGCAAGAGCCGCGGACAGACCCGAAGAGAACCAAGATTGCGCAAATATTTATGACACGGCTCTATCAGCGCGATTCTGTCACTTACGGAATTCATTAAATTCATTAAATACACTCACGTGCGGAGAATCCATTCGCACACTCATATAATCTCAATCTTCATGCCCAAATATATCACACGCGAACGTCTCACTTCTCAATAATTATCTCGTGATTTAAAAACATCGCTTGTTATACAGGGTGTTGACCCGGTATTTTTGAAACTAAGCCGTTTCAGACATATGGTCATATGAAGTTTTCGTCTTGAATTTGTGTGAATAATCACCCCTTAAAATATTTTACCCTTTTTTTCAACACCCTGTATTATTATACAATGATACGTTTTTATTATCGTAAAAAAACAACTAACAATAAGTTTAACATTTAATACAATTCATAAACACACACGTAGGTACGTATACAGTTTCCATGTCTCTCTCAATTTTTGTGTACATTAAAACTAATTGATTAGCATAAAAACTGTCGATGCTATTCGCTAAATCACTACATCTTATACCCGCGAAGGAATTTAAATTCCAAGTGAAACTGTTTTACGGCGTGATACTTGAGATATTTTAATCTTGCGCGAGGACTTCGACGCGGTTCACGACGATGGCGGCGAGTGCCTCGGTGTGCGCACTCTTTTCCGGCGGTCTTTCTCTCCCTGAAGAGTCACGTCGTGCAAACGAGAGAACGAGGAAGTAAGAGAGGCGTGAGGCGCGCTGCGCGCACCCGTAATTTTTCATGCTGCACGTCGCACGCGTCCAGAGCTCGCGTGGTTATCTCCAACACCGCAGTACGTCTCATTCGCACGTAGGACGTCCAACCTAACCCGGGGTAAGTCCGCGTATAAAAGCTCCCCTCTCGCTGCAAGAACGAGGGATGAAACGCGTCGTGATGGCCGAAAGTTCGCGTGGGGCTGGTATAGCCTGCGGCCGGTCACGACGCCGCGGGTACCTCGACGTCAGATACGGGGAATACACACGTCCCGTAATCCACGCTCATCTCGCTCTATTTCGGAAATGCTCGAAAATATTTATAAACATCACGGTCGCGCTTATCTTAATTGCATTGGGGACTCGCCGCGCGCGTGGCTCCCCTATTCTGCGACCCGGGATACCAGGGGGAATAGAAAACTTCGTCGCGGCGGCAAATCGCAAGCCCCGCGGGCCTCCCGAGGATGAATTAGCTCCCAGCGACGCGACAAGAACAGGGACAATCGTTTCCTCGCGCGTTGCGTTGCCATGAATCTCCCCGCCCGCGCGCCGCTTTTGTCTTTTTCAGTTGAATTCAATCTGCGAGCGACGCAATACGGTCCACTCGGGGAAAATAAGATACTTCACCGACGAACGGATATACATTTGTATAACGCGGTAAATAGCAGCGGGCAAAGTTTGACGTGCAAGTTTGACTTTGGAGTCTACTGTTTACTTCACTATCGGAGAGCCGCTTTTGAGGCATCTATTTTCGAACTGGGACAGTTCGGCTGCCTCGTCGAAAATACAAAGAGTTAATTAATTCAGTTTCGTATAGTTTCCAGATAATGAAATGTTTAGATATATTTGGATTGTGTCATTGGAATATTTAAAGAACTTGTGGAAAGTTGTCTTTCCTAATAAATTCTGGTTTCGCTATATAGAGTAATTAACGCGATAGGTAACGATTATGCCCCACGATTCCTATATACCTCCTTCTCGATGTAGTCACGTCGCGTCTAGCGGCGTAGACAATTACGATGAGGCTTACGATTAGCTTGACAGCGAAGCGTCGAGTGGCGGCACGGCCTCGTGCAAATTGCAGATGAAGCAGTTATACATTCGGTATAGCGTAGGAACAATTCACTGATTCTAGATAATGAAACAGCTTGTCATCAGGTATGCGCATAGTCATCTGCATGTGTAGCGACGAAGTTTCAGGTGTACGCATACGAATATGCAAGGCGTGAAACAACGACGTGGATAAGCTAATCGATGTGTGGAGAAGTTTCTGTCGTCGCTGAGTTTCTAACGAAGATACGAAGCAAAAAGTGAATCAAAGTTAGCATCGAACGTATACAGCGTACACGCGTCCCCGATATATGTAATTCGCATATCTCGTATGGTGCTTAATTTTCAACGAGCAAATCTAATTAATTCAATTGAGATTAATTATCACGAGCTGGTCCACGCGGGCCTCGCTGATCCTCGTGGCCTGTGCGAGGCCAATTTACGAGAACGACCATCGTGGCGACGCGACACGCCGCGCTCCTCTCACCTTGTTGCGTTGATGCTCGCCGTGGTGCACCGTGTAAAACTCAAATGACTATAGTAAGTATCGGTAAGCGTGATATGTAAATTAAATGAGGCTAATACAATAAAAATATAGGGCATAATAAAGTGTAAAAAGGTTCTTTGATATAAAATCGCAATAACGCTATAAAATAACCCAGTAAACACCGATATATAACAATTAAATAAATAGTCGTAATATAACGAAATGTAACACGTATAACGTGTAAGTTATAGTCTATGTTTGCTGAGAAGAACAATATACTACAATATACATATGTATAAATGTATTATATCATGCGATATTGCGTTACCTTCTTGGGTTTAATTTGTGTCACATAAATATTATAAAGTTAAATTTTCATAATAACGGTGCGAAATCCCTGCCGGTATTATAATTGCACAATGCAGTTATTATTAATGTTTGTAACGCAGTATACGTAAGCGAATCAGGAATGCATATAGCGGCGGAGCTATTGTTTAAACGCGAGGAAAAGAGTGCCATGCATTGTACCGCGAAAAGGTCATTCGTTACAGATTTGCTGCGATTCGAAGAGAAAGCTTTCATTCGTCTTGAAAAATATACGACGGGGACACACATGCAAATCCAATGGAGCTGGATTATAGACTGTTTTACGCTGATTCGAGTGGGAGCAAATACGTCGTCGAACAGGCGACGTATGGAGAACTCAAGTAGATAATCAAGTAGTTTCTTTTCTCGTGTCTGTGGACCGTATGCGAAGAGGCTGGCAAAATCCCGAGAGGTATGAGACCATGAAGGAGGACCGTCTAGGTTGTGAGTTTTTGCCTATAAACCTGCCGACGTGTATCGCAGAAAGGTGGGAGAGACGTATAGATAAAGAGAGAGAAAGCAGGATGAGAGATACAAACGAGAGTTGATGGCATCGTCCGACGTCGACGAGGGCCAGGCGAGGTGGTTAAAGGGGGGTTCAAGAGTAGAAGAGCGTTTTATTTGCGAGGCAATGCGACGGCTAATACACCAGTCACTGGACAGCGTCCAAGTCATAAAATGGATTTTATGACGCCGATCGATACAACGAGATCTCCCTCTCTCTCTCCCTTTCTCTCACTTTCCGACAGTCGCCGTTCCCCTCTCACGCCCTCCTGTCGGATGTCCGCCGATGCCCCATATCGGTCCGTACCTTTCGAGGGTGGATGGCTTTGCGTATCCACGTCGTTCATTCGAGCAATCTCGAATACTGCGAAAGGAATCGAACCGATTTGTTCCCCGCGTTCTTCGAAGACGATAATATAATCTCATTCTCGATATTGATAATTGAAACTTCACATATCTATTATATTTCTTCGCTACCATACGATGTAAAAATGTGATACACTTTGTAAATAAAAATTAATAGCAATTATGAGAAATCTGGAGTAAGAAGAGGATGGAAACAAATTTTGTTTTAAACTAACAATAAGTTGCATTGTTTAAAGTTCAAAATCCTAAAGTGAAAAGAAACGCGCGAAAGTTAAATCCGACGGTGTCTAGAGCGAACTCTTTTAACCCTCGAATCATGCCGGGGCACTGCTTGTCGAAAATTGGAAAGTAAAAGCTCCCAAGTGACACGGTGAACAGGAATGAAAAGTTTTCCCGGCCGCGGAGTCGAAGAAAGAGCGCGTCGCGCCAACCAAATTGCTCTTAACCAGGTACTAGGCAGTCCGGGAATGAGGATTTTATGGTTCTCCTAATGAATTGAAACGAAACGAGCCTCCAGCAGACTCACCCACCGGCCGCACCCACACATCACCCGTTATAGTATACGGAAATCGTGTCGTCCCACCATCGGAACCGGCTCGTCGCCGCCGACCACGCAGAGGTGGAATTTGCATCTTGGGCGAAAATTGAAATGCACCGGTACAATGGACAGGGAAGAGTGTCCTGCGAAATGACTTTTATAATAGGGACGCAGATAATATAGCCGCGGCGGAACGAGAAGCGTTTCTAACTGACGGCACATTGGAGCGTGTGTACGAGCGTATCGCGACTTTATACACGTTGAGGTACACCAACACGTCTCGAAAGAGCTCTGCGCCAGTGTGTGTGTGTACTTACATATCCTGGCGTGGTAATGGTTGTCCATAACAACGAAATTTTCTCCGTTGGATCTTCGCGATATACCGTCGCACGCACACAAACGTGGAAGCGAAAAGGTGAAGAGTGAGCGAGTATGTGTGTGTGCGCGCGGGCGCGCGCGAGGGTATGCGCGAGTATTTCAGTGTCCGTGTATTTCAGCCGCACGTCGACGGCACCCCCTCGGTATTGCGCAGAGGAAATTGAAATATGCAAATAACCGCAGCGCGCTAGGTAGCGCCGGCTCTACGAAGGTTGATGTTTCGCGGAGTGTATCGGCGTTTATCGTCAACATACCGGACATACCCCGCGTCGAAAACGGGCTTTTTGAATATCGAGAACAGCAGGTTATCCCCCCCCCCCCCCCCCCCCCCGCTGCATGTATCCTGCGCCTGCCGCATTCGCTCGGCCGACTGGCGCGCGGCAAAGGGTATTTGCTATTTTAAGAAGGTGATCGCTTTCTCGTCCGATTCGCGAGACGACTTACCACGTGCTATGTCAGGCCGCCGTTCGAGCCGAGAAACGTACGTACGTTCGCGAATGCATACATTACGAGACCACACGCTCAGACTTCCGCGTCGCTGATCGCGTATGAATATTCATCCGTTCCTATTTCGTCTTTGTCGGTCGTTCCCGGCGATTAGCAACCGCGCTATTATCAGACGTCGAGTTAATTCTATTCTCCTCGGCACTTGGTAAAAGTTAGCCTCGTAACGTCGGAACAGTTTGAAGTTACCTCGCGAAGACGAGGGAAAAGGAAGCGAGAAAGAAGACTTGTGCTCTACCGTAACCACCAAGTCTCGGTCCATAAAGCCGACGAGTGCGTATAAGTGAAGTGGTCGCACGAAACGGAACGACGAACCTGCTCTGTCGTATTCTATGCCATCGACCTATGCGACAACTATTTGCGACGTTCGCGAAGAAAAGCGCCGTGAAAGCTGGCTGATTTCGCGGCGGACAGATCTTCGTTAAAAAGGATTGATCAAAGTTCTTAAGCTGGCGCTACACTATGCGCGTATTCGCGAATCATGATTCGTAATGCACGAATTACGAATTGAAGCAATTAAACGTCGACGTCACGGGCTGCCACAAACATAAATAGTTAATTCAATTGGATATTATTTGAACGAAAACATCAGATAATTGTTTTAATAATCCAAATATTTGAATCAAATAATATCCAATTGAATTAATTGTTTATGTTTGTGGCAGCCCGTGACGTCGACGTTTAATTGAAGTAACTTTATTTTTTTTTCCGTACACCCCGAGTGGAAATATACGTACTTTTCTATTTGATATACTCCTTTTACTTCTTGAAAAAAAATTTGTACCTAACTTTACCTAGCTTTACCACAACTATTGGTACGGTCCTCCATTGGGCCTGTGTGATACAGTGTCATACGACCTGTGAAATCGTTCTCGTCGCAAACCTCTGTTCCGGATCCGATCAAAGGCGGAACTCGGTCAAAGATTGTCGGCCTTTGAGAAATGCTTTTGACCCACAGTGGATAGAAATAGACCGGTCAGTTCAGTCAATCAATAACCAAATCGACGATTCTACTGAATCATGCCAGAAAAATTATTAAGCGCGCTTTAAGTGACATCACTTGTTGGATCGTTCTTTTGCTGTTTTAGTTGTAAAATGCGAACAAAACGTCTCAAAAAATAATAAAAAGTACTGTAAAATTCTTACAATTATTACGATGGTTATTAAAAAAAAATTATTACCTTTCCTCAAATGTCAATTGTACTAATATTCATAAAAATATGTGTATATGAGTGTATATAACGTGTAAATATATGTAAGTGTTTACAATGTATCGAGTTCGTGAGTTTGTTAAACCCAAATGATTGTGCAGATCAGTCATCCCTGCGCAATGATTTAAAACCTGATATTTTGAACATTCCATCTAATTAACCCTATTGCAATTATTAATAAACTACCGCTAGAGCCTTCGCTTTCTTCAGAATTTCTGTTCTGCTTTCTTCGCCCCGTTTTCCTCATTATAAATAAGTCTCTGAGAGAGCAGAGCATTAACGTAAAATGCTCTCATTGAAGGCAATTTTTATTCAAAGCGCGACACTCACAGGCAGAGCGACGCTTACTTTAAATCTGGGTTTTGAAAGTCACGAATGGTAGAAATGTAAAAATAGTCCATCTACAAAGTTATTAAGTCTCTGTAAAGGCTGCCGAAACGTTTTCGTCGCAAGTAAGATCTCTCTCTTCTTCCCCTCCCTTTCTCTCTCTCTTCCTATTTTTTCTTTATCTTACCTAACCTTCTTTCTAGTTCCTTATCTTTCTCTGTCTCGTTTCTTTTCTATTTTCCCTCCTCTTCATCTTTCCCTTTGCTCTGCCCATCCGCTACTTCTTCTTACAACGACCAAATTAAATACTACGCCCGGAAAATCTCTGAGAAAACTCCTCGGATATTCAGAAGCGTCTTGGATGCACTGCCACGTCCAATTTCAACTACTTTGCCCGCACAGTATATCGTCATGGAAGAAAAAGACGATAGAATGGAGGAGACGAAAAGTAAGATGCATAAAAGGAAAGAGAAAAGAAATGTTCGATATCGCGAATGGTTCCCGAATAAAGAAATATGTTTCTAAAAAAAAAACTGATACAACCTTGTGCTATCTTTTCAATTAAGCTCTTTAAAAATGCATTTTTTAATTTTAATGACACCAAGCCGCGCGACGCGGCGTTTTACTATATATAATGGTGAGCATAATATAGTTCGAGCTATGTATTTCGTCTATATCTACAGCCCTTCGCTACCTACGCATTACCTATGCACAGACATAAATATGTACTTAGGCAGGATTAAATTATTTGCAGGAAGATGAAACGGGTCCGACCCGCATAGCTTTATTTCCCCAGACATCTTGAGTTGCGCCTACAGTGTGTCAATGGAAATGTGTCTTACAGGTAATTCGTTGGTCTTTCCAACACCGATTTCAGATATAAATATCAGATTAATTCTAGAGACGAATCGAAATATAGACAGGCTGACATAATTTTCGAAATAGTTTTGAAAAGAATACCTACATACATATATCAATGTTAAATATTAATGGAAAAGAATCTGGTTGCGTTAATAGGAATTCTGGTAGATTCAACCAGAAGTCTGTTAGAAATTGAACGAATCAGAATTTCCAATTAATTCAACCAGATTCTGGTAGATTCAACCAGAATATCTGTTAGAAAATGAACGAACCAGATTCTTTTTTCAGTGTATGAGAATGCTTAAAAATTACTCAAATTGAATATAATTTGACACTACGAATTTAACAGTGACCTGTGTCTCTATAAATGCACGTACATAGTATATAGTATACTTGTATGGTGCAAAGTAGCATGGAAGATCGCAAACAAACGGATATTGCGGGATATAATAGAGTCGCTCGTGATATATTCGTCGTTCTAGAATTCCGGCTTAATATTTCATCGGCGGCCGCTAGAACGCAAAGTGTAACTTATGCCAGTTTAATGACCGAGCGCGGCATTTAATTCGGGCATTTAATAATTCACGATGGTCAGGACGAGCCAGTACGTCGCGCGTATCGTAACGTTCGCGTGGTGTATGTTTGAAAGCCCGAATGTTGGCTTCCAGTGGGACTATGACAATGCGTTGTATTACACCGGCTCTTACTCAGGTCGCGCTTCTCTCCCTCTCCCCTGCCCTCTTTCCTTTCAGCAAGGATTAATTCATTCTCGGTATATGGCTCGTACAGTGGACTACGGGCGCGGGCTATCCTTCCCCCACGAGATATCTCGTTTCCAGAAGGATGCGTACGAATTTGGCACACGTTTCTCCGATTTGCATCTATATGAATAGGCGTGGATTACGGGATTGGAATAAATTTGGCCGGCTAAGTGAGCTCGGCAATTTATACGGACACACAAGCAACGGACGCTCATGTCTTTATAGGTGCGTGTATACGTATGTATGTAGAAGGAGAACCGGCTACCGCACGCAACCGAGGCGTGCTATAAAACTTTATTACGCTGCAATTTGTCTAACCGCGAAGAAACAGATAGAAAATAAATCACATTCGTGACGTTAAGAGTGTCTCTAATGATTAAAATTGCGAGAATTCATGTAATGCGCGCGATCTTAAGCATCGTTCAAAATTTATGAACACAGATGGCACATATCCAGATTGCGGAATATCATACGCGTATGTGCGTTGCTTGTAATTTCTGATTTTGTACCATTCTAACCCTATAAGCTCGTACTTAAGGGTTCCTTTTATATTAATAAAGCAAAAAAAAATCATACGCGTATTATATTACACCATAAGCCAGTTTCACCATCTCCGATTAAGGATGTATCGGACGTACAGTCCCTGCTAAAAGTTAAACTTTCAATAAAAGAAGACTGCATGTATGTCAAACAACTCAAAATTTTTTATACGTTAGAAGGGATTACCGTTAACAGTTTGAGTATGATTTTTTGTCATTTAAATAATTAGTATTGTTTAAACAATTAAAAAAATTTTTTGTAGCAAAAAATTTTGAAACTTCAAATACAATATCAATAATATCTTAATGGTTAATTTATATTTTATTTATATTTTATTTATATTTTATTTATATTTACAGAAAAAATGTCGATTCTCCATAAGGGATAATATTAATTTTATCAACTTTAAACTTAAATAACTCTTAAATAACTTTAAAATTTTACAGAGTATTTTTAATTTAATTTAGAAACAATTTACAACACTTTTTGAATATATTTGAAATACCTCCAATACATCCTTAATTACAATAACTTTTAAACCAATAAGAGAATTGTGCTGAAATTTTACACAGATACTCAGGCGTAATAATAGAACAATCTATGAAATTTTTAGATTTTTGGTAATGCTTTGAGATGTCACCCATACATCCTTAACGTGATCCTCCGATTAAACTCACTCTTCGTCTCTTTCTAACTGGACAATTAGAAAGAGACGAAGAGTGAGTTTAATCGGAGGATCACGTTAATCGGAGATGGTGAAACTGGCCCTATATGTTATACACTATATGTTAATAATATTGTTGTGCTTCAATGTTCCGTACTTTGACAAGGTGTTGCACATATGATTTGCTTATATCACCCATATCACGTTAATGTAAGACGAGCAATCGAATGATTCGTTCATCATTTTCGGTTATCCTGGCCATTTACGAGCGTCGCGCGTCGTTGTCTCGGACCTCGCGGCCTACACTACCGCCGTCGGCTGAACGAGAACTTATTACGATCCGTCATTTTGTCCGTTCGCCGCTCGTAACAAGCATCTTTTACGACACCACGTAAAATGGGAAGAACGATGGCGCGGCGCCATAGACGTTGATTGTCGGGGGACTTTTCTCCCTCGTGCGGCTCTCTCTCTTTCGCGCGCCGCGTCCTTTTCCTCGTCCACTCCGGCCGGTTCTCTCTTTCCGCGGTCTACGCGCCCTGAGGAAAGGAATGGCGGTACATTCTCTAACGGAGGGAAACCGCCGTCGCGCTGAACGGGCATCCGGGCACGGTGGCAGGAAGACGTTGTTAGGGCTATTGCTCTCTGTCCGAATGAAGGACCGCTCATATTTACAAGCGACGGTAGCAAATGGTCGAAATGGCAGCGGAGGGCAGTGCGGACGGATGAAACATCAAGGGAACGAACCCGTCAAATCGGCCTGTGGGACTCGGCAACGATTCGCTTCTCTCTATCCGTTCCCCAATCTGCGCCATTTTTATTCCCACCCGTCACTGCCGAGGGTGGGGTTGCATCCTCGGAATTCACTCGGGTGTTCTTGTCGAAACGTTCTCGTCACGCGATTTGTAGCGGTGATGATTTTCGACGAGATAAGGTGAAGATAGGTTCGGCGCACTTGATGGAACAAATGGTCAAATGCTTCTAACAAGATCTATCGACGCACATTTCGCTCGATGTCAATATACCAATATGCATGCGCGTTAAAATTGTGCAATTGCAGATTTTCCATTGAATATAGAAAAACGAAATTTTTTAAATAGAATATAATTAAATGCCTTTTTGTTCACAATTGTTTTTAACTTATCTCTTTCTAATTAGTTTTAAATTGATACTTAATTGAAATTAAAATTGAAATAATCGTGGCATTAACGAAGATCTTAAATCTACTCTGTCAATCTATTTATTTAATTAATTCCTTTTTTAAAAATTGAAATAATTGTGGCATCACACACACAACGAAGATCTTAAATCTATCAAGCTATTTATTTAATTAATCCTTTTTTAGATTAAACTGTGAAATAAATTAACAATAAATAAGAAAAAAACTCTCGATAAAAAACTCTCATCAGGATATATCGTTTACAAACGATAAAATCTTTAACAGATTGAAAGAAAAGTTTAAACTTTAAAAGAACGTTAAAAAAGGTCAGAGGAAAACGAAATGTTAAACTGTGTCAAAGAGACAAAAATTGGAGCAAGTGTGCCTTAGGCGGACACTTTTGGAAAAGTGTGGCCTAAATGGAACGTCACCCGGTAAGATAAAGATGGTTGAAGACCAAGTCGGAAAAAGAACGCCACTGAACTACAAGCAAGTTGCAAAAAAGTTTCATATAGATCTGAAAATTAAAAACGGCAGATATAAAAGACTGTTTCACGTTAGTTACAAACTACGTTTGTTCCCGTAATGAATATTATTCAAATATCTATATACATAGACGCTTTATATTATGCAATTTCTTAAATCGGTATATATAACACATACTATACATATAAAAAATATTACATGCAAATAAGTGTAAAAGCATCTCTTTCTCTTTCTGTCTCTATCGCTATTTTTATTCGCTATATAATAGGAAAACGCCTCGTTCTCTTTCGTAACTTCGCTAGTAGTCAATCCGTACAGAATGTAACGGGCGGACGGTTTCACACTGCGGCTAAATAATATTGTACTTCCACTCTCGCACCGTGTGGCGTTTTCTCTTTCCTCTTTGGCCCATCCCGTTGACCACCATTCCCGTCCCTTTCTATCCGTGCCCCTGTTCGTATGGATATTTTTATGAATCCATCGATGTATGAACACATGCAATCGTTCGCGTTTATTGTTTTTGTCAGGCCGGCTCCGACGTCGGCCGAATTTGCATATTTTGTAGCGGGCCGACTGTCCGGTCTATTGTGTCCAACCGACTGCTGAATTGCTCCACATCGAGCATAAGCTCGAACTTTTGCATGACAATAAAAGCCACAATAGTATCGAGCATGTTCGACTCGTATCGCTAACGAAAACTCGTATAGAGAGAGAGAGAAAGTGAGAGAAGAGAATAGCAATAGACTTAGAAATAGAAACCACAAATTCCATTTTCAAATATTATATGTAGATATATTTTAACAGATTAATACGCGAACCATGTTTTGCAGTTATTTAATTATTCACACATATTGATGTAGCTCTCGGTTAATGTAGTATATATTTAAAGTTAGAAGTTCTATTATTCTCCAAATAAACATGATTATATAATACAATATAAAAATTAGCATAATCTTAGCCTTCATAAAAAAATCGATAACAAAGCTGAATGACATTCTATTTTATATGTGAGACGTCGATATTTTTGCATCAATATTATTATGGTATGTATATGGCCATTTGTTCCGTGTCGCGCTCGTATACACAGATCAATCGCGAAATGATTACGAACGTTTCAATTAAAATAAGTCATTCTGCCACTTTTATCAGCTTTACGAGCGCTGTCCGGGTCCACGTGAATTATCTGTCGCGCTTCGCTTTCACCGTTACGATGATGTATAGGCGGCCGCATAAAAAATGTGAACGAGAGCCACGTCGGGGAGGCGATATCGTGAAAAACGAGACTTTCGGGATTGCAGCGTGTACGGACGGACAAATAGTTCGATGGATCAAGTTTTAATGACCGGAACAGCCGAGCGCCGACGCCGCTATCGAGCCATTGACAAACCACTGCGGGGGTACTGCTGCTAAAATGAATCCCGCTGTTATTTGCGAAAACGCATAACATTAAACCGCGCCAGCGTAGCCGAGAGCGCGATGCTGTTATCGCGATAACAATAAGTTTGCAGATACGATTGTATCCTTTGAAACTGATATTGACGGCGATATTGATTGCGGCCGTGCATGCGGTTCGGGGAAACTTATGTGATTGACGGAGATTTGGCAACGCATGCTACTAATAGCCGTTCCCGTTTAAAAGAACATATCTGCCACTACAAATTTCACAATTCGTACGCTTCGCAAAATAGAAGATCCATTCGCGATTTGACATATCTATCAAACCATTTCTTCAGAAGATATATGAAATAATTTTTTCTATTTCTTCTATTACATGTGTAATATATTTGTGAAAGAAAGTACCTTTATTGTTTGGAAACATCTGCTACTCCAGTAGATCTTGTATTAGAGTTTAGACCGATCGAATGTACGCAGATGTCTCTTATATTTTGGCCTTCAGGGAGCAATTTAATGGTAATTAGAGATAAACTCGATCTGTTCGAAAGCTCAAGAGAAACGTTGAGCAAGTTAGTTCTTTAGGAAAACACAGAATATCGCAGTAAGTGTACTTTTACATTTAATGAAACGCTCTAATGCTCTAAATACGAATTCAAAAACAATCAACTGACTGTGCACATACGAGTCTGTCGACGAGAAACTAACACGCGAGCGATCGATGACGCGTGATAAAAATACACTCGAGTCTTCGGCGGCGCGACGGCGACGTGTCGTTCTAGGCGATAAATCTCGCGATTCTAGCGCAAGGACCAGATAGAGACACGTGTCCGTTAATGGCTGGCACAGTCACCGGGTGGCGATCATTGCCAAGCCAACCTACGGCCGCCTCTATCCCCCGCGGCTACGTGCGCGGCTTTCCCAAAGCTCGACTTCCATTCCGGCATCTGTCCGCAGGTACCTTCACGTAGACGTGTGTACATATACCTATATGTCCGCGCGACCGCATCCAGCGTTACGTATAGCCGTTATGTGTTCCGGCCCCTTCTTCGTGTGGGTATAAACCGCCTGGATTCTCTTTTTGCGGCGGCGCGAGATCTCAACAAGGTAAAGCGGACACGTTTTCCGGAATCGCTCGGGCTTCGGCTTACCCCCGTGGAATCAGATTCGACTTAAAGTGCAATTTCGATAATTCACGGCTGAAATACCGCCGCGGAATCCCAAGTCACGCGGTGGCAATGTCGTTGCTCCTTTGCGTAACGCGATTTTCTGATAAGATACTCGGACAATTTCCTAACACTTCCACGAAGGGAAATTAACGATTATACTCGCAATTGTACAATCGAGGCCAAAACGAAAAGATGACAAGCAAGTGTAAAAATAGGATGACTTCATCGAATACTCGATAAGGCTAATCCATATTGTATCTCATCCAAGTAGGTCGTTTTTATAAAACGATTCTAGTAATCTCGGAAAGTGGTAGTTTTCCTTTTAGCGTATCTCCCTCTTTAACTCGCTCTACATCAGGCACACAAAGTATATGATCGTACGTACGATATACGTGCAGCACAAGGAAGCTGCGTGAATCACGAACGTCGACGAGAAAATGCCATCGCGGGAGCAAAGAAAATAAAGGTACTTAAATCCGCCTCATCGAAGAAGGTATATCCTCCCATTGCTCTCGGTCGGCAAACTTTTTCTCCCCCTCCCCCCCCCCCCCCCCCCTGGCGAGACAAGAAAAGGAATAAGCGCCTCGGACGAGGCGATATCCTCCGGGTTTGATTTCTCCCGGGTCGCAATCCCGCTCGGTAGATTCATTGGCTCCGTTTCAATTCCGGCCAGCGCAGCGGATCAAACGCCGACGTGCGGTCGTCGGGTGGCTGGCTCGCCAAGCGGGCAGAAGGGAAGCGGTGGCGGGTACTTTGTGCCGTCGAAGGCGACGACGACGCCCGACGTCGACGCCGCCAGCGTCGCTCGCCTCCTCCGCCGCGCCGCGCCGCGCCGAACTGCCGTCGTCGTCGCTCGCAGGAGCGATTGTCACCGTCGCGCAACGTCTAACTGGCGACGGCGACAAAGGAGAGGGCTCGCCGTCAACGACGCGACTTGGCAACTCGTCAAGAAGCTTGTAACCCTAACTGTGCCATTGTGAGCGAGGCGCTCGCTGGAAACTCCTCTCTACCCGAGCCTGCCTGTTTAGAGCCTTCTTTGTTTTCCCCCGGAGGGTGGAACACCATCACCGTTCGGAGGCGCGCGTGGCACGTTTGTCCTCAACTGCCGTCCTTGCCCAGTCCACGCGAATGGACTTCCTTGTACTCGGACGCGTGCCCGAGGCCACCACGACGATGACGTTGAGCTACCTTCAACGCAAGGAACTGATGATGCCGACAAAAGGAGTCGGAGTAACGCGATTGTAGACTTAACACGCTTAATTACTCTTAAGTCTGCTTAAAGGCCGGTAATTATATATACATCTGTTATCTTAAACATACTTAAATGCGTAATCCGTTGATTGGGAAACGAGAAGAGAGTAAACATTGTTCATCAAACGGCCATGCACGCGAGTCTCCGCCGTGCAATCGGCGCGTGTAACTCGAAACGAAATTTGTAGTCCCAGAATAGCCGCGACGACAAGTTAATCGTCGTTGCGAGACGGTCTCCCCCCCTCGACTGGCGTTTGTCGAAAAATGAGAGAGCGGTGACCTACGCCTCTACCTGCGTCCGAAGCATAGAAGCGGCCGTGAGATACGATCGGTGATTTTGTTGTGCCAACTGGTCTGTGCACATCGGTCGGGCGCACGCGAAGTGTACACATTTAGAACAACAAGTCTTTTTCAGCAGATGGTGCGCATCGGCACTCCCATAAACAAGCCGACGCCGCGGTCTATATAGTCTCACCAGTCTCGCTCTCCTTCGTTCTTTCTCGCACCGCTCCCTACTCTCCTTCTCTATCTCCCGTTCATCCTTTCTGTTTCTCCCGCTGCCATTTCTCTTCCTTTTTCGCCGCTCCTTTCCGCCCGCCGCCGTTTCTCTTTCCTCTTCTTCCGCCCGTTGTTCTACCACGTCCAAGGAAAGCCAATAAACCATCGAATTCCTCCTCGGTATATTGCGGGACTCCGGGGCTGCCGCTTGGAACCAGCAACAAGTCCCGCGCATTCTTATATTCCGCGAGTCGTCCCTCCGTCTGAGCAGACGTTCGTACTTTCGCAAATTACCGGCCCGTGGTTACGTGCACGCGCTCACTGGCTGCGAAAGTGGAGCGAAGGGAAAATCGAACACAAAGAGGCGAAAGTGAAGCGATATATGTATATGGGCGACCGTCGTAGAGCGTCGCGCTCCCCCGCGAGCTGGGGGTGTGCGAGATCAACCGAGATGACAATGTGCGAAAAGTTTGTGCGCGGTAAGTCAACGATAAGTACTATTTCATTTACAAGTACAGTCAGCAGAACGATTCCGCTAAAGTTAAGGTTTCTTGCGAAGCATGGCGCTCGTAATACGCGTTTTTCCTTCAGTGCTTTCTTCAGTGAGCTCGCGCAGCACCTTTTACATTTTAATAGGTACTTAAAATTGAAAATTCAAATTACGATCAGTTTTCTCCTTGATAAGTGATAACGGATATAGTCTCAATAAAACAAAAACTAGAATATGAATTATTATTATACGTATAAATGTGTTCTATCGGAAAACAAAAACTAGAATATGAATTATTATTATACGTATAAATGTGTTCTATCCGGATAGAATAATCTGCGATCAAGTATCAGCTAATTTACGATATATAATCACAAATGTTTCAAGCTATATCTGAAACAAATTGAGAACAGTTATCGATAATGAATGTCTCGCCGCAAATCGAAAACAACAACGCCGCCGGCGGCGGGAAGATAGAAGGGTGTTCATGAGGGGTGCTCGGCCCGGTTATAAAACTTATATAATATCTGGCTGTCCAATCTCCTTCTTTCTCTCCTACGTCTTCCGTCCGTTATAAGTGGCGGAGCATTACGTGAGTGGAGGACCGTTTAACAGTGCCAGCGAACCGTGTTCTATCGCATGGAGGTCTATTGAATTTTTGCCCATCAGGACCCTCCCGCAGCCCCGCTACGCTCATAAACTAAATACGTCTAATGACTGTATCTCGTTAGTGCATCGCGCGTGCTCTATCTTTCAGTGACGACGACGACGACGGTGATGGCGTTAGACTTGCCGCCTTGTTGATATAACTTAGGGCGACGGACTTCTTTTACGACGGCGTTTCATTTCCATAATAATGAATGTCCCCTAACGAAGCTTCGTGAGCGATGATAATTTCTCGATATTAAATGATTGTCCGCGATGAAGGAACATCGAGTGTAGTTTCGCGGTTTTACAAATTTTATCTCGTGGAAAAGTAGAAAATAAGAAAACGATTTCAGAATGCTTTAATTTTGTAAATATCTTTAGTACCTATATATCTGCAAATTAAATGTAGGATAACTGAATGTCCACTACACTGTAAAAAAAAAAGATGTATTAACATCATTAAATCTAATTGGTAATAATCTTGTTAATTCAATAACAGTATTAGTGAAACAAATACTTATTTTATTAAAATAAGAGCATGACGTAGGTATTGAATCAATAAGATTATTTCCAATTAGACTAATGCTGTTAATACAATATTATTTTTTTTCCATGTACTAGATCTTGAGTTTTTTTTCGTATCTTTATCGCAGAATGATCAAAATGCGGAAATGTACCTACATTATTGTACATAATTGTTTATACAACAAAATTGATATAGATATCAAAAATTATGTAGGATACAAAAGTCTAAAGAGTAAACCGCATCTGATAACCTCTTCAGATTCGCATCTGAAGGGACGATTTCGAGCCGCTGAGATAACAGATTAAAATTTCTCGTCGCAAACCAACACCTTGCGCTTCGTTCGTCTGTGAGGGTCTTTAATTTGCCAGACTCGTCCGGGGTATTCCAACTACCACGACATGAGGATAAGAGGACGAGAGATAGGAGCGAGAAGTGGCAGAGGGTAGAGCAGGCTAAGATCCGCGAGCAAACTCACGATCGAGTGAAACAGCGCGAAAACTGGCGCGAGCCGTTATGATAACGTAGGTATACGAGAGCGAGTACCATTCACGCCATGGTTTTAATTAAGTGTGCACGCGCATAAATTAACGGAGAATGAAGAGAGGCCGCAGAGGTTCGCGACACGTAGTTATCCTGTCCATATCTATCTCGCTCTACCTTCCTTTCTATTTCTCATCGGGCAAGACGGGAACGTCACGTATTTAGCCAAAGACCGTGGATATTTTGCGCCCCTCGTCGCGCACCGACCGGTGGAATTTAAACGCGTTCCAAGCGTCACCGTGGCACCGTTTAAGTTTCCGTTTACGAGTGTCGCGCCGCAGGTACACCTTGTTAAGCCACGCTTCGACGAATGGCTCACGTGCAAGCTAGCCTTTAAGGTGTCTGACGTGGCCGTCTGCATTAGTCGTAAACGTTTCCTGCAGTCGCGCGGCTCGCGAAGCACCGCGCCCGATGTGTGTGACAAGTATAAAAAGTATACCGTCGCGTCGGACCTGCCGCGCTCGTTATCCGTCTGTTTTTTTTTTCCTCTTCTCAGACCGCAGTGTCCATTTTAAAAGCGCGCAATTAATGTGTTGAAAAACAGCAAAAACTCATTATGTATAAGTAAATTAATAAATTCTACCTCATTTCAAAGAAGTCGCGGTGATTTAGTAAAACTGCATAAACTGATTTCAGAAGATTTCATAAGTCCAATACGTAATTGTGCGTTATTCGCGCAGAATGAACCACCCGTTAAATTATTCTCTGATTTAATTCGAATATGAAAATAGCAAAGTCTAATAGTTAATGCAAGCGCATTTAACTTCTTACAATTCCTCGGGTGGAAATTAATCATTGCTTGTAGCTCTATACATGACAATCTGCTATCTGACTTCCGGTCGAATAGACAATTAACCACAGTCTGTCTGTTACGGGACTAATGTAACGCCATCAAATGCGGTTATACGATATAACGCAGTACCTTCCCATTAGCCTCAACGCGAGAAATCGATAGCTAAATGAAACTGCAAATCCACAATTAGAAACTAGTTATCTCTTCCTCGCCAAATAACAACCATCCTCCAGAATCCAGGCTTTAAAAGTTCTTTAGCTATCGCTGATACGCTCGGAAATGGCGGTAACGATTATGAGTCTCACTGACTCTGCGCTGATGTAATAGTTGAATTGCATGCTCTTCTGCTACCTCTTGTATCCCGGTAAAAATAGCTTAATGTGTCGGAAAAAATAATAGCCGAGGCAAGCTTGACTTCAGAGAATTATTTCTATCGCGCTACTATCTGATGATTTAGGGAGAAAGAGATATTAACTCGCACCTTACTACTCTCTGCGTTTCTCTGCTTTCGCGGGATTAGATGCGTTCCACCTATACGCGAAGGTGAGGAAAGCGAACGGGAGCGAAAAGAGAAATAAATCCTCGATTCGGTAATTCCAAGGGTTTCGCGGCATAAATCTAAGTTCTGCTGCTGAGGGTCGGCCGACATAGTCCGCAAGATTCAGGGACTTTTGCCAGAGCAACTTTAATCCCCCGGTAGTTCTCCTCTGGTTGAGTTACGTAGAGCTCCTCCGCGGAAGCCTGCAGCTTCCACGGAACCTGATAACGGTTGAAATCGATGTAGGGGTGCTTTAAATGTTGCATAAAGATATATAAACTATGCCTTAATTAATTTCGTATTTACGAAATAGGGCGGAACTCACGTTCCTGTAATAGACATTTTTTTTCTGGAAAATATATCGAGAATTCTTTCTGTGGAAATTGTTGGAAATATATCACAGTGATGCGGAGCAATGATATGAAACATCGTAAACGAGACAAAAATCGCAATTAACACTTCACCGTGCGACTTTCTAGGAACTTATGCAATTTTCTCCGGTTTTCCTGCCGCTCCGGATGCGTAGAAAATTACGGTAGACAGGTGGTTTCTTTGTGGGTTGAGAAACTTGGTTCTTGCCTGGTCCTACAGGCAGTGTAATACTCTTAGAGGTACAGGAAGATACGTTATTAATATCCATAAGAGACGAAACGGCGCTGTGGCTGGTGACGAAGAAGCAAGAGGCAGAAGCAAAGCGGCAGCCAAGCGGGAGCCAAGAGTTACGTGTAGGTAAGTGTTAATCTTGGTGGGTTAACGCAAGCGGCACCCGCTGCCAAGTCTGCGGATTATCGCACATCTTGTAATTGCCAACCAATCCCACGGGTGGAACCGGTTGGGAGTGGCTAGAACTGTTTGGCATCAAGCCTGATTGTGCTACCACGCTCTCTCCTGTGTAGCGTTTGCCATTCGGCGGGCTGCCGACGTTATTTCCTCGATGGGGACCCACCCCTCGATGCCATTCCATCCTCAGATCGTCTAAATCCTATTCGACGTCTCGACCTAGCCTTCCTTCGTTTGTCAACAACGATAGGCCACCCGGTCTACTGGTCTCCGCGGATATCGCAAATGTCCAATACCGCGCCGTTACATCCGGCCGATATATTATTACTCGGACATTTCCTACAATTCTGACTTTCTTCCATTTGGCAGCAGCTTAATGCCTACAGTTACCTTGATTTCTGAGAAAAATTATATGTTGTCAACAGACATCATATCCTTTACGTGATATTCGCTTGTTACGTTTCAGTCTGTCGAATAATTCAAGATTTAAGAAACAATCTGAGAAACGGTCGTTATACACTGATAATAAACAGACACATTTTCTCTGTGTGTAATAGCTGTCGCATACGTTGAAAAGACTAATTGCAGCGGCCTGCACACAACGAGTTTGCGCCACGAGAGAAACACTACGGGCCATATGGCGAATATACCGGCGCGAAGTAGAAAACATCTAAATTAAACAACAAATACACGGAGACACGAGGATTTACATGGGTCGTAAAACACGCACTCCCCTATTTTATAGGTCCGACATGCCTCTCGGTGTGCCGACCGACCCTTTCACTGCGACGGCCCTATAGAACTGGAAGCCACGCAAGCATCACGACGCCATGAGAGAGATCACGGGATTTACGCACAAAATGTATATTGTAAACATCTTGAAATATTAAAGTAAGGACAGAATGGACGCGTGCTTGACCATCAGCTCATCTTCTCCGCGATGTCTCTCCTCGTTTCTCGCCCAACTTATAATTACTCCCCGGAATTGGCGACGGCGGCTGCGTCGGCGAAACTTCCTTGAGCTGTCGTCGCGACCTCCATCCTACTTGGTGAAATAGCGCGTCCGCGGAAATTGCTTGAATCCCGGGCGCGGAGCCGGGATCGTTTCAATTAGCGTGGCGAATGCGAAGCGGCGGGTTAATTCCGGCTGCGCGACGCCGAAACGCGAAGAGATAATCATCTGGAACTCATCGTAAATCCACTATCCGGCAGTTAGCCGGACAGTGTTATCGGGCGCGGGCGTATGCCGAATGCGTGAATCATCGTTCGGTAGTTGAGTATCCGAAATACGGCGGATTCGAAGGGAACGGCGCGGCGTGGAATCGAACGCAAAGTTCGACGAAGAGCATCGGCTGCAGAGCGTAGTCGTAGTCGATTCGCTCGGATATAACGCATTCGCTGTACCAAAAAGCGGCGGCGGCGGCAGGGTGGGTGATGTCGCGTGTATTTTATAGTTTCCCTTGGTCGGGGGCGGCGAGGTGTTGACGGACGGGACGTACAACAACCCAACGTAGCCTGCCTCTCATCTCGTTCTCTCCTCTTTACTCGCTCCCTCCTCGCCCCCTTTCACTCGTTCTCTCTTTTTCCTCATACTCAGCATGCTCATTCATTCGGTCTGTCTCGCTTTCTCAGCCCTTCTCTTCCTCCCTTTCTTTCTCTCTCTTTCGTATGTTCTCGTGACTCTATCTGTCTTGTATACACCCTCTATGTTCACCTACCGACTGCCAAAAACCACCCCTCGGACGAAACCCAAACAGTGTTGCCAAACGTCTGTGCGACGCGTAGCCCTGGCCATTTGCATTTCGTTTGTGTCGCGACACAGAATATTTCGCGAACGCGTTTTATCGGGGGATTTTCGGTCCTCTTGTCGAGTGGCAGAGGCAGGCGCCAACCCTGTTTGCGTAGCAAACCTGCGACATCGATCTTCGTTGCAACTGTGTCGAGAGTCTTCGATAGGTTGTTAATATTCAATGACGATATACTTATTTTTAAACAAGAGCGTTTGAAGTATACTTCATCACAGATTTTCTACGGTCATTAAAAGGTTTGAGAATTATAAAACAGAATAATCGTGTAATATATGCTAGCATTTAACAAAAATGTTACAAGTTAAATTTCGCACTGAGAAAAAAAATTGTTTCATCCAACTAAATATTTAGTCCGATACGTTCAACTAAACATTTACTACGATGAAACAAAATATTGTTCCCATACCCCTAATTTGTTTACAATACACTGCAAAAAGGTTTTGATTATAATAACCAAGGCTTGGTGAAATAGTTTCAACTAAACGGTTTAGTGATTATGACAAAATATTTGGTTAATGTTAACAAATTTGGTAACATTAACCAAATTTGTTAACATTAACCAAATTATTTCATCATAATCACTAAACCTTTAGTTGAAACTATTTCACCAAGCCTTGGTTATTATAACTAAAACCTTTTTTCAGTGTAGTAACAAATTATGTTGTTGGAAACAATATTTTGTTTCACGTAGTAAATGTTTAGTTGAACGTATCGGACTAAATATTTAGTTGGATGAAACAATTTTTTTTCTCAATACGTAAAATGTTAAATAAAATTTATCAGAACAAATAATTTATAATTTTTTACTTTTCCACAATAATCTGGTTCCTGAGCTTAATATCAATTTTAGTACGCCTAATATTAATCTCATGTAATATTAACCCTCAGAGTATCATCCAGAATTACAACTTTGGCGTTCCAACGGACTACATTTTATGCCCAGTCAATTCGGAGTTTGTATAGCCTATTTCGTGTATTAATTCCTTCTACTAGCTCTCTGTATACATTTCGGGATGTGTTCGGCATATGAATTTCAACGATATTACCAGTCATAAACTCAACGTCATGTTTCCCGACTGTATTCTAATGATAAAACTTCTAATAAGAAGAACAAACGCGTAGAGAAACTAAAATAACAATGTCATATCGAGCCGCTTGTATTATCTGCGAAAGATATCATTTGAAGAGGAACGAAGGCGACAATGTCTACACCAGTCCCACGGACGATCAGTGTATCTTGTCGGGCGCGCAAGTGTTAAAATTTCAAAGTATGAGTTGTGTCCGTGCAGGTTGAATTTCGGGAAGAAATTTCGCGGCCGCGGTTCCTTGAATTTCAAAATACCGATAAAATATAGAACGGAAACTATCCGCGCCGCCGGTATCTGCGCGGCGGCGGTCGGAAAGAAAAGCGATACGTCTTGTCGGACCGGTAGTCACCTCGGCGAGAGATCTCCGTGAAGTGTGCAGATGCGGCACATATATGTATTACATGTAACGTATGTATAACACCGTTGCATGGCGCGCGCGGAGCCACGTCTACGAAGTTGCAAACGAAAGGGATTCGCAACGGCGAAATCGGAGGACCGTAGCAGACACCTCTGATGTAATGCGCCGGAACTTTGCGAACAAACAAATCCGCGGGGCCGGGCCGGGCCATGCACGCGGGGACTACGAGAGCAGTCGATACAGAGAGAACTGGGCGAGTAGCGCAGAGTTCGAAGGGAGTGACAGAGCGGTGCCACGGTCTAAAGCAAATTTGGTAAACAATTAAGACAAACGGCAGTTCGGACGTATCGAAACAAACAGGTTGTACTTCATGCTCCGGCGCACTCGGCACGCCACAAATACGTCCTACTGGCTCGCTTTTTTCGCCCGCGCTGGCTCTCCTATTTTTTATCAGGGAAAAAATGACCGACCCAATGCTGAGAATTGTGGCCGGTTGCGAAAATATCCTTGATAAATGTATTGACGTGGAAACAAACTTGAGCGTTGACACTCCGGAGTTTTCGCGAATATCCAGTGGTCAGCGCTTGCGTTCAATATCGGGAGCGATACTACGCGCAGTTTCGCGACGGCTACAAACAACGCGAGGTATAGTTGTTATCGTCAGGATCCGACGGGCACGTTACGGCAAAAAGAGGAAATGCGCGCACGCCGTATCCGTGCCGGCGATCGTCCGCTCTTTCCCCCCGAGAGATAAATGAAACTCGCTGTTTTAATAAGGAGACCTCCGGAGAAAGTTCTTCGGTAATTAGTGATTATTGCTGCTACGTAATTTCTCGGAGTCGCGAGTTAGGCGGAGGAGAGATTTTTCGAAGCTATTACGCGCAAGTAGATTACCAGACCCGGCGCGGCCGCGCGCGGTGTCTCCCTCTTCATAAGGAGGATTGGACCGGAGGACGGAAACGGACCTCGAAGCCTGCAACGAGGCCGGAGTTGTGGCGCAGTCTCATATTTTAAGTCTGGTAGAACAATATTAAAAGTACGGCAGCTGCGCTCGCGGCAGCGAGAGAGGGCTAGGACCGAGACGATATTCCGCACCCTCTCCGTTGGGACAGCTCCATCCTCGCGCCAGTCTGCTAGGAGCTACTCCCGCTTCTTTCCTCTCTTCTTACTTCCCTTTCCCACAGTCTGCACTTCACTCCATAGCCGTAGCTAAGTTTCCCTCCCCCCCCCCCCTTCCCCTCTTCCGTGCGAGGGTACAGCTATGAAATAATGTGCACGTCGCGAAAAATCCGTAAATCAACAACCTTCCCTTTCGTTCCTTAATGTGGCCTTAATGTATGAAGCATTGCACAGTGCATGTATAATTCATACTTAAAGCGGATGTAAAAGTTGAGGCCGATTCGTTAAAAATTAAAGTCGTAACTAATATAAATTTCTCCACTATACGGCATGTTTTGCCAATGTTCTGTCAATGTGATTAACTATTTACCTACTCTCTAATCTACACAGAAATATCTAATAAATGTCTCCAATGTACGCGTTGAAACTGTTAATTGCAGCAAGGTGTCTCAATTAAATATTCGGCCAGTAAAAAAAGTTGGATTTTAACTGGCATGGAGAGCATCTCTGCAAAGAGAAAGGAAGAGAGAGAGATAGAGAGATAGAGAGAAAGAAAGGGGGGCGAACGCACAAGTAGAGTGCCTCTCGATTGGTGAAACTACTCAAGTTTCCTTCAGAGTGGAAACTTTCGACTCCGTTGCGAACGGCGAGCAGAAAGATGTGAAGAAGCTCTCTTCTCTTTCTCCCTCCTTTTTTCTTTTCTCTCACACTCCGCTCCCGCGAACTACCGTCATCCTCGTCCTCATCTTCCCTCCCGTTCTGTTTTGCGACGTGGTGGAAAGTATTTATCGTGGCTTCTCCCGCCTCCGGGCACGGCCCGCTCGTCCTTCCGTCCTTTTTTCGTCAAGTGCGATCCGCGCGCAAGTGAGGGGGACCTTATCGGCCGCGTCTTCCAAACTGCGGAAAGCCCCCGACCCGGCTAGGGAGAGGAGATTTGATAAAGACCGAACGGAACGCGAACCGGGGAAAACAACTGGAGTGCATTTGTCTGGATCGCGGGGGTAGCGGACTACTCTTCCTAAGGAGTTCCTTCTATCTCGCTATCTCTGACCTTTGCTTTGGTCTCATGGAGCAACAGACTTCCAACGACCACTCTCATCCTATCTCGCTACGTTCATCCTGTGTCACATTGCAGAATGATAAAAATTTTGATTTATAATCAGGTTAATGTAAGCCTGACTATAATTATGTCTAAATGTATATAAAATAATAATCATTTAGAAATAAAATTGATACATACTTTAATAAAAGATATGTAGTTTATGAGCATTCTTTTTTATGTACAAAAAAATTTTATATTAGGTTTCTAAAATATAATTATATCCAAGTATCTCTCGTCCTTTTCTTCAGCATATTTATAATATATACCTACTATAAATACGAACGGCAAATGTATTTTTGCATCAGTAAAATTTTTCTAATTTGCCTATATTTAGAAGTTTATGATGAATTGTATTATATGTATATTTAATAATTTTGAGAAATGATAACAACTTAAGCTATTTTTCTCTTTGCTCTAGTTAAGTCACTTTAGCGTATTGATTACGTTAAGTAGAAAGCATTCAAAGAAGGCGAGAATAGAACGAGGGTGCGAAAAGCGCACGCCGCGTGGAAGCCGGTAAACGATGCGGTTTCTTTCAACCCTCGGCTGGCGAAAAGCATTGAATGAATAACGCCACGGCTCGAGGCGTGCGTAAGTCGATAAAAACTACATCAATTAGACGTGGCCGTCGGTTCGCGAGTTTTAAGGGCTGAAAGGCGAAAGGGAATTAAACTGGGTGCGTGTTCTGGACGAAACTTTCGACGCTTAAATCCCGTTATTCGCCAAACTGGTTTGTTATAGGTACCGCGCCATGTTCACTGTTCAAAGTGAGCCACTACAATCTCGCGACGCTGCGCCCACACTTTTGAACTATATCCGGAATTGCATGGCTAAAGAGACAGCTAAATTCCAGGAACAAGAGCGATGAAATATCTTCTGGCCCTTAAACGCATTGTTTTACTGTCGCGCGGAAGATTAATTGTGTATTGTGCCTAGAACGTAAAAGGTTCCGTTTGCCTGCACACGAAAATACAAAATATATGCTCTACACGGTATTCGCAGCGTTTCAATTTGCCTATCTAATTACCGTTTGAAATCACGATTGTTACTCATTAATTTCTGTGATATGGGCAGCAAACATTGGATTCTGCAAATTGCTGTTATCGCTGTTACAGATTACATCTCCCGCAAAATGCAGGACGGCTCAGAGCGCAACTCATCAACGCTCTGTGGTCATGCAGGTACAATGTTCTCCGGTTACCATGTTATTCGGCTAAACTAAAAAAAGATCCGCGCTTTGTTTCTATACCATTGTGCAACGCGCAATATCTCGTAGCAATTTTTATTCACAGTCGGTCGTAATTATTTCCTGTAATCGTCGCGCGATTTCGTTCGTCACAGTGAAAAAGGCGCGGTGGCAAAATATCGTAATAAAAATACATTTATTTGAACGAATGGCCGGCACGGAACAATGCAACAGATGCGTAAAATATAAACATATCGTATTAGCAGTTGCCAATGCAGCTGCAGCACCATTTTCCGGACTGTGTATGTCGGAGTTCTCCCTGCAAAAAGATCCACAACAAGCTGCGCGCGCCAAGCAAGAGAGAACCAGCGAGAGCGGTCGGAGATCATAAGGCGGCATAATTCCGCCCGCGCACGCGGTAAATAAATCGCGACGAAAAATACACGGCGCGAACGCACCGGCGCGGCATCGCGCGGCGTGATTAATTAGCGACGGAACCAGACGATTAAAATGCAGATAGCGTAACGCGCGTGCGTCGACGTTGCACGAGGTGCATTACTCAGGAATCACGCGGTGCCATCCGCTCGCGCGTTTTATTCCGCCGCCGTATTCCGACGGCGCGGTAAATCAAGCCACGTGTCATTTACCCGAATACGTAATGTATCGCATAAATATACGTGCCGGCGCGCACACCCGCACACGTCCACGCGCACCACGGACACGCGCGGCGGTGCGGGGAGAGGGGGCGCAAAATTTTTTCCGCCACCCTCAAACGGGAGTCGCCTGTCCCCGCGACACGAATCCTCCCTCGGTCATCCTCGTTTCACCCTCTCCCTTTCTAGTTCGATCCAGCCTGAAAACCGCAATCCCTCATCTTTCCCTACATTTACTCGATCCGCGACGGCTGAAACGTAAACTCGTTCGTTCGTACCCGGACGGTGTTCGGACGGGATGTCCGTGCATTTTTTTTCTTCTTCTTTTTTTTTTTTGTTACCCTGACCGTTTATGCCTGCCATGACACACCGGGCGAAATAAAATTTTCTGGTATTTCCCTGGGAAAGTCCGGCTAAAACTATGTACATGTCGGACCTAGTCGCAGTGCTGGCTAAATTGTAACTAGAAATAGGTATACGCGAAATGTTCAACGCATATACTTTAATCATAGTTCGTATGAGCGGCTTCGGCGCGATACCGTTGCGTCACATTGCGATACTTTGCAAAAATATTCGCGAATTGTAATCGCGAGGCAAAACATAGAATATTATGAAACAGCTGTTTCACTCGTTCGTCGGATCATCTTGAAAGAAGGCGGTGCCTATATGTGAGCTGCAATATAGCCGAATTCTTAGGAAATTCTGACAGAGAGTCTAAAGAAAAATAAGATACGACAGTGCAGAGAACTGAGTGTAAAACAGTCCTCGGTTAGGAGAATCGAGCTTGCATCAGCTCATTCTATATAATGTTTTTCCTTATAACTTTTTTCTATCTATGTACATATATGTACAAGAATTATGTGCCAACGTGTATAAGAAAAATTTACCGATATCCTTTGAGAAATTTGTTGTATCCAGTAAGACATATATAAATATTATAAATATAATTTATTAAATTCGATTTTATCTATATATATATGCGTTCCTCTTTTTTTCATGCGACAAATTGATAAACTCCACTCCGCTGGAGATGCATCGAACCGAAGATCCTTTATCTGAACAGGTCATCTATAAATAATAGGCTCCTGAAACGGCGCAATGATGCGGAAACATCAAACTTGACTCAAGGACCTAAGCAATCAAACGGAAGGTGCGACTCGGGGGGAAAAATCGGTACAAAATTATCCGCGTAAATTATTCACGGCATGAATACGCGAGAACGAGAAAAATCGATGAGGCGCGAAAAACCGAGTGCCAAGCGCCGCACTCTCTTTCCTTTCCTCCCAGCCTGGTCATCTGAAAACGAATAGATTTTGGAAGACCACCGTCGCTGATGTTGATCGTGAGAGATTGCCTACTGTTGGTATCGGCGATGGCGGCGTTTCGCCCCCAGCAGTGGAAGCACGGAGGTTGCGGTCAGTACCAAAGAAAAGAAGGGCAGCGTGGAACAAGACCCTCCTCCTCGTAGGCGCGAGGAGAGGCAAGAACAGGGCCAACAACGGAAATAGAGGCGTAGGGAGGCTCCACCGCGTCCCGCCTCGTCTTGATCAATACAGCCACGGCCTACTGCTATAGGTAACGTTTCGCAAGCCTGCCTTGCTTGCTTGCTTGCTTGCTTGCTTGCTTGCTTGCCTGCCTTGCTTCCTTGCCCGTGCTTGCTTGCTTTCCTCCTTCATCCCCGGCGAGACCCCCCTCGTGCTATAGATCTGTCTCTTATTCGAACCAACGCGCCTCGTCCCGTCCCCGTCTCGTCGTGACTGTTCCATCTCGTTCCATCTCCCCCGGCGCTCCCGAAAGGAGATAGTAGGTATACGCAGCATCAACCTACCCCACGGGACATGGGCAACTGAGAGAACATCTTCCTCCCCCCTCTTCTGCGCGCAGCCCTGTCGCTCGTCTCATTAAAGAGGAAGGCGTCGGATCGCTGCCCTTAAAAGCGTCGTAACGCCGGCGCGTTTCTAGAGGATACAACGACATTTTCGATCAACGCTGCAGTAGAATGTCATCTATACAAGAACAAGACGTGACTTCACTACCACCAGCCAATATTTTCGGACAAATTCTTTGACTGATTCAGAATCATTCTTTCCTTATTAGTAAAAACGCGACAAGTCGCCATCCTCGCAATTTTCTAATTTTTGATATTATATTTTGATATATATTGATATATGATTTTATAAAAACATTAAAATAAAATTGACCGAAATTAGATATAAAATTGGAGTTTGTGATTCTTTCTTATATCCTTATACCTTGACTCATAGGAAGCTAGTTCAGAAATTATTGATGGTTTCTCTAAGAAGCCATCAGCTTCAAATCATGCAAGAACACGTCTGCAAATTTTGGGTCGCTATATCAATTATACCTCGTACATTGACATACATATCTAACAATATCGTTAAAATTTACAATATAATTAGGTAATTAATTATGGCATTCTTGTTATTAGTTTACTTATAACGGGTAAAAATTAAATAAAAATTAGAATATTTGTCAGTTTAAAATAAATTTGACACAATGATTGTTATAATAATAATAATTTTCTGAATAACTATATAAAGAACTGTAATCAATAAATTTATCTTTTTTATATGTTGTATCTTGAAAAATGTATCAAGCAGGTTATCTTCGTATACGAGCGTTCTTTCTGGATTATGCAGGAGATTGCAGGCACGTGAATGATACTGTATGAGACAGCCTCCACCTGTTTTCGCGCTGACGCATTACAAGATATGACACTTTCCCATATCGATCCTCAATAAACTGAATTAAGAATTATGAAACCTTTTTTTTCGCTGACGTATTTTCCGCGGAAGATATACGTTACGTTGGGTGAGCTTGCGAAAGACTCGGGGATACGCTCCGCGTGCGATAGAATTATCTTGGAAATACACAGAGGGGGCGAATATCTCACGACTGGCATATAACGGTGAAAGAGATTTAGGATTTGGGGAAGAGGGGAAACGTTCTGAGTTAACGGCATGCCTTGCGTGCCGCCGTCGCGTCCGCGACGCGTGAAAACTCGCAACGGTCGCGCGCCGCAAAAATTAACGGTTAAACAATAGAATTCTGTAATACAGTCGTTACTCGCAAACCGACGTAAAAATAATTGGAGAGACCGGTTAACGTGCGCGCAGTCTGCTCGCGGCATGACTCGCGTCCTGCATTTTCCCCCCAGCCCCCTCTTCATTTATATCGTATATATCTACGAGTTGGGAATCCATGCCGCCCGGTCTACTTTTAAACAACCCTTCCATCTAAGCGCGTTACACTGACGGTCAGACATGAAAGAAACGTCCATGCTCACCCAGACACTCCATTCTTTTCCCCAACAACCCGCTCTCTGCCCATCGAACTATCCTATGCTACCGTATACGTGAGTTTTCGCCACCGTTACATGGCGGCTGGCTCTTTATAGTCTTTTAATTAGAGCCACTTTGTAGAACAAGAGCGGGAAGGGTTAGGAATGCCGACTGGAAAGTTCTTTAATTTGCCCAATAAATCAGCGGACAGTTCTCCGGCACGGCGCGCGCAGGGAAACGTTTATCTCACGTGCGGTTTGTTCGCGGCGCTTCTGATTTCGCGTTTCTGATCGCGCTTCCGCTCTCGGACGATTTCGCGACATTCCGCTGCATTTTTCCGTCCCCGTCCTTCCGCTTCTTTAAAATCAATCTATCCAAGCAAATTCGACTCAACTAAACTTACATTCTCAAATAATTTATAAGATTATTTTGACATGTTTCGATAAATCGTTTAGGTATAGCTGTTTTTTACGAAATATATATTTTAAAATTTTGTGCATATAATCCATTAGTAGATACACTAGTACAAATCAACTGCAAGGTTTCTGCATGCTATCCTATTTTGATTAACATTTGACAGATCGCGACGACACGACCAGATCTTCGACGCGATCAATTTTGTGGGGAGGCACGTTTTCGCTCGATAAAGTTCCTGATTAAAGTGCTCGCGTGTAACAAAGTTTCATATAGAGTATCCATATGTTTCCAACTTAATCTAACTCGACCTCGGGAAAACTTCAAGTTTTGCGGGATATTTGATCGCGGCTCGCTGTTCTCTTCCAGCGGATCCCTCCTCCCCGAGGCTATAAATTTTTTCCGCGTTTACTCGTAAGCCGCGGCCGACCGCAAAATAATATGCGGCCGGCTTGGCCCCTCATGTTTGGCTGATCGGCGGCTGATTACACGTGTTCCGCGCCAATGGTGGGAGCGCATGATAAAGCTGGCGGACGGCCGGGGCAGAAGGCCAGACACAGCCTCAATCACCGCAACCTGCTGGTCAGCCTAATCCGCCATAGTGGCCACCCATTCAAAATCAATAGATAATTTCGCTCCCCTCTCTTTCCTTCCATAGCAGGACGTACATGCAAGGCGACACGCGAAGGGTGCATTTCTTCTTTATCAGCTAATCACTCATATCTGCGTAGAATACACTTAATAATGTATCTGATATTAAATTATAATCGCTAGTACTCAATAAAACAAATATATACAACATTTTCTAACTTTGCAAGAGTTTAAGGAAAAGAACAACAAGTGTCAGACTAGGAAGAACAATTATTAATTAATTCGTACGGCGTCCATTTCATTCCCTATCCATGACGAGGCAAATGCTAAAGGTTATCGTATCGTCGTATCAGCCACCCTGTATACGATGTTGTAGAACGTGAATCCTTTGCGTCGTATGAGTAACAACCATGCGGCATGTTTTGCTCACATCACCGAGGCATTAAGGCGCGTTTTACCCCTCTGCACGGCGGCGCGACGGCTAAGTCTGCCTCTACCTTCGTCGTCTCCACCTTGCAGCCGGCGACGTTCGCCCTACACGGTGGCATGAATATTCAGAACCTGCGCCTCGTTCAATATGAATGCCGTTGATCTTGGCGAGCCGCGTCTCCGTGCCGTTTGCGTTAACGCACCACCCGCCAAGAGGCGGACAGCCGGGGTGGGCCGCGTGGTCTGGCCCCAGATAAATAGTATTAGCGACAAAGATTACCATAGCTACGCTCTCAGTAAACCGAGACAAGCCCCTCCGAGACGAGATATCTCTCTGTGGTCCCCGCGAGCGAAAAGAGGGGGATGATGCTCGCTCAATATGCCGCCTCCACGCGTACGGATTACTTCGTATGCGTAAAGTGTGCGAGTAATATCGAGCCTCCCGAGGAATCTATCTCTCTGATGCTTTCGGCGAACTTCATCCCGATCTTATCGCCGCCCTTTATGCGATTCACGTATGAGGGATCGAGAAATCTGGCCATGCTGGATGCTACGTGCTCATGGAAGGGCGCTTTGCAATTCCAGACTTCATTTTAGCAAGATGTTGTAATCCCAGATTTTCAGAGGAATAAAAATAAGAAATATGTAATGACAATAATGTTTTGTTAAAGCCAGAAATGCGAAGGAGCTATTATATCAGTCACATTTTCTTGATTAAAAGAAACTAAGAAAGAACAGGAAGCATATTATTTTTTAAAATTATTGTTCAATAAAATCATACTTCATTAAATATGCAAAACAAACGCATTTAAACTATTTATAGTGTAATTTCATCAATATAATGTCATTTATTTCAAAGTCAAAATAAATTTTAAACTGCGCTCAAATTTAAAGAAAGAAATGTCAAAATATTTAGGAATTTTATACCTAGAACTTACGATGGGGAAATTCGCAATAATACTACTGGTTTTCCTTATAATAAAAGATATTCGCGGTGTAAAAAAGGATTAGGAAATGCTATTGTAATCGACACTATTACAAGGACGTCAAGAAAGTTGCATGTGCACGGTTGCTGCGGAGAGGTTTCAACAATGCGCGGGCGATAAAAAAAGTAAGCAAGCGAGATCGAACGCACAGCGGACGACAGAGAAGAGATCAGAGGTTTATGCAGGTGGATAGGTGGCGGCGGTACAGACAGCACTGCGCCGCGTTGCTTTGAAAGTTGAGCCCCCGCACCGCGAAAGTTCAATCAAGCTAAACAACATTTCTGTCCGGTCGTACCGGCCAAAAAGCGAACTGCCGTTCACGGATGGCCAACTGCGGCAGGCAGGCCGGGCTGGCTGGCCAGCCAACCTTTCCCCGACGTCGGTCTGGCCTCGCACCAACTGCAAACGCGTATGAAATCGCGCTATCGTGCTAGCGAACTGCACGCGGCCGCACTCACGGGATCGGACGAATTTTTATCGAATATCTGACCCGCGCCCCGAGAGAATGAACGATCGCACTTGGAAGACATTATCGAAGCATTGCGGGCGATAAAGGATCCTAATGGAAAACGTACGATATTCTGCGGTTTAATCGTGGTCTCGTTTCTTTTGATAGATAGTTTGAAAAGCGTTGCGAAGAAATAACGAAAACCCTTGTCACTTATATCGCAATTATGTACGAAGCAGATTAAATTTCAAGAAAGAAGCAGATATTAAATTTTAAGAAAGAAAATAATAAAATTTATAAAATAAACAACTACAAAATACACAGAATTTAAAATTTCATACACAAGGTATTTTGTTATAACACACATATTGCTAAATTAATAAGGTATATTGATCATCACGCTCTTATGTAACATATCTTGGGCTATCTCGATAAAGCACTGTCGTAGATGATTAAGCCGACGTCGCCAATCCTACAGCAATCTATCTATATATCTCGGTCGCTTATATATGGACGTCCTTAGCAATATCTTCGACCGACCCTAACTATCCGTCATCGATTTCGTAGACGGGCGGAACGCCGCTTGCAGATCACCGATTTTGACAGTTGATCATCGTAGTTGGTTCGAAACACATTGATGTACGATGGGTACTTGCTTCGGTCTAACGCAGAGTAGGTAACATATAGTGAGAACCAAAGGCGATGATGGCAGAGCAGACGCCAGATTGATCGGAGCCAAGGGTGGTTATGCCAGTGACGTGGGCAAGGGGGAAAGAGGAGGAGAGCTTATAGGGTGACCGGGGTCGTCGTCCGGCTTTACTCCCACACGTGTCCTTGCGTTTATCCTGTCTCCTTGTTTTTTTTGCGCGCGCGATCATCACGATCTCTTTAACTTAATCGTACTGAAATAAAACCTCTTATTCCGAGATAACGAAGAATTGATAAGTGCTTTTCATAATTACTTATTTTTTGGCTACCGATGATAAAATAACAAGAGATCTAAGGCCAGTATTCATAGTCGGATCTTATTTCAAGACCGTCTTAAGTAATGTCTTAAGATGCTAATACGGCTCTGTGAATTGACTGTGATTGGTTTATGACATCTTAAGATTGTAGTTAAAATTGTCTTAAATATAAGAATCGAATAAATATGAATACCGGCCTAACATATATTATTCATAACGCGAATGGAAACTCCGTTATCGAAGTCTTGATGATAGTGCGCAGCGTATTGCGACTACGCGCTAACAATGATAATAGTGAAGTCGAACGCGTGCGTGCCCGAGAACATCTTCTTGCCGCATTAAAACGTGCCGCACGAATGTCGTGTCCCGTTGAGAAACAAATAGGCGGGTTCGGTGCAGTTTGTTTGAGAGCGGCGTGTGGCGCGGGTGGAAAAGTTTGAAAGTGGAATTGAAAGCAAAGCGCCACGGCACGTAAACCGTGTTCGCCACTTGCAGCCGCACACCTTGATTCCTAAGTAATGTTCGAGGGTAACGATTCAATTCATACAATCGATGCGCGGTGTAGGTGGCATGTTGTTCGTTATATCCGACTTGGTGAATTAAAAAGTTGTTATCCGCGCTGTTCATTCGCCTCCTTCGTCTCAAAGGCAATATCCAGTTTCGCGATAAAAGAGAAATCAGAAGGTGTCGCGAGTTTCGCTTTTCGCGGCTCTAGCTTTCGCCTTCTCCCATTTAGTTCCGGCTCTATTTCCTTCTCGTGTTATCTTGAATAAAAGCACGTTTTCCGACCTTCGAGCTCCCTCTCTCTCTTTCTACTCCGCGATTACTCCCTATCCCGGTCCTAAGCTTCATTTTATTTCTTCCATTGTTTCCACTCCTTGTGGGTAGCACCCTCACGTAGTCCTTCTCATTTTCCACTCACACAGTCTCACGCGTTTACCAACACGCGCGTTCGCCATCTATAAATATCTACGCGCCCGATACACAATGGTATACCAAGATCCCTTTTCTCAGTTAGTTCCTGGTCCCCTGAACGTCGGCATTATTTTGCTCGGTGGCCCCCTTTGTTTCGGTCCATTCTATTGAACTGCGGGCGAGATAATACGTCCTGTGCGCACCCTTGCGCCCGACACGTCGCTTCGAAACAAGCCCGCATTCCCGCTTTCCAATAATTCGCAGTTTTATCTTAACACCTCTACCAACCTGCCTATGGGTATACAGGACCCATTACATCTCTCGCGACGGAACGGCAATCCCGCTTGCTCGGAAGGATCGATATTACACCCTTCGCGATACGCATTAAATCCCATACGACACGTAACATCGCGACCAGTCACGAAAGTCTCGCCAAGCTGTTTTCGCTTTGCTAACGTCGTGATCGATTATGCAAGGGATGACCGAATATCGAAAGGGGGGTGTTCCCTCCTCCTCACTTCCCCCTCTAATACGAGCGGGCAACTTCTAGGATGTAGAGGTCGAGGAAACGCCGGTATTAGCTAACCACGGGCTTATGTATCTCGGAGTAAATTCCGAACTGCGAGGCATCTAGGATAATATTATGCTGTGCTGACATCTTTGGTGTTAGCCAGGCCGTCCGTTACACAACATCAGACTACCAACCAAACCCTAGGCTTCCTTTACCCTTCTCTTGCACAGGCGGAGCCCAAGCCAAGTCGATAGCCCGCCCGAGATCCTGCGGTCATCCCTTACGGGAAAGACCAAAGGAGCTGCTCGCTCTGTCCATCTCCCTTACTCTCCGAAAACGATGAAACAAGAGAGAGAGAGAGAGGGGGGGAAGAGGCAAACACGATCCGAAGGAAGAGAAGCCGAAGAGAGACAACATGACCTTGCTAGAAGACTGGGGAAGCCGACTGACCGAACACTACACCTTACTAAAGCTCCGCAAGCCCGTTACGAAGCTTTCAAATTACGGCACAGTTCCGTCCAAGAAGCCAGAAATTCGAATTAACGAGACGAGCAACAGGAACGAGCGCACCTGAGCTTGGTATATCTTGCTAAATGATGCGGCTACCGAGCATAAGCTACAACGTGAGAACATAGCGCGAGGCCTGTCTTCGTTTGGTTGCAAGGCTATTAAATCTTACGTCCCCGTAACAAAGGGTCTTGTTTAACCATCTCTAAGTTTCATGCCGATAATACATCTCGGAAGCCCAAACTCGCAAGTTCTAAATATTAAAGCTTGTTTATAAAATATATTACTGTCACACACAGGCACGCACCGCATACGTACAGGGTCAGATTATCGTTTAATATTTCAGAGTTCCATTTGCTTCTGTAATATTTAAAACAGCAACCATAACAGCTTTTAGATCGAAAGAAATAGTCAGGCGTTTTTACGCACGACAGGAAAAACGATATGCATGTGAAAACGGTCTCTAACGTATTTCTAATCTCGTTTTGAGACGTCGTTTGAATTTATGGCCGTAACGTAAATACCTCTCGTACTCGACATACCGCGGCCGAGGCCTTCCTATAAAGATATCGAGGTATGCCTATTCAAAGATGAAAGACCCATTACCGGCATATTTTGCGTACATAAAATATCCCAGAATGCTACACACAAAATTCCTTCGATATTTGTGGTCTGCCATGAATAATACTTTATATGAGAATTTCAATAGGGTACATCTATAACTAAAGCACATAATATATTTTATAATGAATATACGATGTAGCCGCGGCTCTTAAAAATCTTGTATCAAATAACGCGTTTTTCGTGCGTCCATTTAAACTGACTACTGTTCCCGATGCAAACGGAGAACAAAAATTGCACCAACGAGCTTCGCCGAGGCGCGGTACGAAAGTTGGCAGCGGCGACCTCCCAGAGGATGGTAGGCATACAATATTTGAAACAGAAAACCATCGGGGATGTTGCACGGCGCGGCTATGTAACTACGTTGAATGCATCAGGCGTGTCCCACAGCAGCCAGACTACTATCAAGTATGTATGGAATGATATGATTTTCGTTTAATTAAAACTGTAATAACTGTTTCGTCCGCATTCCACAGCGTGGGCATTAAAATATATGGAGTGCCACGGGTGCGCAACCGTCACGACTTGAAACGAATGAGAAATACGGCGGGGGGAAAAAAAAAAAGAAAAAAAATACACACGCGCCGTCAAACAAAGAGATACATCAGATTGGAATGCGCTTACGCGAGTGCGATTTATATACAATCTTACTCTTCTTCGTACGCGATAGGACATCTATGGATCTATGTCGCGATCGCACGAGCCGATTCCGAATTTACGCATATTATTTCGCACGATATATACGGAAAATCAAAATAAACGCGTAAAATCCAAGATACATTACGTTCCGATAAAATATAAAGGGTGGTATTTCCTTGGGGAATAAAATATGATTAAACGACCATCAGAAGTGATATCCGAAAGGAGGATGTTGCTCAACAAAGGGCGTATTCTTCGTGGCTCAATAGCCCAGGACGAAAACGAGGCTTTGTGCCGACGGAGGCCGGCGAGTGTGTGCCGCCGCGGAAGAGAGGAAGGAAGGCGACGAGAATGGAAAATAAACGTAGCGATGATGCCCCGAGTTTGAAACAATTAACATAACAAAGCGAGGCGAGGCCGTGCGGGGTGAGGGGAGCGAGAGACGGTCGGAAAGGGAGGATACGTCGAGCCAAAGGCAGGGAGGGAAACACGGGCGCGTTTCTCTTGAGATTTTGGCACCGTTTCCACCGTCGACGGCAGCCTATTCCAACTTGTGGTATTCGAAAACATTTTCCCCGACCGGCGTAAACGGATCCGACGTGAACAGCTGAAGGGCCACACGGCGTGAAGAAAACTTTCCTCCGTCACCTGCCGTTGTCACAGTTTTACGGCCGGTTCCGATATAACGCGCGATACGTTATCCCAAAAATTCGAGACATTATTCTCTATCCTAACGCATCGGCTAGATTTTTATCACGCCGCCGGAATAAACGGCGATTTATCACAAATATTCTCTTTCATCGCGTGAATAACAATAAAATTTGATAAAAGCTTCCTTAGTCCTTGCACATTTAGTAATTTAACGCACTCGCGAATAAAATAATCAATTAAGAAATTTCCTAAACATTCCTGAGTTGGAATCCTGTTATTTCCAAATTAAGTCTAACGAAAGAAATAACACCATGCCCGAAGGTCTAGCGTGAATAATGCGGTGCGCGTGACTGTGATAAATATTTAACCCTCCGCTAGCACAGGTTGCCTTTCCTTCCGTGCGAGATTAAGAGAGTTTTATAATGACGCAATCTTGCACTAATATTCGCAACATATTGGCGTTCAAGTAACACTCGCGTGATTATTTAAAATTATGTAAGAGGATGGCATTCTTAATGAATATTTGCTTGTAGTCGATTTACTTTCTAAATTAAAAAAAAAATAGCACTAAAGTTTTGAAATCTTCTTTCAAATCCTCAAAATTGTGGCAAAGATATCTTAGAAACGTGACAACTTTGTATGACATGCCAGAAATAAAAGTTCTACAAAGACAATATGACATAAACGAAAAAAAGACTTGCAAAAACGAGACAACGCACTGAAATGTATGCTTGTCTGACTATTCATCGCCCTTATCTACTCGCTTTAATATCACGCGCCCTAAGTAGAACGCTGCGTTACGTTCAGACGCGTCGCTGTTCCCGTAACACACTTCTATGAGAAGTTCCCTCCGAGAACTTTCACCATATTAACCCAATATCAGCCATATGGTTTAGAATCAGGTTAACAACCGCTCAGCGAGGTACATCTTCCCTTGCGTTGAGAGGCACGGGGATTATCGGCTATCAATCTGATTTAGCACCATTTACGCAAAATAATAGCATAGAATGTCCAATTGAAATTACACGGGCTTTCATCGATATACAATGCGGGTAAATCGAGTAAATGTTTAGCACCATTAAGTGATATTGTATAATAACATGCGATATTAAGTTTATCGTAAAAAAGAGGTTTCGCAAGGTTTGTAAAAAATATGATTTGTTAAATTTAGCACTAAGAAATATTATAAAGATTGAGTGAAAATATATGTATGTATGTATATCATCTAGAAGCGGGACGACAGTTTATCTTATTACGAAGTTAAAGTTTTATTGCGCCCGGTCTTATCTCGACTTCCGCGATCGCGAATCCGTAAACTAACGACATTTCGAACGCATCTTCGATCGCAATCATTCATAAATCTGCCCGCCGCGCCGCGCCGTATCGTTCTCGTCCATTAGCATCTCGTCGTGCGTAGAATCGCGGCGAGGACAGCGTATATCCTGCAGTTTGTCCCGGTATCGCAGTTTGAGTAACACACCGACGTTCGTGGAAGCCGTGGAAGGCAACCAGTCAGCGCTGGTGGGAAGTATAAAATGTCAATACGTTTACCGGCGGGCCATTGTTGAGCTTGATCTATGTTTATGGGCGTAACGGCGTAGATCGCCGTCGTCGTCGTCGTCGTTGCATACGGAGCAACGGCGCGCAGAGAAAGCGCGAGTATCTCTTTCTGTAATGTTCCGGCCGTAATAGTACAAAGGCGGTCCTTCGTTCCTGCTCGTGTCCGCAAATGTATGACGGCGGCACTTTGCGGGCGCACGTGAAACATTTTGACACACGCATACCACGAATTATTCCGCGAGTTTAAAAAATAGTTATCTCCGTCTTTTTTCGACGTTGCAGAAACGTCTGTAGTCATAGATATACGTATATATAAATAATTTAATTTTTTTTAAACAAAAAATAAGAGTTTGATCCGTTAATATTATTTAACAGAAAATGGTGTTTATTTAGATCGACACGATTGGCGAGCAAATAATGTAACGTTCTGTCACGACATTTCGACCCTTGGTTTGGGTCCTTCTCACAAGTGATCTATAGGTTGATAAGAACCATCGCTTTTACATTAACATCTTGAGATTCTGCTAAAATCATCACAATCTCAAGATGTTAATGTAAAAGCGATGGTTCTTGTCAACCTATAGATCACTCGAGAAGGACCCAAATCAAGGGTCGAAACGTCGTGAGAGAACGTTACATTATTTGCTTGCCAATCGTGTCGATCTGAATAAACACCATTTTCTGTTAATTTTTATTAATTCAATGCATGTTGATTTTTATTTTATGCGCGTATTAATTTTCAGTAATTTTATTCTTATTTCTTTTTTATTTGCGCTAGCCACAAATAGAAATAAATATCGATATCATTTGATTATATATTATGCAATTACATGATAATAAAGAGAAGATGTGAAAATAATTCTACAAATTGTTACTATAAATTCTTAGAAAACTTATAAATGTGCAAAGGATTAACTCTATCTCCTGTAAAAGTGTCGATAAGACCGAGGAAGATTGAGGAAGTTATTTGCACAAGACGAGAAATTACCTCCCTTCGTTCCTGCAATGTCTCGTATCCGAGCGTGTTCTCGCTATCTTATTACGCGCACGTGTCTTCGAATGTATAGCCGTGTTGGTGTATGTAATCCACGCCTGCGCTACGCCGATATCGTTTGTGATAATGCATGTGCCTAGTACAGATCTCCCGGTCGAACGATCATCCTTCGCTATAGCGATGTTCTCATTACCTTCGACTTTACACATTCACACGCGAGATATAATACTACCACCGAAGCTATATATAGTCCGCGAGAATGAAGTCCTCGGTCCATTTCGAAAAATTGAACCGAAATGATAGAAGACTGATCGTCGAATCTATCACGTCGTGGTGTTTGAGCATATTTCTTCAGCTCAGGCTATTCTCCGTTTTCCACGCTTGATGCTACTTGGCACGTAGAGAAAAATTGTCAGACATAGAAAAAAAGAAGTAGTTGTAGCGCGGCGCTCGTATACGCTTTGTTCAATATATTGCAAGCAGGTTCAATGTGCGAGAGAGAGAGATGGAGAAAGAAAGGGAGAGAGAAAGGGTTCGAGGTGCCAGAGACTCGCCAGGGGAATGAAACCTGATTTAGGACTGCGGTCCAGAAATCTCCCAAGAGACCCTCCAGGCTGACCACCGCGCACTCGCTTCGCTTTCCAGTGTCCCTCCGAGTGCGATCCTCGCCCTCTACCACTACTACCTTTTCTCTACCGGCTCTTCGGTGTTCCACGTCCAATGTCCCCATGTCCCTGGACGCCAACAAGTGCGACTCTTTACCAACATCGCGTCGGAAATGCGTCCGGAATACTGAAGAGCCCTTCAAGTATTGCGGCGGGATATGTTATATAACAAAAAAAAAAAAAAGCAGCTTAACCGCTTCGACACGGACAGGATAGAACAGAGGAATAATACGAATGAGATTAGATTTTCTCCGTTGCGAAGCACGTTATTCAATATTGTGTGATGGCCAAAAGATTTGGTAGAATTAACAAAGGCAAGATTTAATGTTACGGAATAATTTAACGCTAAAAAATATAACGTACAATCTCATTTAAATCAAGCTCCTCGTCTCTCGAGAAAATATTTCCAAATAGTGCGAAAGAGCGAATTTTGATAATACTAAAGATAATATTGGCACCGGGCGCAGAATTTTCATTCGATACGTTTATTCTATACTTGCCGCTTTAAACTTTCCTTTGACTCATATAATATCTAGATTCGACCGCTTTTATATCGAGTATTCTTGCGAAGCATAGAGCGAGGAGCGAGCCGACCGGAGGCGAAGTTTCAGACGAGGGCTACGGGAAAGAAGGGAATAAACCGAGCAGCGGAAAAGGAGGAAGGAAGGAAGGAAGACGCTCCTGGCACAGCCTGGCGTGTAGGTTACTACGTGCCTGCTCGCCGAGGCATCCCGTGACCGTGGTCTAGCTTAAGGATTCGGGTCAGGCTGTAACCTGCCTCGATTGCAAATATAGGGAAACACTTTTGGAGGCGCTGCCAAAACCAAAACTCAAGTAGCATCGGGGCGTCGAGTGCACGACGCGAGGAAAAACGCGAAAATTTAATCGACTCTTGGCCGCACCGATTCTCCCGATTCTACCTAGCAATTTCCACCGCGCGTGTATATATATATATATATAACTCATTCGGAAATCTGTAAACCTGCCGCTACCACAGCTCGGAAACCCAAGGAGATAGCTTACCACGTCGCTCAATCTGACCGAAAATCAGTGACCTTTAAACTTTTCCCAGCTCGCCCACCAGCCATTTCCCTCTCGGAACACGAATTTGAGAGTATGCCCAGAGTATTTATGCGCGGGAAATGGAGATATTATATCACACTGATATATCATTAGCATATCGCCAGAATTCGTTTTGCTAAAATTCTGTGCTTTTACAAACGCAGCACTTGTCATATACATATATGTATACATGTTGTTAGTAAAACATTATCGATAGATTTCATTATTACAGTAAAAGATACTCGCACACTATGCTTAGATTCGTGAAAAATACGCGTTTCGCTTAAAAACGCTCAAAGCATGCAATGTCACGGAAAAATAGCACACCCTTTGTCACCGGATATGAATCTTATTGAACATACTTGGAATATGCTCCCCACAAACGGCGGTGCAAGAATGCACCCGCGAAGAGGCGAAAGCTCGCAGCTGCAGTCACTGAAGAATGGGCCGACATACCGCGAGAAGTTCTTCGCCATCTTTTTTCGAGGCTCGCGCCGTCATGTAAAATTGTGGAGGTAGAAAATGTAAAATTCGTGCGAGCCGGCGGATATTAAAACGAGGATAGCCCGCGGAGCATAAATCGTGTCAAGTATCTACGCAATAACTTATCCCTTTTCATTTCCATCCTTCGCGCCCTTCATAAATAGATATACAGCAAGCGATGCAAAGTAGCTCTTCCCGCGGAAAAATAACATTTCCCTGCCATTTCAAGCACGCAAATTTAACTATTCGACCCATTTTACTAAAAAAAAAAAAAAAGAAAATTATAACAACGAAATACTTTATAAATAATTTAGAAAGTTTATCACATTATATTATAGGATATCTGCGCGTTAATCATACAATAATCCCACCAGAAAATGAAATATGATGAAAATTGTTCGTCATACTTTTCAGAATAGGGTATGTGTAAGTTCTTACTCCAGAAATTTTACCTATAGAAACTATACATGTATAACTCGTGGGCAGTTTTATAAAATAGGATTGATAGAGCCCGAAACCGAGATGGCTGAGTCGAACGAATGGACAACAGAAGTCGAATAAATTACAGACACTTCCTGACGAGTGTATTAATGTTTATTTAGCGAAGGATCGAAAGTAATTACTCTGAACTGGAGCAAATGATTGTCGCGATCGTCGCTAAATACAGCAGCGTCGAAATAAGGAATATAATTCCGCAAAATTGAAAATTGAAAAATTTCCTACAAATTTCCTACCTATTCCTATAGAAATTGTCCTTTTAGACTTTACATTGGAAACTAAAGAAAATGGTATGTGTGTCGCACGGCATACGCAATAAATCGCTATAATTGAATTGCGAGAAATAATTTTCCTGGGCTACATTCGATACCTGGTTGATAAAGATAAAGGTCCGCGGCGCGCGGCCACACAATCGCCGAGCGCTCCACGCTGCCTGGTTGATTCCGCGTGCTTGCGGATCTCGGAAGTCCTACGAAGAGTCGCGAAGCCACGAGTGAACCGCCGTGTCTCTCGTCCCGTAGTCACACAGGTCGTTGCTCGTCGTTCTTCACGAGTCCACGTTGTCCCCTTCAACGGAATCGCGATGATCGTCGTGCGTCGTCATCCCTCTCCTTCTATTCGCGACATGCACGTTTCGTTCGTCGAGAAGCAGAATGGGAAACGCGTCGTTGCCGCCGCGCCGCGTCGCGCACAAACGAAACGCCTGTCCTCACAAGCGGAACACTCACCGAGTATCAGTGCACGTTCACATGCGGATTAACGTCGAGCGTGCCCAGGGGCACCATGAATACAGAGTATCGCTCCACGAGAGCGCGAAGAAAATCCTTCTCTATTCGCGTATAATCACCCACGATAAGTCTAAACTACGCGCGGAACGTATACGCGAGAGTCGCGGTCGCGCGACCACGAGCGCCGCCGGTCGTTCGACGACCACGTGAGCTATGAGCGATCCGATCCAACTCCACGTGTCCTCGATCTCGCTTGAACTGACCGGGTCTGCGAAAACTGGTCGAGTTAATTAATCCACGGGACCCCGCGATATGGAAGTGAATCTCGTGTCTTAAAACGAAGAACAAAAAAACAGCACTGAATCGCAAACTCGCGGTTTGTATCAGAAAGCCTAACAAACGAACGCGCGTGGTCAGTACTCGTTACGTTTAAAACACTAACGTCACGAGCAAAACATCAATAACATCACCACCGCGACGCGGGAGAAGTATCGTCGTTTTCGAACTCGCCACCCCGTTGTGCCCGCAACAAACGCTCCTCGTGCTAGGTGTCACTCGACTCTGAAACGCTGGTACCGCCGGCGAGAGCGTCGTCCGCGTAACTACCGACCGTCCTCCGCCTCGTTGTCGTCGTCGTACACATCAAGAAGAAAGGGCCACGTCACTTCGGAGCGGAGTAAAGCTGAACGGAGCGGAGTGACGGTGGGCCAGCCGCGGGATGAAAACTGCGCGAGTTCGTCGAGCGGCTGGTTGGCGCGACGACGACGCGTCCTTTCCCACCGACGAAAATCCGTCTCCGAGAAATCCTCGCGTGGGTGTCCCAAGTCTCGTCGCAGATCCCTCCGGGATCGCGAACCCACGGATAAGGAGAGTGACGACGGCGGAGGGGGGATGGGGGGGAAAAATAATGAAGGGGGCTACTACGAGCCGCGTCTATCCAGCTGATCCGTCGTACGATCAACGGCGGAGTACAACTCGTGTACTCCGGCAACGACGCCGCCTCTTTTTACCAAAACGTGGAGATGGTGTACACTGCGGTCGCTCTCCGCACACTGAGGATAGCTGACGTCACGAGCCCACCACGCGGAGGTGGTCTCGCGAGCGACGGTTTCGCGCCGGCGCCCGCGGCAGCTGCAATCCCTATAGGCACACACAGTGCCAGTACACCCCCTACGCGCCGGTGTATTCCCTTTCTCTCTCGCTCTCTCTCTCTCCCTCTCTCTCTTTCTGCCGGCGCTGACTACGTATATATCCCACCCACCAATACTACCCGGCGTGACTCGTTCCACCTACGAACGGCAGCCGAGTAACGGTTTAACCGTCGACGGAGGAGCTAACACCTAATGGGGTTTTACGTTACGTCACGTTGGGCACGGTCAAAGAGAACAAACCCGTGCTGCTTTCGCATACCGGATCAATTTCAAGACGGAAAAACGGGGACCCGTGACTAGTAATTGATTGTAACACGTGCATACTGTAATCTCAAGTGTGCCTGATCTTGCATGTGATTCGGATGTAATTTATGGTTTTCAAGACGCACAAGTACGATTAATATGAAAAATATGATAAGGAAAACAAGATATATAAACTCATGAATATGTCTTAAAATTTAAACAAATTGGAATTATGTTATACGATTGTTATACGATGAAGAGATAATAAGCTATGTAATAATAAAGACAATGTACGTACATTTTACGTCATAAAATAATAAACTCTAATAACGTAGGAACGTTATTAAAATCAGTATATATATGTATAACATGAAAATATCTACGAAATATATAATAATACCACAACTGCCGGAACCTTCACGAATTCATAGTTCTATTTGGCGTAAGTAGTAAAAGCGAGATGTGCTCAGACCATCGAGTGCATCCCGTCCGTCGGTCTGATTATTCTAATAACTTATTATTAAAACGTGTTTGATAAATGTGTCGGATGATGAATAAATTATTATTAGAGTTTATTGCCAGATTTAAAAAAGGAGATAAAAACATATAAAATTCATTCAGTGATAAAAATTATATGACTGTAGCTTTATACAATACAATTATTAATAAAACAGTCCATATATTAATATTGAATTATTTCATATATTATGCAATTATTTTTGCCATACGCTTCAATTAATAATAATTCATTGTAAATGTACCATGATGTTAACATGAACGCGTATACATTACGAATGAAATACATTTAATGAAAAGATTTAATAACGTATATCATCGGAGCGATAAAGCACGAACTTCTCGTTGGGCGGACGATGCGATATTTTATCCATACTGATTTGAAAACAAAGGGATAAAACCGATTGGCCGTTGGTCTTGCGGTATTATCCATGATCCTCAAGCTGATCCTCCACAAACAGGAAACCCAAGGCATGAAATTCCAAAGAGAAAGCTTGAGAGCCCTATCGGACCGCCGTTATGGGTGGAAAGTTTCGGTTGAAGTTTCTTCCCAACTCCCTCCCCCTCCCCCCCGTCAACTCCATAGAAAACGACGGAGAAATCCGAATCCGAGATGAAGGATCGGCAAAGGATGACGCTACTCCGCGAGAATTTGCAAAAGTAGACAATTTCGAAAGAGAAAAAGAGAGACGAGTTTGGTGCCGAACATTATTCTACGTATATTTTTGACACCTATATTTATGGGACAAATGTCGATTCTATCAGCATTTTTGACAAGCGATTTGTACAGAAAATAATTCCGACTTATTTCTATCAATATTATGTCAATAATATATATTATATTATATTAATAATAGTGTAAACAATTATTATTATATTAATATATTTGTAATATTCTACATATTGCTCATATTACTGTCGTAGTTATATTAACCCCAAATTACATCTCATTCTGCAAAGATTTGACATATTTAAAGTAAAATATACATGCATTACAATCAATTACTCGTCCACAGATTTCCATTTTCCAGCTCGAAATTGATTTTACCAAGGTAAATGTCCAATCGATAAACGGATTAAATCGGGACGCCATAAGCAACGGACCGATATTATAAGACGCAGGCTCGTCATGAGCGAGCAGCTCGGTTTAAACAGATGTCAGTCAGTATGTAGGTTGACGCAGCATGCTGGGAGCAGAAATGCTGAGGGTCTAAGGAAGGGAAAGAAAGAGAGATAGGAAGCTCGCAAGAGAGAACAGCCACCCGTCAATCTCGCTCTCGTTCCATCTCCATCGCTCAATTCCTCTTTCTCCCTCACTCATGGTCGCCGGTGGCGTTGGGTGGTCTGATGGTAGGAGGTGGATGGAAATCAATAGCCCTGAATAATGAACCCCAAGGCAGCACCCTCTCTCCACGGTCTGGAGCAGTCTCTCATGCATCCTCTCGTTCGAAAGCGGGAGAGAGAGAGAGAGAGAGAGAGAGAGAGAGAGAGAGAGAGAGAGAAAGGGAAAGAAGATGAGAGAGACATGGGGGTGTTCTCGCTCCCTCTCTTTTCCTCCTCTTCTTCCTCCTTCAATCTTCTTCGCCTCTTCTCGCCAGCGGAGGCCCTACTGAACCCTTCTTCCTCCTCGTAGCCCGAACGGAGGTGTTTGTGTCCTCTCCTAGTCCCCAACTTTGCTACGAGACCCCCTCGAACCCAATTCGGATAACCGACGGAAGGGAAGGAGGTGGTGGAGGAGGAGCAGGAGGACACGGAAAATGATTACCCTCCTCCCCTCCTCTTCTCCCTTCATCTCGTCCCCCCCACGACGGATCGATGGTCGTCGAGCACCTTAGTTCGTGATTCTCCTAGATTCGGATCAATACCTACTTTAGCATTGCAATAAAATGGTTGGACAGCGCGTTATGATAGCCCGTGCTGTCTCTCTCTCTCTCTCTCCCTCTTATTCTCTTATCGAGTACCTATCGAGAAAGCTATTTTGCCAGCACTAAATTTATTTGCGATTTCGCTCGGCGTGAGACGCGTATATTATCGACGACGACGGAAATGCAGCATCGACGAGGGTGGAGGACGTGTAATGAAAATTAATCCGATATTTTTGATCGCGATTAATAAACCCCCATTGGAATAATCGCGCTTTAATACAATATCGTTTGTAATTGATTGTAGCGTCGCGAAGCGACGGCCCGTACTACCGGCCTTTGATTTCTTCATCTAGCGCTCTCGATAACGATGGTTAGAATAAATAGACCCGTCAATTTACATAGTCGTTAACGAGCATGCCTGGCAAGCCCTTATCGGTTCCGTAGCTCCTAAACCTCCTGACCTAGCCAACGCGTTCTACGTTACCCCTACACTCTCCTTTACCGTGCCGCTCCAACAACGCGCGCGATGGCTTCCCCGCAATACACTACTCTGTGAATCCTTATCCTCGGAACAGAGCGCTTATTAAAGATCGATCGAGAACCCCGCGACGGTCCCTTTATCCGCGTTATCGCATCGGCTATAACTTGGAAATCCAGAAACGCTTGGCGCGCTCGCCACATACATAATTTATTTGCTCGGAGAGAACCGCAGCGTACGGCGCCTTGTAGTAAAGCGACACGTACTTTTATCGCGACTTAAATTTGATTGATTCGATTGAATGGCAAATATTTATTATAGCCTAATGGCATAAGATTCAAAATTTAAATCTTCCTTTATAAAGACCAAATTAATTAAGGACGGAATAAGCGACCAAGGAAAAATCTTGATTTTATTTATATAATTATATCCCATCTCTTGCAACATACATGTTACGAAAATAGGTATTATTTCTATAAAATTCTTTTCATTGAAGATTCGGATCACCGACAAAAAAATATTATCCTAAGCAATCAAACGGATCATTGTACCATGAGTCTTCTTCCTTTCTGAGAGCCAAAAGAGCTTGGGGCGGATCTACGGAATCCCTATCCCTCGGTAAAGGCGGGTTGGTAACGACTATGCAAATTTCATTTGGCCCGGCCCAATTCTTCACACACGGAAGATTAAGACATTAGACTGCGAGGGAAAGAAGGGGCGGGAGGAGGGGAAAGCACGTCCTAAACTGAAGAGTGAATATAGACGACGACGAGGGAGTAAAAGACTCTTGCCGTCGGGGAAGGTACGATGTTCCTCCTACAGTCTCAATTATTTCATGTACTGGGCTATAAATCACTTGTGTGTGCGAACCTAAAACGCGCGCGCACGACGACGCTAATATTTAAGTTGCGCATGAAAATTTGGCCGCTCGCGTGCATCGTATAAAATAATTTCGGTAGGTAGTGGTTATCACGTTTAAGGTCTAACCACGTACAAATATAGCCGTTGTTCGTGCAGCAAACGGCCAGAATATTTGTTGGTTTTGCACAAAAATGCGATAACATCGTATTTCTAAAATACAAATTACAGTAAACACTATTTGGTACTTAAAAAAAAGCGTGCATGCTGCGCGCGGTAGAGTTCAGTACATATTTTAATCTGTACACAAAGCTGGCTTTGTTGTAGTGATAACAGCGAAAAAGTTTCTTTTGTCGTTTCAAGCTACGGCATTTGCAAAACATTTTATATAACTGATAATTATTCGTTTCGTTTGTAACAGTAGACGACACCGCTCACAGGTTTTGAACCTTTGACAGAGAGAAGGGTTTTAATTTTCCCCTTTGGAAAACAATATTGTACCCTGTGTATGTATTTGTTCACATTCTTTTTAAATATATATATATATATATTTACATGCATAAGATATAATTTTGTGTACGTATATATACAGGGTTCCCGGGTTAAATGGCTAAACTTGAAATATGAATTTAGGATATCACAAAAGAAAAACAATTTCTTCTGGAGTTATGCTTGCAAATGCTTTCGTTCAAGAGATATTAACTTCTAAAAATCTAAAGTTACAGAAATATTAAGATTGAATAATTTCGAAATAATGTGGGTTTATCCTCTTTACTGCTTTACAGTAATCAATATTTAATACTTAAATTTTGTTCAAAATAATGGCTTCCAGCCCGCAGCAAGCACCTATCGGTGAGAGAACGAGTGGTTGATTGACATTGTGCGTCTGTCAATTCTCTTCGCACGCTTGCATTATCTTCCATTTTAATGATTGGAGGTCAATTAGCCACTAATTATTTTAATTTTAATTACTGTAAATTTTGATTACTGTTAAAGAGGATAATTATATTAATTTTGAGTACTGTAAAGCAGTAAAAAGGATAAACCTACTTCGAAATTATTCATTCCTAATAGTTCTGTAACTTCAGAAGTCTTTGAATATTTTTTGAACGAAGCGTTTGCGAGCATATCTCTAGAGGAAATTTTTTTTTGTTTTGAGATCCTAAATTCATATTTCAAGTTTGGCCGTTTAACTCGGGAACATCCAATATATTAATTATATTATCCTATGTGCGTGTAAAATTTGTATGTGCAACGCAGAAAAGCCCACTCATCGTATTCTTTGACGGTTTTTTTCATTTTTAACAATGTAAGAGAGCAAGAGATTGTTGTGATCTGCATTTACAAGTTCATTGAAATAAAAATAATTTCTAACGTAAAAGAGTGTCTTCAACGTAATAATATCCCCCGAAAATTCTCGTTCCCTAGCGAATGAATCCTGACGGCACCGCTGCAACCGCACTACGCGGATTTCGCGTCCGCCGGAACAACGAACGGCGGGAAATGCAGCGGCAGGTTATGCTTCCCATCTCGAGATCCTACCTCCCGTCGCTGCCTCGATGGGAATTCCCATTCTTCGCGTTCGACGGCCCGGAATTTTCCGGCAGGCGGCTTCGGCGGGCGGCCTGAACTTCTTCCCTCCTCCTACCCCGTGCCGTGCGAGAGCGTAATTTTAGTTTGATACCAGGCGCAATAGCCGTGCGGCCTGTCTGCTCTCCTTTCGATGTAATAACGAAAGACCAGGGCTAGGGGGAGGGGAGAGGGAAAAAGACAGAAAGAGAGAAGGAAGAGAAAGGCAGCACTACTTATCCTCCGTATTTTCCTTTACAGCGCGACTCTCCTTGCCCCCGATCGAGACAAAGCCGCAGGTATTACCTTATTTCCCCAGCGTCTTTCCCCTTCTATCGTGCAAATCCTTCTTACGCAAGTGTTCGCCTACAACCTATTCCACCATCGCGCACTCGGCTTCCTCGCTCTCCTTTCCTTTCTCTTTCTCGCCTCTCTCGCCTGATGTTTACGCCGAAACAACCTATTCGCATATTATATTCTCAATGGATTTCGCATTCTTCATGTGCTCACACAGGACAAGACTATCGATATGTATACCTAGTAGAAGCGAAGCGATGCGGTAATAAAAAATGTAGGATTTTCTTGGATTTTTTCTTTTCGGTAACATATATATGTCATTTGATGCAAAATAAATATTATTGCAATATAATATAATGGATAAAATTACCATGCAAAACGTGGTTTTGTTGTGTATCTCATCATTTTATATTAAATTTTCGTTTAAATCTTATTTAAACGAAAACGTTTAGCTTAGAGCATAATAAAATCCTGTTAAATTTATTCCATTCTAATATTTACGTAGTATTACACGCTATATTGTGCATTGATTTCCGCAGGACGATAAGAATCGTTTGATCATGCAAAGAATATTGTCGACAAATTTTCACGTGACAAGCGGGTACAACGCTTTCATCATGAACGCTAACATTGTCGTATGATCCCACCAATTCCCAATAAGCGAGAGTGCGATGTATGCACTCTCGATCGATCGGTCGGACGGGACGGAAAGAGAGACGGATGTAGAGAGCCTGCGGCAAAAAAGTAGGATAACATACGTCCGTGCACGCGACGGGGGAGACCGACAGACGAACGGACAGCCCTCGTGCACCTCGCGCGCGGCCGAGAGAACGAGAGAGAGAGAGAGAGAAGTGGAAAAAAAGGGAAAGGCCAAAAGGGAATGAGAGAAAGAGAGAAGGGAGATTGCGGAAAGGTCTGTAGAGTGGGGGCTGGTTGCCATTGTAATGGCGTGTGCCATGGTCCCCATGTGCCAACCACCCCGGCAGCTGAGCCCTCTGGTACGCTCTGCTGTTAAATACGCTGAAACGAGCAAACCATTCGCGAGAGTTAAACTCGTAGTTATCACTCGAATCGATATACTATATATACCAGCGAATCTCTCTCTTTTTCTCACTCTCACTCTCTCTCTCAAATGCATCCTCTTTAAATTCTCCCTCGTGGACGAGCGAGTGCTCGCAATTGAAAGAAAATGCGCCCGTTTTGTTCGCTCCTCGTCGAATTGACAGTAACACCGAAACCCATCATTATTGACCGTTCGAGAGAGAATCAGCAGCATTTTCCCTTTTAAAAGCTACTTTTTAAGTAAATCGCAGGAAACTCGTCCGACTTAACTTACAATTGGACGTGATCTTCCACGGCGAAAATACGCAATTCGATTAATGAATCGAGAGCGAGTCGTAATACGAGTTGCGCGAATATCCGTGATTGTGGCGAAACAAACTGAATTATTTCCTTACTCGCCTTCGAAGCTACAATTCAACGCGCTCATTAGTACGTACAGCAACGCTGGCAGCGGGACAAGGGAGAACAGAAACGGCGGGAACGCCTCTCGAATACCGACGACGGGAGGTCACCGAAGTATCGTAACTACCCAGTAATTAAGTACGGATGCCGAAGTGGCGGCCAATGGAGCGGCCACCGGAATAAAGAAGATGCAAAACGGATTCTTCGTCGACGAGAAGGTGGAGAGCGGTATTTCTTTCTTCTTTTTATTTACCTCCGATATCGTAATTCAATCCGGGAACGAACGTGCCGCGAAGAGAGCGAGGGTGGGTAACTAGACCGAGGGTGCACTGTCTGGAGACATAGTGACCTACCCTTTAACAATGGCCTGGCACCATTACGAAATGAACGTAATAACGCTTGCTTACCAATGCTCGCGTAAATTTAGCGCAAACGAGAGAAAAATAACGGGGGAGACGTATAAATTGATAACAATAACGAAGAGGCAAGCTGGAAATCCGCAGGCTGCATGAGGCGCGGACCGGTAAGAGGCGAAGAGAGAATGAGGCGAACCGGGAAGAGACGCGGCGGCGCGCACAGCTGGGGGAATCAAAATATAATTACACAAAGGTAAGCCGTAACATGGAGACAGAATCGCGGGGAAATAGACGGGTCTCATTAAAATTGGAGAGCTGTTTCGAAACTGCGAGACTGCCGTGTCGGTTGCAGCCTCGTCACCGTCGAGCATTACCTTTTCCCTAACTCGGTCCGACCTCTCGTCCCTTCGCGTCCTCCTACCTTCGTGCCGTGGCGGTCCCGTGAAAGGTTGAAACAAAAAGAAACTTTTCCGCGCCGCTTGCAGACGGTGTTGTTAAAGAAAATCTATGTAACGCGTCATGCAACGACGTTCAACGATTTCTACGATCGCGTACCTTACCAAGCATATTTATTACGAACGTCATAGATACGATATATCTGAATCGGTCATCGGAAATCGAACTTCTGAGTTCAATCTAGATTTCTAGACAAAGAGTTCAAAGTTTCAATAAGAGATGTTATATTAAATCTTGCTAAATTATTTCTATTCTTATTTGCTTTTAATCAAGACATTCTTATGACTATGAGAACTTTCTAATTGTGAGACGCGTAAATAAATTAGTTCACAATTCATTTCGATATGTATACACGATTATCTTGGCAGTTAATCTCGCGTTCTCACGAACGACTATGCAGCAGTTTTATTTTTCAATGATGAATATCTCGATAACCCCGTAATGTTTCAGCAGCATATTTCCAAAATTACTGAGACTGCAGTGCAGTTGATTCGTATCCGTACAGATTTAAGTCCGGCGCGCATGATATATGTACGTAGACACACGGATTATTTGATTTAGTGGACGTGCGTCAATGCGAGCGAATGCATTTGATTCGACGTTGATAAAATCATTCCCCTCGCCTACCGTTTGTTCCATCGAATGTGAGCCAGATCGATATACGCTAGTTCGGCGATATATTTCGGCACAAAACTTTTTCCTGTGTGGCCATCGAAAAGAATTTAAATTCCTAAAAGATACATACGCACAGTTTGCAATTTAATCAGTATTATTGAAGCACATGTCTTGCAACATGAAATTAAATTAATTTCAAGCTAATGCATTAATTTGACGAAGTTGTTGCTTTGCTTGGACTACAAATCATTTTGCCAATCTGTAAATACGAAATTTTTAAAATATTACAATTTCAGGATTAATTATTTTCAGCTTTTCTGTCGTATAATAAAGTCCGTTTCCAGAAAAACGCTGTTCTACTAATTTTACACTATCGAAAATACATAGTATCTTAACGAAATTTTATAAACGTACATATGTGTCGTTTAGAATGCAGAATTTTCCTCGATATTTCTGCAATGAAACAACGGAAAGTCGTTGAGTGGACGGCGCGCGTCGAGCGGCGCGGCGTAGCGAAGTTGGAAGGGAGGATAATTCGAAAGATTAACGAGCTATTTCCAAGCAAAAACTCGAACGACCATTCGTCAACCATAAATTCCGCATGCCTACAAAAATAAAAATGCGCTCGCTCTCCTCCCTCCCACCCCCTGGGAGGGTGCGCCGGGATTGTGTGCAGCTTATCGGCCGGATATTTATTGTAAAATACCTACGTTTCCCCCTCAGTCCGACGCTACGGTCAGGCAAGCGGATTGCGGCCATTTTTCCTGCAAATTAAATAAACGGAGGCCGCCGAAGGGTTACGTCGGCGGTCCGTGGAGCCCAGCAAAAGTCCGTTATTTCCAGAGAACCGGCGAATCTCTAACTGGGAATTTTTATGCGGCAGCCGCGGCACATTCCAAGCTAAGCTTTATACAGCTACGTGGGACAACTAGCGTTTGAAATTTTCGCCACCATATCGCGCGCGTCCTCCATTATTGATAAGTATCGAATAACATGACTTCTCCATTACAAAATCGGCTCTGGAATAACGAAGCGACCGCCGGGACCGAATTTCCGCGCGGAATCGCACGGCGCTCGGCTTTCCAACTGATGTACAATTCATGAAGACGATCCCCGACCGGTCTCGGGGCGCGTTGTCTCATTTTTCCAAATACCCCTCTAAAATCCCAACCATACCCGTGATACCCGGAGTATGGTCGGGCGCGGCAACGGCGACGGCGACGGCGACGGTAAAGCTTTCCTCTTGGCGTCTGCTAGCTCTTTTGCGCGTATCGCTCACGTCCCGCCCGCACCTCTTCGCGCGCTGTCGAGCATCATATGATGGTATCGCGTAACACGCTCCTGTCGTAATTCGAGCATCGGGGATCGAATGGTGGCGTTGGATAGCCCGTTCCCGTGAAGAGGCTGTGACTGGTAACCGGGCACGTCGGTGTTAAAGTCCCCGTTTCCGGGACAAGTTTCCGCCCGCGGAAACAACCCGAAACGCGTCCGCGCAGCGCTGTCTCATTGTATCAGATCCATCGACGTCTGGGATGGTGCATCGCGCGGGGGATGGAGGAGACAAGAGAGACGAGGAGGAAACGGCGCGCAGTAGGGTGTTGTACTGGCTAGGGCAAAGGGGGGGGGGGGGGGGGGGGTGGCTTACGGTCGGCCAACAAAAGCCGTCGATCGTCGACGTCGGCTCATTCTCTCGGCGATCGACGTGAATGCCCGCGAAATTTATTGTTTCGCCGCGGCTTAGCACGCTCTCGCACCCACACGATCCCTTCCCTGACTTCCCTCCCGCTATACACGGCCCTTCGACGTTCCCTTTCCCTCTCTCTCTCTTTCTCTCTTTCTCTTTCTCTCCGCCTCTCCTCCTTCTCCATCTTTCTCTCTCTCTCTCTCTTCTCCGCGCGACCCTGACCGCGGCCTCTGGTGACGCCATACACCACGTCGCGGGGGACAAAAGAATAAATCCTGATTAATCTCTCGGTCGCGCTTCGAAAGCCGCCGAGGGTGCCCTCGCTCGCGCTTGTGCGCGCGCGTGTGCTCTCGCTTTTGCTTCATCGTTACCGCCGGAATTACGCTTCACTCGGCGCAACGAGTTCTACGTGTCCTTGCGCGGCTGAAAAATTAATGAGCACCCGCGGCCGCTTGGATTTAGTGGCTGGCGACTGCAGTACTTCGTAAAAATAATTTCGTAACGTTAGCGCGCGACGTGGCGCCGACGCTAAATGACATCTCGCTGAAACGCCGGACGTTTCCTAATAGTTTCCCCTCTCTAACCAGACGTAAGAACCAGAATAAAGAGTAACACGAACCGTTATGATATACAATCAAATTAAATTAGTAGACGCCTATTTACGGTCTAGCATGGATCTTATAATTAGTATAGCTTAACTATTTCATGTGTGATACACATATTAATTTTTCCAACATTAGAAAACTGCGCGCCGACTGGATTTGTCAGACTTTTACACAGCTTTTGTTGGAGTAAAAAACCCCTCCCTCCCCCCCTTTAGTTAAATCGACGATTTAACTATTGATGCTACAAGTATCTATAACTAACTGTACAGAACTTATTGCGAAAAATAGGTAGTCAACAGAATAAAAAGTTTTTGTTTCTGATACGTTTCTTTCAAAAAGATTTTTTCGAGTTTTATCACGTTGAAGACAAACTCGATTTCAGCGACAGACATTTTATAAATTCGTAGAAAGGACGTTTCCTAATTTATTTATATATGCAACGAATTTAGAATTCTTACATTGGAACCTTACCCTTATGTATTCCCGTGTACTTATCCTTGAGAACGGTAAATTCGTAAATCTTGCCGAACTCCTCGAACATTGGACGGAGGGCATCTTCTTCGAGATGACGTGGTATTTGTCCGACGAAGAGCTTGATGACGCCTTCGCCGTTGCTGGACGAGGGCGATGTCGACACCGGTATCAGCATTTCTTAGCTTAAGCGAGATGAAGTTTTACGGAGCTAAGTAAGTCTCGCTAGTCACCTTCCTTTTCGCGAATTTCGCCTTTCAATCCGCACCCGGATTACTCGTATCGCTCTTTTTCTTTTCACCTTCAAAGACGGACACCGATCACCGCGTGGCCTCGAGCGACGATGGCGCTCGTTGATTACTTATCGCCACGCGCATAAAGCACGACCGCGACGGAGTCAGTGAGTACTTGACACGTGAAGGGGCCGGGGGGAGGGAAAAGAGGGTGAACTAGCCGTCACGGAGGTACTCGTTAACTCTCGTTTTCGAGGGAGTGGAAGGTTGTCGTGAAACGGAGGCGTTATTCGCCGAAAACGGCAGTCACGAAGCGGCGAGGAGCTAACGGGCGGTCGGTAAGGGGTGGTTTTAATCAGGAGCTCGATAAAAAATACACGATAGCGTAATCTTCCTAGGAACGGAAAACAGAGCGAGGCACGGGGGCGGGGGAACGTCGGGAGAAGGAAAGAGGGGCGCAAAAACGAGATGGAACCACCGTAAAGAGGGTGGAGGCTAATGCGGAGAGCGCGAAAGAAAGCAAATACTTAACGGGAACGAGAGAGATAGAGAACGGGAGGAAAAGCCGGCGGAAGGAAGTCCGACGCAATAACGCGCACGCAACGATTAATGAATTTTGCAACGCGGCACAACGAGATAGTCAACAACTGTTGAAGATAATATAGTCGTATGCATTAGATACGTGATGATACGATTGTTTCGAAACGCAATGAATGTCCACGCGGAATAAAAAAAAAACACAGATACGATCAAATTCGCTTAGGCCATTATTAATGGGACCTTCATTACATTACGATATGACGGAATCAAGCGATGTACAGGGCGATCTTCATATGTCGTGTGTAACATATAAGCATTTGCCTACAGCTGATCGGAGCTTACAGATAGACGATTTCACATGCGCGCATGTGCACGAACACCACGCGGTAATACGACGAACACGGTATCTATATCACTGGGCTTGTAACAGTAACGAAAGATTTTTCCTATTCGATGTCACGAGATTTGTAATGTCTTTCAATTCAGATTTGCGCAAAATAATTTCAATAACTAAATTAATGGCTACAAGCAGAAGCACGCCGATCACAATACCACACTTTCACAGCACAGACATGCACATGTTTTATACGTTTCTTTAGATGCGACGGAAAAATATCTCGCTATCTACCACCGTGGAATTTAGCGATTCAGCCAAAAACGCGGAGTGATTTTATCGCAAAATTTAGTAGAGCAATCGCGAGCGATACTCGTATAGCGCGACTCCCATGCGCGTATGTTGTCCGAGCGCTTCCCCTTTAATTCTTAATTTCGTATACGTAGTTGATCTAGTTTCCGAGACCCAGTTTATCACGTCGAATATCTCTGCCTGGTGGCAGTTGCGCAGATTACTTCCGCCGCGTGACCGTTTGCCGATAGTTCACACTGTGGCGACTGTGACGATCAGCCGTCCTACCTTAGACGATATCTTAAACTAAACGATCACAAGCACGGCACGTTCACGATCACGAGAGAATAGAAACTACGACACGCTGCACGAGACACGAGACAACACTGATGGTTGAACGACCCTCGGCCTGATCGGCACCGCGCGCCCTGACGCCACCGTCCACGGGGAAATTACACACAAACACACATATACACGCACACGCACCCGCCCACTCCATCCCTCTTATCCTGCGTGCCACCCCTACGACGACGTCACCCCATCTCGATGCACGAGGGGGCACACATTTCCCCTTGTGCCGAGACCTTGCCGAGCGACGCGAGGGCGTCTTTGCTCCCTCTTATTAGCCTACCCACCATCCCTAGCAGCATGTGCACCATCCATTTTCACGGACCGCCCTTAATCTCTGATGCCCCATTCACCCGAATTCGCATTGAAATTGGATTCTGGCAGAACCGATTTTCTGATCATGCCGATCCGGCGATCATCGAGCAAGAGGTATTATCGAAAATAAGAGATAGCAAACACCTCTATAAAAAAAGATAAGAGATGTACGATAAAATTTAAGGATTAAGTGCGATTATGATCTACATCAAAAAACGTTGCTCTAAAATTAGGTAATTTTGGTAAGAATGTGGAGCTATATACAATAACATAATTTCAAAGAATTATTAAGCCAGATTCTTGATATAATTATATTATATACTAGATATAATTTTGGAAAAATACAATAATCTATTAATTGAAAGCAACATATACTGATCAATGAAATGCGGGGAATTAATCGCATTCGCATGACCTGATCTCTTTCTAGCTTCTCGCGTTCGATAAAAATATATCACAGCAATCGGCGTTACGCCGCTTTTATGGGCGCTGCTTTTGCTATAACAGCACTGGAAAGGGTACCTGGCATAATGGTCCCCTGTCTTACGGGGGTTGGCGAGCTGAGTCATCGCCTCGTGCGATACTCGATCGCATCATACTAAACCGACCCTCTAGCAAGCACGCACACTTGAACAAGTGCGTGTGAACGTGCACGCCTCATTAATGACTTCCTCGCGCGCGCGTGTATATGTGTGGATGACCCTATATTTCTGCAAGCGAGAGCCTTGTACGCATACGCGGAAACGAAATGCGCGGACTTTATTCGCCGTGTTAAAATCGAAAATATTCAACCGAATATAAAGCTACGCGACTGTCTATTTATCCGAGTCTCTGAACGTTGCGCCGCGCGGGAACACGTGTGTAGAGCCGGCTTTTTTCGCGACAAGCTTTTTCGTTCCATTTCCTACGTTACAATATTCAGCCTCGTTGAAACGACGACTATACCAACCAGCCGGGCTGATATCTATAAATGCGAACATCCGCGATGCAAAACGCCTGCATTTAAACATCACAGTCCGCGCTGCAACGGGGCGCGCCGCCGCCATTGTTGCCAGGAATTTTGGTGTCTGCATGTATACGCATGAGAAGTAACATCGGGCGCACGTATATCCGAATTTAGTTAGAACATATGTGCAGGCTTCACGCTTATCGATCCCGTTCTTCTCTAAGGAGAAAACGAGGATAGGCGAGGTTAATGCAGGTTCGGGGGGTGAGGGGGAGGTGGAGGAAAGAAAACATCGTTTCCTATCTTTCGGAAAAAATGCGATCAGTACAATGGTTTGGCCAAGCATTACGTTCGCAGCGCTCATCCAACCGTTGAAGTAGCTCTTTGTTTCTGTTTGAAAAGCTATCTTGCTTGCTCGTCGAAGCTGAAACGCTGTCGCGAGAATGAAGCGAGATGAAGAGCTACGAGGCAAACACCTTTCCGCGAATGATTTTAATACCCTTAACATTTAATTGAAATGCTGAGAATAATATAGATTTATTCTACACAAAACGGGTATATTTTTTAAAAATTCGATAACTCGTGTAAAAACTTAATAAAATCTTGCGCAATCTTGTTCATCGCTGCAATACAATTAATTAGGATAGATTTTTTTAGTGACTATTTTCGTTTGGAATTGTATTATCTCGTATCATAAATGTAAGTTTTAATTCTAAGGTAAATGTACCAATGCCTGGACATGTACCCATATATCTGAACACCTTTATCATTTATAAATATAACGCGAATTAAAATCAAACAAGTGATAACAATAGAAAATTTAAAAAATCATTATTGATGGAATTATCATGCTAATTCAGTTCCCTTATAAATATGCTTTTATATCGCATTATTTCATTAAAGTATCACTAATGTGCAACGTACAATTTTGCTACGTGACTTACTATATTTTCATGAAAAATTTGACGCAGTTTGGAAAGCTTTCCACGAGCTTTCAAGATTCCGCTGACATCGGGACAAGCTTGGCTGTAACGTCAATCTCGAAATATTGGGGGATCAATGACGTGTCGCTCGATATAACATGCAGCGACTCCGCCTGTAAATCTTATTGATTTATATTTTTCGCTATAATGAAACCATGGCGAAAAAGGTGCGAAGAATGTTCGACATCGACAACGCTCAACGTACACGCGATAAACTCGACGACGTCGACGTTGATTTATAGTAGCGAGGAAATTGCCCGAAAGTGTACGAATTTCTCACCGAACGGCAGAGATGCGAAATGTGATCTGCAAAAAGTGCGCTATGGTCCGTAGATAATGTTGCGATTAAGACAAAAAGTGCGAGCGAGATCATCGATGCCTATATACATGGTGTCTCAAAATCATCGAACTCTTTTATTTCTTTAGATATTAAATTTCAGAAAATTTTAACGGATTACACGCTATTTCGTTCCGCAACTTTCGATGTCGAGTTACCTTTGTATCTAAACTGTAATTTAAATTCTGTTAACATTCAATAAAAAATACATAATAATATCTAATCTATTCACGATTATAAAATTTAATTTATAAAATTAATTAATCTATAGATTTTCGGTAACTTATAGTTCAAAAATTATGACTCCACATTTGTGTTAAAAGTAAATTATAAATTTCTAAATAAGAATCTCTATATCAAAAGAAACTGTTTGAAAATTAGACACCGTGTATACAGAGGAGCGTTTTATTGGTTTTACGCAAACCGATACACACACGAATCGAGCAATGCGAAAGAGAACTAACAATTTCCAGAGCTGGGAGATGGAACGCAGCCGTTTTTCAGAGAAAAGTACTCTCGCCGGAGAATTAATCACGGCGTTCTCTTCGTATTGGGAGTATAGGTATGTATATCTGACGTTCTCTCGGACCGTCAGAGACTGCAACGTTTTCGTTGTAGCTCGTGCACGCGGAATTACGGACTTAGCCCGTGGTCCGTTTTTTTCACCGCCCGATATACGCCGAAAGCGAGTTAAGTCACGCATGATTTATACCGACACACTCCGCGGGGCCTACTCTCGTCGTCATGGTATTACATGGTGTATACCCGCGGTTTATACCAGCCAACCTACCCAACGTGTCCCAGCGGCCACGGCGGTTTCTCCGCCACGTTCGCGAGCGAGAAAGACACCCGAAAAATATAACTCTACGATATCAGGCGCATATGCCCTAGAAAGCCTACGTGCAATAATTCACGCACGTAGGATGCTGTTACCTTGGCAGCTCCCTCCGCACACGTATACAGATAGCACACACACGCGCGCGCGCGAGAATATACGCGATATCATCTAACCGGTATTGGCCAACCTCGTGGATGTACGTGCACTTGTGTGCCGACACGGCCCCGTGTCCACGCGCGCGAGAATGCATAGGCAAGTATGACATAACTCACGGTAAAGTTCCAGGCCACTTGTGCCGCGTAAATTATTAAGCATGCGTAGCCCCTTTGCGTCGTTCGAGAAACGGGACGACATTGGACGGGGTTGGTCACATCGGGGAAACGTAAAGGTCAGAGGATCCCTAGACGGTGGAGGAGTGGGACGCAGGATGGTGACAAGGAACGCACGAGGTCACCGGAGGGGTTCCGTTCCTTCCTCTCTCACCTGTTTCACCCTCCTTCACTGGTCGGTCGCACCGTACGAGATGGAGCACCGTTGTAATACCACGTAATGCAATGCAATGCGATCTAAGTGAACTTTGGCCGGGTCGAGCGCATGCATATTAGCCTCATCGCCAAGTAGTGTTACCACACAACCCACCCCTTACGCCGTACCTTTGTCTAACGCCCTTTCCGTCCTTCTGTAAGCCCGTTCTCTTCCCCCTTTCTCTCTCTCTCTCTCTCTCTGCTTCTCTCTTTCCCGTTGATACTACCACCCTCTCGTAACCCTTCGTTCTCTCTTCCTTCGCCATCTCGGGGCTCATCTAAGGCCGACTTTAATGCGCGAAGGTGCCACGGGATTTGCCAGATTAGCGCCAAACATTAGCAAACAGACACAGCAAGATGCTACCCGCTAGCGACGTTCCGAAAATTATTTGTCGCTTCGTCGCTTTCTTCTCAGCTTTTATCCGAAATGTGAAAATTAACTCTTTAAGGTACAGAAGCATTGCAAAAATATATCAACAGGAAAAATATTTCCTTTCCATTAAAATAAAATTTTAACATATGAGTCTAATAAGTAATTTCAAATTTATCTGTAGTGTTTCGCAAATTTATTGTTTTCATTGTGGATCAATTATGTATAAGTTGTGCCGAATTCAACGCTATTGCAACCCCTGACAAATATTTTATCTGTAGAAATAAAAAAGAATATTTTATTAAATAAAAACTGGCAAAGAATTTTCTAATCTTTTGCTTGTATAACAAACCATTTCAAAATGTAAAAGTGAAAAACAGATGTACCATTTGATAAATTGCGAAAAAATAGTTTATTGATTTGAAAAAAAAAAAAAAAAAAAAAAAATTAACAGAATTAGACAAAATTATTTGTTACGTCGCATTTTCAAGAGAGAATGGTATCCTAAGTAGGAAGTCTTCAGCGTACCGTGATGCAACTTAATGTTTTGCGCGTAACCATTCCTAGGTTTCACGAGGATCTGACCCGAAACTGTTTCCGCTGGGTCTTCCGCATCGAGGTAGCTTTCTCGTTATCATTATAATGTAGCTTGACCCCGAGTAACACGCGCACGCTTACGAGGTGAAACATGATACCTACTCGTCGCTTATATCGCTACTTAAATGTACCTTTATGTTATTGAGTGCAAGATTTGTTTGTGCAGATTTTGCAAGTAGGCTTTCGCACATCGCCTGCCTGCCATCGTATACGAGACAACGTGAAGCTCATGTCGTTCATGATATTTACAAGTCGATTCCGTCCACTTAAACTCGCGATTTAAGCTCGCACGAATCATTTGAATGCATTGATAGCGCCCCTAAATAAAGAGTATTTTCAAGTTTAACACCCGGTAGATAATCCGGAATTCTCGGATGAGCGGGCGGACGACCGTTCCTTCCGACAAGTTTAATAATTGATTAAAATGACGTAATTCGTCCCTCACCGTTCTCGTATCGCCGTGACGTTTACCTCGCTTCGCATCCAGCCGTGCTCCGCTCTCGAGAGTACCTATGGAACCGGCTCAACCGGCGTATCGCGAAAGTCGTAAAGCCGCATTACATCGGAACTGCCGATGCGCACGAGAGTTTGGGATTAGAGCCAATCAATTACCGGGAGCTCTCTCCTTCGCCATCGCATCCCCATATACACGTCCAGGTGCATACGTGCACATAGCCCGCAGAAAGATGGAAACGATCGCGCGCCACAGAACGATGAGGGTGTTTTCAGCATTTCAGCGGCTCCGAAGGCGCGCTCGCGAGTAACAGCGATGTATATCGGCGAAACACGCATTCCCGCGCGGAGAGATCGCAAACGCGGGCGGCGGAACAGCTCGCGACGGGGACGGAAAAGTGAATTAGAGCATTCGATGAGTCGTAAATCGACGACGGTGGCCTCTTAACGGAATTACCGACGGTAAATCAACGATGAGAAGAAAAAAAAAATATGAGAAGCAAGGAGGAAAGAAGATCTCGCGCCTGGACGCGACTACAGTCTTGGCACTCGAACCGAAAACAATCGTGACAGAGCCAACGCCAGCGCGATAACTCGAATGCAGCGACGCGTTTCCTCGTCTTGGATAGACGGTAGTACACGTGTATCGCGCGAGTAATTCTTTCGGTTTACTCGCAAGAACGTTGTAAATTCGAGACCCCAATTTCCCGAGCCATAGAATCCGATGTGTTACGGCCTCGTGATTTTATCGCTGGGAGGCTCGTCGGGAAATATATGGAAAAATCATGATACGCGCGAGCATTCGCCCGCGCGATTACGATATTTTTTCCGCGTAAAGTCAAATTAAATAAACTCCAAGCTCTACGCGCGGCTGCAATTTATTCGTACATCACGCAGATTGCGATTTGCGCGCACGCCAAGAATTAAAACAATGAATATAGTCGGATAATTTTTTACAAACGCCCGGCGACATTTTAACGCATGCCGCTCTTACGCATCCGGATTTTAATTTCCGCCCCAACCGGTCGAGCCCGCCAATGCATGTATATAGCGGGCCACTTGAAAATTATTCGAATAAAGCTGCCACGAACTCGCGCGGCATTCGCGCGCGCGCTTTAATAACCGTACGGCCACAATATGACGGCGGCATTTAACGGCGTTCCTGCCCGCCGCACCCGAACAACAAATATTTATGCATTCTTGATGACGTAGCGATCCACGCGCGAGCGATTACCAATCAATTAACGTTATTTCGCTGAAAAAAAGAGCAACCACCCAGTGAGTAGAGCGACAACAGAGAGCGGTTTTGATTTTTGGAGAGAGAGAGAGAAACAGAGAGAAAAGAGAGAAAAGAGAGAAAGAGAGCTCCCGGCTCTTTCACGTCAGGTCAAACCGCACCCGACCGCATCGTCGGCGTTACCGGCGAATTATGAAATATACGAATTATGGCGTATAAACCATTAATATAAATTTTCTATGATTAAAATGCTCACCCCGCGTTTCCGTTGTTTTCGCTGGATAGCGAAACCATTCTTATGTAGCAGACCGGACGGCTGGAAAGTTTATAATACAATGATTGATTAAATTTGCAATAACCTATTAATTGTAGGCTATAGTAAAATTAACGTAACGTGATAATTGTACAGGAAACCGTGTACGCAATCTATAACCGCCGTTGGCATTATAAATTGATTTTCTCTATTTCGATATAACGTAAACTGGAAATAAAAGTGCTCCCATGGGTACTATCTGAATTTCGTTACCTGCATTACGTGGTTATACAGTAGTACAACATTTGGCTAAAACTGATTAAATATCGAGCGTTGCTTACTGAAAACAAAATTGGACTAAACCGGATATTTCCATAATGGAAGTGTGACATCATTGTTGACCGCCCTCCTACAGAGGCTAAATACAGGGCCGACGATGTTTTTCGGATATACACTGAATTATGCATTGAATTATGAATAATAAATCAGAGTGGCGTTTACTCTACAGGCATTAACCGCATCTTTTTCAGGCAACATTTGACAAACTATCGAACATCATAAGCATAATGTAAATGTAGATGTAATTGTATCTTCATGTTGATAATATCTTTCATCGTTTTTTTTTCTATAAAGTTATTTGATGCTCCATACTTCTGTTCGCGATATAAATAATATGTAAACGCGTCGGTTCTCTCCCGACTCATATCGAGTACAGATTTTCAGCTAGGCACTATATACTCCCCTTCCCACCCCTTGCGTTACATACATATATATTTACATGCATGTGTGCATATACACGCGCGCGCGCATACATGACATGTATGTGTAAAGTTCGAGCGAGTTTCACATTCTTTCCAGGGCTCGGCGAGTTGTCGGAACGTTTTGAAATTCCGACACTCGGGACTCTCGCCACATGGTTCCTAATTTCCGATCGCTTCCACGCCCATCCTTACACCGAATTCGGTAAATGCCCGTCCGGTATAGGCGCAAGCCCGTACATAAGTACATACGAGGGCTGGATGGAGAGCGTGATATGAGTAAGTTTGGTAAGCCTCGGATCAGACTGGGCCGAAGGCGCTCAACGCCGGAATATCATCCTCCGGCAGTAAACTGGGTCGGTCATAACCAGGCCAAGCAGCGTTGGTGTAAATTGAAAGAAAATTTATTCTGTCGTGGAAAACGAAATTAACATAATAGCGCGAGAGCGGCTCGCCGTGAGTTCTCCTACTCATTATTTCTCTTCTTGTTTTAAGGATTAACGGACCGCGAAATGTGTTACGCGGTGTGAACGGTACGAAAATTTAAATATGGTACGCTTTATTAAATTGAAATCTATATTTTTTAATTAATACGTCTTTGTAAGCTGCATGAAATGATTTTCCTCGTCAGTAATGTATCACAAATCACAATGATATTTTGCGGCAATAATATTTAGGTCCTGTAACATGCGGCCGTGCTTTCAATCATAGGTTGAACATATCGTTGCATTCCGATTGTGCTGCCTGTTTATAATGCGATAACAACTTCGTCGATCGATGTGAGCGCGATCAATAAAGCGACTCGCACTCAACGTTTCACCGCATAATCGAAGTCTAGACTCTCTCTGATTTATGAAGAGTACCCAGCAATTTCCTGCCCATTAGTCAAAATCGTTGGCCCGTCGCGAAATTTCGTTATATTCGGCGGCGATAGCGAGATACATCGGGCCATACAATTCCACAGTTCCGTATTCAGTATCGAATATCGGCCGGTATTACAAATCGAGAATAGATCCGACCGGCCGTGAATCGCGCGATATCTATATGATCGCGCGTAAACGCGACCGGGCATATTTCACGAGCTGATTTCAGCCGAGCTGAAAGAGGCAAGGGTATCGCGAATTCTCCTCGTGAATCGGGGGAAATGACCACCACTGTCGGGCAAGGTGTATACATGTATATTCGAGAGTCGTATTCAAGAAGAGAGCACTCTTGGCAATCGCGCGCCCACCTCGATAGGCAGACACCTCTATCTCCGAACCCCTGTATTCCGTCCCGTCTCTCCGCGCCTCTGCGTGCCTATCCACCTAAAGCCACTCCACTTTCCATATTTCTAAAACTCTGAATCATTTATCCGTGCTCAGTCGTGCATGTTTAGCCGTTATGTAGAACCGCAGCAGCCCTCCGCGCTCGCTCAGCCCTAAGGGAGAACGCGGAGGGATGCAACAACCACCGGGTTCGTGCGCGCATCGTGCACATTCGTCTTGATACGGGGGCATAGCTACCCCGAGACTTTGAGGAACTGCCGTGTGGGAAGGTCGGCCCGTGCTTAGAATTACCATTAGGGGGTGGGGGGTGGGGGGGCGTCAGCCGTGCCATCCGGGCTGTTTCGGCACGAACAAGATACATCGGCACCGCCTGGTTAATTCCGGTTTGGAGATAACGCTCATAGACCGTGTACCGGTGACCGCGATAAGTACTGAGAACTGAAACGCGGCACGCCGATAAGGCACAGGCGCGCGGTGCCTGAATCCGTAAGCGCATCTCGAAGAAGCGAAGATGCAAGTCGCGTGCTCGAGTTAGGTATGTGTTCGATATATAGCAACGCGATAACTTGATACGCGACATGTAAAGACAACACGAATGTGAAACATACAAGTCTCTTTAAATTAGAACACACACACATACACATCTATAGTATAAATAAAAACATTTGCATCAATCTCTATAAATCTTGCCTATCATAAATGATATTTTTTGAAAAGTATTTGGTAAAAAAGAGGGAGAGAGAGAGAGAGAGAGAGAGAGAGAGAGAGAGAGAGAGATTTTCTCAGAACTAAACTGTTATTGACAGTAAATAAAATTAACTAAAATTAATTAGTGAGTGACTAATCCGAGAAAATCGATTTGTCACGAATTCTTAGGCGATGACAGAGGATTTTTGCACCTTTTTCGCACCTTAGCGTATATAATCTATGCAAAGAAAGTCGGTATTTTTTGCCGAAAAAAAGTTTGCGTAATCTCTCAAAGGTAAGTTGACGTCACAGTTGCGGCGAAGACGGAATGCAGTTTCGGCGGGACAAGGAGAAACGAAAGAGGACGACGACGAGGAACTGTGAGGGCCCGTTTTCCTCGCGGAACAAGCCGGGATGCCTGACGTACGTGTGTACAAGGCTCTACACTCGCGCGTCGCCATGCACAATGTGCAGAAGAGGAGCGCCCTATTGTGACCCAGAAGTCACCGCCACGCAGGAGACGTCGCCTCCCTCAACCGGCATCCGTCAGAACGCATTACGACCACCCCTCGCGTTACTTGGCGAAGGCCTCCGCAGCCGCCTGCCTCCGTAACCACCCCCATCCGTCCCGGCCTCCACAAGACAGCCATTGTGCTCCCTATTAATTACATTGCGCTACCACCCCTCCGCTCCGGCCTCCCTATGCCGGGACCTGTAGCGGGTTAGGCCACGGTCTAAATACTATGGACCGCCGCGTGAGGTACAGTTGGGTACCTACAGTCTCATCAGGAGCGGAGCGTCGCGACCTGCGGGCGGATAATCGCTTTGAGAAATTACCCCGCACGCCCGACTGACGCATCGTTGTTTTCGTCGTTAATCAAAACGCCCGATTCACATGCATTGTAAATCTTCCGGTATGTACTTCGCACACGTCGTGTTTATGCACGTATAACCCAAACTCCGTGTTTGCGCGCCGTGTTTGTAGCCTAAATACACCGCGTGTGTCGAACGAACCGTGCGCAAGCCGGGTAATATTGCTACTTCTCAAAAACGGTGCAGAATGCAACGGGGGATTCGCGGAAGCGAGAGACGCACGTCTCTCTAAACGCGAATGAACGATTCTATACGCGTTTACGACGCGCCTTTGCTCAGAATAGTGGAAGTAGAACGAGAAACGCGCGTTAGCCACTTTTATCTGGCAACAATGACGAAAACAGCACGTCGTTGCGCAAACGACTAAACGAAGAGGCCACCGCGGAGAGGCCAGAAAGATAGGATGGTGCGCATATTCTCTCTACCGCGGGGAGAGGACGTTTTGATGCTGATTCTCGCGTGTTTATCCAGCTCTCTAATTTATTCAATGTGTGCATTCACTGCGCAATGCGCATTGCTGCCCTGCACGCTCTCGCGAACGCAGTTAGGATTTAATAGTGCACCGTTTCACTGACAAACTCGTTTGTGAGGCTGCGTTTGCCACGAGTGGAAACTGGATTAACGCCAGAAGACGCGGACGCAAGTTGGATACGCAGATGGATACGCGTAGGGAAAGAGAAAGACGAGAGAGAGAGAGAGGATAAAATGCGACGAATAATCTTCGCTCGAGTACATTCTCGAGTACATTCGACATTCTTAGAAATTTACAGAGGTATAAAATTATATTTCCGCGTTAGAGCGAGTTATTCAGACGACGCGTAAGCTTCTCTGTAAAACTGGCGCTACTTAAAATAACTTTACATCAAGTAACTTCTGTGTGTAAAAGATACAGTTTATAAATAGACGAAAGATGTACAGAAACATGTATTTTAGTGAGAAAAAAATAGAGAAAATCATCGGAGATAATAACTGGGTAACACGGCCACATGTTGCGTTCTATCTCTTTTACACGCCGTTCTTAATATCACGGCAAACCGATGCCACAAGCGATCTAACTGCATCCATGCTCGTATGTCCCCGAATTCGATACCTTGTATTATGCACGCGGTGGCAAAAGCGAAACATTGTTACAATGTCTGCTTTGAATTCAGATAACGTATCTCGTGCCTTCGATCTATTTCTCTCTTTCTCTTCTTCGCCATCCTTGTCCCTGCCTCCCGTTCTCGGTCTCATCTTCGCTTCCTCTCGCGTATCTGTCCTTTTGCAGCTTTCTCCTCCCCTTCTCTCCCAGCCCTTCCCTTTTTCCTCATTTCTCACCCTGCCGCCAACGTCGGCGTATAATGAACCGAGGCAGCGTGTCAGATACGAAAGCGTTGCCGGCGATGACGACACCCGAATCGTCTTAGTATCGAAATTCGATATCACACGCTCCCGTCTCACGTTTACCACCGCGCGTCTCGTATATGCGCGCAATTCCTTCTCGTCATTTTCATGCGAGCTCCCATCACCCGCGACCGTAATTGCAGTGAAGTGCCATGTATAAAAATACACATGACACGCCCCGTATCAAGCCTGGCTCCGAGCTTGAAACACTGCTGAGATGCGTACGTTTATATTTAACGAGTACATTAAAATCCGTGTTAACTACAAGACTAATAAATCAGAGCTAACATCTTCTTAACAAAACTTTCGTTTCGCGCCACTTTCTTTCGCAACTTCTACATTTTCAACGTTAAGTATCTTGATCGGAAAGTTAGAATTAAACTCCTATAAAGTAAAATCTCCATTTGAATTTAAATAATGCACAAGATCTTATCACTTATTTGTGCCAATCTGTGATTGAATCGCCCACAACTTTCTAATTTGCAAGTGTTCGAAATAAAATGTTATTAAATCGAAGGTCTCATTAGCTCAGTCGCCAATACGAATCAAGAGAAAGAATGTATTTTGTACAAAGCAGAAAGTGCCCGATGAATCTCATTGTCAGCTATCGGCCAGTGATATGCGCGATGCAACATCGGCGAGCGTGCCAGGCCAGCAATCGGGCGCTATCGGCTTAAATACGTGGATATGGCATTAGCATTAATTTGAGTTACCGTTTATTTATAATGGGTTAATGTTAATTTACGAAGTAGCCGGCATCGCGCGCGCGCGCGCGCGCGGGTCCGCTCTTCGGCCGTCGCGGTCGGCTGACACCCCTACCCCGTCCATGACTAAAAGCATTGTTTCGAACCGTGGTTTTGCGCTCAATTTACATTTCCCTGCTAATACATTACGGTTTATAGCCGCGCGCCAGTCGCTTTCGCGGTGAACTGCATAAAATACGAGGACTCGCTGCGTGTCCCGCAGCGTCAGGGCGGTGCCGCAACCGCGATGTTTTGCTTGCGGCGAAAAAAACGCCGATCTTTCTGTCGGTAGGGTAAAATTGCAATGAAAAAACCAACGAGGATTCACCTCAATGTATACTTCACATAACAAATGCTAATTTCAATGAACTTATATATATTAAACATTTTGTATTAAGACTCCTGCACTAGCTCGATTGTCAAGTCCACGTTGACAGTACACAGTGTCACTCTTGGCAAAATTATGAACTATAAGGCGTAAAAAATGACGTTAATAAGCTAAATTATTCATTGCAACGTATAGCGTCAGTTTTCGTTTCTGTGCAGTTTTTATATTTAAAATAATTGTCGTAGTGTTAAAATATACCGAAGACTTAAACAGTATATAAACGTTACGATATAATTAATAGCAAAGGCGAGGCTCAACTACAAGCTGTAAGCTCTAATCACAGCCGTGCTGCTGCGGAACACGTGTAGAATCGATGTCAATTAAAGATCGATGCATTTGAAATTGCAACGCGTGTCGCGACAGCATTATCGGCTACGACTGGCAGAGAAAATAGTAGATACTACGAAGACGACAAACGAGACACCGGTGCTCACGCGCGTATAATCGGCTCGTTCTGGTTCAGCTATGTACTACTAATACCCTGTCAGAAGGCGAGGTGCTAAAATGGATTCCAGGAAATGAAACCGTTTCGTCTTGCAAATGCGGCACTCTCACGAAAGGCGTGCACCCCGGACATATCTCGCACCGCTGTTGGCAGCCACGTGCACAAAGTTGCACCCGTTGTTACTGGCTGCTACTGCTGCTGGGCGCATAGCAGCATTATTTTCGCAAGGGGCCTACTAGACGAGGCATGTTACTACTCCCCGGGCATAGTTATGTATTAAAGATGAAACATGTATGAAACTTCAACTATGTAACGCCGTATATTTGTGTAAGCTTCAAGCCGCGAGACAACGCTTTAGAATAACAATAAGATCGTGCACGATGCGCACCCTTGATAAATGTAGCTCCTCGATCGCGATAACTCACGGTACGAATAATACGATGCGATTAGCACGATGGTATACGATAGATTTATCAGCTTCATCTATTCCAAGGACGATGCAACCGTGTGAGGATGGGATTCAGATACGATTGCGGTAGCTTTCGGGATCACCGTCTGACGTTTCCATTAAGAATGTTACCAGCAGCTCCCGTTGACGAAATCGGTCTTAAAACCGGAACTGACCTCCGTCGCATTTATCTCCACTCGAAAAACGAGAGGACACTCGTCCTATCGACGGTGAGCAAGTTGTTCCATGGTGCCTGCTCCGGACCTCTTGAACTCATCGCACATCAATATTGTCTCGTTCGAGTGGGACACGGCGACGACCTATCTATTCGTTCGACAAGAAGTGAGCGGAGAAAGAGCCAGAGTATTTTATCAAACGACAGCTCTTCCTCTCCCGTAATTTCTACGACATAATTTCGTCATCTTGGAAGTCATTTGAAAAATCTCCCCGGTACGTGGATGTATTTTTTTTTTTAGAATACTCTGACGACAGAAAAAGGGAGCGGGGGATAAGCGACGGAGTACTGAATAATTCACGCTGCAGTACATTGGAAATAAGCGAAACAACTTGGAAGTCGTGATTTCGCGTGGCGATTGTACTAGGACGTTGCCGATCCATCACTGTAGATGTAACGCCATCTTGGAGCCAATATTCTAGCGTATAAATCACACGGCAACTATTGCGGAGACAAAGACGGATATCGGCTCAACCGGCAGATGTGTCCTGGATTATTCGATATTCCCGGAGAAAAGATCGTGTTCCTCGAAATGCAGCACGTTCCACTCGAATATGAATGTCGTAGAATCGCACAAGCCCCATCCGTCTCGCGCGTGTTAAGTTTCCAATTATATTATACATTTCACTTCGATCATACTTTGCGCAATATAATGTACGATATAGATAGCCTATGACGTTTGTGAAATTCAAAGTCAAGGAATATTTGTCATTTCTTTTAACTTCAAAATTAGCCTGCTTAAGTCAAATATTATACGTAACGTTATCCAATATTTTCTCGCAAGAAATATTAAGAGCAAATACTAAATATACATTATTTCAAAATATCGAATACAATGTTACCTATATCAACCTATATTAATCATAATACAAATATAAGATATATGTATAGCCATGCATAGTACGATCGCAAATTCGCTTGCGAGTAGGTATTCTAAGTCTCCAGTGGGCGCGTAAAAATTTGAATAAAAGGGCGCGTGGGATGTAAATTACACCTCACATTATTTATGCTATAAATATTAAATCAATTAATATTTTTTGTTTTCTATTTATATTATTCCATTTCTATATAATATTATTATATTTTCCATTTCTATTTAATATTGTTCATTGTTGCACATATTTTAAAGCACCTATATATTAACAAGTTTAATTTTAATGCTTTTTCGATGATAATAATAATCGATTCTGTATTGAAATGACTCGACAATTCACTCATTTTCACAAACTGTTGTGAGGTGTAAAATACACGCGCCTACTGGAGGATAAAGAAGTATCTAAAATCCGTTGGAATTATAAAATCGGTTTTTTGTTCGCGATAACGCATATAATCAGATACTCCAATCTTGTGGGAACGTGTCGCCAGTTAGTCGACATTCCGCAACCGTGAACCAATCGATATAGCGACGATTTCTGGAGCGGAAAAGTATCTTGAAGGAACACCGTACGGATAGCTCGCCATTCCCGAGAGAGAAAAGAGAGAGAGAGAAAGAGAAAGAGAGGAACAGAGAGGCCTCTCACCAATTTCAACCCCATTTTCTCAAGTCGCCGCTCGACTTTTCGGCCAAGTTGCGCCCGTCAGCTAGCCCAACAGCCATTATCGGCCAGTGTCAATATCTTGTTACCGGCATATACTGCCGCGACGGCAGCCGTTTCCTGTTTACTCTCCTGTGACCAAGCCGTTCCTTAAGTTTAGTAGGTACCTACCTCCCACGTCTTTTCGGTGCTTGACCATTCACCTCGTTATCAAAACAGATATAAATAAAAAATCTGCCATTTAATTCACTTAATTATCATGCTAATTATCATGACCGATAGTGTCATATTCAAGTACAATAAGAATAATATAAGAATTTTACAACACAAAGAACCTTGTCAAAAATAGCCAATCTATATGAAAATAATTTTTCTTTACACGAGGACAAATGACAGCTTCGGAGTGCGTATCTAGAAACATTTCTAAATCATTTCCTTTGCGCGACAGAAATAATCTCAACTTCGTTTCTGTTCGGATTGAGAAGCAACGCGGAGAAACCGTTGCGTGCAAGTACACGATGCGTATAGACCCGATCGATGGCCGTAGAAATGCCCGTGGGATCTGTCACGCACAAAAATATTACGTCATATATCTGGAAGGCTAGACGAGCTCCGGGGTTGTTTACGACTTGCGGGATCGTTTCCAGAAGACTTTCGCGATATATACGTGGCCCCCGGGCGCGCGGGCTCAACGGGTGACTGAGAAGTACGAAAGAGCGATCGTCTCCGAAGTCCTTGCCCGCCGCCGATTTATTTCCTTCGCGAATCTCGGACGGTCGTTTTCACTTTATTACAAGTATCGTGCACCGTCGCCGATGCCCAATGGACGACGCGTATAAATTTTTATGACAGTAATCACGAGCGGTGTTAGACGCCCGTCTGATATCATACCCGCCCATGTGGTTACATCGCGATAAAGCGCCGGACTCTTCCGCAGAATTCTTGGTCTCGTACCTTTCAACCGGCAATGTCGTTTTGGTTATGAGAGAGAGAGTATGCCATATAATTTTTAAATTTAGTAGGGGCTACAATAAATTTCATATAATGCGAAAATACAAGCCTTCGCTATGAGGACTTCTGTGGAAAATTAACAATCTATCTCTAGAATATGATTGATAGAATCCAAATTCTTTTCTAAAAAGTTAAGAGTTCCTGATACGTTTCAAAATGACTTCTGGCAACTAACAATAAGTGTAAAAAAAATAGTCACTTTGAATCTCGATACTTTTCGATACAGAAGTACCATTTAAAATTCCTAAGAAAAAACGTTAAATATCTGAAATAATCTAAATACAAATACTTGGTCGGAACACGCAGTCTTTATAAGATCAATCGCCCGTGATCTACTAAGATATGTTTTTCGCAAAAATCTTTAAAATATTATATTTTTCTGGCAGTTTTAAATAAAAATCAAATATTATGAATGTACGTATCGTAAATATATAGATTCGTATACACATATTTTTAAAATTATTATAATATTCGATAATGTTAAATTATAAAATGGATATTATATTTTATAAATTCTGATTCTTTGCATGGTACTTGATCAGAATGCGCATAGTCTCTATTAGATAATAACAATCGCGCCTATCTATAAGATATGTTTTCTGTAAAAATCTTTAAAATTTTATATTTTTTAGATAGCATTAAATAAAAATCAAATATTATATCGTGTCGCGCGTGTAAATATTATATCGTAATAAACATGCACATGGATGGGCTATGAAAAAGTAGAAATAAAATGGACATATTATACGTATGATAAAATAAATATAATTAATATTTATTAAAATCTTTTGTTAAATAAACTTATTGTTAGAATATATGTGATAGAGGTAGATAATTTCTGTCTTTCTAGCGTTTATATTTATAACATATATATTGAAAAAGATTTCTAAATATTGCTTACTTGCATCATTGCTTTCTTGCATCATTTATACAATATTTAATCCTGATAGAGATATAAAAGAGCTCAAGATAAATCTTAAACATCGCATCTTAAAATCTTAAAATATTTGGGAAAAGGATGGAAGGGAAAACAAACTAATATGCTTATTATTAACTAATGAATGTCGACTATTTTTCCTTGTCATATTTGTAGGTATCAATTTATGTTTATTTCATACGTATAATATATAAATACGTTGATCCAATCTCCATCGGCATGGAGCGTGAATTACCATGAAGATACTTAAAAGCTATATATTATAAATGACACTATTTTATTTGTTGTGTAGTTTTATTTAATTTTTTCTTCTTATACCTTATGTTTCACTATTTGTCTAACTAATTATTTCGAAAATTTAATCACTTACGTGGTGTTCGAAAAGTTAAAAATTAACGTCTTATTTAAGTTAATAATAGAACGTAATCTGTATTAAATAATAAATAAGCATCTCTGAATTTGAAATATTAGACTATTTCTAAATTACTAATATCAAGTATTTTAACGTATACTAAACTTCGAAACTACTACTTTATAGGTACTCAAATTGTCCAAATTATTAATATATTGTATCTTCATGGTATTCTCAATTGCGTTGCCTGAAAAGTATATAAAATGTTCAACAAGAAGTGTAAGAATAATGTCCTTATCAGATTTGAAAGTAAATACATATATCTGTCGTGCAAAAATCGTTCTCGCACGCATAATAAATATTTTATTCTAGCCCATCCATCTTAAGGTAATGAATCTATGATACATATTTTATATATTTTTGCAATGTACCTTCTTAATACATTATACATACGTTTAATGCATACAGTATATATATCTGCATACACAACTTATATACATCTCGTACAGTTAATTTTCATGGATCCATTACCTCGATTTAGAAAATAAGCGTCAATTTCTCACTCACCGATACGTATAGCAGGGGAGTTGTGACGCTACATTGATCTGCAACACACAAATACAAAATCCAAATTAGCACTCGAATGACACATATTTAACATTAAAAAACCTAATAATTTCGGTCGGGACGTCCTCTGGTCCGCACGATGACGTCACGCCTACGTAAGTAGGTACGTACGCGGCGCGACATAGACAAATCGACGGGCGGGTGGCCGGGCAAAAACATTCGAAAACTTTTAACGAACGATGAGAGATCAATGATGAGAGATCAACATTGGCAAATGTCGAAATGTCCAGGCATTCCTGCCGGTGAGTATACGCCGAATCTTCCATTGAAGCGAATACATTTATTATGCGTTAACAAGACTTAAACAAAGTGTATCGAATTACTCTAACTTTACAACTCTGTTAATCGAAAATTGAAAGAAAGAGAGACAGTATGAACTCGCACATTGACTTGTGCAACTAGGACCGCATGTAACACGTCATAGTCGAAATTGCCAAAGCGTTTATATCGAAGCGTCGTAACACGTCAGGAAGGTTGACCCGCCTGTTCCGTATCATAAACCATGGGCTCGTAATTAAGCCGGGGACCAGAGCTGGCGTAGAAATCGAACCGATGTATACCCATTTAATGAAAGGATCAGAAATCATTCTGAAGATATTTACGACTCTCGTTCGATGCGAGATAACAACAGCGGATAATAATCGAATCGATAACGATCGCGAATAATTTGATACGATATCGATACATATATTTATTTGTTATTCACATCTGATTGTGAAAAATAGATAACAAAGCTTGGAAAACGAGAAGTAGGGAGGGAGAGAGAGAGACAGAGACAGAGTCTATTTTTCAAATGTAAAAACTGAAATAGCCGTATATAAAAACTTTATGCCGTGAATATATCATACATTTTGCTGCAGTCCGCTAAAGTGGCGGTTAATGAATGCGCTGAGTTTTTTTTTAAATATATCTAGATTTCGCGTTGTTGAAACTAAGCACGTCCAGGATTTAATTGGTTCTTGCAATCAAAATTGGTGTATTAGTAAATTTATTGCTTTCACACTGTACGATCGTGCCATATTTACTAAACGTTAAATGGTTAATAATTTATTGATCGAAAAAGAGGTAAATTTTCTGAATTTATAAATTTTCAATTAATCTATTAATACGATATAATACAAGTAAAAATTTAAGTAAGATTTTTTCTGTGTTTCAGCATAATTAAAATTTAGTTAAAAATTATAGTTTACATATTGCACTTGGAGTAAAATTGTGTTGAAGACATATAATTTTGGCTAATTGTAAGATTAAGTTTTCTACTTATCATGAGATAAAATATGAAATTATAAGCTACTGCTGAACATTCTGCTGCTGATTATTTGAAAAGAAATCAGAAATTAACAAGAATTCAATAGATTGATATTTAATATTTTACAGTATTTTAATATCATAATACAAGACAATTGTACATACATATTTTCGATCGCAGCCAGTCTGCCTGGTGCAGGAGCAATGTTTAAAAGATGACCTTGCGTATGCTATATCGATTGAATCTTTTTTTACACCTGATACGCTGCGGGCATGACTTTACGCTCCTTCTTCGTCTCGTATTTTTCAATTGCCGCGGTAACGAAATACTCCCGACAACGACGATGGTGGCGGCGACCGGCGCGGCGCCCGTTTCAATAGCGCTCCGCGCGACCAGCCGCACCCTTCCGCGCTGCACCGGCTGCGCCTGTGTTTGATTAAACCTACCGGCGGCTGCAGGCACCGGTACACGCCGATGTATACTCGGCTGAATGACGTATAAAGCCCACGACCCGCTCTCCTCGCCGCCGCCATCGTCGGACCCTGATTGAAGCATTCGACGGGGATATCTTGGATCCGTTAAATGTCGGACGTGTCTCGTTACGTTGCGTCCCGTGCGCTTCGGCGATATCCGTGTACACAGCGTGCCACCGCTGCGGGATAACGCCTGGATTATAGGAAGGCAGGGCAGCCGAGCCGAGGATAGTTATCGCGCACCCAGATCTTCCATATGGACGTACAAAAGTTTTGATTACTGTCCGCTACAAGCGTATTTTTACACAAAAAAAAAAGAGCACACGATCATTTCGAGTGTTAATCACTTCTTTGTTTCCGACAACAATTAGGTTTTCTTATAAAAAGTGTGATGTAAAAAACGGTATCTTTTAATTAAATTAAGTTCTCTTGTCCTCTTAATTAAATTAAGTGCTCCTGATGTTTTGCAAGTATACACCCGACAGTGGTGGTCATTTATTTAAATACTTTCAAGATAAAAGAAAAATCTATTTCAGGAGGGATTCCATTAATTTAATCAAGTCATTGCAGCATTCTCGCATTGGTGACGTTCGCGCGACGGACGATTTCTTTCCTGGATCGCTTTGACTTTGTCGAAAAACATTCGATCGTTTATTGCCCGCCGCTCGCGCGAATCAGCGTGCCGGACGGCGGCGATTAATTAAAATAGCGCGAACGCGATTTGGCGGCATAGCTGCGGCAGCGGTGGGTAGATTTTCCGACGATACGACCGACCGTCTCTCTGTCCCTCGTCCTTTCTCTGTCTCTCTCTCTCTCTTCCCGTTCGTTCCTCTGTATCCTGCGCCTAACCGCCCTGCTCGTCGTCCTCGTCCTCCACTTCTACCCCCCTCCGCAGTCCCTGCCCTTTCCGCACGACCCAGACTCGCGGGGCCATTCGGCGTGGTTTACGCGCCCGGCATTCAGATGACCGCATTCGCACGACCCGAGGAATGTCCAACAATATCCGCGCGGCTACGGTCACCGACGACGAGGCTGCAGCGCGGAATTCAGCCGCTCGTTTTGCGTTTTTCTTTTTTTCTCTCCCTCTCCCCCGTTTCTCCTCACCCCGCCGCCGCGCCGTCGTGCCCCTCCCCCGCGACGTGTTATAGCGGGATGCGCACTCCCGCGCGGGCCTCTCTTTACGGTCCCCGTTTCAAACTGATCCACGTTTCCATCGTATACCAAACGCGTTTCGACCAGACGACTGCTATATAGCTACCAGCCGCTTTCATTAATCGCTCGCCCGCGCGCGTCGATCGTATCAATGAACTCGGCGTTAAACGCCGACGAGCGGGATACTGTGAATCGCCACCGATGCGAATCGCGAATACGCCCTCGAAATCTGACATTCGCTACGATTCTTTCATCAGGCAGAAGAATGGTCGCAATCAGTTGCGCTAATTCTTTTATTTTAATGTAATAATGCTTCATATTTTTGAATAAATAACAAATAATAAAAGCGTGTCACATCTTGAAAAATAAATTCCTACACTTAAATATACACAGCAGGAGAAAAATATGAAGCAAAAATAGCATGTAGGTATATAAAAAATTATATATATATGTATAACTAAAATAAATAATGAAGTCTTTTACTGTAATTAACAGCGAGCCATGATGAGCCTCCTTTTTAAAATAAACATGATGTAAGCAGAATATCTTTGTAAAATTATGTATGTTACAGCTGCGCCTAATAGAAAGCGGATGTCCCGCTGTATTCTAATTAAATTCCTTTTCCTTCCAGCAAAAAAAAAAGAGAGGGAAAAAGCAAGCAGTTCCACCATTCACAACCGTGATTCACGATACTCTCTATCGAGGGTTATCAGGACCGACGCTTCGCCAAGTCCGCCGAGCTGGAAGCACCAAGGGATACGTCCTGCAGGACAAGCGCGGAATTCGGAAGATAAGCAGAGAGCATAACTTCCCGGCGGGCGACGTAACTCAGCCGACCGCCGAGCACGGATCGTTATGCGTCCCCCGTCGCTCGTAACGCAACTATCTCGAAACTTGTTTTTCTCCTTTATTTTAATAGGTCCCGCCGCCACCTCTTCTTCCTTTTATCTCGCATTCGACGCGCTCCCCGGCGGCTAATTCGCCGTAGAAGAAACTTCGGGGGTCAGTAATTGATGCAAATGAGCCCCGGCGTCCGCGTCGGGCTATCGGTTTAATTTCCTCGCGAAGTTTAGCGGCGATCGTTGCGTCTCTTAAGTCCCGTGCACGGCTTCGCGCGCGCTTTTACGAAGTGTTAATATAAAGTACATCGATAATCGGCAAGCCGTGAAATCGATATAGAAATGTCCAATATAGCAGTGAGAATATAGCAAAGTGCAATCAACGATTCTGCACACAATATTTTCGTTATTCGTTTTAATGTAAGTTTTAACAGTCAATAAACTTATCAACGTGTGACTCATTATTTGGATTATGAAATATTCTCTTAAACAAGATTATGTGTGTGTGTGTCATGATATCACATAATATTATACAATATAAGCACGAAGTAAATAAAGACTAGCCCAGATAATGAATATGAACGATTCTCATAATATATTGTTTGAGAACGTTACTACGTAAATAGACTTTAACGATACGATGGTTTATTCGTTTACACCATCGTTATTACCGCGCAACGTGCAGTGTGCATGCACACTCTATTCTAACGAAGAAACACGCGCGGTGTATATTTAATTAAATTCAATGTAATTATATCGGGCGTAGGGCGTAACGCGATATCGCGCGTTGTATAGATCACGAAATTGTTGAACCGCATATTATTTCGATAATTGCGAGCACACGCGCGCTCTCGCCGCGCCTTGAAAAGTCGCAGTGGTCACATAATATTCCATGTAATATGCAAATTGTAAATTGCGCCCCATAGCGAATATTAATTCCAGATAGCGCGGATAATAGCGGAAAGAAACGCGCCAATTTTCCTCGCCCGGGTGCGCAAGGAGTGGGCGCGCGATTCTAATTACGCCAAAGTTTTTCATTTCTACACCGATTTCGCATTACCGAAGTCCCGTGTCCTGTTCATTTAAGCGTATCGATACGATTATTGCCTGAATACCAATTAATGAACGAGAGTGCGAGAACACCAGAACCGCGAAGGAGGGGACTTGTAGTTATAACGCGGCGCACTTCGTCCCAATTATGCTCTCCGGATGGGGGTTCCACGCGGTATACGCGCATCCTTCGGCGAAATTACCATTCGACTCGGCGTCGTCTCTTCAAGACCTACCGAGCCGCGGAGAAACGTGCCATTTTATCAATATCCGTTTTAACGCGAGGGAAACACGCGAAGTTTGCGCGACCCGTGCCGAATCGTGGCCGAGCAGAATCGTGCCATATACGGACGCAACTATTGCAATAGTGCACGGCGGTCTCTGTATCGCGTGGTGAGTGACGCAATCTGCTCCGAATCCCGACTTGTACCACCCTCGGAGTGCCCCTGCACCCTGCGCCACATACACCCCACGCCGCCATCCGCCATCCGCCACAGCCCGCATGCCGCTGTAACTTCAATGGCGGGCGTATCGCTTCGCAACTGCGGGAAGATAAACCTCCAACCCTTGACCCCGCGACCTCGCCCGAGCCCGAGCCCGCAGTTTGCATTCGAGCCCGCGCATTCATTCCAGTTTATAAAACTCGCGCCCCTCGTGCATCAACTCGCCGTCTTTCTCTCTCTCTCTCTCTGTCTCCCGTCCGCTCGGCGTTCCCGATGCGGCGCGGCGGACGGTGTCGGCGGCGAGGGCCCGGCGTTAACACGTATGATACTAAATCGCTGACGCGATTCTCCGGGCGTGTAGCCGGTGAATTATAAACGAGGAACCGACTCTTCCGAAAGATTAAACGTAATTATTTATTCCGAGCATCGTTGTCAAAAAAAGAAAAAAAAAACGTGGGGTTTTGTTCTCGTCAAACCAAATTGCTCGAACGCAACGATTGACAATGTAAATTTCTCAATTAAATTCGCATTTGTTCCATATCGTATATTATATATAAATCAGTAAATAGGATAGCTAAATTCGATTGTAGATAAAAATAGAGAGAGAGAAACGCGTTCGAGGAATTGATATCCTTTTGGTAAAACTCTTGGCATGTGTGGAGAACCACATTTAAAAATAGTGCAAAACAAATTTTGGAAATTCATCTAGAATTGGTGCGTCGCCAATGTCGGTATCTTCCTCAGATGCAACGCTCTCGAAATTTGACTTATACCACTTCCATGAGATAAACGATTCGAGTAAGTATCCCATGTAGAATTTCGAAATAACTTCTCGAATATCGTCCTTCCACTTCCGTTGCGTTTAATACGGTATTCACGAGACGTTTCTACGCGACTCAGTATATGTATATTCGCGATACGTATAGGTATTCGTCGCGATACAAGCTCGGCTGACCGATATACCTATTTGAGAGCGGGATCGAAATGCATGTACAGATGAAAATATATTTCGGCGATCTCGGGGGGGATAATCTGGCTTAGGGACGCAGATAGGCTATCCGCGTGCGGATAGCGAGAGGCCTCCGAGCGACGACGAAAACGGTACGAAGGATATTTGCTGGCCACGAGCTTCCACCTCTCCCTCCCCAAACCTCCCAGCGAACCGCTGAATTCTGCCTAATGATTATTTGTCGCTGTGGTAAGTGCTGCGCTTAAAACAACATTACTCGACCGCAAGTACCGGACGGCGCGAGCCACTTCTCTTTTCTGGATTAAAACCGCCTCTCACTGTCGTAGCCAGCTTTAAATGTCACCGACGACTTTTACGCATAATATTATTGCAATATATTTTTTTCAAGAAATATACTTTATTTATAATAAATTTGTGCAGTATGCAATTCGCGTACTGGTTAGCGAATCTATATGTATACAGAAAAGAAGAGAGAAAATGCTATTCTTTCTTCATAGAGAAAATGTAGTTCTGAAAAACAAAATTAGTAAAAATAAATTATAGAAGCTAAATAAGAGCGTTCTTTAAATAACTTTATTTTCTGTATTTTTAAAATAAAATATAATTTATTTAAGCTTCACAATTTTGCTCAGAAAGATATCAGATTTTTATACAACTAACTGATACAAGTTTGAAGTCACTGGACAAAGTACCTTGATACCTATCCCTGAAAATGTATCGCCAGCCTGCACGTTTTGCGGAAGAAACTGCCATTATCGTATCAGTCCCGCGCGCACCACGATCGACAGTCAAGACCGACCACTTGGCTTTCACGCTATCGTTTTTCTCTTAAACTTTCAAGGAGTCGGCTACGTAAAGCCGGGGAAAGTAGGGCGGAAAAACGCGGGCCGCGAAAAGCACGTCAGCCTTTGCCTTGCCTCGCTGACTTGGCGGAGCCGGCCGTGCCGCGCCGCCATAATCCCTTAATATTCCTGGTGCTTCGATACATTATGGGCCGGCTATTAACTCTGCGTTAACTCGGCGCAAACGGGATACCCGGTTTGCCGGTTGGCTGGATTATACAGGAGAAAAATGACCTTATTGGTTCGGAGCTGGAACCAGGCTCGGGGGGGTCTGTTACACCCTGGTACAGCAGCGGCAGCTGGGGTAGTGGGTAGCGGCGGGGCTCGGTCGAGCGAGTTGCAATAATGCGATTCTCCCTGCCTCTAACCCTCCCTTCTCTATCTCTCTGCCATCACCCACACAGCCTCGCTCTTTCGCCGTTAATGCTTTCAGCCGTAAACACCGAATAGAACCGAATAGAGTGCAGTAAAGGGAACTAACGTGTGCGTATGTACGCGATTACGCTCGCTGCAGTGTGGCGCGTCCGCTATACGTGCACACACCGGCGCGGGCGTTACGTGTGCGTGCGTGCACGCAATATGTGTGCCGGTTACGGCACGTGCGCTCCGTATACACTTAGAAACTGCGGTATCGGCACGTGAATCGAAATTTATCGAACCACACGATTCTTCGATACGCTCTTCGCTTCCTTGCCTTGGCTATCTATACCCTTTCTCCCACGGGCGACTGAATTAGAAATTACCGTTAAACATCCAACGTTCTGTGCGATATCTTCTTATTTGGTGCCGTTCCGGTATATGAAATATCACGCGGCGAATGGGGCGGAATTCCCAGCATTGTGTCTCAACAGCTCATACATATACTTTTGGAGAGTCCGGATAATTTCTCCTTGAAAGAGTAAACCACATTCGTGTCCCAGACACAGTTTACAGTCGCGAACGTTTATAACCGTCACCGCCGGGACAATGCAATTCGTTAATTATTTAATTAATTACAGACCTATACGCAGGTGCGTTTTATATTGTATGCACCGCGACAGCAACTGGCACACATACAGGATGCAATAATCCGCGTCTACATTACGCATTGCACCTATCGTTCGATGAGTCGTTCCGAACTGCGCCTCGCCCATTGTTGTTTGTTACAAAACGCATTTCGACTGCCTGCAGCGCCTGCCATTTCGGCTATTAAATAAAATACGAGCGACGTCAGTTGCTGTTCATTAACGGTCGGGCTAACGATTCGATTGTAGCACGATTGCGCGTTTAACCCGATCACGCATTCGCCAAAGAAAGGACTATCCAGTATTAAAAATCATCGTGAGATAGTTATTCAATAATTCGCTCTTGTACCATATGTTTGCAAAAAAGGCAAAAGGTATTGACAACGCAAACACTATGGAATATTCAATTAAAAAAAAGGGCAAAAAATATTTTTCACGCTACACACAGTAAGTTTTATCGCAATATACTGTTTTTTTTTTTGGAGGGCGGACCGTATTTTTCCATATAAATCCTCCTTTCTATTTGGACATGCATTTAACACGAGTGTCATCATGTTTCTGTAACAGTTGTCGAAACATCCACTGCGGCATATGGCAATTTGTTGTAATAAAAATATCGGAGAGTTATACGCACTGCGTTATGCGCGTGTACAGAGCTGGGAAATGCAGTTTCCACCAATGAGAATTTATATGCGCCATTTTATCCTATTGATTTGGGGGCCGCATCATAAAACTCTAGGTATTTCGGCTTGGCCTCGCGCGAGCGTGAGCGCGAGCGGCGCGAGCGCCAGCAAGGTTACCCGGGAATTTTTCATCGCGGCGTGAAATTTTATTTTCGGGCTTTTGTCCGTCCGGATTACCGATTTCGCCCACAGTGTGCCGGGCCGCGGGCCGCGCCCGGTCGCCGAACTCCTCGGCGATTCGCAAATAAAGTCGTGCCTAGCAGACAAATGAAACCGTATAGATTTTCGTTATTGAGAGACCTGCACATCAGCGACCGGAAAGAGTGGTGCGGGCCTGCACGGTGGTGGTTTCTCGTTCACTTCCATCGCCCGAGTATTGCGATCGGCCTTCGCCCCCACGCAATCTGCAATAACAACCCTCGCTCCATACAACCCCGTGTCCGTTCGCCCCCTTTCCTCTTTTGCGCGGCCACTTCTCTCGTTTCCTATGCCATCCTCTACCTGCTCGCTCTTTCCCTGCCATCTACTCCGATTCTTTGCCTGCCATAAAGACTCTCTCGTTCACTCATTCGTGTGAACATATGCTAAACGCTACATCGGATCCACGATATATTAGACTTCTGTACACTTTCGTCTATATGAAAACGGCCGCGGCGGTCTGTAACTTATAAGTACACATTTTATTATTTACACTCATCTGTCGCGTATTATAAGTCAACACACACATACGGCACCGAGATTTATCAGAACTTGTTGAACTGAATATATCTATTTATGTCAATACTATTATTAGAATGATTGTTTTAAAAATAATTTACTTCAAATATTTTTAGAAAATAATTATTCGTAGATTGATTTTAGAGATAAGAAACAAAAATAGATTGATATATATTGATATTGATTAAAATATTAGAATGCAATTTTCCAACGGTAACATTTAAAAATTTATTAGGGACATAGAATTTTGTCTATTCATCGTGTGAGTATTTTTACTCTAGTTTCCAATAATTCGATCCACTTTCAACGACTATAAACCTCTCTTATGTAAGTGGTTTGATTGTGTACACACAGTCGCGAACAAATAGCGAAGAGATACTATGCCAAATTCATTTTCCATCAATCGTCGCGAGATGTTTTCGTCTATACGTGCTACGCTTAAGCGCGACACGAATGTCCGTTTGTGCGCGACGGTGATAAAAATATTCGTCGAGCAATCTCGCGAAAACAACTTTGCGCGAGAATGCTCGATTTCAGTTTTGTTTCCTGCGATCGGAGCGGCACCAAAAGACACGTTACGCACCACGGCTATCCGCGGGCCGGGCGGCGCGACGCGACGGGAGACGGTTTGCCTTTCCGGTTCGAGGGATTTCGTTCAGAGTGCTTGGGTCATTTCCAAAGCAAACCGAAACGGGGCGGCTGAATGGGCATCGAATCGCGACCGCAACGCCGAACTACCGCAAACGCGAGCGTAACGCAAACTCGACAGGAACGAGTACGTCCTGCGCCTCATACCAGGTGGTCCTTTTAGCAGCTTCGCGGTCGGGGCCATTTGACAGGTCCTACATAATGAATGGTCCCGCGTGCTCATACCAGCTGCGAGCAGATTATCGGATCACAAACGCATTGCGTCCGCAGGAAACTAAACTAACGATTCACAACCCGCCGATGATTCTACCAGCGAAGAGTAACGAATCGTTACGGCGCGGCGCGGCGATTGAGGCGAGTAAAGAGTTTTCCTCTTATCTTATTTGCATCTGCGATCTCCACAAGAAAAATAAAAGAAATTTTATTAGCGAGATATTTTATTTTCTATTTCATATAAAAGAATTTGTATATATAAAAATATATTTTAATACATTATAAAAATATATTAAAATAAAATTAAAATATTCCGTTTAATATTTTAATATTTAGTAATCATAGAGAATATATTGATGTAATGGCAAAAAAGATCTCGAGTAATAATAAATCTGTTTGGGCAATTCATCGTTGCGTTCGCAACGACAGATTTATCGAAAAGTTCGGGATAGCTAAATAATTGCAATATCTTCTTCGGTGAACAGTCTAGTCGATGCGACGGCAACAAATATGGTATTAATGACACACAATCGCGCGATCGTGCATGTTATATCTCGATACCCGACCACTTTATTGTCGCTATCGGATTAACCATTTTAATTTAATCATCCGCGCACTGATCGGCCGATAGCAAACACGGAAAAACAATTTCCTATTGATCGCTATCTCGGGTGCACTTGTCGCGGCGCGAACGCCATGCGATCGAAAATTGCATTTTGGCGATGGCTTTCAATCAGCCTTGGAGGTCGCTTTTTTTTCTCTCGTTTCTAAAAGTCATCTCAAAAATAATTATTTTCGAAAAAAACGCCGCGATAATCAATTGATAACGCGGCGAATTTCATTCCCGATTCATGTGCGAATGATGCTAATATAAACAAATGCCTCTAATTTATCTATCTATTCTATCCATCGAATTATTCCGGTGGCGCACAAAGATACATTACTTTACGATGCGCTCCACTTTCCTCTCTCCATCTCCTCTCGAATGCAACGATGAATTGCCCATTTCGTATGGTCATGCAAAAGCGGTGCATTTAACGTGGAATAATGCACGACCTTGCACGATCGGGACGCGTTGTATAATCCAGCGTGCGGACCGTTGCGTCGTAGTCGAAAACTCGCCGCCGCGCGACCCGACGTTAATGTAATATCGCGACGACAGAATTACACGGCGTATTACGCGCGGCAATCGGCCGTACACGATGCACAATAGAAGGATATGCGGGTACCAATCGTAGGGCAACCGGTACGGGGCCAGGAGAGGGCGGGGGGAAGGGGGGGGGGAGGTCATGGCGCATTGTTATGCAAGCAATGCGACGTGTTATGTATTGTTATGTTATTGGCGCATAATTGATGTCACATTAGCGTCGCGCGCACCGTTCCTGTAATGAACCGACGTATATCGCCCGGAATCCTGCGTATATGCGTCTACGTAACGGGCGTCTCGTACATCACGCAGCCACGCAGCATCTCATGGTCCGTCCATTGCAGCGATATATCTATTTCTCTCGAGAGTCTTTGAACTCGGTTCTGTCGTTTGAAATGGACGTCCAACGATGCACATATATGTATATCGAGCAAAGAGATAAAATAATGTCATTTAGCAAAATATTTTATTGTACTTGTCGTGAATATCCTTGCCGATTAAAATCAACAATTAGCTGCGTAACAATACTAGATACAAAGTCACAATATGAATAATAAAATTACAGTTATTCTAAATTAAAATCATAAGAGATTATATGATAATATCCGGTAGATCAATTTATCGCGCTAATTAATTATCGTACTTTGGGATAATACCATTTAATGCCTTGCGCTTCATGTATATTGTATAACATGGCATATAATAGGGAACTATCGAACAACGGTTTATTAATTAACAAATGAGTAAATCTCGCGATGATTAATTGTTCGATAGTTTGCTAAAAGTGTCCAAATAAGAATTCGATCAATATATTGCGTAATTTATTGTCAAGCATTTTATCGCGATAATAAAGATTAAAAAAATATGAAATACATCTGTCAAATAATTTTATTAAAATAGGCGACAAATTTCCCTCAGACTGTGACTTGATTTAACAGCGAATTTCTCAAAGCCACACGCACCTAGCGTGTCCAGATATGGCAATCTCATACCCAGATATGCATATACACTTTCGCGGAAGATCAGATACGCAGCATCGATCGGTCAGCATTTCGACTGGCAATCTGCAGCAGTTATTTACAATCGAGCACTCGTTAGCCGCGTACTCCATCGCCTATTCTCTCTTTCTCTGGTCCTCTTTCCCTTGTTCCCCTTTTTCTCTCTCTCCCCCCCTTTTTCTCTCTTTGTTCCTCCCCCAACGCACAGCATCGCGTCACGCGTGACGCAAATCGGATTTTTCTCGTAAATTGATAAAATGTCGGCCCGTAATTCGCTACAACGTCCGGCAACTATCGACCTAGCTTCGGAGCTCGTCGCACCGAAACGCTTTCAACGCGTCCAACTCCGAGACGCGGCGCGCGCGCATTTTTTTTCACGGGCAGCCATACGTTTCGTTATTAAAAAAGAAAGAGGCCGGCGCGAGAATAACGACCGCGCGGGGGAGCGACCTCGGAAACACCGCACAAGAGTCCGCGAATCTCCCTGTTGGTCCAATTAAGTCGCGAAATGAACACGCGCGGCCCATTCAATAGTGACCATTCGACGCTTCGCGAAGGACCACTAATGAACCGAGCATGTTCGCGCTGGATACCTCGTGGAGGATTTTAAATATGTGAATCGCGCGCGATAACAATCCGCCGATTAATGACTCGTAACATCGAAGAGAGTCGACATTTAGTAATATATTAATATTTATTGATATTTACTAATAAATTTAGTAACATACCACATATGCCACATCGTTAAATCATGATGTAAAGTTTTATATTTCATGATCAATGATTTAAAAAATTTATAATCTTATTAACTGTTCATTTCTTAAAATCGTGGTTACCTATCAACCCTTTTGTTTATAAAATTATTTATATTAAAAGACGAGCTGGAGTATCATTGTGTATATATGTATGTAGATCCACCTTTGGGTCTCGATGGACCCAAAGGATAATAGAGGCCAACTCCGGAAGTCTGTACTCGAGTCGACAAATCAGGCAGTTTAATGCTGGCGAAAATGCAGGTTGGACTATCGGGAGGGAGTTAGGGGTTTACAGGTCTCGGGGGTGAGTTTATCGCCGAGCTAAGTAATACGAATGTGTCTGTACCCGCGACTGCTGGTGGGTGCCTAGCCTCGGAGTTATCTACGGAGGACAGCTTCGCAGTAGTTACGATCCTTGCTCGCGTCCATCCATTCGGATAAATATTCGTTTTTCCGAGAAAAGCCTCTGTTCTTCCGCCGGCCAACGCGCCAGCACTTCCCGGCGGGCGACGTTGCAAGGCGAGAAGGCGGACCAAGTTTTCTAACTCTAAACGGATTTCAACCATTCTGCACCAAGTATTGGAAACGATATCGCCCACGTTCCCGACCGTTTTACGCCGAGAAATCTCCTCGGCGAGCTCCTTTTATTACACTTTATCTTTCAGATATTATATTTCTTATTTCATGTTTTATGCATAATACCATACATATATATGTCAGCGTGAAAGATTTTCACACAATGCATATATAAATTTTATGTATCTGTAATTGTATCTTATGTAAGCATAATTTTATATATGTATAATCATTTAGGATAAAAATTAAATGTTTATTATGACTATCTTGTTGCAGCAATTATATTTACGAGATATTAATCAAACATTTAATGCGTTCGATGTTTAGGACATACGTGGCCAACTAAATATTAAGTGCGTCTCTGATGCACGATCTCAGTGAGAATTGAGCCGATCATTCCCCTACGTCACCGTCTTTACAACTACTCTAAAATACGCGCAGTTAACGATTCCGTAAGGGTCTTAAGGGAAACTTTCAGTTCTCGACGCGGCGTTGTTAAACTCTTTACGACGCCCATTCGTCGCTACAATGGCGCCGCTCGTCGGTATATAGGCCGTTCGAATGAACGAACGAATGGTCCCAGAGATCTCAAGAAGGGCCATTTATCTACAGCTGTCGACCGTTACCTGGAAGATTTTCACGAACTTTACAAAGATGCGTGATTATGCTAATGGCGCGCACGCGGTGGCGCGCGATCGGCCCCCTGGAATAAGGACGAAAATCATTCGTCTTCGACTGCTGCCGCCGGATGGGACGAAGGGCTGGGAAGTGTCTGCGAATAACGAAGATATTCAGAACTCTCCAAGAGCAATACGAAACGTGAGGCAGATGCTGAATAAGAGCGATCGAGAACACGCGGCCCGTTGCTGTATGTTTCTTAATTAGTATCGCGTTATCCTATCACGACTTACGTTTCCTTTCGACGATACCTACCCCGTCCTGCTGTCCCCTGAATGGAACGAATTATCGAGCGATGCCAATGTCGCACGAATAAAGCGATGAATAAGAAATTAGAGAGAAAGATGACATTAACGATTCTCTTTTATAAGTTCCCTTTTTTCAAGCAAGGGAATAATATGCCCCAAGAAGCATATACATTTTGAGTCTATGCTAATTCGGTCTTCCAGTAAATTTTTTTTATTAAGCGGTATCCATAATTTGGGTGGATAATCTAAGCCGATTTTTAATACTTTTTGAATTAAAAAAAAAACCTAAATTTGAGAAAGTTATAGCTTGCTAAAGTTTCTTTGATGCCGTCAACTTCAAAAGATGCCGCAGTGTCCCTATGACGTCACAGCACATTTTCGTGTACTATATTTTCTTCAATTTTGAAGATATTGCAAAAATTCAAAAAGTTTACAAAGAAAGTATACCATGATCTATCAGAATATACTGTTAGGAAAAATCCGTGGAAGACCGAATTTTAACCACATCTTGATAATACTATATATATATATTTTTTCGAAAAAAAAAAAAAATACATTTACGAAGTTTAGTAAGAGATATTTTATAGAAACTATTTTATAGAAAAAAAATTATTAATCTTTTCAACCTTTATAATTCTCTTATAATTCTTTATATATTCTTGTTACAAATAAATGAATAAATGTATTAAAGTTATGTTTAGGATGTATTGAGGGCTCTTTGCTTTTATTAAGGAAATCTATCTTAATCGGACGCTCGTACCTCGTACAATAAATGCACAAGTAAATTTTTTCCTTCTTATGTCAGCGTGTGTGTACGTGTGAGAAGATATTTGGAAAATCCCGGAAAACGGTGGCTCGTGTGGCCGCTGGAATGTAGTTAAGGATAATAGCCCGAATGAATCGAGCGGACCTTAATGCCGGCGCAGAATGGGGTTTCAAACAAATTCGGGGGTTGCGAATATACGGGAGGAAGTTCGGTCGTGGGCGTAGGTACCTACGAGGCCGAGGGCGGAGAGAAAGGATAGGAAAGAGGCGGAGAGATTACCGGGGATCATTAATAACGCGGAGCACCATTATATCCGGTAACTTTTATCTGCTTGGACGAGCACTAATGAATATAATGACGTGCTCCTCCCCGTCCCGATCATGTTATTTATTCCCGTCTATCTCTCACTTTCTTTCTCGTCCTTGCGGCATTCGTGTCGTCCGCGTCGTCGTCGTCGTCAGCCACTCGATGATCCGCGCGGAAAGATCGTCGTCGGTTGGGAAATTTCTCTTGTCGAGCGAATTAATTAACTTCCGCGTAGCTCGTGTCGCGCGAGCGCGCTTTTAAATATATGGGTTGAGCGTCGCGTTGTTTTATCGCGCGCATTTGCGTCGCTCGACGACCCATAATTCGACGGTTACGCGCGCGATCTCGTCATTCGCTATATCGCGGGTACGACGCGAAATAGCAACGACGAGACTGCCGGTGCACGTTCCTCTAAATCCGGACCGGTCGAAGATGGATGCGACGAGTGCGACGAATGGGTGCCCGCGCATTATGTGCCCGTTATACGCGGATCGTCGAGCATTCGCGGTCGTTTGCGCACCCAGGACCATTCGCAACAAGGCGTCGCGCCTGTCCGGCGCTTGTCATTACCGCCGCATGATAAAATCAATAATCGATGCCAAACATGCTCGACGTCGTTCTAGCAACCGGACGTCGAATCACCGTCGAGCATTAATAGGCATCGATCGCGGAGCGGCCGTTGGATGTAGGTACATACATATACGTGTCACGAATTGATGAAAAATCTGGTGTGAATACGCGCGAGCGCGAACGAATTCAGTCGCACGCAAATTTCAATTTTCGGTGCTCAAACTCTCTTTCTCTCTCTCTCTTTCTTTGCCTCTCCCTCCCTTTCTCTCTCTCTCTCTCTTTCTCTCTCTGCGATGTTAATTATTTCCAGTCTTTATGCGCCTCTGTTTCGCTTTTGCTGCAGCGTGACGCTCGGTTTTTCACGGTATATCACGCTCATTAATGTTAAAAAAGTTTACGACAATTGCCGTTGCAAAAAAGTACGATGTACGATCTTGCTGTCGTGCTAAATTTACCACAGCTGCGTAAAATTACGTTTCTACTTTCAAAGAAGTATACTTGACTACATCTTCTTTTTGAAAAAGAATTTACTAATTGTAAGATCGTAAAATAAGTAGAACGCGAGTAGACGATAAATGTGTAGCTTTATGTTACAAAACTACAAATTAAGGCCAAACCTTAAGTATGAAGTTTGTATAATTAACGGAAGAGAAAAATCTTTTTAATAGCTCGTAATTTAACGTAAGTACTGTAAATTTAAGTTTACATACCGAACGTGTAACTATAAAACGAGTAACGCGGTACATTCTTCTTCAGTTAATTTCACTAAATGCAATGCTTCCGGGAAAATACACGATCGTCGAGATACTTTTGTAGACGCGCGTAAAGAGGTATATCTGGTATATCCGTTTTGCGCCGCAGTATACATTATCATCGAAGGACATGATCATCCGATTCGATCGTCGGATGACGCATTATGTCATCAGCCAATAATCCCTCCTGAAGTATCCCTCCAGCCGGGTCACCCATTAACCCCGATTCTCTCTCGTAATATTTCGCATTTGGTACGGAACGCGTATGCATATTCGCAGCATCGCGACGCGCCGATGCAGCGCTCGTACATACCGGGACGCCAAATACCGCGACCACTCGCCGAGAGACCATTAAAAAGTTACGGCGGCGTAAATGAAGACGTATTTTCACGCGCGCTATAAAGAGAGAAAGAAGAGAGAGAGAGAGAGAGAGAGAGAGAGAGAGAGAGAGAGAGAGAGAGAGAGAGAGAGAGAGAGAGAGAGGGGGGGGGGGAGAACCTGCGAGGCAGAGCATAGAATGGAACGTGGCGGAGCATCGAATAATGCGCGAATAACGCCGTTGATGCCATCGAACGACCGGCGTAAAAAAAAGCCCCATATATAATCCATTATCTAATCCGGAAGGGAACGTTTATACTAGCTTTGCGCGGGTCGCGGCATTTCACCGGTAAATCTCCCTTACGCTGTTTACGTTAGCGAGAAACGGCGTTTATTGCGCCGCGCACATCGGACCGTATGCTATAATTACGTTGCGTTTGCGCGACCCGTCGGATTTTCTCAATTAAACGACAGCCACGGCGATGACTCAAAGAGGCGCAAATTAAGACCGCGCGCGCGGGCCGATTCGGATAACCGAGTTGTAACTTCGCGAGTGGGTGGAGCGGACGGAGCGAATGAATGGAAGGTTAAGGATGGATCAATGAGGGCGAAGGGATAGCACGATTGCTTTCCGCGAGGAGGGAGGGACAGGGGATTAATTGAAATCCCGCGGCGACGCCGTCGGGTCAGCGATTCGCAAGCTCCCGTGGTGTACGAAACTTTGGAAGCTACACGAGAGGGTACACCTCTACAGACCGCGGCCGCTCTCTTCGTATATACTGCAGGCTTGGAACTTCCACGCCGTGCGAATACCGTGAAATAAGACTGATTTAGAGTTCACGACATCGATAGCTTAACCGTAGTTTACCCCGGTTATCGATTATCGTTCGTCTCCTCTGATCCCAAGATTGCCGAAGCCAATTAGCCAGCGATGATCTCGTGTTAATTCTCGTTATATAGGCGACAGTATGCATTTTTAGTAATGCGACATGTAAGGTCGCGGTTAGAGTAGTTGCGACACTTTTTTTAACTTTACTGTCTTATTACAGATTTCTCGCGGCACATAATGCTTATCGTTTAATGTATACTACACATTTGTATGTGCAAGTTCGACAATATTATTACTACCGATTGCGAAGGTAGTAGTTCTTATTCTGAATCTAAATACGCATTCTTAAACTTATTTAAAAGAAAATGTTGTTAATTATCACTGGCGAAATAAATAATGTACTTGTTAAAAGAAAATGTGTTGCAACTACTCTGACCGCGACTATACACATCAATAAGGATTTAGCTTGAGTTTCTAATAAGTGCCAGGCAAACATGCAATTGCTAAAAAAAAACTTGTACAAAATGCAACAAGATAGTACGGATCCACAAAATAGGAAAAGCAATTTGTGTACAATTTAAAAATAAGAAAGTTGGATTCTCGAGATTTCGCGTTTGCAGTTTGAAAAACTATGACATTTTTGTGGAATCACATTTCCACGCTCATTAATAATGTTAACGCGCTGCTGATCACGCTCAGCCCATTTCTTGTCGAAAGCGAAAAATGGTAATCCTACTAAACGACCGAAGAATGAAGAACCTAAGCGATGAGATGTTTGCCTCAGCAACTTGTCAGAGAAGTTGTCTAACGGAAGAAATTGATGATGCCGCACCTATCTCCGCCGCGCGTGTGGAACGTAAGATAATAATGCGGTGCAAAAGTTTTGTTGATGTGTGCAACAATATATTTCGCGCGACTTGACGTCCGTTCATGATGCGACGTTTAAAAACTCGGCGCGTTCCGCCGACGATCCCACGAGATTCCATCGATCACGGGCACGGGGCCACTGGACTCTCTTTCTCTCTCTCCGCCGCAAACAAAAATAATCCTATTTGCGCAAACGCGGCGGAATTCGAGAGTCCGTCGATCGCCCCCGTTCATCAATTCGCCTTTTCGCCGAAGAAGGGGCTTCTTTCACGAGTTCCGAGTTCTCCCGAGAATTATCGCTTCTCGATGCTCGACGCTCGGCATCGAGAGCGCCGCAGTCAACAGAAAGAAAAACAGAAGCAGGCAACCGGGAAGAAATACGAGCCGGGCCCCGCTGATGCGCCGCGAAAAACCGCGGAGATCCGTCGGAAGATTCGCTTCGACCGAATTCGCGGCTCAACGACCAATCAGCGGGACGACCGGCCGCGGCCGCGGCCGCGGCGCGGCGGGAATCGCGGAGAACCATCCGTCTTGTCGTCGGCACAGGCATTATCATATTTTCTTAGACAGCCACCGAGATGATTCCCGAGCCGATCCTCGCTGAACGATATCTCACGCACGAACGATGACGTCGCCACTTAAACGAATGAGTCTCTTCTCCGGAACCAATCTCGCGGTGTTTCATTTGCATCAACGACGGTGCATCGACGTTGCGCGGATCTGACGTTGCGCGGTTTCGTAAACAAGTCTCGCGTCGCTTCTTATCCCGGCGCGGCGCGCTGCACGGCGAACTCGTTAAAAGTTACCGCGGCGACTCGATTAAGATAACGTCGCGCGGAGCAACGGGGTAGGTGCCCGGATTTCAGATCCAGCGGATACCCGGCTGGTAGATCCGGATTCGATATCGATTATCGTCGATACCCTGCTTATCGCGAACGAAGCCGTCTCGATGATTGGTAAACATAGTTCGACGATGTGATCCACGCGAATTGTTGTCGACCACGTTTCTTGATGTTAGGGCTGTTGCAACATTCGCCTCTGGCAAGGAATTGATATTCGAGAAATATATGTATCTTAATGTATGCTTTTTTCACGACGATCGCTGTTTATTTTAAGGATTTTAAAAGTAGCCTACGGATTGCGATACGGATTTCGCGGATTGCAGGAGAACATCCTCGATATATTAGCGTAGTAACACACCGACCTGCGTGGGGCCGCGAACGGCGGAATAACGTAAGAGGTAATTTAGAATTTCCGCCAAGATGGAGATCCACTTAGCAACGGGAGAGCGGCTGAGAGCGAATATAGATTGGGCTTAAAACAGAATATCTTTGCAGCTTATCCCCGTAGCCGCCGAGCAAAAGAGGAGGCCGCCAGGACGGAAGGACCAACGAGAGACGACGATAAAGGCTCATCGGTGGCGCAGCTCTCGCGATTCCGCTCACGGAGGGACCTCGGGAAAACGGGACTGGAAAACCCTCTATTTACGCTCTCGCAATTTTTATCACCGCGGATACAGAGCGCAACCCGTTGCTGGCCTGGTTCGCTCGTTCGCTCGCTCGCTCACTCGTAAGACCGTCTTGGAGGGTAATAATCATAATTCGTCGCTATTGTTTCGCAGATAATTAAGTTCTTACTCTTGGAAAGCGCCTTCGGGGCCGGCAGCAGTGTGTTCCTACGTGCCACGCTAGTGTCTTCGCCAATCTGGAGAAAAACCATTTCGAGCCGTCGTCCTCGTTCAAGCGAGTAAGCCGGTCTCGTCCGTAGGTGGGTATTAGGAAGCTTGCCCCTTGCAAATACGATCGCAGCCGCTCTCCCGAGGGAATTATAGTATCGCGCAGCAAAACTGTGTGCACCGGATATCGATTCTGCCCCGTTCGCCTATTTGCGTTGTTGTTGATTTGTGACCGAAATCATGAGCCAAATATTTCTTTATGCAGCGATTTATTAAATCGATGAAACGTGTCTTAGCCAATATTGCAAATTAGGCTGCGACTTTTGATATTTCGGGATCTTAATCCGTTTGTCGATCGCCTAAACCACCTAAATGTAATTATTGCCGGAAAGGATCTATTATGATAGAGCTAAATTTAAGTGCTGATTAAAGAAACTGTACGAAGAAAGGAAAGAAGAATAATGAGCATCGATTTAACAAGAAAGCCAAGCCATTTATCTCGGCGCTGCTAATCGAACAATCGTTAATGAATCTATCCAAAATTTCTGACTTCCACTGACTTATTTTATCATTTCTGACGCGCTGTTTTTCCATCTGCTAATTTGCAGGGCGCATATAGACCTGTCTCGCTTGCCAATATTTCTTTTAGCAAACGAAAATAATAATGATATACACATCACGCGCGAGAGATATCAAAACCGAATTTTTAAGAAACTCCAATGACAGTCAAGTGACACATGTTCCTGATCTAGAATAGTCTTCTAGATTTAGAAAATTTAACGGCGTCTGGCAAAGAAGATTTTAAAAGGATATCGACAGAATTATATTTTCATGTAATAAAACTATATTTCGCATGCAGGAATAAACGACTTTGATAACTGTCGCGAAGATAATGAAAATACTGATTGAAAGAAAGGTGGAGAGCGAGATTGCTTGTTGTCCTGCGCGCCGCAAATTTTTCGCATCGATCATTTTCGCGGTGAACTGCCGAAAACGTTTTGCGCCTGTATCGCGGCGACATGGCAGCGGCCGGAAGATTCCATCAAGTTTTCAACTTACAGTGGTAGTGGCGAAAAGCTCGTCGACACAGGCGGCCGTTACACGGCCGAGGCTGGCTACTCGCCACACGTACACTCCTCCGTCATGCCGTTCCTGCCCCCCCCCCCCCCCCCCTATACCTTGCCTCCGCTCTCGGATAAATTACGCTAGATATCTGCATACAAAACGGCCCGGGAAAATTAAAAACACAAACAGCAAGCGGGAGGCATCCCGCGGCCCCCCATCTCGTCCGTTCTCTCATTCTCCTCGTCAGCCTCACCCCGCGCTGCAGCGCACTTTCTCTCGTTCTCTACGCCCTACGAGCTTCAGCCATATACCGGCCGTCGTTTTCCCCGAAGCGGTACTGACGCTATCGCATTATAGCGCCGGGCCACCAATCTTGTAAATTGCCTTCCGCTGAAAGTAGAAATCATAAGTTTTCCGGTAATCAAATGATTCATCGTGCCGCGCTGCCAGACGGGCCCGCGACGACGTCGCGTCGTTGCAGCGCAGCGAGACACTTCGATTGTGGAGCGAATACTATGATTCTTCGCGATAACAGCATAGCAACGAGCGAAACTCTATTCTATCAGTATCGGATTTTGATAATTCTCCACTTTTCGAGTATTACGAATATATATCTGAACTAATTAATATGATTAGTGCCAATCGATGCTAATACGTTTCTCTTTCATCTATACCTCATATGTGGACTTGATTTCTTCAGAACTTTAATAATGAAGATAGTTTATCGATTCCATGAATACATGTGCGATAATATCAATTATTCACCAATAATTATAATAATAAGGAAGAGAGTCGTCAAATCTCATTTTCATATACACATATAATAACTGAAAACTGTAAATTTCTTAGAAAATCTTAAAAACGCGAAAAAAAAAAAACTAAAAAAAAAAAGAATACCTACACAAGCCGAAGCTCGAGCTGATAGTACAAATAGCAAGTTACGCGCGCACTTTGCGCTCGAATTAAGGATAAGAACGCGGGCGCACCGAATGCGCTTCCGTGCGTTTTCGCCTGAACGGCGCGCGTAAGAAGTGCGGCTCCTTTGATTTATCGGCCACAAATCACGCGGGCCAGAGAAAGGGCTTGATTTTTATTGGCTGCAGTTACTTCCAATACATCATTCGCAGAACCCAGCGCGCGGCCGCAACCCTCCCTCCTCGCGAATCGCGCGCTCCCCTTGGGCCACTGCTTCCCCGCGCCAATAACGAATCTGCTGGATTCCGTGTTCACGAAGACCCCGCGATGATTTCACTCGTTCTCGCGAAAAGAAACTACCAGGAAAATCCATGCGATCCCGCGGTAATAGCTGCACACGTGGCCTCGTGTAGACGCGAATTGAAATTACCGTTGAAATTGTCATCGGACGATTTGCACGCGCGCGGCTCATTGTTTGCACGTCAATTAAATATTTAACGTGATCATGGGAGTATTTAACGCGAGTTTTCATTAGATGGTGATTTATAACGAATCGTTGACGCTTTATGGCGTATGTAATATCACGCCGATTGCAACGATAGCACACTTCGGAGATTAATTTTGCGTGAACGCGACCACGCGCGTCGGACGCGGAGCGCCGCCATAGTTATTGATCGAGCATTAGTAGGGTAATGATTAATTGATGATTATAATTGCATTAAGTACCGCTCGCGGTAGCGGTAGAAATTACATTAATTATTCCAAGTACTCGGCCGAAATAATTACATGGTCGCTAACGCCGATAGCTTATTCCGTTCGCGTAGGATTGTATCAGCAAGGATATCGCTGAATGTATATCTAATGGAAACCAAGATGTGTCTTTTCACGCCATTGCGAATATATCGACATTATAATGTCATTATATACCGTTGCATGTCGCATGCGGTAATTCGAGGAAATCTATTCGCGTGATAGATGCAACCGAGCGACAAAGTTAAACCATTATATTGTATTAATTAAATCTTGTTCATTCTTCGCACGTTTATTTGCGACGATATGAATATCGTCAATTGCGCTATAAATTCTGATTCTGCATGACTGTTGGATATCATCTAGAATTCCGAAATTAAATTAAACTATATTAAAGCTCCTGCTGACTCGATTCCAAATCCACGTTGACAGTAGACACAGCGTCATACCTGGCAAAATTGTGAACTGTAAGGCGTGAAAAATAACGTTATGAAGCTAAATTATTCTTGCAACATACAGCGTCTATTTTTGCTTTAGCGCAGTGTTTTTATATTTAAAATAATTGTTGCAGTGTTACGGTATACCGAAGACTCCCATTTTGTTATGATTTAATATGTGAAAGAAATTATTTATTTCAATTCGGCAGCTGTCAAACAGCTTGTTTTCGTCCTTGATTAGACACAATTCAATTCGACATATATGAATTATTTATTGATTATCTAAATAAAATATAAGTTTCCGGTATATTTTAAAAATCTATTCTATCGATTACAAACGATATTTAATTAAAAAGCATTTCTATTTTAACCTACGTTGCAAGAATTTTCATGATATATTTTTTCGTTTCTGACATTATCAATCCAAAATGGCTGCAGTGAGTGAACATCAGGAGCCTTAAGATTAAGTAAAAGACGATTCTCGCTATCAATTTTGAATAAGAAAGAGAATCGCCCTGATTGAGATGATATTATTATTGAAGGGCTATTAATTTCTCTGCTGCAGAATACGTGGCTAATTCCATAAAGATACCACGCCCTCAATAAAATGTGAATCGAGCTCTCTCCTTTCGTTTCTCGTTATTCTATCCACGGTCATAGTCGGCGAGAAGAACCGCAACTAAACCTCCGCCAGCCTGCCTCCAACGAGGACGCACCGTTCAAGTATTCATGCGTCATAGAATTAACCCGGAGCGTCTCGAAATGCAAGACTTAATTTAAAGTCAGACGGCGTAGAAAAAGCTCATAAATACGTGACCGACGCTCACACACCCCCGAGCACAGCCAGTATGGTCCACGTGCCATACGCGACGAACGGCCACACACAGGCATATATACACAAGCATATTTTTCCGCCCTGGGCGATACTGCGGAGGACGAATAACGTAAAGACAGCTTAGAGAATTTTCAATCGACCCTACAGTCACCGTACAATCCTCACATACGCGATTCCTCTAAAGTCTCTAAACCTTTTATCTCAACAAACGATTTTTTGAAAACGACATAGCATGTCGACTCCGTTTATTATTCGAATAATAAAAGTTATCGCATATAGTTTCTAATTTATAAATACACCGGAAATTTAGAAAATATAATTTCCTTGACTATTGAAATATGTTTTCCAAGTGATTTTAATCAAGTAATTACACGAAAAAAAAAGTTGCTTCAAAATTAAACGTCACGTCAAAGGCTGCCACAAACATAAACAGTTAATTCAATTGGATATTATTTGAACAAAACATCAAATAGTTGTTTTAATAATCCAAATATTTGGATCAAATAATATCCAATTGAATTAACTGTTTATGTTTGTGCAAGCCCGTGATGTGACGTTTAATTGAAGCAACTTTATTTTTTTTTCTGTGTATATAAATCGTAAAATTCGTACGAATATAAAACCGATGCAGAATTTTTAATCATAACTGTACGATTAACGGAATGGATGTAAACTTGTGACACACCTCTTTTTTTTTAATTATTAAAAATTCGAGAAAGCTTCCTAAAACTTAATGTATTTTTTTTTATATGCTCGAATATGAATAAATATCAATGTTCTCATCAACGAAACGCGCATGAGCTTTATAGGCAGAAAATTAACTTGCCCTTTAAGATTAACGAGAAAAGTTTTGTATTAGATCGCAATCTACCCGCGGGTACAAAGTTCCATGCATGTACATTTATGAGAGTGATATCGTGAACACGTCCGGCACGGCAACAAGCGATATCCCGCCCAGCAACCCCCGCGGCCGCCGAGAAAGCCCGCGTTGCATCGTACATAGACGAGATAGAAGGGATGGTGTTTTATAGTGTCCCCATTACAATCCGTCTTTTATATCAATTTCATTTCCTTAAAAGTATTTTTACTGGCGAGACAGGTCGCGCGCGGCGATCACGAGCGCCATTCGTAAAAGCGAATACGGCTACCAATGTGGCCAGCGGACTTTAATGCCGGAGACGGCGCCGCTATGATCGACGACGTTTCACTCCAACTATACTTATCTGTGACCAGTTAAGAAAACCGCCACAAATTCACGCTGTTTACGGGCGCACAAATTTTGCGAACGATTTCTCCTTTTATCTGATGCTAATTCTGCGTTTCAACGATCGAGCGAATCATAGCCAGACATTAATCTACTTTCGTCCGTGTTCCTATGCAACGTTATAATTACTGTGAGGTTTATCACTGTACCACAATACATTTCAACGCAATTAAAATTACACGCAATCTATATATTTTATTTTAATTAAACTTCTATACCAAGGACTTTTTAAGCAAAGCATCATAAGAATTGTGTTAAAATATATTCAATATTCTAAATTTGTAAAGAAGAGATATATTCCGTGCAAGATTTGCTACTTTTGCGAACACAATTTATAAAATAATATTTACATCTTTATAGCACTCGTGTACCTAATTTGATAGATGTAAATTACAAGTCAGCATCTATTTTTTAAATTATGTAGTAAAAAATATGTATATATCAAAAATTATATTTCATAAACTATTCATATACTATATTTTATCGACGATAAGACTGGACGCACAAACGAATATGATAATTCAAAGTTATCGCGATGTATTTTGTCATCTACTGTCGCGAGGCAATACCTATCGAACGTTCTCCCAAATATCGACTACAACCGGGCACAACGCATAACGACTCGACAATCATGGTCGGACATCGCAACAGGCCCGCTCATACCAGCTGTGTGCTCCTTTTACAGCTAACGCGCGTATATAACTTGGCAACTGTGGGAAGCAATCACACATGGCATATCCTGCCGGCCCGACAACGCGCGGGCAATGTTTCTGAATCGTAGCGCGCGCACTTCCGCTTGCAAATGCCGCGGCGCGGAATCCAGCGGGCTCGATAATTCTCCAGGCAACACGGATAATCAAATCCTCGGGACACGATCGCTAACACGTGTGAGTATATTAGTGCGACTCTCGCCCGCCCGTTATCCCACCCCCTCCCTCCCCCGCGCCACGCCGTCGCAGCCAGAATACATGTGGCGCGTATCTGCATACCTACCTCACCAATTACCATTCCCAGTATCTGTACAGAACCGGCGAACGTTTCACGCTGCGCCCGGATCATATCGGGCCTGTTAAATTATACAGAGTCGCGAGTCTCTTCCTCTTTTTCTCTCTCGTTCGGCAGAGAGGAGTGTCCGTCTTTTGAAAATGACGGAGACCCATTGTGCGCGCGTTTAAAGATCTATTAAAGAGCCATTAAAGGCCGGTATTCATAGTCAGATCTTATATTTAAGACCATCTTAAGTAATGTCCTAAGATGCTATTGAACCAATCACAGAGCCGTATTAGCATCTTGAGACATTACTTAAGATGGCCTTAAATATATAAGATCCGACTATGAATATACCGGCCAAAGATTCACGCGCGTGCACGAGTTCAAGTCAGCCCGTACGTCGGAGTAGACGTGAACCACTTCCTGTTCCCGACGAATCAGAATTCGTTCAGCCATGCGGCAACAAAATGAAAGATCTCGCGAGGTAAGGAATCGCGACTACGATAGCGACTATATAATCCGTTTCCCTTTTAATCCCGCCTCTCCTCTCTCTTGTCGGTATTTATAATTCAGAGCGTAATTTCCCACACCGCGCCCCCCCGCCCTGACTGCCGGGATCCGGCGGGCGCACCAACACATCTTCGCTGCGCGAACATCGAATTCGCGCATAATCCCGGAGAATCTTTCGAAGCGTATGAAATTCTAACGAACTCATCCTGTTGCGCGCACGTGTGTAACGGAATACGTAATTATATGTACGCACACTGGGCTTATACTTACGAAAAGTCGCGCGCTTACGGGCACCCTTATACTATGCGAAAAACGTAACTGCATCGTGAGTTCATATCATATCGAATTTTCTTAAAACCCATCTTAATCCGTAGTTTTATTTCTGAAATTTCGAATGTAGCGATGTCATCGAAAGAAGTGTTCGCAACGTTGAGGCTCGAAATAAGTCACGAATCGATAAGTAAAAAAAAAAAAAAAAAAAAGGCGACACTCATGATATACGACGAGCGAATCATAATAATCCGCAATGTCCCAGAAATGAAACTGCAATATATCTATCGGGTTAAATTGATGGATTAGCATAAAGAAGAGCGACGGCGTGATATACGCCCGAGATATATCCCCGATATTGCTACGCCAGATATCTCAATATTAGCATAAGCTCGTAAATACTTTCCGCTCAACGCAAAATTTTTTTCTCCTCCATCCTCTCTCGCTTTCTCTCTCGATATATTCGGGCGCGTTAATGTCAGGCACAACGGCGGCCGCGCCATTCGCCGATATATTAACTGTTTTTGTACAGGGTATGAAGAGAGTGAGAGATATGTGTGTGGTTGATAAAACGCGTACTTATCCCAGGGATGGAGATATATTATGCGATCGAGGTCCCTTTGACCCGTTCGCCGCGTAGAATGCTTCGGCAAGGTTCTATCCAACTTTACGGCGGCGGTACGGGGCATCGGAAATCGACGCATCGATCTCTCGAAGGGTGGAGAGAAACTGGACGGGGGTAAACTGTGGGTCAAAGGTTGGGGTTAGTCTCGACGCGTCAGCACTTTAGCCCTCGTTAATGACGTCATTTACCAGTCTCGGGGCGCGTTAAGCCGAGCGTGAACGCGCAACCGAAAGAAGGAACGACGGGCGATTGACCAGCAAAATCCGACGACTCGCGATTTTGGCGAATAGGTACACTCGCTATATATCGATGACCGTTGCTTCTACCCATGGCGGTATTTTCTACGACACCCGTTGAATATTAACGCGACGAGGTCGATACGACACACGTTATATGACGTTGTGTTATGAATACAGAATTAAAATGGTAAAACGGCCGGTTTTAGCTTGACAATATTTAAAATTTAAAGCGCCGCTTTCGCAAATTATGTATTTCAAATAGGTGGAAAACGGAGTTTCGCCTGTATGCGGTTTAATTCATGAATAATTAAGTCCGAAATTAAAACCTCGATTACCTACCCTCGCTCGACGGAACTGTCAGATCACTATTTAATTTTTACTCGGAGAGTGTTCAAGTCACATAAATTATTAAGCGTTCTATTTTGATATCGCTACATTTCGCGAAGCTGATTTTCTTACGGATGACATGACCGAAACCAGCGGTCTGTTATCGTCTATTCACGTTGCATCGGGTGGTAGGGGCATGATATCGAGTCAGCCAGAATTGATTAGCTTCATATATCGATTATCGATACGGCTTCCCGATTTTTTAGTAACCGCCATCCTGCCGCGTTACACGAATATTCAAACGCAATTTGAGAAACCGATAGCTCGCCGTGCGACGTCCTAATTCCGATTGGATTTTTACAATTCCTTCGGGTTTCCGTTCGCGAGCGCACGAGCTTTCTCACCAAGTCATCCCGGCAGAAAATCGTCGAATCCTACAGGGGGGGGGGGGGGGGGGGGGCGAAATTATCTTTCGGCGATTGCCGTTTACATCGTCCGGCAGCCTCCGTACCGTGTGCAAGTCCATATCATGTCGAGAGAGAGATCTGAGGGAGGAGGAGAGATAAAGGGGAAAGGGGATCCATACAGTCCGCGCGTAGAGTCCGTAGGTCCATAACTACAGCTATAGCTTGCCTCTGCAGTTCGCCGGCTATTTCCCATTTGGCAGGCGAGCCAGACCCAGCACTTTTGGTGCCAACCGATAATTGGACGAATCACAGTCATTCGCTTCGCGCGAACTACTCTCCCTGTCTCTCTCCCTCTCTCTTCATCCTTTTCGTCCCTTTCTTTCACTCTTGCTCTTTGCTCTCTCTGCTGAGTCTAGCGGATATGTTCTCTGTCTACTTTCTTTTCGAATCTATATTACCAAGTTTTGCCCGTCTTCCTTTTCATTTCTGCATTTTGAGTCTGACTACTATACCTCGCGTCTACCGATTTTCGTTGCATGTCTTTATTTTTTTTTACCGGATTTACCGAATCTTCTTTTATTCTGCAAATTTTTGGTCGGTAAAACTCATATTCTATTTAATATTTAAGCGTTTTTTTATTTGTAAAACAAAAGGATTAATCACAACTTGCGAAAAATGGCAACTAAAACATCTGCTTTATAATAGCTGAGAATATCACGATCAACGAGTTCTATATATAAAATTTCATGAGATAATTTGTTGTTAATTTCAGTCTCTCAAAATATATATTTCGCAATCGATAATATATATATATGTATATATATTGCAATTATAAGAAAATAATTATAAAATCTAACAGAGCCTTCACAATTTTATCATAATTTGTTCGTAAAAACATTTACTCTCGCTATTTTACGGGCAAATTCTGGATACAAGATTTCCTTGATTATTAGTAGCGCAATTAATATATATTGGGAAAAAAATATTTTGATACTCCCAATTATCGCTTGAACATTAATTGAGATACGCACCGCTTTCAATCTTGGTTGTCAACATATTACATACATCTATTACATATACACGTCGCTTGCGGGTGATACATAATAGCATGCAATATACAAATACACGTACGCCAATAGCACATATCCAATATACGCGTATTGATTCGTAATACACTAGCAGAGTTAATTACGTTCGGTTCCCTTCTGCTACGAGCTACCTTCCGACGCTTGGCCTTGTTTCAGAAAAAAAATTCACTCTCACGATCGGCGAATTGAATTTTCGACCCATGTACAAAATCTCGTGAAGAAATCTCTCCGATCTCTCTATAGCTCAAATGCATTTCGATAATAGCAGCAAACTACCGAAATTGCTGTAAAAACTCGATTCTTGAGAAAAGCATTGAAATGCGCCAAATGTTTTTCTTAATTAATAAGTTATTTAACAAAAACCGAGATATTTTTTTCCTCTTAATATTTAACAGACTCTAGTTACGTCGCTGACTGAAGCCGGAACAGATCAACATTGCGTGCTGCTATACGAAGATGATGCAAACCGCGCATTCAAAGGTAGTTGCAAAAGCGAGAGCCGAAGAACGTGCCTCTGCCTAAAACCGCGAGTTCGCATTAAAGACAATCACAAGTTCACAGAACATTAACCTCGCGTTCGCGGTCGCGACAGGGTACGGGAGGGTGGAAAACCGTGAAAAGGGTGCGAGGGACGGCGGAAAGACGAGTAAACGGAGGGGTGTACGTATATGGCGGTAGCGTTACAGGAAGTATGCACTATCTGCAGGATCCATGCTATTTGCGTAAAGTGGCCTAACGCTATCCCTATTGCCTCTTAACCGACCCCTCCAGCCTCGATTCCGTGGTAACCGTCTACGTTTTAGACGGCCTAGGGCGTAATACATTGTTTGCTCTTCGTTCGCTAAACTAAACCGCATTCGGAATTAATTGCACGTTAGGAAGCCCGCGAGATAATTAAAGCCGCCCCAATTGCCTCCCCTTTACCCCAGATACGTCGTTAGGAAACGCCACTGTTGGACATCTTCGTGGTTACGTGTTTAAATCTATATATAGACGGACGTATTTTAGCGTAATATCATTAACTCTTGCTATATTTTAGTGTAATATTTTAACTTTTTAGTATTCGCGGTATTCCTGGTAGACGATTTATTCTCGTCATGCTGAATAACGCCAGAAATTTTACTGTGATGCAAAACTCGAGTTTTTTAACTCTTAATCTCTTACACGAGAGGATATCACTGCAACCAATATTATGGTCCCGAGATATTAAAAGAGGGCAATACATATGTCATGCAATAATTAACAAATATAACACAAATAAAATCTACGGTTCTTATTACTTCATTTTTCATGCACAATTCTAAATCGAAGGGTTGTTCAATAGGACATTAATCAAGGAATTAAACCGCAATACGTTTTAATCCTTACTAAATCTTCGAGCTGATTCCGATTTATCGAGTAAAGCTCCGTAAAATCCTGCGATATGTGCGGACATTTTTTCAAGAACGCGCGGGATTCGTCGTCGAACGGGCGATTTGCAAAGACGAACGAGGGAACCGTGATGTACGTGGCTCGAAATCGCAAGGACGAGCACGCCGAGCGATAATCGGATCGATCATACCGGGGAATGACTCGCCTGCCGAAGGAAATTGGTCGTTAGTCATTTCACCTGGCCTCCTTCTCCGAGCAGGAAACAATTACGAATTCGCAGCCAACAGAAGCGATTCGCGATTCGCTGTGATCCGAGAGAGAGATCAGCTAGGAAAACCGTTCTCCATTTCTCACACTCTCTCCTCCCCTCCCAACCTCTCTCTCTCTCTCTCTTTCTCTCTCACAGTTTGCGTCCGAGAAAAGCGAACGAGAGGGCAAACACAACGGCCGAGCCCCTCTCTATCGGTCGATAATCTATACGCTTTTTTCTCCGCGGAGAAACGCCCATGCCGAAGACCGGCAAGAAGCCATTGTTTCTCCGCGTACGGCCAGTTTGATTGTGCTAATGAAAAATGGGAAAGTGGTAAAACCAAGCCAAGCGGGGGAGGAACCTCGTCTACGCCGCCGAGGCGGCAAGAAGGGCGAGACGAGAATTGAACGGCATCCAAAAGCGCTCATAAACGAATAACGCTCATAAGAGATAAGATACCCGAAAGATTATACCCATTATCATACATCTAGATAGTGGAGAGTTTTTTGCCTGGCTACGCGCCGTTTTCCCTGACATATGACGGATATCAGTTCTGGGTTACTCGCACGTCGATACTATCCGCAAAGTATTCTCTATATCGCGTACGAGAATGATATATTATCTCTTTGTAAATACTAAGTTATGTGCGCTATTCGGGATTATCAATCATTCCGCGAGCACAAAGTAAAGAAGCGATCTTTAACTTTAGATTTCGTGAAACTGTGCTGTAACGCGTTACTATATGCGTTATCCTCTCTCGCGCTCACTATAGATTCACATTGATGTGAGTATTACATAAATTCCTTTGCTGATAATATTTCTGCGATTGCTTTAAGTTATTTATATCTACGCAAAATAGTATCATTCTTTTAAAAACACCCTATTTCTTATTGCGTGAATTCGCTATTTATGTATAAAATCTTGTAAGTTCGACTTTAACATATCGCACCCCTAGAAGAATACTGTCACAACTAAAAAAATTTCGATTTTGAATTAAGCCCATAAAATAAGTCTAAAATGTTACCTATGTGCTATAGTGTCATAAAGTTATATGTAAAATTTGCTGCATGGAGCAAAAGTATCGTTTTTCTTTTAAATCAATTATGTTTCGATTTCCTGAATGAATGGTGTCATAAGTAAATTGACAAGCAAATCATAGCAGACCTCTTCAAGAAACAAGTTTCATTATAACAAAATACCGTAATTGTAATTGCGTTAGTTACCTTACAATTCAAAAAAATTGAATTAAATTTATTTTTTCTCTCTGATGAAAATAGTGAATTTTTTAGTGTTTTGTCAGTATTCTTCTAAAAGTGTGATACGTAATATTAAGTTTTCCATTTCTTTCATAGTTTTTAATATATTCATTGTTTAATGTTTGTGTATATTTGTCGTATAAATAAATGATATTAATAAAATATACTTCTTTAATTTTTAAATCATGTCTTTCACTCACCGACCCCGATGTCCCCGATGCGCAACATCGGAATGCTACGTTGATACTGTAACATATAAATATAAAATTTATATTCAAACAATGTTCACACACAAAAAAACCAAATTTTCCGAAACATAATTGCGCGCATCAAAATTTTTATACATTATTCAATTGGATATTTATTTAAATAATTGTTTATTTTCCAAAAAAGATCTCCACAAAGATAAATTTTTATAAAATTTTAAATTACTTTTTTATTTCTAATTATTATTTATAAATTATGGTGAAATAAAACAACTTAAGATTAAACAAAAAAATAATTACCCTTACAAAAAATAAAAAATAATATTTACCGTGAAGTCGTTGTTCCGCTGGCGTCCGATGCCTCTCCTAGACCTTTTCCTCCTCTCATTGTCAGGCTGACCCCTCGGGTGGTCAGCTTGGACTCCCTCGATGCATCAATGCGACTTTCCGCGTAGTTATGTCTGAAACATTTAAATAAACGATTCAATTAAATAATTTTTACGTGCATCAAACATCTTATTCATTATTCTCAAATTATCATTATTTCTGAATCATTGTAAAATAAAATGACTTAAGAATAGAAAAGAAAATAGATTATTTTTACATGAAAAAAAATATTTACCACAATGTTTCGACGACGCCCGACGCCTTTCCTAGGCCTCCTCCTTTTCTCAGACTGATCTCTCGGATGGTCAGCTTGGATTTCCTCGATGCGACTTTCCGCGTCGTTATTGTCTGAAACATTTAAATAACGATTCAATTAAATAATTTTTACGTGCATCAAACATCTTATTCATTATTCCCAAATCATTATTATTTCTGAATCATTGTGAAACAAAATGACTCAAGAATAGAAAAAAAATAGATTATTTTTACATGAAAAAAAAAATATTTACCACAATGTTGTTTCGACGACGCCCGACGTCTTTTCTAACTCTAAGCCTTCTCCTCCTCCTCTTTCTTGTAGTTGCTTCGCCAATGCCTCCCTGTGCCTCTTTCTCTTCTCCCTCGTCCCTCCGCGGCCAACCTTTCATGGCGCTCACCGCTCACCCAACACTCGCTAGAACATAATTCACTAATATAGATGGATGAAATGTACGAGTTTAAGTTAAGAATAAATGCTCGCGGAACGCGATACCCGGAAAATACGAATGTGACGAATGTCGCTCTATCTCTCGCGACAGATCTACTCGTTCAAACGCATTTCGCGTAATACTAATTTTAGGAAGTCATCAGCAATGTACCGAGCGTCGAATCTACGTCGCGCAAGTCTCAAATACTAATGAGTATGAAGCTTATAACAATTGCGCTTACCGATTAAATGTGCCGCGACAAATAGACCCGTCCTGTATCCGCGAGCGACGTTCCGTTCGCGGCGACGATCAGCGACGATCGAGAGACTTGAGAGTGACGTCATCGTTAACCGTGATATACCGCTCGGCGTTCGGTGCGCGATAGATTTCGATCGGACGCATCTCGCGAGATACTCGTTTTAAGCGATGTACGTACCGCGCGTCGAATCTACGTGAGCGAGCGCCAAATAATATGATTGAACACGAAGCTCATTGCGCTTACCTGCCACAACGAATAAATCCGTCCTGTATGTAGGTATGTACCCTGCGACGCGGCGACGTTCCGTTCTCGGCAGTTCTCGGCGACGAGAGATTCGAGAGCTTCGAGAGTGACGCGCGCCAACTTCATTGTGACGCCGCGCGACACGAGTCAAATTGGCGCGTGATTACGAAATGATTAATCGGAATATTACCACAAAATATGATAACTGTAATAGATTTACTTTCGAATTTTTCTTATTAAAACAGAGAAACTGTAAATTAATGTTGCCAATTATCACTGATATTAATATTATATCCCAAGTTTCATTAAATCTATATTCTCTTATCTATACGTATATTTATTTGAAACAATTCCTAAGCTACAATACTAATGTCAGAGAGAAACCTGAGAGCGGCCACGACATATAGGACATATATTATAATAACACGAAAATTAATTATAATTATAATTAATAAGCACGGACATGCTATATCCTACGATTTTGTGGTAATGCCCACGATTTTGTGGTTCTCTTCCGTGCTATGTTTATAATAAGTTTTTGGTTCTTTTCAGAAGAAAACAAAAAAATCGTGAACATATAATACGGAAGAGAATTAAAAAAAAATCCTGAATATAGCACGGAAGAGAACCACAAAATCGTGAACATTACCTACGGGGGCTACGGGATTCATAAATATTGGCTACGTAGTTCGATGCCCACATTTTGTGGACATAGAGGCGCTTCGATCAAAATAACAGTTGCGCCCATGGCTGCTCTCAGGGCTTTTCTTTGCTGTCCTGTTGTAACGTGGTGCATCGTGATATTCCCGTGCAACATGTAATCGCGGCGGCAAGGTGAGTACACGGATCGTGAAACAAAGATACCGAGAGTGTCGCGAGAGCGCGTGAAGCAACCGTCGTTTTTCCTTGCAGGAAACCAGAGGAAACACTCGGCACATCCGGTGGGATATATTACCCCCCCTCCAGGGGTGGGGTCAAGTGATCGCTGTCATTTATATTTAGTAAACAAGTCGACGCGAGTGATGCCAATTTAATCGCGTGAGGGGGCAATCGAGCAACGCGGTCATGGCTCGACCTATCATGCCGAGCCAGCAGAAGCTGGCTGAAAAGCTGACCATCCTGAACGACAGAGGTATAGGTATGCTAACCCGCATTTACAATATCAAGAAGGCCTGCGGCGATGCCAAGTCGAAGCCCGCCTTCCTCTCTGACAAAGCGTTGGAGTCTTCCATCAAGACGATCGTCAGGAAGTTCCCTAACATCGACATAAAGGGACTGCAGACCATTATGAACATTCGCAACGAGATCATCAAGTCCCTGTCGTTGTACTACTACACGTTCGTCGACCTGCTGGATTTTAAGGACAACGTATGCGAGCTTCTGACTACTATGGACGCATGCGGCGTTCATATGGATATTACGATTAATTTTGACGTGACCAAAGGATATCTAGATCTCGTAGTCACGTATGTCAGCCTGATGATTCTCCTGTCGCGAGTCGAGGATCGTAAGGCGGTGCTAGGGCTCTTCAATGCGGCTCACGAGATGGTGCACAATCAGACGGATCCCAGCTTTCCTCGTTTAGGACAGATGATTATGGATTACGATGCTCCGTTGAAGAAACTTTCTGAGGAATTTGTCCCGCATTCTAAATTGCTGAAAAATGCCCTGACCTCGCTGTGGCCGGTGTATCCTGGTAGAAACTTGTCCGCCGACACGTGGAGAGCCGATCAGAAGTTGAGTCTCGTCGGCAGTCCTGGCCAGATACTGAAAGCAGCTGCGACGGACACCATGTCCTGCGAGACGTTGAATTTGGATAGAGTCGAGAGATGGGTGATTCTTGGATTTACGCTTTGTCACACATTCTTGAGCCAGGAGCAACCAAACAAGCTGTGGATTACCGCTTTAGAATCCGGGTGGGTATTGGCATTGTTCAGAGACGAGGTAATTTATATACATCAGTATATCCAAACGTTCTTCGAAGGTATGAAAGGATATGGCAAAAGAGTGTCGGAGGTGAAAGAATGTTACAATCAAGCGGCACAAAAAGCTGCCTACAGGCATCGAGAGAGAAGAAAATTCTTGAGGACTGCACTGAAGGAATTAGGTTTAATTTTGACAGATCAGCCTGGTCTTCTGGGGCCGAAAGCACTGCTGGTATTGATGGGGCTCTCCCATGCGAGAGACGAAGTATTGTGGCTGCTGAGACACGGTGACAATCCTCCTCTTCAAGGTAAAAGCAAGGGACGCGGTAGCGAGGATTTGGTGGACCGTCAGCTGCCTGAATTGCTCTTCCACTGCGAGGAATTACGAGCGCTAGTAAAGAAATATTCTCAGGTGCTTCAAAGGTATTACGTCCAATTTCTTTCGGGATTCGACGCTCCCGCTCTACATCAAATGATACAAAATCTTCCGGTTTGTCCGGAGGACGAGGGGGCTATTCTTAGCGATATGTGTTCAATTATAGCTAGTCTGACTGTAAAGCAGGTCGAGGAAAATGAATTGTTTGATTTCCGTGCCTTTCGACTGGATTGGTTTAGGCTGCAGGCTTATATGTCTATTACGAAATGCAATATGAATCTGGCGGATAATAGAGAATTAGCTTCCTTCATGGATACAGTAATCTTCCACACGAAAATGGTTGACAATTTAGACGAGATGTTAGTCGAGACGTCCGATTTATCTATCTTCTGCTTCTACAGCAAGATATTCGAGGATCAGTTTCATATGTGTCTCGAATTTCCCGCTCAGAACCGATATATCGTCGCCTTCCCGCTCCTATGCAGTCACTTTCAAAGTTGCACCCACGAGCTCTGTCCGGAGGAACGTCATCACATTCGCGAGAGGAGCCTTTCCGTCGTCAATATGTTCCTGGATGAAATGGCCAAAGAAGCTAAGAACATTATCACGACTATTTGCGACGAGCAGTGTAACATGAGCGACAAACTATTGCCGAAGCACTGCGCTCTATTAATCTCACAGGTTGTTAATCGCAAGAAGAAGGATAAGAACAAGAAAAACATGTATGAGATTCACAAGCCTGGTATAGAGAGCTATCGGAAAACCCGGGAGGAATTAACAACGATGGATAAGCTGCACATGGCCCTCACCGAGCTGTGTTACGCCATTAATTACTGCCCTACTATTAATGTCTGGGAGTATACCTTCGCGCCGAGGGAGTATCTGCATCAACATCTGGAGTCGCGATTCGCTAGAGCGCTGGTGGGAATGGTCATGTACAATGCGGATACCAGCGAAATAGCCAAGCCGTCTGAGCTCTTCGTCAGCGTTAGGTCTTACATGAACGTTCTTCAGACCATCGAGAATTACGTGCACATAGATATCACGCGCGTCTTCAACAACGCCCTGCTGCAGCAAACACAGGAGCTGGACAGTCATGGTGACAAGACTATAGCCGCGCTTTACACGCAATGGTATTCGGATGTTCTACTGAGGCGAGTTAGCGCCGGTAATATTTGCTACTCGGCGAATCAACGGGCGTTCGTCAGCTTGTCGGTTGAAGGTGCCATACCCTTTAACGCCGAGGAATTCTCCGACATTAACGAGCTGAGGGCATTGGCGGAATTGATAGGACCATACGGTATGAAGATGTTGAACGAGAACCTGATGTGGCATATCGCCAGTCAGGTGCAGCAGTTGAAGAAGTTAGTGGCCGGCAACAAGGATGTGCTGATCTCGCTGAGAACGAATTTCGACAAGCCAGAAGTTATGAAGGAGCAGTTCAAGAAGCTACAGCACGTGGACAATGTTCTTCAGCGAGTTACTATAATAGGTGTTATTCTCAGCTTTCGGCAGTTGTCGCAGTCAGCTCTGGTCGACGTGCTGGAGGAGCGTATACCGTTCTTACTGAGCTCTATATTGGACTTTCGACACCATCTGCCATCCGGCGATCCTATGCGCGTCGTCTCTGAGATGACATCGGCAGCAGGATTGACTTGCAAGGTCGATCCCACTTTAACGACTGCGCTGCGAAATCAGAAGGCTGAGGTCGACGAGGACGAACACCTGCTCGTTTGCCTGCTGATGGTCTTCGTGGCCGTTTCCATTCCGAAATTGGCTCGGAACGATAACTCCTTTTACAGAGCATCGCTCGAGGGCCACTCCAATAATATACATTGCATGGCGACCGCGATAAACAATATATTCGGAGCGTTGTTCACGATTTGCGGACAGAACGATATAGAGGACAGGATGAAGGAATTCCTCGCTTTGGCTTCGTCAAGTTTGTTAAGATTAGGTCAAGAAGCGGACAAGGAGGTGATTCGAAATAGAGAGTCCGTGTATCTTCTGCTCGATCAAATAGTTCAAGAATCGCCATTCTTGACGATGGATTTATTGGAGAGTTGTTTCCCTTATGCACTGATACGCAACGCATATCACGATGTGTACAAGCTCGAGCACTCGCAACCGTGAACTTAATAGCGAAATTGCGAGCGTAATACGGGGTGCTGCATTTGTAACTTGCCACTCAGGGCCACTTTTTTACGTCCACTTGTAACATCGGATGCAATCATGAAAACTTTGCTGCTATATATCGCCTGGCCAAGCGATAATTTTCCAGATTAGTTTTCGGTTAGCGTCATTGAAAAAGACACAAGCATAAAAGAGTGGTAAATGCATATGATTGTTCAAAGGTTGATAAAGTTATTGACAAGTTATTCCTCGATATTTCAACAGAATGGTATAAGCTTGCGGCATTGTAACACTAGCAATTTCCCTACGTTGCTTGCGGCAAAAAAATACAGTTGAGATGTTTATTGCGAGACATTTGTTAAATTTGATTCTGCCTTTGTAAGAAGCTTTACTTGAAATCTTTATCGAGGAAAATTAATCGACGGATAATTCTTACGGAATATCATAAAACGTTTGAAATGATATGTAATATGCATTTTGTAATGTACAGTATTACAATTACATTTGACATCCGGCTCGAGATATATTCGTTATTAATAATATAATTGCATATCTTGAATTCCAGTCGAGTATTATTATATTTTATGTAAAAGAATGTTTCTCTATTGCACAGGGATGCGTGATGTAAGCTCTTATGACTTGAAGCTAAAGATCGCGATAATCATGTATCACACAGTAGGTATCGTCATTTACCCACTATGACTTTTTAATGTACAATTGTAACTCTTTTACAATAGTTTATATAACAAATAAAACTATGTGTACAAAACGACGGTTCGTAATCTTCACGATTTCCCCCGTCCGCGTCGCTCCAGAGACTACACGCCGAATAAATGTAAAATGTATGCTTTATTTAATTCTTTACAATGTTTTGTCTCTTTTAATCACATTAACGTAACACAAGAGATATTCACAATCATAATTCTTTTATTTATAATATCCTTAAAACACTCGCCGCATTCTAGACATTTTGGGAAAAAGAGAGAGTGGTGGTCTGAAGCTACGTTCAGCGATTGGTCAGTATCATGCTCGGTTATAATAATTTACAATAAACATAAAGAGATACACTTCAAGAACGCATCATTAAAAGTTGCACCGACTAAAAGTAGAGATACGGCACAAACGTAAGAGTGCCACTTGGTGTTCGATGATATCCAAGTAACGCTCTAAATAAAAAACTTACGACTCAATAATCCGTCGTTCGCCAAGTGATTTGATACAAAGGGCACGAAATTACGCTAAAATAATCCCGGATGCACGATGTTGATAGGTCACCACGTTTTTGGATCGATAGAAAAAATATAATCTTCGATTTTCTTTTTGTTCTTTCCTTCTCTAATATTATGTACAAGTGATAGAGTAATGTATTATGTGTGCATCGCGTCACAGTAATGCGGTTCTGGATTAAGATCGGTACACGATACGCCAATCGCAATGGCCTTGAAGAATTCGCTCTCGTTATCGTTATCAGCGTGATATATAACGTTGACTTGATAACGTTGCGCTGCTGCAACGAACCGTAGAGGAAGTTCGTTATCATGTAGGGGGGGAGAATTAAAATCGCATCTTAACCCAGATGCCGCGGAAACGAATAAGCTTAAGCATATGTAGTTAGAGGTCTGGGAAAAATGATGAAGGAGAATTTATCCTTATTAATCCTTTCGTACGCGCAAGCGACTTCATTGTCAACTAGTAACTACACCCTGACCCCATTCCACGCTCGCTCTTTAGGCTTTTTCGGAACGTAACGAGGCATTTGCTACCTATGTTGTCGTCTTTGAATACTCGTTATGTCGCGTAAGAATTTGCACCTGCGATCTTTGATTATAATAGTTCAGTCGTTCGAAATGGTAATGGCAGTGAAATGGAAGCAAAAGTAGTTTGCGCACCGATAACGTTCGATCGGGACGTCAGCTCGTTTCGAAAACAAGTTCTCTAACTACCTCGTTAAATGGCAGTGGCTCGGAACGAAATGACTACCCAGAGATGACTTTTCGAACGACATTACTTCGCACTTTTTCTTAAACGTACGGAAAAGCTTCTTTCCCCTTCTGCGTAAAATGAAATTTAAAAAAGGACGTATAAAAAGTCTTCTTTATCTGACAGCTCTCTAAAGTATTCACGTTATTATCGTCCATTTAGAAGACCGTAATTAACATTGTTTGGCAGAAAACATTTCTAGCGATGCACTATAACGCATTAAAATCAATCGAAAACTCGAATCGCACCTGGCTACGTTCATTGGCAGTAAATCTCATCCGTGGATTGTCACGGATTGTTGCTCACATCGAAACGGACTAAATCGTTCAATAGTGTCACGAGCGACTGCGAATGGGGTCGAAAGGGATTTTTTTTGCACCTATACGCAAAAAATCTCGAAATTCCTAAATAACGTTGATCGATTCCTCCGGTCCGTGATGGATCGTCAAAGAAACTCATACTTAAAACCTAGAGGCTCGATTACACGCACGTACAGACACTCGCACGTCATCCCTAAACTTCCGTTCTGATTACAAAATACAGAATAATATTTCGCTATAATACAGATCTGATATAAAAACAAGTATTTTTGTATTCGCTTTACCATCTGTTATGGTTATATAATCATTTTATAATATCAGTATATTTACACAGATATACACACTTGCGATCTATCTCTTTCGCGGTCTCTCACTCACAATGTTTCCTTGCACGCCCGAAAAAGAAACTTTTACTTTCCGTCCCACTTTATCATAATTTCCTTTCGCTTATTCTTTTCCTCACAAGACCTCGTATGATCCACCTAATAATCACATTGCATCTATTGTACATTTCCACACGATCCACAAACTCGTATTGTAGCGTCTTTGCTGGCACCTCCTCGTTTCAATCCTGCATCCCTATATCCAACTTTCCGCCTAGATAAAACACAGTCTTAAAGTTACAACGCAGAGAGTTGTAATTCAATTGCGGATAGACATAGAGATATAGATATTGATTACACCAATCGATATTTGAAAATGCGATTGAATTCCTCTTTTTATATATTCTACGAATTTCTACATGACTGAATAAAAATCAATGTCAAATTTCCGAACAGTTCTGTTTGCTTATAATTTTACAAAAATAATGTATGGACGTGTGTGTCATTACTTTATCTGCATTGAAGTTTAAAAGATAAGTGTTTTGTATGAATAATTCTATGTAATAATTATAAAAGAGTTGACGCGAAACCTCGCAAAGCTAGTCTGCTCTTTAGTCTTATCTTGCAAAAAATTGTATTTATATAGGGTGGATGCGAAATCGTATAAGCGACAACAAGGTGGTTTCTCGTGCCAAAATAAGTCGAAATTGTAGAATAATTTTTTTCATACGAGATTTTGTTTCCGAAATAAACAAGTTTGAAAATCTATCAAGTACACGTGCACTTGACTATGTCTCGACTAACGGATCTTGATATAGACAGCAGTCGATGTCTCCAAACAAAAATACGAACAGAAATTGCTATTTTAATCGTGTACTTTAATTTTTTACTTAAGAAACTATTGGTCTCCCTGTTGAATGCAAAGCTGTGCTCTTTTCTAATGTTGGAACAAATAATATGTGTATATTAGTTTGTTATTGCGATAAATATTACCACATTCCTCAGTGGTCGAATTGGGACGACGCCTGCACGGAGAGCGGAAGGTTCCAGGTTCAAACCTTGGCTGGGGTAATATTTGTCGCAATAAATTCTAAATTCTTATTAACATCTTTTAGCTAGCCAATCGTTGTCGAAATTAATAAATATTTTCTCGTTAGTCAATATTGGCGGAATATACCATTACTTTCTGTGTGATCTTTTAATCACAATAAATTTTTGCTAAGTTGAGCTTTTAATTCTTGAAATGTTACTACAATTTCTTCCCTTTAGTAAGCAACATTTGGACTATTTGTGACGTAAACTAAACTTTTGACATGACTCCATAAATAAAAATCGAGCGGAGTAAAGTTTGGTGATCTTGGGGGTCAAGCTACTGTTCCACGGCCAATCTAACATTCATATCGTTGATTTAACTTTCTACGATTTCGCATCCGTCCTGTATGTATTCAATTGTTAAAGATATGAATCATAAAAATAATAAAAATAAATAATAAAACGCAATTGGATAAAAAAATTTGATCTCTAGCACACAGCTATTTTTTGAGACGATTTGTTTCGATTTGTTACCGCTAATTTAAATGTCGCGTACGCTCGTTATTATTCATTGTAAATGGAATATATATTGTAAACAGGAGCGGACACTGGTCTCAACGTTTGTTGCGTAAAAACGTCGAGAGAGATGAGCGAAAAAGAACTCAGTCGTTTGTCATTTGGCGTTTCGGAGAAAGGAAGTGCATTAATCGTATCGACAATGGTTTGACAGCACCAGATACGATTCATCTCGAGGATGAGAACCGATCTCGTGTTTCTCGCTTACGAGTATGCAGCTGTGTACGTGTTTGAGCCCATGTATATATAATATAACATGTTCGCGCGTTTCGATAAGAGGGCTCATCTTTGGTCCGCTATACGCATAAACTGCGTGTTTACGGTGCAGCCCCCGACTTAATATAGCATGTTATAAAACTCGTTTTTAATTAAATATAACTTATAACATTCGCAATAGGCGGAGATAAATTATCATTTGTAAGATATAACTAATTAATAATAATAATCAGTATAGCTTAATAATAATCAATATCATCCTCGTTCATGTATAATAATTAATGGAATATCGCTATAGAAACGCATCATTTTGTTGTTGCTGCTCTTATATCTTTCATAATCTCGCATAGCCAGCATAACTTTGCTTCAAAATTGGCTAATACAAATTAGTATAAGAATAATACATATCGTTAATTATTACTCTACAATGGTACAGAGATCAAGTAAATGACCTGTGATGTTTTGGTAATGGTAGAGTGCCATTTCGCTCCAGAAAGCCATTTAAAAAATGTTTTAATTATTACAGATAAAAAAACAACGGTATATATATGGTGATTATTTACACGACAGTCCCAATTTTCTTGTCCATATTGCAGTACATATGTTTGCTGTATAATGTTTTGAAATTAAATTATTAACGTTCCACGATAAAATTTTGGTTTGATTAAAAAGACGACTTTTCACTCTATGTATACTTGTCGATAAACGGAATACGGCGTACAAGTCGCCTTTGGAAACTCATTTACACGTATGCGCCGTTTACCAAAGGACATATATTGTCTTATTGCCAATTTTCCACTAAATTTGTGTTTAATCTCTAACAAACAAGAGGTCTTAGAGATTCTCTTAATCTAACTTTCGAGAGCGACATGCACGAGTATCGACATCTCGAAGGACGCCGTCACACGAAGACCGTACGATCTTGGCCTTAAATCTTCGTAGTGGCGAAGGACGAAGATGCGACGCTTTCCTCTAACAATCCCGCGTTCGTCGCTTTGCGAATACAGCGATCACTAAAGTGAAATGAATCACACGTTGGGTCGATTTAAATTACTTTGATCATATAACAATATCACCTTCACTGGCGAAGCATCCTAAAATTTGATCATATGACGAGTTCTTTGAACGGCGACGCGAAAGACCGCATTGATGCTACATAAAAAAGATTACATATATAAAATTCTCGGTACTCACGATTTCTGTTATATACTTCATCATTGTGATTCCGGTTAAGTCGATCTTCTGAGTCGCCGTTCGCAACGTTTATTTCCGCGAAATTACATCTACCAAACCGATACAAAATGAGAGATCGATTTGATCATCGAGGCGTACTTTCTTTGTATCTACGCGCGGCTCTTTATTCTACGCAACTCAGGTAAAAGAGCATATCGTCGGACCTCTCAATCTGTTCGACCATTGTGTTGTAACTCGTCATTATTGCTTCGATCTCAGTAGTGAGACATCGTCGCATCCCTTACGTGAAGTGGATCGGTTCTCTTCGCATTTGGCAATCGGTCTACACAACGACTCGTGGTGCAACGCCGCGATTGGTGGTCCTCGTCCGTGACGACGTCCTAGGATCGTCACACCTTGTTGTGATGCCTCATCTCATATGCTGCGCCCCTCCCCCCTCCCCCGGAGCCCGAATAGGCGCCGGCATACAGCTCTGGGTGATTGGAACGGCCGTAATTGTCTGCTGACCCGCTATTTGGTGGCGCACTAGCTGTGGGAACCGAGCGATAGCCTGCTTAAAGTTTAGAAAAATGTTCGGCAATGAAACGAAACGCGTAACCAAAAGTAACATTGGATATGCGGGGATAGAGGATTGCTGCCACAAGATAATAGCCAAATAAAATACGACAATAAGAAAACAGTCGACGCGATCTCCACGCTTCTGCGTATCCTTCGCGTGCTATTTTTTTCGTTCTATCAAGTGTAGCTAAGAATATTATTCTGGAGTATAATTTACAATTAATACAATCAATAATGCGAAATCAGAAAGAAGGAATTTGGCTCTGATATATGTATAGGAAAGAAAAAGTATTCAGCTAGCATCCAGTGCAATGCCATGAACAATGAGCTAGGAGCAAATACAAGAATCTCATAGATATTTTAGACTCTTCTATTATAAATAGTAATGAAAACTATGTACAACATTGTACGACAATGATATTTACATTCATGAATTTGCTCCTATTAAGCGTAAGAATATAGGCCCCAGGCTCACCTCTGCAGATCATAGAACGATAGTATCAGGTAGTCATAGATGCGCGTCAATGCGAGGAAGATGCAAACAGGAAAAGACATTGATGTAGTTGCGGGTCACACAAGGATGAGAAAACGCGCACAACGTTAACTTGAGTTTAATCCGCATTAGCAATTTTTTTCTTTTACACTGCAGTGTACGCATTTTTACGATGCACGCAATGTCGATTGGTGTTTAAGCGTAGGAACTAAACTCAAGCAACGAGAAATGCATAGATGACTTAACAGGCTAATTTACCTTTCGGATAATATTGAGCACCTCTACCCTCTCCATAACCATGAGAGGGTCCACGCGTTCCGTGTCCACCTTGACTTGGTCTTGGAGGTATACTCCTTGGCCCAGGTCCACCACCACCATGTGGATGTCGCTATAATAAAAATGGCACGTAATAAAGTTTATGAACAAAACTATGACTTTCCAAATATCTTTTATCTCAAACAGTGATACGGGAAAATTTTTATATGTAAATGTAATTGATGTTTTTACCATTCTTCTAAGGGTATTCATCGGTCTAGTTAACGTATCACTGATGCGCCTCGCAGGCGGCTTTTTAGGATTAGTGGAAGGAATGTGCACGGCGCAACATTTGATAAACAGTCCCATAAATATGATGAAAGCTATACCCATTAATAACACCGCCCACCAAAATTCCTAAAACAAACAACGTTACAAAGATAATGTTAGCAAATGGATAATATAGAGATAAGAGTCATAAGTAAAACACGCATGCTTACAGTTATCCACTGCGCTACCGAAGATAAAGTTTCTTTGTTGAACAATAGATTTTTCAATCTCGCGAGCGGTCCTTCCGTATCGACGGCTCGGCATTTCAAGAAAACATCGCAGTAACCCTAAAGAAAAAACAAAGATTTTATGATTATGTAACTTTTAAAAAAGTTTATAGAAATAGAAATATAGAAATTCATAATTAGAAATTAATAATTTACCTGGAAATTATCGCAAGGCGAACCAGGTCTGAGGCTCATTCCACCCTCGGGCAATCCCACCATGTGCGCAAACTCGCTCGTTCCGCGACACGTTGATGTATCAGTCCCATTTTGACAGGCTAATTCGCAGAGCTTTCGCTTGTCGATGTTCGGTATGATGCTGCTCGTTAAAAAGCACTCTGTCAGATTCCACTCCAGACAAATGGATCCTGTACACTCCCCGTTGATGCACAACTGTAAATAACGCGTTGTTGAAACCAGCGTCAATAGCCACTACATCGTACAATTCACAGAATAACAGAGCGCAATTACTTGGGTGCCCTCATTGCATCTAGTCTTGTTGGCCTTCGGTAACGGCGCTGGGCATTCGGAGGACCTTCCATTACATGTAGAATTGTAACTGCAGTCTGATTCGGCTCTACACTGAACTCGATGGGAGAAGGGCACAAACTGGCACGTTTCACTCGAACAGCAGGGTCCTTGACTGGGACTGCAAACGCATAATTACATTCGTGAGGGATATGTATCGAAGGGACACCGGCCAACGTCATATCCGCCTTTTACTTACATACAACATTACGTACCTGCATTGTGTGCCATATTTTCTACTGCAACCTTTCGCCGTGTCATTCTTAATCTTATCCAGCTCAGACACCTGTCTGGGATAGCAGCACTTGTCCACGCACTCGTCGTCGTCGTATCCGCAATCACACTCCTCGCCAGCCTCGACAATTTTATTCCCGCAAAACGCTCCTGTAAATAATATAAACGCAATAAATTTTGTCAGGCAAATAGGAGCAACGTTTTTTTTCTATTTTCCGCTTATTCCATTCTGAAGATTGCTGTGGTGCGAAGAGAAAATACGATGTAAAAATACCAGTAAAACAGTTCCTCTTCTTATTATCCTCGATAGCATCTAGGACGTTGCTGATATTGCCAATGCTGCACTTTGAAAACTTGCTGTTGTTCGGTCGATTTCCGCTCGTCGCTGAGGCGAACATAATGTAATTACCGTCCAAGCCTCCCGGTCTGCATTCCGGTGGAAAATCGTGCTGGAAAAAAAGGTAATCGTTATCGTTACCTCTGTACACCGAACAGATTGAACACGTGTGTCCACGAGAAAGTGTGTTTTTTTTTTCGGCTTACCGGTGATCCGAAATTATGACCAATCTCATGCGCCAGAGTGAGCTGCGATACTTTAGGCGGCACACGGCTGTTGTAATTTACGAAAGTGATGATGCCGGTATTGAGGGATCTCTTAGTGGATTGATACAGACCGGACACGGTCTCGGTATAAGTCTTAAACTTCTCGCAGATACCGCCGGACGCGCCGGACGCGGAAGCGACCCAGGCGAGCCCGAGTGTACCGCCGGTGAAGTCCCTGTCGACAAAGCGTGAAATAACATTTACGAAGCAGCCTTAAACAAACATGGAACGCAGCGTGGTGTTTAGTTACTGTTCGCTTACCTGTAAGTGAAAACGTAGGCGAGACAGAAGTCCTCATGATTCGAGAGAGAATGGAGATTCAGAAAGTTGCTAACGTCGATGTTCTCCAAACAGAAGGGGTTCGGCTCGTTGTACGGCTGTTGAGTACACGCCGTCTCGTCATCGATCTGTTATCAGATATATAGCGAGTGTGTCAGTTCGGCGAGAGCGAGTATTCACACATCGGCGGGTGCTATTTTCGGCGCGATACCGTTACCTTTATTCGTTGAACCTCGAACTTGATGTTTCTGTGCTCCGTCCTGCCGTCGAATTTCGTGTCCCTGTAGATGTAGTTCACGGCGGTGACGTGGTGTGCGATCAAGGACAATATTTCCTCCCTGGTTTTCTCCACGTCGTGATGCAGCTGTGAATACAAATACGGGCACTGAATATCCATGGCAACTATCTAAAATTGCTCTACCTCTTATTCTACGCGACGATAAAATTTTTCTCTTGGTGTACTTGATGAAATTTCTGATATACAGGTTTCTAATTTTCAACATCGAACAGCTTGTAATTAAGTTTCAATTATTAAGAATTTCTTATGAAAAGCTTGGCCGTGCATTTATAAACGTCTGCATTTATTAAAATTTAATGTACGAAAATATTTCCTTAAATTTTAAATTTGTGACCAGCTTTGTGAGCAGAACTTCCAACAAATTTTTGTAAAGAGAAGCTCGAAAAAATTCATCTAAAAAATCATTATAATTGCTTTCTGTGGAACGCGCTCTATGCAAACGTACGGCGATATCAAAGCTGGAACATAGAGCGCACGGGGATAGGAATATTCTTTTTGTGAAGAACACTGGAATGCGGATGGTGTCTGGTTTGTTGAGAAAATGCAAAGGGGAATTGCACTGACCGTGCTGCCGACGAAAACGCATATGAATGTGACCATAGAAAGAGAGCGGTCGGTATTCGAGGTATTTCTCTATTGTGTAAGGAAATACTGGCATTCCCTAGTTACAAATTGCCAGCGAGAATTGGGTCATTCCGTCGTTCTAACAATCTGCTATCCTATCTTTACTTCTTTTACATGATTATAAATGCCAGTTTTCTGCGCTCTTTCTTTTTATCGCTCGATAAATTAAAGAGTACGAAGTAGGAAAAGATATTTGACTTTTAATTTCAAAGAATAAATACAGAGAATGAATACATTTCAAATTTAACTAAGTATATGCTAATTTTCCGTATATTCCGAAACTTTTTTAGATTTAATTGTAAGCTTTATAAAATAGGAGAAATATCTCTAAAATATAAATTGCGTTCAAATATTCTAAGGGTATATAATTAAAAAGAAAGAGAAAAAGTGTTTAAAAAATAATATACTCCGCCAAATAATTAAGGGGTAAAAAAATTGTCCAAAAATAATCAAGCATTAAGCAGTTGTAACTTTGTTTTAAAAAATGCATAGATTTTAAATCTAAGAAAATTCAAAGGATGTTTTCTCAACGATATATTTATGAGCTATGGACTTGAAACAAATTTCGCGTACCTGTTCGGAGATGTGCCTCCATATAAGAGGATCCGTTTGTATGAAAAGCGAGCAAGTGTTGTTTTCTTTCGATCTGGTCGCTCTTCGTGGCCTGCGATGACTAGGTTCGTTAGCTTCTCTACTGTACTTGTGGCCGGGGGCCTCCCCATTACCGTTCCAGGGTACGATTTTTGGTTTTGGCTCTTTCTGATTCGCCGACGGAATTGTCTTAGGCGGTTCATCTGGTAAGGCGGAATTCTGCACCCTATCCATCCAATCTATCACATCACTATTAGTAATGCCACATCCACCGCCGTCACCTGAAAAATTCATAATTTATTTAATATCATTTTACATCCGAAGTGCGGTATTGTTACACCATACTGAGACATTATAACTGAGAAATGTAATTTTGACAGTAAACTCATCTTCTCAAATCAATAAATTAAGAATTTTGCCTGTTTATTATTTAAAAATTTATCATTCTGATATTATTATTGATATTCATTATAATTATAATATTATTGTAAAGAGTTTTCTCTCTCTAAAGAAAATTTACAAAGAAAGAGAAAGAGAGAGAAGCTTTTTAATGTTATTAATTTTTAAAATAGATTATTATTGTATAGTTTTGTTGTTTATTATTTCGGCACATCTCATAGATTTAAAAAATGTCTCCGATGAGATAAGAAATAACATCTAAAACTTACAAACTGGTTTTATAATTAATGCGAAACATATATTAGTTCTTGTAAGTAATTTTGTCATACTACAAATAATGTGTAGTAAAATATTTATAAATCTATATATTGTATATATCTATATCTGTTTTTGAATCTGGACATACATATTCGAAACATAACAATATTGTAGATGAAAAATGTCATCGCGAAAAGCTTTACTAATACTCGGCAGTGCAAAATTAGGGGGCAAAGGAAACATCGAGATAGTAAAAAATGTTTTCTGTCATAGTCGTCAATGTTAGTTCGCATGTAAAAATATATACGAAAATATTTGCGTGAAACATGATGTTTAAAATCTGATAATTCATCTTGATCAGAATAATTGGAAAAATTGCGACAATAAGATACCACGATTTGAAGAATCTAGCAATAAAATTAGTCGCCAATTATTATAAGAAATGATAATGATTAATTGTTAATGCTGACTTCTGGAAGACATGCCCATTTATTCATAGCTCGAATTGACCCTAACGGGAAATAGCAGGATAATAACAGAGGCCATCGGTATTTCTGCTTCCTGAATTGCGGTAGATGAAAATCTGGGAGCGTGAATCGTAAGCCAGGAAGCGCCGCAAGGTTCCTAATTAATGGCAAAGTTCATTGCCATTAATTCTGAATCTGGTCGTGAAACTCGAAACATTCACGGGCCACGTGGGAGTCTTACATCATCGATGGGACCGGGATACATGCGCTTCGCGAGTTCTCCTATAGGCAAGCCGAAGTCTACATTCTAAGGTGTCTTTGGTTGAGAATATAGAGCGAATAATAACGACGCAGAAGCCAGGTCACGTAGTGTGCTGAGTGTGCATCGCGTGAGGCGCGTTGTCACCGAAACGGCGGCATACGCGGCTTAATCATTGGCATAATTCCGGCAATACGCTTGAGGTATCTGCGTGAAGCGAATATATGGACATAATGCGGCGACTAATGGCGACCTTGTCGCGGTCTCCCGAGTGTCGTATCGCGCTGCATAACAACGTTGTTACGCGCGGAAATGCGTCTGCATACGCGTGCGAGAACACGACGATCCGCGTTTATCGGAAACCAACTTGCACGATTTCAGAGATCGGCGATTCCGAAGAGTAAACGTCTTCACTCGATATGGGGATTTTCCTAACGCTTGCAGCGTTTCTTCGCGATGTCTGCATTTTTTCTATTTTTAAAAGCTAGAAAGATTAATTTGTAAATGATTCTTCCTTGGCTCCTTTTTTTTTAAATCTTTACTACTTTTACGTAATTTTAACCGTAAATATAATACAAGCCAATAAGTTCGTTTCAAGTAAAAACAGAGTGAAAGCTTTCATTTCTGCAACTTCCCCGGTACTTATATTGCACATGGAGTTATCGACTACTTTTATACTGTCAAAATATGATGTCTTATACCGTAGGTATATATAAACCGAGAATATCATACATTTGGTTTGTACCTGACAGTGCGCGCGACATTGACGAGCTAAGATTAATATCGTACCTATCCTCTTACAGACATTCTGTCGATCTGTTTTCCGAAGTCGTTTCACATAAGTACGAACCAATAACATCGCTGCCGATACAGCGGAGATAATCGTGGCTGTCGGCTTTATTGGCTGGTTAACCGTAAGCCGCGAGCTTTAATGACTCGGCGCTTCAGGCGTGACGATATTGGCTGTCTGTGCTATTGCTGCATGTCTATTATCGCCGCCTACGTGCCGGTGTTAATAGTCATTTCATGAAGTGGAAATGAAAGAAACGCCGACGGAATGACTGATTGACCGCGCTGCTCGCTTTTCCTGGCGCGTGTTCTACCCGTTAACATTAGATTTATGAAATGTGCGAATGACACATTTCTGTACACAGAAAAAAATGATGTATCAACAGCATCAGTGTAAGTAATTGAAATAAAATCTATTGATGCAACATCAGCTTTAATGAACAAAAACATCAGATAGTTGTTTTAATATATATATATAATCCAAATATTTGGATCAAATATCCAATATTTATAATATCCAATTGAATTAACTGTTTATGTTTGTGGCAGGCCGTGACGTCGACGTTTAATTGAAGTAACTTTATTTTTTTTTCGTGTACCATTTAAGATTCACGCGCGAATCGAAAATCGTTACTTCGTACATTGTTAAAAAAAAGATTCGACTCTTCTTGAATAATGACTCAATTTTTTAATTTAAAATATATTTCTTTGCGTTATCTCTTCCTCCGTTATTTTCTCGCCTTTGCTTCTAATACCATCTATCGTGTCTAATAATGCATCACGCTCCAAGAGAGTTCAGTCCCAGAATGTGAAGTACATTTCGCCCTACTCCACTCTGCTCTTCTTCGCGTCATCGTGCAATGCTCCAATAAATGTAGCAAACTCATAACGTCGGATGTGTTTCCGGAGTGCAAACACAGCGAGACGGTGGGATTTGGTCCAGTGTCCACGCAGCATGCATGGATGGGCGGCGCGATAAATATTACACGCAATACGCCAACTTGTTTATTTCAACGTTGGTCGTTTATGCTGCTGCTGCTACTGCCACGAGCACGGTGACGACGGTGAATTGCGCAGCTCGAAATCCGCTAGTTGTCTGTGTGGTAGCCGCGTTGACTATGCCCGATTCAGGGCGAAACTGCACTCCCGGCAATTCTATCTGCGCACCGAATGGACTACTTTTCTCTCGAACGATACTCTAAATGGTGCATGGAATTCGTACCATCGTGGACTTTCCGATATCCATATCCACGATTAAACGACGTAATCTTACGCTAGTCGCTATACTTCGTTCTCTGATAGCGTATACACAGAGGAATACCAAAGGTTTAGCAATTCCGTACGAATTGGATAATTTTCCGACAAATTCTGAAATAATTTTGCCTAAGTGGAAATTTTGTTCTTAAATATAATATGTTTTTATTGCTGGAAAGACTTCACGAGAGTAGAATATATCTCAGTAAATCTTAATGTGTATATATGTATAAATAATGATAAAGTTATATATGACGTAGAAGTTTGTCTCTCACACTGAGAAAAAAAAGTTAACTTGAGTAAATATTTTCAATTGATTATTATTCTTTTAATTCAAATATTTAAGTATTCGAGTCTAATTACGTCATGTTGGATTTAATATGTCGTATTTAATTGAAATACATAAATATTTTAATTAAAAAAATAATAATCAGTTGAAAATATTTAGTCAAGTTAACAACTTTTTTTTCTCAGTGCAGGATGCAGCAGAAAGCTAATTAACATGTCTGTGAAAGAACCCTCTTATTACAATCATCCTCGATTAATCGACCCTTTCATTAATGCGAGTGGCTCGGCTCTGACGGATGGACATGTTTTTAAAGACGACTACTAAAAGAACGTACTAAAGGAAGAAAGCGGAAGATGTTCCGAGAAGAGAGCGAAAGATAGGCATCGCGTGACAAAAGGGTGGAAAGTGGAGGTACATGATGTCGTGAGGCGCCAGTTGGAGGTCGTCGTATTGAACATGTCCAAACGAGCGTTTAAAAACGTTCTCGGACGCGCGGCCGCCTTATAATTAGTAAATCTTTCATGTACGATGAACGTAACAATTATTATCGCAACCGGTAGTTAACTAAATCGTTTCCAATCTAAATTTATCATTTTCTTCGAACGCATATTAGGTACACGCTGCTTCTTCGTGTGCATAATGAAGCTCGCAGCTTTGTTCGAAGTCATTACACAAGTTTCGATCAGATATTAAACAAACTTTCGCGACTCGAGTCCAATACACAGTTTACGTTATCGTCCGTAAGTTTGCGAATATAAATAAGCTAAATAAGCTAAATATAAGCTAATCAAAAGCTTGTAAACTGTGAAAGCAATGAAAAAATATTTATTCGCTACGAAAGTATTGAATCATGTATAATCTCAGTTAACTGACATATATGATACACTGCAATATTTTTGGGTATTTAAAAAGATATAATTTAAGATTTTAATGTACCGCTTCTTTTAATTTCGCTTTCAACTAATTTTTAGCTTCATTAAAACTAAATGTGTTGTAATAAAAGTATATTGTTGGAAGTATGAGATATATCAGCGATAAAATGGTAACAAATTATCGGATATTTCAGTATTGAACATTTATAATAAATTGTCTGAAGCTGTAAAAGTTTCCCTGCTAAATAAACTTCTATATTCGCGAACTTACGCACGAACAGTGACGTGCGCTTCCAGAGATAATATCGGTACGAAAAAAGAAAACTTGTTTTTTTTTGCGTCTTACCTTGTCGAACGTCCACGTACGGATCACCGACGTCATTCTCGTGATAGATCACAGAATGCAGCGTCTCGTTTATCTCATGCGGCGGAAAGTAGTAGTGCGCCTTTTCCACGTACCACGCACCATTTTTCGGTGATACTATCTTCCCGTGGAAGACTCCATCACTGACACTTCCAAACACATGGCTACCAGGTTCGCCTGAAAGTAGAAGATATATTCCTGATCAGATGCGTGTCGAGAATGTTTGTAGAAATTTTTATCGTCGTAATCGCGTCGATAAATCTTTAACAGCACAAAACTCTCGTTTTATTTAAAGTATAACAAATAAAAATATTCATAGCGAAATAGATTTCTATTTAATGCTATGGAGCTTTAAAGAATCACGTGTTAATCTTTAAATGTAAGTAAAAATAAATTAAATGTAAGACACGTATATAGGTACACATGAATAACACGTAAATAATTATTACATCTTCTCTCAATCAGTGATATTAAAATGAGAGTGGAGAGAATTTTTTTATCGTTTGTGTTCCTTGTTCCTTTGTTAAAGTTAAAAAGAAAGAAGATTATGGAAGTAAAACAAAGATTTGGATAGATGCGCATGCGAGTAAGAAACCATGTTCGAACGAATGTGACTCTCGTTTCGCTTGAAAAAGTATCGATGATGGTGGAAACTTCGTCTCTCGGCAAAACTTTCTGCACCAGAAACTGCTGGCTTACGCAGCAACTTGCTCCTGCTGTCTCGCTGTCTAATTTATTCGCTTAACCGAGATGCACGTAGGAAAATTAATGGAGTGCATGTATATTTTTATCTTTCCGCGAGAATAAAAAATGAAAAAAAATTAAACAGGACAAAATACAAACCCGATTTAATTATAGCGTTGAAAAATTTATAAGCATGTAAATGTGGTGTACGCAGAGAACGTTCTCTGTAGTAACAGAATACTTCATATACAAATGGTCTGTGCCAATTTTCTCATTTCTAGAATTTAAAAAATTCCATAGTAGTCGCTCTGTGTGCGTAATACTGATATTTCGATGATAAAAACTCGATAAAATTTAATTTTATTAAATTTAAGTGGTTTTATTTTTAACAGAAAATAACTGTATATTCTGTTAACATTTACTTAAAAATAAGAAATAAGATTCCGTGTTATTTGCTTGTACCAATCAATTTGCCAACAATTTTCATTCAAAATATTTTACTTTTTTACTTGTAACTTATAACTGTTGATCCTTCATTTTGATATAATTACTAATCATTTCTTTTTAATTAATCCTCTAATATAGGTAGCATATTTGAAAAAATGGCTATATAATGTTTGACCGTTTTTTCGCGAGAATGCCTGTCTACTTTCATAAGATAAATGATATTATGAAACTAATGTATAGGTACATATGTCAAAGGGGGAAATAATATGACAAAAAAGAAGGAATGTTTTTTTTTGTCATCTACGAAATTCGAGGATTCAGATTCCATAGATATACCTATCATCCGATTTGAAAATTTCTTCAATAAAACGTGCAATGAATATTTTATTTTCCTTTGTGCAAAAGAGCCACGTTTATCGACAAAAATACATTTGGTTTTAAAGAAATGTTGGAATCCCATTCCGCCATATGTATTATAAACGGAAAATATTTTGCGACATATCTTCGACTAACGCGCCCGCCGTAAAAAGATAGTATTGAATCATTAAAAGCACAGGACAAAACTTCAGCGTATTGCAGGCAGCGAGTAAACGACAATAATAGAGAGAATATTCAGAAAGCGTTTCGCGCATATCCTTTTTCCCTTTAGATAATAGATTGCAGGAAAGCGGAGTCGCCCGCACAGCCGAGCTTATCACAATTCAAAATTCCTTTTAATGCAAGAACAAAGGGAATCTTTTGCTTCCGATACGGAAAACATTTCAAACAGCCCCGCGCGAATATCACTCTATTTTCGCGCGCACATACATATTTCTAATATTGATATTATTTTTTAACCTTTTATACATACAAAAATATTAAACAAAAAGTTTATTGGAGTGTGTAGTATATATTATAATATCTATAGAGACTTAATTCGAAAAAAAAAAAGAAAAAGATTTTTCAAATATATATCACTTTTTCCAAAGTTAGTTAAAGAACTAGTTAAAATAATAATCCGGTTTTTCTCTTAATTTCCGAAGACTTTGAAGCCGAAAACATATCTGAATACCTTTCTTGTTTAGAGTCACAAAGTTTTCCACAGGCTTAATAGCATTATACTTCGAAGAACTTATTGTTAGTATAACAGTGACGAAGTGCTCGTCATGGCTAAGCCCATGACTCTGAATTCCTTCAATCCCTAAACTGAAATAAGCCTTTTCGTGACATTATCCGACGAAGACTAGAGCTCCGATAAGTCGCGGAAAATCGTGATTTGAAGTGATAAACCGTTTTCTGCTTGATTCAGAATCCGAAACGTTGCTTGCTGAACTTCCATAAATTATTGGACTGAAAATAAATGTTTCACCTGGTATCTACGTTGACACGCACTTTTGCGTGCCACACCTGGCATCGGAAAACGTTACGCGGTACAAAGAAATGGTACCGCTTCGTCGAAGCTACACGATGTAGAATGCAACCAGAATGCGTACCGACGACAAAACGAACGCGGAGGTCGGACAGATTGTACCACGGTTATAAATTTAAGTATAGCTTTTTGTTTGTACAGTTGAGAGCATTTCCCTCTACTTCTGTTAAATTTAGTTTATTTTAACGGAAGTTCTTTGAATATGCAGAGTGTCTTGTAAGGATAGCGTTAAACTTCAGCAACGTATTCTGCGATAGATTTGAAGACGGCTTTCCTTCAGCAAGATTTGATTAGATTCCATGTTTTGTTGCAACTTGAGAATAATAAACATCTTACAATAATTCTAAGTATCGCGTCAAAATTAACTTCGCTTGGTATAAAGTGAAAAATAATGTCATTTAAACTGCCAAAATCGATAATTTGCAACGCTAATTAATTACAACATTATAATACTTCAATTTAAATTTTGAAGGGAAAAAAATGTTCTGTGTTATATCTTCCTATAGTATCCTATATACTATAACGTCTTTATTTTGTCTGTATTATTACGAAATTAATGATATTATGAATGCTAGAATGGCAAATAAATATTCAGGTGTTAAAGCATATAATTTGTAAAATCAGCGTTTCGATATTTACAACTTCAAGTTCTTTACGTAGCTTTTACTGCTTTCCTTCGGCGTACATGCAGTCGTTCTATTACTTTTGCAGAAACAAATGCTGCTATTTCTCCTGCAATAAATATTTTCAGAAGATGTTGCGACTACGTGTATAAACACACAAACTCATACAATTTTATGCCGGTGTCTACGTGAGCTTCTCGCAAGTAGAAAGCCCAAACTATCGCTACCGATCGATTCTGTGTGACTTTACATCGCGTCATTTATGCAAAAATATAGGACACCGAGAAGATTGCCGACTTGATGTCATAATATTACGAATCTATATTTGGAAAAGTGCATCGATGCATATACTGTTCAAGTTACAAACCTCTAGCATTATGGTGTATACACGAGGTATCTTTTCTTTGAACAACCGCGCTTCCTTCTAACGAAATTATAGAATATTCTAACGATATCAAAGAAACAGCTGGGAAATATTGTGTTGGGAAACGTATTGTGAGTGTAAGTCACATTGAATAAAAGAACAAATAAATTAATCGCACTCTCTAGTCTAAAGTATAGAATCAGTGGATTTCACCGAAATACACTGATAAACAGTTATAAAGTATATACCACTGAATTGAATCAATTCAGTGGTATACTTATAACTGTTTATCAGTCTAAATACACTGATTTCGGTAAAATCCACTGATTCTACTTTAGAGAGCAGATGAACAATTTTAGTACGATCAATGGCGAATATATTGTTGTCGAACGATCATATACAATCTGTCTTGTCAAAAGGTCACGTCAAAATTAAATCGCAATGTTAAATTTACAGAAATATCAATAGAAATTGCGAGCGATTAATTTTGATATCCTCATTAAAACAATAATATCGAATCAAGCACGTTCCTGGAAGCTTCATATAATCGAATAAGAGAGCGGAATCTTGTAATTTCATGATATTCGTAACATTGTCCGTAATTGTGTCATTTATATACCTATAAAAAACTTGGCTTATGCTTCATTACACTTCTCTCTCGTTTAATTACATATTATTTAAAAATAGATAAAGATTTAATAAATGGTTAAAGAAAAAAACGTGGTTGATCGAAATGTAGATATTTGTCTTGTCGTAAAACGTACCAACTAGATTGCCCTGATAAACGTGAGAGATGTCGGCGTTGTACTGTCTTTCCCCCGTGGATCCTTCGATAATTAGATTGTTGCTAAAGGTGGTCAAGTCCCGCTTTAATCGGATGTGGAAGTCCTTGCCGTGCGCGCGAAACTTTAACGTCACGGTACTGTCGCGGTTGATCGACCTCTTCGCCCTCAGGTGGCTTCGATGGACCTCCTCGACGGGATATGACAGCGTTTCGTAGTGGCGGATGTACTCGTTCAGTCGACGAGCTGCAACAAATGTAAATAATAATTATAAATAAATTTTGTAATGCATTTGAAACTCATTTTCGTAAAATAAGTAAAATTAAACTTTATCCAATTTCGAATTCCGACTTATTGTCGTAAGCCTGGAATATTAAATAGCAATTAAGTTGTTAAGACTCGATTTAAAACTCATTATATGTATATAGATCGAATATAAGATAACTTCAGAAATAAATGCAATAAATATGTAGGACGTTGCAGATGTCAAGCATTTCCTCCGAATTATAAATAACAGAATCATATTTTATTCTAGGAAATTTAAAGCGCATCACGGATAAATAATGGCCGGCCGAACTCAAACGTGCAAAAACTGCCAGGAGCTTCCTGAGACATTCGCGTAATCAGGTCGATCGAATAATTCAATATCCACTGCGCGGATTTTTGTGTCGTAGGTACGAGCTTGCTCGCTAGCGACAAAGAGAAAGATGGACCTCTTTTCGTCTAACAAGTCCCAGCTCGGCTCATATCGTGCGATAAAAAAGGGATGATCCGATCGACGTGCTGTCGATCAAGAGAACCGAACGACGAAACCCTCCAGAGATTCGCCTCGGAATTGTGCTGCGTAGCTTATCCCTGACTACGTTAACAAGACAAAGTGCCCCGTAGAGAATGATTTGACAGCAGTTTCCCTCTCCCGGGGTTCCACCGGGGTTAATATCGCTTGTAATTTCCGAAAGCACAGCATGAATTTATATCAGGCGACTTTTGTCCCGTGGAAAAAAATCCGGAATAATCATGCGCGCGACAAAAGGGAGGCAACGGCCAACGTTACGTGAAGAGTTACCACAATCTCGCTCGGCTTCGCGTATCTGTCGGATGATGCGAGGGTGTGCACGGCACTCTCTTGCCGTCCGGAATCCCAAACGCTTTCCGCGAGATGCGCCCGTTACTCTCGGCAAGCTCTCGGAACAACGTCGCCGTAGTGTATGAATATTATGGAGGGCAAAAATGCACTTTCCTCGTCGCGCCATTTAGCCGATTTCTAAAGAGCGCCTCGCAAGCACCTCACAAGCACCTCGCATTTGCTTCACGAGACGCGCTACCTCCGCTATACCTTCGCATTCACGATAAGTGCAATTGCGCAAATGAGTCAGCCCGATGTCCCAGACGCGTAAGTTTTAAGGCTGATCAAAATAAATGAGGCGCGTAATTCTACAAGTTCTTAATGCTTTCGAGCCTATCTGCTATTTGCGAACAATGCTAAATTGACTCGGAGCAGGAAATTCCGCGTTACGCACGACACGAGATTGACTTCTACAAGAATAAATTATATCCTTTTTTCGCTCCGGTGTTTACATGACGTGCAGTTACAAAGCGAGACCATTCCATTACTCCGGAAATTCGATATCCGTTCGATATAACTTTTATTCATGAAGAGCCCTTTCATAAATATCGCGAAGAATTTACGAAGAGTCAAGAAGAGTAATTTATGTGTCCTACAGAGAAAGGTAGAAGGAAATGAAACTGTTTTATGATCGGCATTTTTATCTTGACGTCAGGCATTTAATCTCATTATGCGCTGAAGAATTACGTGATGCTGCGCCCAGTATCCGAGAAATCATAAAGGTACGCTTACGCAAGAGTGCATTGCGCGTTCGAGAGCTACAATTATATAGCGTTCTATTAGGCACAGACTGAGAGTATCATTTCTCTTTCTTATTCTCTTACTTGTTCTGACTAAACGAAATCTATCCAGATGTATTTAGTGCTGCAATTTGCGAACATCAAAAGAAATTCTGATACTGAGTGATAATGCAGCTGAGTTATTTTTTACAAGATATTTCGCTTCTACGTAATATTGCGAGTGGGAAAATTGATTTTTATGAAAGCGGGTAGCCTGCACTTTATTTCGCTTCGAATACGAGGATGTAAAAAAGAAGACAAGGGTACATTAAGGCTCTCTAGGTTTCATTCTTAAACTGTGGTATCGGAACAAAGAGGAATTTTACGCGGTAAGCTCGAAATAAGCTGATTGTGTCCACCCTCGTCTAGTACTCCAGGACTCTCGTCTTCATCCGCCGGATCAAATAGTCGAACAAGGCATGAAACCGAGCAGGAAAGGCTTATCAACTAACGTCCCATCCATAAAGGAAGCATTTCACGTTGTTCATTTATTACCTATATATTAATATTATGTATATTATATATAATATTAATATATACCTATATATTAACATATATATATATTAATAAGATCGTGTGTAACTAAATGTAAACAGACCGTTATGTAATCAATAAGATGGTTTCGTTCGTCTTGTAACATGTTTCAAACAAAAAAAAAAAAGAAAAGAAAAACTATCGGTTATATGTTCGTTGCCAATATCACGTAAACGACGTTCGCCGAGAGGTATGAAAATCAATAACAAGATTATATTTTTTAACAAATGTGAAATTAATTGTTCCTTAATGAAACTTTAATTGAATACCATCACTTTTTGCTTCTCGACTTTCGATATAGCAATACAATTATTGGACGAACGCAATGCCACCGATGCAATTTTATAACTTTAACGAAACGATATTAAGAATTACAAAAGTTTTTATAACGCCTTAACAATTAATTAAGCTTTAGATTAAAATTTCATTAAAGTTCATGTGAATTAATAATCAGATCTCTCACGATTCATTTACACTTTGTTGTAAATAAATTCGTTAAGCACCATTAATTTCCAATGCTAAATAACATCGTAATTATATTATTATTGAACAGAATCGTGAGATTCGTTTTAATCAAAGTGATAATAAATTCTGTCTCGCTGATAAACCTCGTATATTTCGGCGAATACCCTGTATCAAATAAAAACTCGAGAACTCGGGCGACTCGCTTCCACATTTCCATCCGCTCTCGAATGAATGGAAGGATTCGAAACGAAACATGAAAACGTATCGACATCTAAAGCTGCAGGGACGTATATGATGCATGAGACAGACTGCGACGACGTACCTTTTTATGCATTGTAGCGGGAGGCGGATCGATACGCGCTCGTATAACGTTACTAGTTTATCTCAGAGCGTGAAAATTCCGCCGGCTGTAGCGCGAAGAAATAAATCAAACGCGCCTGCATCTTTTCGGTGCAAAAAATATACCTCTGTAATACGTAACGAAAGGATGATATTTCGAATGTGCGATAAAATATAATAGTTCGCATCCTGCGTAACAATGAAAATAAATTCCTCCTCTGCAATCGTTTTTCTGGCGAAATTACGGAATGTTCACGTATCGGTTTGACAGAATCAAATAAAATTAAAATGCAGATGCACAAGAGAATACGCTTTATCAAATGCGTTTCATTTGGCATATTTCGAAATAAATCTTCTCACCTTTCGCTTCTCTCGGATGATCGAATGTCCGATGGACCACGCGACAGACACAGTCAAACTTATTTCGTTTGTTGTTTGCAACACGGAACAAAAATCACACCAAAAAAATAAATAATGTAACGTTCCTCATAATCCTGTGCTAGAAACAAAGAGACACTATAGGAATTGAAAAGTCATTACCGCGCTTCAATGTAATTTCATCCGTCGTTGTAATCCTATATTCATTTTCAAGAGGATGTAGTAAATGAATAAAGCGTTCGATGCAAACTCGGTTTACAAACCATCAAGGAAATTGAATCAGACAAATCTTTTTATGCTGATAAATATAAAATAAAATAAAAAAAAAAGCCTTCGATATTATCGTTACGTCAAATAAACAGTATTTGAAATTGTACGTATAACAAAGAAATTGAAATCCGAACTTGCAAAATGACAGGGTTTTATTTGGAAACCCTCAATTTGTCGCAAATAGACTGTCATGAATTTAGAACGAGTTCGGTTCCTATAAATAAAATCCGCTTCCATAATTGCAATTTCCTTGAGTAATATTTATCGTTTATCCAAGTTTTAATTACGCCATAACGAACGTTTCCAATATTCCGGCGCTGAAAAAATAACTTTAGCCAGGAGAGAACGACAAAACCCACTCTGGAACGATAGGGACGTCGGTTTCGCAACTACTTTAACTGCCGGCGCGGCGTCGAGGAGAAAAAACGAAAAGCAATATTCTGAAGAGACGGGGAGGGATGGTATCGGAAAATGAGGAGCGGTAGCCTGTTCTTCATCCTATCCCACAATTTTCCTGTGTCTTCGGCCGCGCCGGTATTCTTTCACGCGAATTGCATCGAAAACACTCCTCGGAGCGTCATGATATTTGGATACGAAGATGAAGGTGCCGTAGGGCCGAGAACAAAAATGCAAATTGTGTGTCTATACCCAGCGGGAACTATCCTCTCGTTGCCTGCGTCCTCTCATAACGTGACAAAAGCTAATCTTCTAATATATTTTGAAACTCGAAATAATCCTGTGTGTTTCTATTATAAATTAACGGCGTACATTTTATACATATATGTATATTACTTTACAAAATTTTTATTTTTTTTTCTATTGTGCGCGATGCTCTGGAAGAAACTTTTCCAAGGGCTCAGCGAATGTAAAAAAAGACGATTTTTGTATAAAGAGAAATTTAACCCTGGAATGGCACAAAGATTAAATTAACAATTTCAAAATTAAGATTATAATGTTTTTATTATTTTAATTTATAGTTAAGACCTTAAAGAACATCTATAAATTTTTTCAGAATTTTTTGTAAAGTTTTAGATTGTTTAATATGTTGCGAGCGAAAACGACCCATGTGTGCCATTAGAAGGTGCCGAAAAACAGTGTGCCATTCCAGGGTTAATGTGTGATCGTTTCATATCTTTTTTATTAATTGTTTAACTGCATGGTGACAGTTTTGTGCAGCTTTTCAATAATACCAGAAACATGCTTTGAAATAATTTGTAGCCTGGTTTGACAATCCTTGATTTTGTTAATTCTTTGTTCTACAAATTCTTTCCTGAATTACATATGGGTCTTTTCGAGTCTCTCATATATCCTATTTCTCTGGTTTCATGGCTTTGGTTTCATATATGTTAGAACTGATGTATTCGAAACAGAATTCGTGGTGGTCGCAAACGATCGCGAGATCATCACATTCGCTACGTCGGAGCAGAATTAAATCTCAAGGTAACGCGTATCAGATGTGGTTATTGAGGCAAACGGGTCAGCGCACGTGCCATTATGCTCTTTGACGTTCCATGGGCGTAAATATCCAGCATGCAGCTCCATGCCGCTTTTGCACTATCGCGCGTTTCGGGAAGTATGTAGACTCTCCACCGCGTCGCTATTAGGGTGAAGTGGAGCACAATCAAACGTCTCTTCCTTTATATGCAAGGACGCGTTTATATGTCCTGGATTGTACGTGGCATTGTCGTGCAGCGAGGGGAAGCCGAATCATTATTGACTCGGGATTGAAGCCTCGGCTACGATCTGTTTATTGCGACGGGAGAATCAAGGAATTTCGTTGATGAGCCTCGAGTGCAATCGTACCTACTTTCCGCTTTCCGCTAACGTTCAATCTCGCTAATGAACGTCGCGTGTTCCGGGCGCGACGGATGCAACTGATTTCTACGGTTGGTACGATGAAACAATAATAGCGAGACACCGGATGCGACGTGAACGAGATACTTTCGCGGTCGGGTAGATGTGCGCTTTTAGATAGACGATAGACGGCGGCGACGGCAGTTTTCCAAGCTGGTCAGATCCGCTTGATCCGCTGCTCCAACCAGTTTCGGAAGGATTTCATTTCCGGACGCGACATTGCGCCCACAGCCGCATACGAGAAAGGAACCTCTCGAGTGGGAAAAGTCCTGGCGATTTGAAATACCTCAAAGTGAAATTGCTTCGGCATTCTGGCACAGTGGAGTATTACCCGTGAAATAACCGCGCACCACCATCGTCCACCATTCGCCGTTGGTTCCTCTTCTCTCGTTTATTTTTCTCCCGCCATGATCTCTTGTTAGACTCAACGTTCGTAACGTGGCAATTAAAATGACCAGCTTTAAACGCCGAATGGCGTCCACGCAATGCCGGCAATGAAATTAAGCCGGCAACGCGTGGAATTAAATTTTTACCCTTTATCGCCATATCTTAAGGGATAATATTTTTAAGCTTGCCCAATCCCGTACGTTTCGTACGTTAAAGCTGCACATCGTGATTATTATCTTCGACGCTTGCACGAGGAAAAGTCGTTTCGCGATCGGATTTTCGTTCGAATGAATTGAGATAACGTATACGCTATGCAAACAATAATTCTTGAAATTCAACTCTCTTTACGTCACAATGCGAGACCACGTATAACGACTGAATTATAAAGAAATCTCGGCAGATAAATAGGTACTACATAAATAATCTCAAGCTATTGAACTCATATCTGAGTTCCTGGTTGGCGCGTCATTGTTTCGAGTTCGTCACTGAATAATCGTTTCGAACACATCGAAGGCTCCAGGCTGGCTCTGTATCAATCCCAGGTGCCACTTGCAAATGACGAATGACACCGCTATTTCATCGAGGAAGTCGAACGAGGAGCATGAAAAACTCAATTTCCATTCTCTGTCGGCGGAACGCCATAAAAACCGAATAAAGGCCAACGAATTCGAATTTATGCGTCTTCGGTATACTTCCTGCCAAATCGCGTCTGGCGTCGATCTATCGACATGGCGTTTTATAACCCCTTCCCTTCTTCGATGTATCACAGAGAGGAGGGAGAGCTGGTTTCCGGTTTACTATATTAGTATATTCCACATCCACAGGAAACAACGTAGGGAAGGGCGGGGGCAGAAAGGAGGGTAAAACTCGTCACGGACCGATGGATCTCTTGTTGCATGGTTTATGAGCACATACGATGGACACATGCCTCGTTCACGATCAATCTCACGCGCCCGCATGCGCATCATGTTTGCATCAGAAATGAAAATAACAGGACAGTTTTTCGGAGAAAAGAAAAAAAGTAAAGGCGATGACGACCGCAGACAGGATAACAATTAGAGCAAGAAGTTACGAAATTTATTCAAGTTTGATAATACTCGTCAAAATAATGGTCACTGATGCTAACATGGTGAATTTTAATCAGAATGTGTATTTAGAACAGAGAGAAATATAATATATAGTATATACTATTAAATTGAATTTAATTAAGCTCATGTATCGTTCAATCAAATTTACTCAAAATTATGTGTGTTACAAAATTAAATTAGATAAATTCATCAGAGGTGGTTCGTTCTCTAGATCAAATTTCAGCTGAGATAATTTTTCATAACCAAATATTAATCTTAATTAATATCTATCAGAAATGATTTGATAATTTGATATAAATTTGATATAAATAATTTAACTTAGGTGTTATGTGGAACTTAATTGGGTACATTCTACTGATTAACCAACAACGCATGTAAATTGCAGGAAATTGCAATCTATAACGTCGTAAGTAAGTAGCCACTTTTAGGAAGATAGTCTCCAAAGCGGAATAGAACTCACAGCTGAGGCTCTTTAGTTTTCGTGGTACAAACGTAAGAGAGTTAAGAGAATTGCAGATACCACATGATATAACGCGACAGAACGGTTGCTCGCGTGTAATTAGTATTATTTCCGAAATAGTTGCAAACAATGTTGCGGACGAGTGAAATTAAACCAACTTTTAAGCTTCTGAACTTAAACGTTTCGAAACTTTTAGTGTCTGCAAGAACTGCACAAGCAGCGTTTCGTTCGCATTTAAATATAACGATCGCGTGATCGCTCCACGGGGAAATAGAGCGCACTATGATGCATTGTAACAGTCTCCATAGTAATATCAACGTAAAGTATGTGTAACGCGACGCTCGCTAATTGTTTATAACGATTTCGCCGTCACGAAGGATTTTCATGTGATAAAACGAAGGTTCCGCAACAATACAACGTTTACGCGACCCAAATTTGTTTGTCTGACTTGCGCGCAATTCCATTGCATAAATATTGTAGATAACAGCACTATCAACGTCCTTAAAGTTAAACGAAGATAGAGTGCTTCGTAGTCGCAACTTCCTTGAGAAAGACAGTGATTTATATACTTGTCAGACGATTCTGAAGACTACTTCAGATCACTTCAGCGTCTTAGTAAACACTCATCGATCGGATGTAACAAGCTTATAAAAAGTTCGAGACCTAATTAATGGAACTAGAGAGTTTATAGAGCATGACTACCCATCTCTCAACTGCGCCGTGAATTCACGGCGACGCGACGGTTCCCAACTTACACTGCACATTTATTGCACAGTTACGTGGCACAACGAAATTTGTTACTTCGTAAGATAAAATGCACACATCTTGATAATGCAAACTAAGAAAAATGCGAGAAAGGAGTATTTTAAAAATAATCGTATGCCAAAAAGAAACTAAATTTTTCTTCCTTCAAACTAAAAATGTTCAAAGATTATTTTTAAAAATACATTAAAATGCACAATTTCAGAAAATTCCAAATGATAATGGAGCATTAATAATTTCTGTCTCTAAAAACAATCGCATTAACGCCCTACTTTTTATAATTTCTCTCAAATGTCTCAATCTTTTTAAAGATGTGTAGTTACTATTAAAAATGTGCGCGCACATTTTTGAGATATCTTCAAACACCGTAATCTCACATCGAATCAATCGCAAAACGCTTTCTTGCAAAAGTCGCGTTATCGTTTATTCTCGCCGTATCCGCGATTCAGGACTACACTATCGTAAAAACAACGGCGGGATGTTTTCGCGAAACCAGTGCGGTGTGGTAAAGTATCGGTACGTATCTTCACACACATTCGACCACCGTTAATTCCCATCAGATCCGCCACGGATAAGGTTTGCCTCGCCTCGCCTCGTCTCGCGAGGGTCCTACGTTACCTCCTCTCTCACTCTCTCCCGTACCCGGAGGCTCGCACGTTTCCTCTCCTCTAAGTTAACGTCGATGTTTACCGAAGTTCGCCCGGGGACCAAGGATTTACCACCTCGTGACTCGAGGGGCGAAAATAGGGTTGACTCGGTACACGTTCGATCAGCCCCACGAGGGGAGCCCGTGGAATATCTTTTCTTCTTGCAGCCGCCGCCGCCGCCGCCGCCGCGCGCGCGTTTCCCCGATCTACGTGTTGATTCCCGCGGTAAGAGGATCTCGTGTAAGTAAAATGGAAAGACGATCTTCCCCTTTCTCCTTGCGCTCTTGAAATTCGTATCGTCAAGAATTTAACGCCGTCGCGTCGGGATAAGAAAAGGATTTGCCCTAGGCGCACGAACCGAGAATTTACGGAAGCGCGAGTGTCATTTCGAAAAGTAGGACGGACGATAGTATTTGTCATTATTATATATCGCGGCATTGTCGCAAAGTGTACCGTAATCGAACGATGAATGATCACAAAGTTCTTGGCGAGTCGTGTAAATGAGAGAAGTATACGACGGTTAGTATAGAAGATAAACTGACCCACAAGAGTAACTTCTTTCCAAGAAAACTAATTTTTTTCGTTTATAAATAATGTTTAGTCAATGTTTGCAATATTGCAGGTATTCTGACAAACAATGAGTTAAAATATACTTACATTCATTAAAGTTTAATTCATTAAAGTTTTCGCTTGCCTACTGATACTAGTAGCAAATTATCGTAATGTACACATCAAACGTAACTACGATGCTCGAACGTAACTACGATTGATGCGTAACTACGCATCAAATTTGAACTATCAATTTGGAAATTAGGGCTGCTCAACGGAAAAAAGTCCATTCTTGCAGTCGATTTAATTTATAAGAGATAATGAGTGTTATATTTTTAAAACAGTAATTGGCAAACACTCCAAACAAATCTCGGGGAGTTAATTTTTAACGTGCGGATCTCCGATTCGTTTATTCTGCCATTGAAGTGATCCAGATATCATGCAGAACGGACTCGCACCATCGGACACGGTGGATTTGATAGACCGAGCGGGTGTTAACTGAGAGACCGTAACGACGGTGGAGGAGGAATCAATTGACCCAATTTCACGTGCCGACCCTGTCTACCTCCATTATCTAATTTAACTATTTAGCCAACTGTTCGCGCATTCCCTCGATATAGAAGCTCGAGAGGATAATACTTTCGCGCGAGCGAAACCCGAGAACCGATTAATGCCGCCTCTTTCGCTCGCGCCACCGATCAGTATTAACTCTGCAACCAAATATAAACTGTCTCGTGCTTATATATCCGAGGATATCGAGTGACAGTTTTCCGCAAAATTTTAAATAAATAGAACACCATTATATATTTAAGATTACCACTGCGTATGTAGTAATCAATCAAAAATGTAGATAACTCTTTTTGCTGATTATAAAAGATATTTCTCTCAGTTTGGGAATAACATATATCATTATATAATCTTATATATAAATGTACCTATATCTATTTTTTCTGATTATTTCCATAATCAGTAAGAATAAAAGTAAAGAGTCAAAATTCAAAGGTTTAAAATATAAATATAAATATAAATATAAATATAAATATAAATATAAAATAATAAAAATGTCTAAATCGGGAAATTAGCACAATTCGGTGTAAAAACATATGACGCAGTCGCTGTTTTGATTTTAGAAACAAATTTATAATTTTTATATATTGTAGTATTACTATAAGTCTCAAATTATATATACAACTAGCAGATTTCGCAAGTTTCGATAAGAGAGTTGCGCGAGTTATGTTTAAACTCTATCGCTATTTGGCAAGGAGCGCAAAGTGTGGCTATAGAAGAGCTTTAATTGAATTAGTTTAGAAACACGAGTTTAACATTAGTCTGCTAATTAATGTTACGGTCGGATAAGCGAGAAATTTCCCTTTTTCTCTCATTAATCACCGTTGAAGCGAACAATGTGGCTGAACCTCGCCTCGCATGGATCAAATGTTATCTATCTCACTTCCATCTGCGCAAGGTCAGTTTTTCCAATAAATTATTTCAATAATTGTTTATCTTATCGCAATATGTAAATACTGTGTTTAATGTCGCGAACTGCGTAAAATACTAATAAATTCAATCCAAACAATAAAAAAATTAAAAAACAACTTGCCGTGGGTGCATTGAATATTGTTTTTACGACGCAAGAGAAGACACATTCGCGAGACGCTCGTTTTAATAAACTCACAAATAGCGTCATTACCGCTGCCGCAATTAAAACTCAAAGAATTTATGATGTTGCGAATGTGTTTCGCTATACGGTAACTCCTTGTAGCTGACAAACCGTTGTACAAACTTCAAATGTCCGTCGTAAAAGCTGCGCAGAGAAAAGACAAAAGGAGACGTGCATGTCACAAGTAATGCCCGGTGTGCCGGAAGTGCATTCAATTTTCTTGTGCGTGCAGTCGACGACGTACGTAAAACGAGTCTCGAAGTTACCGATGCAGTTCGTGCGGCATACTGATTCTCCTCGATGTTGCAGACACGCGCGTACACAATACACGCACACGAAACCGCGAGCGCAAAACCGCAATGAATTTTCTTTCGAGGCAAAATTACATAGAGAATCTAATTTATTGCCCACGTTAATGAAATAAAAGATAAATAAGCGAGATATGATGCGTCTTTATACTTTTGTTATCGCCATTAAATGTTCCGCTCTCTCGGCAAATGGAATTTAGCAAAACGGGATGTCCGCAAATTGCGTTTCAATGATATTACCCTTTCGGAATTTCCAAATACGCTCTCGGTATGACCCACATTTTCCCAATATGTAGTAACACCATGCTGCATGTTCCGAAAATGCTGAAATACAGCGCTGATGTAATTCATTTACGTTTCACGTTTGACAGATAAAAGCTACTCATATCGTGTAAAATACCGTACGGGACACATAATAAACATTAATCATTTCGTTGATGGAGTAGAAGCCCGATTCGTTAATAATTCATTAAAGAATTCGTCATTAACTCTTTCTGAATCGACCTTTTCCATGAAACTTTATTAATGTTTTCCGAATAATATGCTGTATGAGCCTCAAAAGAATTTAATTATGCAAAATAAATTTTTTATTTTTATTCTGCGCTTTATTCGCTTGCGACAAATAATTATTTTTAATTAAAGGATATAAATAAAAAATGAATTTTACTCCTACCTTGCTTTAGGTATTTATATCAAACACTCGTTTGATTATAGTTTAAATATTATATAACAAAGATTTAGTTTTTATTTTTCATATTATTATTAAATTAAATCGTATCTTGCCTTCACTATTTCTCAAATCTTTCGCAAAAACATGAATATATGATGGATGATATGACACGTAAATATATGTGAATATCCGCAGTGTATTGAGCTCGCGTTTGTGAGCTTGCTAAACCCAAATGACTTGCGGATCAGTCTTTGCAGAAGATAAATAATTTTTAAATCGTCTCGTAATATACAGCACCTTTCGAGCGTAATTTACGCCCGCGCCGCCTTAAAACTCTCTTGACGTTGTTGTACGATATTAAGAATTAGCCACGACTGTCAACTATAACATATCATCGTCATCGAAGCGGATCAAGGGATGTAGTCGCGCTCATTCGCTCGACGATAAATAACGTTCCGCCGAGTACAACTTCGACCGTATATCCCCGCCGCCGATGGTCCTTGCTTCGCTTCGCAAAAACGCGAGATAACATGCGTGCTGTTCTGGCAGAAGCATCGCGACGAGAGACGCACGCAAGATTTATCGCCTTTCACGGCTGCTTCCCTCTCTGCAAATGGCCAGACGGCAACGAGAAAAAGAGAGACAGAGAGGAAGAGCCCTTTTCCGTTCGGCTCCTCGCTACCGACATAAATCATCGGCAAAGGGGTTCGTGACGTTATTTTAATATTGCTCGTGAATTTCGCACGGACGTGTCCGTTGTCCCACAAACGTCATCTCGCGTTGATATTATACAAAAGAAAAAGAATAAAAAAGGCTACGTACTGTCTTTGTATTAATATGTATTTAACGTATCAGTATGTTTAGTATACGCTTCAATATTTATTGCAGTTTAAAACTATAAACGTCGGACTTTATCAGAACAAGGCGAATGCTTGTTCGCGAAGGATTGCATCGTGGCCGATGAAATCTGCGCCAGGCAATCGTGTAACCGGAACGCTGTACAGGAATTTATGGCTCGCCTGGTTGCGGGCTCACTCGACGTCGTCGAGAGGATTAGCGTCGTGCTTCTTGCGAATCTTCGAGGATTAAATCCCTTAATCACGCTGCTGAAAGCGCGAGCATTATCCGCGCATTTTTCTACTCCTTGCGGAAGTAAACACTACCGATGGCTCGCGTTGCGCGAAAACCACCGTAAAATCACCGATGTAAGTCGATGTAAATAGCCGTACGAACAAGAAAGAGACATGGCAAACTAGTTTCAGACACGGTTCGCGGGATGTCACTTTTGGCTCCCTGAAGAGCTGCCCAGCTCCATCGATTATCCGATATAGCAACAGCAAACAAGCGGAAACCGTGACGTGATAACGTGAGTAGACGGGGTACAGTTGTCACGATATCGGGAAAACAAGAACAAGCGGGAAGACAGTTGTGCGGCATAAAGAAATGACAAGTGTTTTACTAGATCTAAACGCAAAAGAATGCGATAATATTATATCTGTCAGAATAATATAAAAGAACTACCGAAGAAAGAATTACGCGAAGTTTCCGAAGAATAAAAACCTATGCATTAAATATTCAAAGATCGGACAGTTCACAGATGCAATTCGAAACTTCACTGCATCGACATTCAAAGGAGAAAAGTTTTGATACACGGCATCCTATCCTGAAACTAAGTACGTGTCACATATGAATATCTTAACGCAAAAGAAATTTAACACTCGGAAGAAACGAGATATAAAAAAGAAGACAGAAGAGAATTAAATGCACTGAGAAACAAATATTTGGATCCAAAAGAATATTTATTAGGTGGCTTCTAACAGTTTATTTACTTAATATAATACAATATTTATTTAGAATTAGATAAAATATCTTAGAACTAGATATTTTATCTAATTCTAAATAAATATGTGTATTATATTAAGTAAATAAGCTATTAGGAGCTACCTAATAAATATTTTTTTGGATCCAAATATTTGTTTCTCAGTGTGTCAAAAGAGCTTCTTCGAGAAATTATCTCAAAGAAAATTTAACTTCATTAAAAGAATTGCGGAAATTGCAGTCTATATCGCGAAAGCTCACGTTCGGAGGTAGGATGAACAAATTTAGAAACAACATTACTTCCAGTCATTCCGCGTAACGATATACGTAACGATGCAGTTTATCGCGTGCGCGTGACTAAAAGTCAAACTTTTATTACGAAAATATTTCCTCATTGCGTATGACGGGCGCGTGGTACGACGCACGTACGTGCAACGATTAAATCTGCCCAGCACCGTGGACGCTGGTATCCGGCCATCTGCGGCGTCACATTCATCACGGAAGAATCGATGCACTCGGCCGCTCGATACGCGAATAACGTCGATTAGCCTCGCGTACGTGTGCTGCTCAACAAATGATATTTATTGTGCAGCTCGGTCGCCGGGCGTTAATCCGACGGACATTATACTTTTCTTCTCAACGTAAATCGTCCCGACATACGTGTACCGGGTTTATCAGACGTCGTGCGTTTTCTTCGGACTATAAATAGCACAGCGAAAACGAGAAACATTGTGATGTCGATGGTAGAGATACCCAAGTTAACTTGGGTAAACTAAAATGAAAAGAACCTTATCCTTTGTTTGCTTTTAAATACGCTTCGATAAAACTTTAATTTGATGCTTATTATTGTAAGAGCATGCAATATAGAAAGAACTAAAACTTAAGAAATGTGAAAAGGTTATAGAATGTTACAAAAAGATATGAAAAGGCTATTTTAAATTTAACCGTCTCGTAATTCTTTATAATGTCACTTCACGCAGCATATTTTATACACGTACGTTTTTCTTCTTTACATCATCTTCCTTATAACAAAGGATTAATCAAAGTAAGTTTATCATCACAATCATAGCTATATAAATTGATAATTATGAAAGTTTCTGACTTTTCTGCGTGATTATTTTGTTATTTATATATTTTGTCTCGCACAACAGGCTGAATCTCCACCTGCATCCTTGCCCCCCGTACGTTAACAACTTATCACCTGCAGAAGCAGCTTCCTGCGGAGGAAATGCAATTATACCAACATCAGCACGGTGTGGACGTACTTTGAACTTGCAATACCATTAACGTAGAACTCGACGGTCGATGATCATCGCATTATAGCCTCGCACGAGATTTTACGCGAAACGCGTGGGATGTAAATTAATTAGCCGTTACAGACAATATGAAAAGGAAGCGCCAACTCCGTCAGACGTGACCACTCGCACGATTATACATTTGTATGTAGATACCGTTTGTGAGATGAGCTTCGGGATAGGTGTTTTTGAGTATAAACGCTCTGTCAAACTTATTTCGCACTTGTTTTCATTCTGTGAGAAACATTGATTTTTGACACGTATAATTATTTTCAAGAAACTTTATCAAATATTAACAAAACTTAGGTCCCCATGGAAGGCGATAAAATACGCGTAACTCTTGCATCTGTGTGGATCTGTAAAGTTGGCACGAATTTCAAATAAAATACTAAGAGTTCTAATAGCACTTTTCATAGTTCTACAGTTCCTGATAAAAATTAAAAAGAGTTCCGCATTTTTACAGATCCCTGTGGTGTCGAGTCGTGCATTCCCGAACACTTTGCGCTTTTCGGATGCAGACACGACCCACCATAAGCCCTCCGTAAGAGCAGAAAACCCGTGAGATCGGTGAGCGTTGCGGTTTCGCGCCTTGACGGATTAACGGTTACTTAAACGTAAAGGATCGTTAATTCGCGGCGACGCCAGGCTTGAAAATCGCGCAGACCTTCCTCGTTACCGTCGAGAATTAAGGGACCGCACCGCGCTTGTTCGCACGCGAGATACCCCTTCTTAACCTTTGAGCACCTGGGCGCCCCGTACGTGTGCATTCGTGAGTGCGTTGTGCTAATACCAGGAAATGCTTTTCGAGGGTTACATTGTCGACAGCGGCGCACTTAGTCTGGATTACCGGCAGAAGTGCGAGAACGTAGAGAAGGTGTTCGTAGTCGAAAAGTATATAGCCGACTCGCAGCCCGTGAAAGCGACTATGCCTCGATTAAATTGATTAAAGCTAGCGTGTGGAACTTTTCTGTGATCTCGAGATAACTTGCGAGACGTTTACGATTCTAATCGGGAGCTTTTAGACGTATAACAGATAAAACTGCTAACACTTAAAAATTCACTTTCGAATACTAATTGTCAATTGCCTCTGAACAATTTCTTAAAAAGAAACCCACTGATATAATAATGTATTAACTTGCATGTAGAACAAATAGTCTTTCGACAACTTATTTTTCCCCTTATCCAATTGCCTTTAACTGCTAACGCAAAAATAACAAGATAAGAGGCTTTCTGAAAGGGTCATAAACATGGCATTTATCAATTATTTGCAATCGCAATGTCAGGAAAATATTAAACATTAACAATTCTCATAATTTTTACCTCATATTTTAATATTTTATTAATTCTTTACCCCTGGATATAGCTTTTATTCTCGTACTGTGAAAATAATGATATATATTTTCATTTATGTTATACTTACTTACCAAGCATGCTATATGCTAAAAACCGATAAATAACGGCCTAGTTAGTATAACATTCTATATAAGTTCTATTTAAGTTCTACATAAGCCAGAGGGATCTGATCTTTATAGTTACTCTATGAAGTACGATGAAAACACAAAAGAAGCCGATGCGGTAGGTGACAAAATTTCTGAACATGAAAAACCGAAGGAACAACGGAAGACACTGCAAATGGCAAGTATTCAATTTCCTTCTCCGTCTCTTTTTGCTTTACATCGCTGACAATAAATGTAAGCCATGCCGCATTTCCGTTCTAAACAATAAAAGCAAACGGGTGCAGCATAAAAACCGGAATAATAAAATTCTATTCCAAGTAATCGATCTCCCTCAGCACTCGTAAGAAATCTTTCACCGAACGTAGCAAAGTTTGCCGCGGGCCCGATGTTACTCGTAAAATTTCGACGAATGCGATTGTATTCTCGCACTTTTATGACCAAGTACTTTAAATACACTTTGAACAGCAAGCTGGTTGATCGCTCGACATTCCATGATGTAAAAAGTTACAACAAAGCTCGACGAACGTTGCCTCTTCATTCTTAAAGGTAAAGAAACTTACGTCAAAGAAAATTACTTTTTAATCCATGCTTTCCTCGTTATTGCGCCAAGTTACATTCAATCTGTTGCTTCTAGTATCCGAGTTAACTGACCCTCGCATCGATCAAGCGGATTCTACGACGCAAATTATGCTCTCTGCTGCAAGACTCCCATTAATAGTCTATCCGAGTCTATCGATTTCCGTGTTAAGGCGCATCGTCTCAATGATAAGAAATGTAAATGACCGAAAAACAAAATAGCCCGTCAAATCCTTTGTTCTAAAATTAAATTAAAAGAGACTCCGCAGAAACTTGGGTGATAAGCTTCGCTCAACTACTATCAGTTGACTGCTGCGTCGATTATGCGATCGCAGAGAAACAAAATTCTAAGGAAAACCGATAATTCCGGAGGAAATGTTACTTTTCACTTCTCTGACAGCTTCAAGCGCCAATCAAACTTTATCGCGCCGAGAAAAGTTACGTGATTACAAGTTCGGCGAGCACGTGTGAAACTTTTCACTCCTTGGTTTTCCGCTCCTGTGTAAAGGTGGAAAATTACGTGATCGACTTTCAGAGGAGCCTCGCGATCGCGTGAAAAATAAGGATCTTTGACGGAAACGGCACGACTTGCCTCATTAGTCACAGATTACAGCGGCGATTCTCACGAATGTAGCATATAATGGCGGCAAGCCGACAGATTTTATACACTTGAAATTCCTCAAAGGCAGGTAATCCGAAATTCGTGTCCAATTGCTGACTAATAATGAATCTTTGGTACGCGTTATTAGTATAAGAGAATAAGGGGTGACAAGCGAGGGAATGAAACATCAGGGACTATCAAATGACTATATCGACATACTCATCACCGTGGAATACAAACCGTATGGATAGCGTTTCTAGAACAAATGTCTACGGTTTCGCACACAGAAAAGAAATATTCTTGATTTGAAAATATCTTTAGTTTCAACGTGGAAATTTTGAAATAAGATTATATTACGTTAAACGAAGAAATAAACTTGTTTAAATAAAGACATTTATATGTATAGTTCAACCAAGAAAAAATGTTGAAATAACACGTTGAAATTCTTATAAGAAGATTATAGTGATCTTGCGTATATATGAAACAATATAATCTTCTTATAAAAATTTCAACGTGTTATTTCAACATTTTTTTCTTGGTTTAACTATATAAATGACTTCATTCAAGCAAGTTTTCTTCGTTTAACGCAATTATTCTTCTTTAACGCAATATAATCTTATTTCAAGATTTCCACGTTGAAACTAAAGATATTTTCAAATCAAGAATATTTGTTTTTCTGTGCATCAACTGAGATTTAATTACACTTAATTAAAAGCAAATAAATGTTTATATAAAATATGCCAAGATTAATGAGAAGTGGATATATAACGTTATTACTTGTCTAGCGTGGAGCTTTGTACACCATCTTATGGTTTCATACATCTGTATATTTATTTATCTCCGGTGAAAGAAATTATTTTTTTTCTCGTACTCATTTTCGTTTTGCCATGGGGTGACAGACGGCAAATCGAATCTTCCCCGAGGACGGGATAGCTTTTTAGTTATTTTATTTTGCATATTGAGATTTTAATTGTTTTGCCGCAACGATAGCTTTTTCACAGAATAGATCTGCGCTTCACAATCGTACTGTTCTTATCTCTTTAAAAGCAGTAACTTCTAATGCAACGCTTATCGGCGCTGGTAGTTCCCAAGCCATTTGGAACTGTTGAAACTGAACTATGTAATTTATATCTCGTCTATTTCGGTTTATCTTACAGTATAGAATAGCATATTTTTGTAACGTAAATATAACTGAGCTCTAAGTGAAAAATAATTGTTCTAAAATAAAATGCTTAACAGCTGCTAAAATTTCACAAACATTAATCAATAACTAAATAGTATAGATATATTCATTCAAGAAATAAAATTTTAATTTATACTCAAAATTCACTTGATTTAACAATTCACTCTATAAATAATATTTTAATAAGATAAAGATTATTACAAATATTTCTAATAAACAATAATTTTTCAAAAACTCTCGTGCGAGAAAAAGCTTTTTCGTCTTACTAATGTAATTAAGGATCAGGATTTATTGGAGCGTAACTGGTACGATAATAGGATCAGGATTCCGGCAGCAATTCGAAATGAACGCGGCGAATACCAGGACTTTTTGCACATATCGGCCAATGACAAATTAAAAAATGCCTGGAGCTGTCGCGTTCTATATCCTCGAGACCCGGACATGCTCCGGCGAGCATAGGGGAGACAACAACAGCCGAATGAACGAACACTCTTCTGCGATTCGTCGTTAATGATTGCTTTTAAAAAGCAACAATACTATCACACTGAAAGTTCTCCGAGGTGAAAATAAAAAAATCTCTACAAAGAGAATCAAAGATTGATTCATCGCGACTAACAAAGCGCTATACAAAGTCAATTTTAAGCTTTTAGAAGTCGGAGACAGCAGATATAAATGGACGCGCGAGGATTGGAGAGAGTAAAACGCAGTGGAGATAGAATCTATTCGCGCGCATTCGTTGCCAGGGGTTACCAGAAACGAATTTTAATTTCGACACCGACTCTTCAGTTCCACTCATCCACTCATCTTCTCTCTCTCTATTCCCCCCTCTCTCTCTCTGATAAATGACAATACATTGGATTGCAAAGCACCGGCTTTATGAGATTCGACCATTTGCCTCGGTAACGAAGTTAGCGTTCCATGATAGGTATATGCCTCCGAATACATATCTACGCGAAATACGATTTATCTCCGGGAATACATCATCGTTTCCGCGGGTCGTCTCGAAAAGCATCGCGTTTCTCGATCGATACACGTCTCCTCGCGCGGTATCTGGGAGCAAGAAAACCGCGAGGCATGGAAGATCGATATCCGTCCGGTATGTCGGATGCTGCTGTTGTCGTGACGCAATCCCAAGCTGCATCTCGCGCTATTACGCTGCGTTTCGCGTACGACTTCGCTGTCAAATTCCGCGCGCAGGTAGGTTCAACCCCACGTACGGTGGAGATTGACGGCGCGAAGCTTGCCAATCTCCTTAGTCACGTGAAATTTGACTACGAGACGTATACTCGCGTCACTATAACGTAACGATGTTGAAACACGAGACGCTGAACTATCAGACGTGTTTACGCCGTCATGGCACGTTATCGCCAGTATATTCGAGATTTATCGCGAGTCGAATTTATGAGGATTTATACAGCGATTTTGACTGCTAGAGAAGATATGTGTAAATTGAACTACGATATCTTGAATGGAGCAACTATCTTGGCGTTTTAGTAACAAAAATTTAAAACAGATGCCTGCGTATATCTGCTCATTACCTTTTATTAACATTAAATGACATCCGTGTTGAATGAATTTATAATTGTTTATGTCAATTGTAATTTTTATACCGGAAAAGGCTAACAAATTGTAAATGCATAAACATAATGTATTAAAATTGTAATTTAATAGATACATTAATATACTCACATTATATGTACAATTTTATATATAGAGATACAAGTAGGTATTAATATTTCAATTTTTAGCGCTTTGTATCTCAAAGAATATATTTAAAATATCCAGAATTTTATGGTGGAAAATAAGAACAAAAAATATTTTTTGCACAGATTTAGACAGATCTTCTTTACGAATAAGATGACTTCCGCTTGTATCTCCGCCTGAGTGATTTGATTTAACCCTTAAGGGGATCCTGCACCCGTCTGTTTTACCGACAAAAATCTCTACTCATGCAGCGTCGTATTAAATTGACAGAATTGAAAATGCTTCTCCAGGATTGCAGTACATACTACATCAATGATTCAGGGAAAATCTCATTTTATATGGAAAACGAGAAAAAGTTACGGAACTACAGATTTCCTTATCTACATTTACCTCAATATGGCGTCTCCAGTTGGCAGACGACCTGTCAATTCATCACAAGATGTGCTTCATATAAAAGATATACCGTTTGTACGAACGTGAAAACAAGTTTCTCTGGATCACAAAACACGACACAACATTATTGAACCCTTCAAGATTGCAAGTCTAATAAAAGCATAGGATGAGTACGTGTGTCGGATGTGTGTCGTGCGTATGTATGCGTGAAATATAGGTACTATCCTTGTCTATTACAAGGACAGATATAGATCGGTAACATAGAAAATGATAGAAAATGGTAATTTTGTCAGTAAAACATTCGGCTGCAGGATCCCCTTAACAGTCACACTGGGTAAAATACACCCCAGCGTTTTTTTGCCTTCGAAAACGACCCATAGTAATCCAATGGAAATGGGCCTTGTGCCGCCATCTACAGGTAGTTGGGACCTTCAAGTATCGATCCCCGTCGGTGGTATATTTTTCGGCCCGTTAGTTCTCTCCAGTTCTCTCTCGGCAGCCGTTCAAAGTGGGCGTCTCGGAGTTGTGGGGTGTATTTCACCCAGTGTGACTCATACGTAATAATTTGAGTTTTTAGAGTATTTTCTTTTTCGTTTCTCGTTGTTCCAAAGTGAAGAGGCAAGTACACAGTTGTGTTTTTCGTTGCTTAAAATTTTTAAAAAAATTTTACTGTGTAATTATTCATGAAAAGTAGATGGCTTGTAACTTGCGCTCCCGTACAATTCGCGAGGAATTGCTTGAGGAGTCCGAAGAACAGCCAATTCTTGGAGGCGATGACACTGATGGAGCCGAAGACCACGTGTCCGAGCAATCGGAGGAATCTTCGAGTAATGGCAAAGAAAGCAGTGATGAACTGGACTTCGAATTAGAAAGTGTCGCGCTGAGCGAGAGGCTGCTGCAGTCTCGGGCACGTGGCCGGCCATCAACGATTTTGAAAGGCGTCAACGGTCATAAGTTGAGAACAGAGACCTCTTCCCGACAGTCAGGTAACAGTTACAAGTTTCTCTCCCGCGCTTTTGTAGCAGCTCGTCAAATTTACCATAGACTTATATAGATAGACCGGCCCCTGCCGTGAGAGCACGCGTTAGAAGATGAACGGTGCAGACATAGCTGTAGTGGTCGGAACTCTCTCTCTTCTGATCGCTTGGTGGGGATAGACGAATCGACTTAGTCGAGTCGTCTATCCCCACCAAGCGATCAGAAGAGAGAGAGTTCCGACCACTACAGCTATGTCTGCACCGTTCATCTTCTAACGCGTGCTCTCACGGCAGGGGCCGGTCTATCTATATAAGTCTATAAAATTTACGGCTTGCCTACAACTGTGTACGTAACGGTTGCCCGGTCTATTTGAATCGGATATTTACAAACATTGCTTTTAGGCCGGCTATCGGAGGCTGCTCAGAATATTATTCCTCGCCCGGTAAACACAGAGGCGTCGACGATTGAAGAGTTCTGGAGTCTCCTGATTAATGATGAAATCATCAATTTAATAGTTCAGCACACAAATGCAAAGATCGAGGATGTGTGCGCAAAAATGATGGCAGAGGATCAGGACACGCAGACGTACCATCACCATACCGATGCAAACGAGATAAAGGTCTACATCGGATTGCTGTACTACAGCGGGATGTGGAAGCAGTCTTCGGTGCATTACGAGCGGCTGTGGGATAGAAGTAACGGTACCACGACCTACAGATGCACGATGTCAAAGGCAAGGTTCATGTTTTTGTCGTCAAGCTTGCGCTTTGACGACAAAACAACGAGAAGTACGACCGATAAATTTGGCCCGATTCGTGCTGTCTGGGATATTTTCATTCGCAATTGCCAGCGCTATTATAAGCCGCACAATAATTGCACCGTTGGGGAGCAGCTTCTTGGCTTTCGTGGCAGATGCTCGTTTAGGATGTACATGAAGTCGAAGCCGGATAAATATGGCTTGAAAATCGTCAGCTTGAATGACGCCTGCACATCGTACATGGTACAATATTTCTTTATATTATTGTACGTTTTTATTATTAATTTTTTATAATCATGTTTTTTGCTATTTTTCTAGTACAATGCCATCCCTTATCTCGGCAAAACGAGTACTCCGCCCAATGAGTCTGTGTCGGAATATTTCCTGCGGGAGGTGACAGCGCCTATTCACGGGACTAATCGTAATGTAACTTGCGATAAATGGTTTACCTCTGTGCCAATTACCAGGCGATTGCTGAAGGCGCCGTACAGGTTGCGCATCACGGGGACAATTCGAAAGAACAAGCGCGAAATCCCGCAAGCAATGAAGATTGCAGAGCGTGAACCGCCTGCATCTAAATATTTGTACGATGACAACCTTACTCTCGTGTCGTACACGCCGAAAAAGAACAAGGTGGTGCTGTTGCTGACGTCCTACCTGCACGGAAACAACAAAGAGACAGACGGAAAGCCAGATATTGTTCATTTTTACAACAAGAACAAAGGCGGGACTGATTGTTTCGACATGCTCTGTCACTCTTTCACAGTCAGCCGCAAAACAAATCGATGGCCTATGCGAATATTTTTCGGCATACTAGACCAAGCCGCAGTCAATGCACGAATTTTGCTTAAATGCAAAAATAGCGTGCGAGGAGACACGAGTAAAGTGACCGCAGAGTCGTGCCTTAATCAAATATATTTACATTTGGTCAAGGCACACCTGCAAGAACGATACACAATACCAACAATTCGCAAGGACATCAAATGCGGTATTGCGAATATCCTGCACCTCCAGGACAGGCCTGCATTTGGAGAGGACCGCCCAAAATTGGATAGGCAACAAAGATGTAAAATTTGCCCGAGAGGAACTGATAGAAAGACGGGCTCCATGTGTCCCACTTGCCTTCGACCGATGTGCGACAAGCATCGCGCATATTTATGCGTTGAATGTGCCTATGGCATCGAATAAAAAATTGTAACCTTTTCATTTACTTAAAGTATATATTATATAATTTGCAACGTAAATATATTTTTTTCATATTTTTAAAACCATTTTTCATAAATATATTGCTATTTTTTCCAAGAAATGTCCTTTTCATTTTTCAGCAAAAAATCGCACCTTTATACCTCAAAATAAATATACTTTTTGGAACGGCCGCATAAACTGCAATAATCAGTGAAAAGTGCATCATCTGAGGATAAAAAAAACCGTTTGAAAAATTAAAATATCTTAAAAATTGAAAAAGTTACATTAGTTTTTGTGAAAAAAGTAACTTTTCCGACTTCTTTTTCACCAATTTTTTTACATATGTTAAATTAATTTTAGCAAATCAAACCTATACAGTCTTTTTAAGGAAGACTTAAACTACAACAGGATATTTTTTTTCTTAAGGTCACCTATAATTTTTTATACACGTGCGAACACGCTGGGGTGTATGTCACCCAGTGTGACCGGTACGGGATTCTCGGGAAGTGTGACTGACAAGGGTTAAAAAAAAAGGCAGTTGTTTGTCGCTATCTCATTCTTAGGTGTCGAACGAGAAACGAATAAGGGAAAGAGGAGGAATTTACGCGTAAAGTGGTAGGAATTACGTCGGAAAAAAGGGAGACGAGCGGGAGAGAGAGACTGAGTGCTATAGGAAACGCGACAAATTTGAGCGGGTCTGTAATGTATTCGCGTTAAGGGCGCTCGCGAGAATATTATAAATGCGAGTCGGAGGGGGATGGAAAAGGGCGCGGCTGCTGGGTAGCAAAACACGATTATGTCTTCTCACGGTCCCCCGAGATGTATCGCTTACCGCCGACTACGGAAACCTCAACTGCCACAGACTGAAAAAAGGCATATCCAGCGGAAAACGGCGTGTTTCATCAAGAAAAAAAGCTCGCGGTTCGTGAAATGCTCTGCCTCTTGCAGAAACTTGAGGATAAAATCATGCTTCCCTTGTGTAACTATAATTGGAGTAAGTTTATCCTCGATTAACTGGGAGAGAAGGGGGAATGTAAATGCTTTTAAAACTTGATATAAAAATATATCGAACATAAGTTTCGTTACGAGAAAGACGACCTCGTCAAGATCTCGATTGCTTTTACGAGATTATAATTGTAACGATCCTGCATTCGTAATGAATAATGTTTAATTAAGAGAGATTTCTGTCATACGTTTCATTTATAATGTATTGTGCTTGTCCAACATTTCTCTCATTTACTTGAAAATGAGATATCGAATCTTAAGAATTCTTGTTCCTGAAGCAGTCTCTATCATGAGACAAATGGATAACATCCAGAATTAAATCTTTCTATTATTAAACTACCGGAAAGATCGAGTTCCTTTAATTCGTCAACATTTGCATTGTTCTCTGCAGTTTTTAGTTGCAACTGCATAAAAGAGTGGCTGTATCTTTAAATAGTACATTTGCCGCTGTACGACATTTATTCTTCTATCTAGCTCACTCGATTTAATATCTCTATAATCTGAAATACCACGTATGCCGTGTATATAACAAATTCTGCAATCGCACGATTTTACGTATGCACGAGACTCACGATATGCCACGAGTGACTTAAAAGTATCGGCAGTTTCACGAATGCCTCCGCATAAAAGTTGTGGGTCAAGTTATTTATAGGATAATAGTCGTATAGGAACGCGAAGGTATACAGTGTGCCGAGCAGTATGCTACCATATATATACACGCGTCTACTCGCCCTCGCGGAAGGGATCTATGCTCAGCAAACCGTGAGGAGAATGTTATTCGAGAGAAGCGAAGAGGAGGCGAGGGCGGCGAGCGTACGGAGGTTTACGATGTAACTGGAGGGATGAAAGGCGCGTACGGCAATCCCATGAAGCTGTAGATATAAGGCCGAGGTAAACTCGCGGACGTGTCGGGCTCGCACCATTAAAACACGTTCGCAACAAGTTCGAGGCGCGCATATATCGTCCAGTCTTATTTATGCAGATATGTGTATTCGCTAGATATATATTTATGCACGCCGTGCCGTGAGAAGAAAATGAAAGAAACAATTCCATGTTTCATAAATAGAATAAAAATTCATATGATGAAAATACGAATGTCGTTATATATATATCTCGTGACATCATTTGAAAGAAGAATATTATTTAGCCCCGTTAACCATATTTCGATAGTTGGTAATATAATATACGTTGCCAAGGATATATAATTTTAATTCTGAAATAACGAATGATACTTAGCTTTAAAATTGCTTTTAACCTAATAATAATTTCATAAATTAAATCCGCTTCAGACTTTATAAGCTATGCATATATTGATGTGTATTTAGTTCATATGATTTGCTCTTGCAATTTATGATTTCGCGCAGATATACTATAATGCATTTATTCAATAAATCTGTAAATAAAAGATACATAAAAAGATAAAAAAGCTTCATAAAGCTACTCCACAATTTATCTTATACGTAATGTAAATATGCAATTTAAATTGGAAAACATCACCCAATTTTTCTGTATTTATTTTTTCTGTATTGACCCGAATGTCATTTTTCACGAATATACCCCTCACGTACCTACACTTGTCGATAATATTCATCTCCAGATTGATCCGGTCATTTAAAATTTATTGCAAATCTACGTCAAACTGCAAATATTTGCTTAATTTCGACACCGTTCGACTTTATGCCCTGCATTACAACAATATGACGAGATACTCGACGAGTATACGGACGGAAATGAGATATTTCATATTGGGAGTTTCGTGAAAAACTCGTCAATGCAACACATTGATGCCAGATAATTACGCGAAACGGTGTAGAATGCATAATGCGGTTGAAGTATTTATCCGAACCGAATTATCAGACCGTATATGTATTAGGTAAATAAGTAAGTAATAATTTAACATGTAATACATAATACATGCTAAATATCGCATGGTGTATAATTTACGATAAAGTGTATACTAATGTATTTTAGTATTGCACAAGCATTTGCTAGCATTACCAAGATAATTCTTAATGAATTTTACAGTATGCTAGGAATAATTTTCTTTATTATTTAAAACATATAGCAGCTAATATTCATAAATATAATTTATTAAAATAATAATTATTTTTATATAATAATTAATCAAAGTAGATTATCATTCTCTTAGCAAACATTCCAATAAATATGTCAAGCATATAAATATAAAATCCCTTAAAATATAAATCTCTTAAAAATAATCATAAGTAACACAGTTGCTTGAAAAGAACATTCATATTAACTACATTTAATTATTAACATCATTTATCTGTAATTTCTATACGTAATTTATATCCGCAACGATATAATATATAATAGGTTTCATAATAAATTAAAAAATCAAAGGCATTAATAATCCAAAAGATCCCTTTGATTATTGTTTAGAGAATGACACACACGCATAATAAGTGGGACAACAATAAAGCGAACAATAATTAATGTTGAAATAATAGAGTCATCGAATAAAATTATTACGGTGCAACATCTCGTGCGCGATTTTGGAAATGCTCGAATAAATCGTCGGAGAGCCATTTATGATCGAGTGCGAAATAAATTTTATGCGTTTGACGAGCATCATTGTGTATCGTTTAATTTAACACCGTTATCGAGGAACGCGTGTACGCGACTTGGTAGATCTGCAAAATGGAGTGTCCATTTGCAGATCCAGTTACGCGCGTTACCCAGTATCGAATATTACAGATGCACATGGCAAATTGGACGATTTAATTCGATTGAAACCGAAGATATTTCGACACTAACTTAATATTGTTTTATTAGTTATAACGATGATTACTGATTTATCGAAGACACAGCGGAAGGAGTTTACAGGAATCATCTAACATATAAGTCGCATTGTAAAAATTCCGTTAAAATAAACCTAAGTTGATATTAGCATATCAAAACTTATCTCGCATAAATTCGACGTTTCTTAAAACATCACTCGCACCGCTTTCAAGGCTATGATAATAAATCAGGAAATAAAACAACGTTGCATATATTTTCGCGCTTGCCAATCTGTTCGATGCAATCGCATCGTCATACTGTCGTTGCATAGACGATAATGAAAGTTTAGTGGGTTATAAAATTCGTGCCTTTGTCGTTTATTACGTATGCAAGAGAATATCAGAGTCGTAATAAAAGGAGATCACGGCGAGACGTCTGTTCGTGCGGATTTAATTTCGAGAACCATGGTAGCAGGATCGCGCGTTAAAATAAGTCATATCGAGGTAAACGTGCTACTAGGCGGACAACGGCGTCGGTGGGAGATCGCCGAGACGAAGTGATTGCGGGGGTTTGCATGCTTCATTTAATTTGACATCGTTATCGATGGCGTTCGGCGGAGAGCCGCGTACATCGTCATACAGCCCGTAGGCATAGTGTCGGCCATTGTAATTTCACGGACACGCTGGCGCGCGCGATCGGCACAGGCGTGTGCACTGGCCTGTGCAAGCAAGCGCACCCGGCAGGGGTGATAACCCCTCTGCGAGTAATCGATAACGTGCGCGCGCGAGGGAGGGAGGAGAGAGAGAGAGAGAGAGAGAGAGAGAGAGAGAGAGAGAGAGCGCAAAGGAGAACAAGACAGAGAAGAGGAGGGGCGAGAAGGGGGAAAGAGAAGAGAGAGGAGAGAGAGGAGAGGAAACAATCCACGCGCATTGCGTTGTTTCGTTAATGTCGATCAGATGTCCGGCTAAAGGACTCTCAGCACATACGCGGCTCGCAGTACACATTTCGGGAATCCGCTTTCCTGAGATACGCATCCGATCAGGAGATTCCGATTGTAGCGCAGGGGCCGTCAACCGAGAATCCCAACCCTGGGACCCCTGGATCGCTTTGAACCAGAGCCGGTCTCCGATGAAGGATACTCGCACTGACTACGGTAGACCAGACAGTAGTTGCGATGAAATTCGGATTGTTCAACGTACGCGTTGGGAAGGGATGCGCCGAGGCGAGCCTCCTCGAGAGAGAGAAGTTGGATGTAATTTAGCCACGAGCGCAATATAATTATTTGTTCGCCGTCGGTGGAGATTGTATCTCTTGGAAGTCCCGAGGTCTGGGCATGCTAGATACGAATGACTTTTATACACGCCAGAATTAGATGGCGCGGAAAATAACAAATGTCAGCGATACTTATCACAGAGTGTGGCTAACTTAAAATTACACGTTCGCAGAAGCAGAACAACAGTAATATTTTGTCGGTACACGTCTCTTTCACGCGGAATAACAGTCCCCATAAAACTGGTGATCGATCGCTACTTGATGAAAAATCGTAGATTCATGAATCTGTTGCTAATGTCCCTCAATATATCTTTATTTTTGCAAGAATATTTATAGTCTCCAAATGAGCATTGATTTAGAAAAACTGATTAATATTTTAGCAAAAAATTGATAAATGACATTTAATAATTGATCAGCTAAGTGGCCTAATACACGTCTTTTACGCCATGCATCAATATACTGTCTCTCTCTCTCAATATGTTATACCACATAACTTTCAAACATAAATCAATCACTAATGTTTGTTTCGATTTCTGCTTCTTTTGTTATAGCAGAGTTATGTGATAGAAATAAGAAATCATCTTTATCACTAAGTTAAGGCTAGTGTTAAGAATCGATCTTGACCAAAAGAATCGGTCCTGAGAAATCTCTTAATTCATCTTACGATAAAATCGCTCTTGTGCTCATCGAGTCTAAAACTCGCAATATGACGACTGCAATAAACGACATGGTCAAAGGAGATTCAGACTCGGCGTGCGTGGCAAACGCCGTAAAGTCTTCCATCGACATTTACCTCCGTGGTTATGGACATCAAATTTTTTTTATATCGCACTTTCGAGAGAAATCCATTTAACTCCGTTCCTTACGACGGAGTCTTAAAAGCCCTTCTTTCTTCTTGCACGTGGATTTTTATCCCGCGCGGAATGTCGACGTAATCGAACGTAGACGAGGGAGTTAATGGTGGCCACGGCCGGGGAGGCTCGTAAAGGAATTTATCGCGGCTTCGAAAGCACGTCACGTGCAGGGTCGCGTTCGATTTTTCGACAAAAAAAGTAGGGTGCTCCAGAGAGCGAGGACGAGAATGTGGGAAAGAGAGGGTAAAGAAAAGAGCGAGAGAGAGAGAGAGAAGGGGGGGGGGGGGCAGGAGAAGGAAAAAAAGAGCAGCCAAGTAGAAACGTAACAAACTCTATACATAAGGCAGCTGGGAGCAATTTACGCTGAGAAAGCAACTGCATCTCCATCGATTTGAAGAAAATCTGAGCAGTTATATGTATGTATATATCGCGCGTGGGTGTGAAACTCGTGCAGACCTGGTTAGCAACAGTGTGACGCGTGCTGAATTCGATTATGTCGGTTCATTAACCCTCCACAATGCACATGTGTACGCGGTAGGTTGACAGCTACCTGCATTCGTTTCTCACGCAAACGTAAGTGTCATACATAGCATAAATCTTATTAGCACTATGTAAATTAATGCAAATGGCAGAAATAATATCAACGTTTACCTGCTGTTAATTTATAAATGGAATTTTAATTACTCGCTACTTATAATTAATGTTAAAACGGGTCACGGCTAAAAAGTGCAAGTTAAGCAATTAAATTCGGGCCCAATGAAACGAAATGACTTTTCTTTAAACATGCGGTCGAATGTACTTATAGATATAAATATGTATAATATTGACAGAAGTTTTCCCGTATAAACCGTGCAATAAAAATGCATCAATACCCAATTTAACTTCAGAACTATCTTACGACTTATATCGATTTCCTCTCAAACATAAAAACATGTCTAATATCGATACCAAAACGGGAGGATCTTTAAAGTAAGCACAAACTTACTGCCCAAGGATACGTATTTCAATCACGCGTTTATTTACGTAAGACTTATTTTGCGGATTTTATTTCTGTCGAGGTAACTTTCAGCTCATCTCTTCCTCGACTATCCCCGGACTGGGCAGGTTGCGACCTACTTCTCGCAGAAATTCTCGCCATTCGCATCCCCTTTTGTCGGCAGCTCATGCAACCCGGTATAACTTCACAATACACTTTTATTGGCCTACTCAGGATAGTTCAACTATGTACTTTAAAATCCCTATATAACATATATCGTATAGGTATATATTTCTTCCGGCAGACCGATACCCGATTCTCTTATCGAGTCACATTACGCGCTTCGCGTCGATTACATCATGCCCCTGAACGTTCCCGTTAACGGCATTTGTATATTTTGTACAATACGGTTATAGCTTTAATGAAAAAATCGCTTTATAAATTCTTTTTGTTAATATAAACACCACTTTTGAATATATAACGCTCTTATACTTTCATGTTTAATTTCACGTTTCTAAGTTCAGAGAAATATCCGCTGTATTTTATTATAATATTTGATTAATTAAAATGGATTTAATCCTCACGTGCGCGCATACAAAAGATAAACAGAGAAAGAAAGAGAGAGAGAGAATAGTCAATGTACATTTATATTGTACATCATACAAAAAATAAATGACCCATTGTGTTCTTGTCTCGCATGTATAATAAAAAGCTATAATAAATTTTTTAAACAACGTAACAACTATTTAAATTTCATAATATAAATATATCATGATATCGATGGCCTTCTTTTGTTCAAGTTACACATTAACTAACTTTATTGCAAATAAAACTGTCACAATAAAGTCTGTAAAATGAAGAAACTCTCTTACTTGCATTTTACCTTCGAGGGGCCTGGTTATTACTCACTAATAGTTGTTTACTTCAGCAAACGGAAAGTAAATAATTAACGCTTTCGAGTCGGGCATTCGACGCAGCGCCACTTGGCGCGACGCTTTAAATCACAGTAATTTCGCGCAAGTGGGTTTCGCGAGTTCACGCGAGCGCGGAGCGTTCGCGCTCTCGGGAGAATCTGTCTCGGTGGTGCATTTTACGAAACTGAAGCAAAAGTACCCCGACCTTCTGTTGGGGTCCCATCTCCGAATGGGTGAGACGAAGATGACGCTTGGAAGTTGAGATGAGAACGGAGGGAGAAGAGAAGGCGCAGAAGACGTTAAGGCGCGGTCGTTGCACAACGATGCAGCGTCGTCTCTTGATAAATGAGAGATGTTATCACAAGAGGGTGAAACGGGAGAGAGTCGGAGCGCGCAACTCTTTCTCGGGCAAGAAGAGAGAGAAAGAGAGAGAATAGCTCCGACGATTGCGCTGCAAGATGCTGCACATTATCGTGCCAGACGCGCGACGATGCTATGCAAACGACGTTACCGCGTTGTTCGGGCCTGCGATGGGTTTTGTATAGCCACGCTCTTCTCGGGACATCAATTTTTAGAAAATTCCCATGTCACATGCGCTTATTCGTCCTTCCTTTTCCCGGTGCACTCGCCCAGTGGATGTTGGATGTAAAAGAATCACCGAAGATTTTTCTCGCGTAGACTAGACAGATCTATCAACGTCGAGAACTATATATATATATTGTATACACATCAAATAAAATAATTTTAGAAATTTCGAGAAACAATTTCAACTGCAAATTATATGCAAAATTGGTCTGATCTCTGAAAGTTTCGCAGAAATTGCAATCTCACATTCACTATAATCTCTGGTCCAAATATATTACATTTGTAATACCGAAAAATTGTGTTGCCCAATAAATACGATCAATCAAATATTTTCGAAAACAAAAGCACGGTGCCATTTACTCAAGCGATACGACTGGCTTTGTTGCCAGTCCATTTCCTCTATGAAACTGACCATTGCGCCGCTGGCGTCTCGAGGTAAGTCTGATGACGAGGATAGGGGATTTTCACTGGGACATTCTCCGGAGCCAGCTCGGCGGTAATTGTCGGAGCGGAACAAACCGAGAGGAAAAGAGAGAGGAAGCACGAGCGGGATCAGACGCGGCCGCATAAATCTTGCATTGGCTCGGCGCGGCGTTAAGTACCGAGCATTTAAGAGAAATATGATCCGCATGGTCGAAGAGCGAGAATCGAGCGTACAATAGAGCCCGCGAGAGTGCAACGCGGCGGTTTCGCGTAAAATAAACATCGAGATGTAGCCCCGTTAATTAACCGTTCGTCCGCCGCTTCCTCCGATCTCCGCTCATATTTGAATACCATCGAAAGGCAGACGGGAAAGAAGGAAACTTTTGAATACTCCTGGCTCTATGCAATATAGACACTCCTCATCTACTGGGGCATTCCCCCGCCGCCTCGGCAAATAGGAGTAAACGCAATCGAAGCATTTCTCGTCAAGAACACAATGTTGATCCGGCATCACTGTGGCGCACGAAGAGAGAGTTTCGGCTATCGGCGAAGCAGACAAACTCTTTCCTTTCTCACTCTCTCTGACCCTCTTTTGTCCTGCGACTTCGTAATTACATCCCCCGAGCATTGAGCGCGGTAAGGAGCTCAGCGATAATAGCTGTGTGCTCCGCGTATAGTCGCGTAGACAAGCATCCTGCACTTCCGTACACATATATTACGAGAGGTGTTTTACGTTGCATACAACAGACGTATCCCATCCACTTCCTCCTAGTCCCCCTTGCATCTCGCAGATCTGCCGTGCAAAATTCTGCACCGTCGCGTCGAATGGCTAGGTAGTAGCGTGCAAACTACACGTGTTTATGTACCCGCTCTGTCTCCGCGCGCACGATTAGGTTTACACGAAAAGAAATGAAGCTATTTTCGAGAATTCCCCACGAAATATCGCAAATATCACGAAGGAAGTACTCCACACAATTTTCAAAAGTACAATAGATCTCTAGATATGTTAGTAATTATATTATGTTATTTTACTTATATAATCTATTAATATTTTCTTAATAAAAAATTTAATCTTCGAAAAATGTGATCTTTCTTCCTAAAGATTAAAGTTCTTTTATTCCTAATAACGAGAACATCACAAATGATGCCTTGCAGACACTAATTAAAACTAAAATTCCCCTTTTTTATAAAAAATTTTCCCCTTTTTTATCATGGTTTTCCTCTTTTTTCCCTATAATAAAAAAATAGGGAGTACGATCCCTGACTATTAATCGAAAAAGTAGAAAAATGCTTAGAATAGTTTATAAATGGATCGATTAATTGGCTAATTGATTTATGTCTTAATTGCATGTAAAATAACAAAAATATCGAAAACGTATATTTCTCTTAAAATTCGGTAACTCTCTTAGCTGTATTCGTATTTTGAGCGCGTTGTATATTATTTATCGAATCCGATAATCCGATGTTCTTAATAAGATAATAATCAAATAATGTCAAATAGTATGCGACTAAATTATATAAACATATGGAATAAACGGTATATGAAATAAGTAAAACATTTACTTAAGAGAGAAGGTTTTGATATTCTTCATATACTTATCCAACGTAATATTTTACGATATTGAGCGTAGAAAACAGACGGTAAACTGTTTGTTTTTCGTAACTGCGTCTGAGCGAGTGCTGGCAATCGCGTACACGTTCAAAGGGTAACTTTATTCTTTACGATAGCTGCGAGCTGCGAGTAAATATAGGGAAAATTAGCGTTGCTAATGCTTCTAGACTCGCTGGAAACTCACTACTTGGGAATAATACAACCTGCCTGGCATTTTCTCCAACATGTGTCTCGTTCGCTAAAGGCCAATGACTTGCCGGTACATCGTTAAAACTTGGCGGGTCAATTTTCTCGTTTTTCCGCACAGTTTTTATCGCGATCGCTCTTTGACACTCACCTTACCGAGAGTTCGATCTTTTGAGTCCGCGGTTTATTGGCTTATCAAGTCAAACCATCGTGAACTTGCTCGATGCACCTTCTCAGCACGTGCTGCGGGCTACAAATATCCTGCCTGGTTTCCTTAAGCCGACTTCGCTCGCGCGATATACAACGAAATGCTAGGATAGCATTAGGTCCGATCCCGGATACGAGGGTTGGATATGTGGATGCGTGTGTATACTATATACATGTAGTTGTATGATGCCTCGATGTAAGCTGATTGGCAGACGATGCGGATGCTTGACGGTTCGCTGCCAATCGGCTTACCTCCAAGAGAGAGAAGCGGCTTCTTGATATCCTTCATGGAATCTGAATATCAATAGTGTATCGAACGTCAAGCGTGTATGAATACGTCTATGAGCCCATACACACTGTAATATATTGGCTCGAATCGAGCAATTCGCCGACCATTCAGAGCACCTGTCTCTTTCGATCAGCATTATCTACAATGAATCACTCACGATGATCCCTTTATCAGGGATAAAAGAACCCTAATCTTAAAAAAGGGATAGAAAAACATTATTCTTTTTTAGAATTAAATTTTTCGTTCGCGTTTTTCAATATTAGAAAATAAAAATAGACTATGTAAAGTAACATAGTATAGTTTTACAATATAGTTAGATACGCATTAGATACATATCAAGTTTTGAATAAAATAAAGATTGATTATGAGTATAAATATATTCTTGTGTACGTCACTAAGGAACGCGAATATATATACGTAACTGTAACGCGTTAAAAATAATTTTACTTCAAAAGAACGAAAAAAATAGTGTCGCGAGAAATAAAGCTGTATATTTTAGACTTCTATTTCAATTTTCAAGTGAGTCGCTATGTTTAGATACGGTCGCCATACGTCCGCTACGTTATTCATTTCACCGGACTAGCCTTAAGTAACTTGGCACAATTATATATAACTATCATACGTGTCTTTATATTTAGAAGTAAACGGGCGAACATATGCGGAAGTGCATCCACCCAGTCACGTTTGTGGCCGACTATTGAGTTTTAGGACACAGCTGCGAGCGTTCCAGAAGCCGCAACGGCGAGATATTGAAACGCACTCGCGAAATTTCCTCACGATGTCGCGAAATTGTCGTGCAATTTCCTCGTGCGAAATCTTGAATAAAACCGTCTGATTTTCAATGCAGAACTAAACTCTATAATTTATTTCTTGCTACGCTGCGACTTTGCGAAAAAGTACGCTTCCTAAATCGTCGCATAATGCATAGCTAACATATTTCTTGCAGATACCGACTGTTTCTTTTTAGTTTTAATTAGAATCTAACGTAAGAAATAAATCGATGCCGAAAAACAGAAGTATATAAAACTAACAAGGGGAGGCCACAACCTCCGTCCCACCGATTTCGATCTGCTTTAACATACTGGTTGGGGGTCTGCACCCAAAAGTAACTCGTGTAAGAGGGTTTAGGTCACTACGCCGTCGTTTTTGAAAAAATCTATCGACCGCCCTAGGTCCAAAACCGATCCGGCGTCATGACCTTTGACCTCGATTTTTTCAAAAACGAAGGCGCAGCAATCTAAACCCTTTTACACGAGTTACTTTTGGGTGACCCCCAATCAGTATGTTAAAGCAGATCGAAATCGGTGGGACGGAGGTTGTGGTCCGTCCCACCGTAAGTCATACCTGTACATATTAACTTCTTCACCAGTTTTGGAAGTTTAAAGGATAGAGAGAGAGAAACTCACCTGAAACAAAAAATAAAAAAATAATTTTATTAATATTTTCACCAATATTTAAAATTTTGCCTAAAATTTTGCAATGCATAATTTTCGAGGATTAATTCTGAATATTTCGCAAACGGCAAAATCTCGCGGCTCGTTCTGCCCTTTCCTTATTATTCGGCGGGAGAACTTTTCCGAACCAAGTTTGCCAGCACGTGCAATGGAGCTGTAAGGCAGGAAAGTTTCAAAGAAAATGCGCAAAAGATTTCTCCAAGAGTAATAGCTTCGTAATTGTGAATACAACTCTACGAATGAAGATAGTCAGCAAACAGGATTGTACAATACAGTCATCGTTATATTATGCAGTTAACTATTCCGCACAGAAATTAAACTTATTAAGCAGAGCGCATTGATATTCTATGTATATGTATATTTTAACAGCAAATCAGATCTTATCTAATTGTGTCACTTTTCTGCCAAGTTCTTCAATTTCAATAAAATATTCAATAAGTAAAATGATTTATGTCAGTTAGCTAAAATTTGAATATAGCGTAATAATTACCTATATATATTCAAAGATATCATAAAAATAGAGACAGGCAAGGCATACTATTTTAGTATCTAAAATAAGATAGGTGCTGGAACCAGACAGTGTTATCAAGATATTTCTTGAAATATCTTATCGCGATATTTTATGCAAAACTACCTGCATAGCTTCTTCGTCTTTAAAAATCCTATTTCGTACGATGGTTGATATTCATTCTGGTGGGTTTCAAGAGGTAAACGACCTCGTCGAATTCGACTCGAAGATGCGGCCGTCGCTAGACGCAATTTACAAGGAGGTTTGATTATGCATTTCACATATTCTCATTCCTGCCTCTATCGGTAATCCGACTTACGCCATCACCGACGCGAATAGGAGGGAAAGGGATTCATAAGACGCTCTCGCGTGAAGGGTCGCAGGGTCCGAAACCCGGAGCCTCCCTCGGGGGCCGGCCGGTTTATTTAAAAGAATCCAATTGTGAGAGATGGCATTACTTAAAGTTACATTTCGCATAGATATTGTCGCGGGAACTCCCTCGGGATTACCTCGGGGATTACGTACTTCCATTTCTTTCCAAAGCTTTCCTCCCGCGTTTTCGCGTGGAGCGAAAAGATTGCAGCGACCCTGCTACATTCGACATATCGGTCTCGAAATTAGCATAATTTCGTGTTTTATAAGCAACGTCGCTATGGAAGGCGCCATTGCGAATGCAACTGCGGAGAGAAAATCCAATCGACAAGTTTGGTGCGATTCAGTTTTGAACGTGTGTGAATTCAGTGGACATTGCGACTGCTTCACGTTTACACTGCCGCACTATATATATTTGCGCCAGGCGGCTAGTCTCAGACAGAGACCGTTTGCAGTGAGAATTCTCGTGGAAACGGAACGTAAATCAAGTACATCGGCGAATGCGTGTGCACCAGGGTGTAATAAAACTCGTGTAAGGAAAGGACGTGTCAGATAGAGGTACGACCTCGTACGGGGAAGAAGTACTTTATATTTGGAAGGAAAAAGAGAAAAGAGCACGAGACGAAACTTATGTATTCGGTTTCAGCAAACTATCGACCTACATCTGTGCTTATTATCTTGCGGAAATAGTTTTATGTTAAATGACAAAGGTGAGTTGTAACTTTGATAAACTAGCTGCAAGCTTGAATTAGACGCTTCTAAGTTTGAGAGAATGTCAGCATTAATCTTGCAACTCCAAGCAGCTTAATATACAGTAAGATTTCAAACTTCAGAAGCATGTCCTCAGATAAAGCTCGAGACAATATTTTCTTAGTGAAAATTATCAGAAGCAATCTTTCTCTTTATGCAACTTCTAAATTTTCGATATTAAAATATATTATTAAATAAGAAATCTATAAAGAAGAAATCTAAAAATCTATAAAGTCCAGTAAGAAAGATTTGGATGAACAGGGCATGGCAACAATATCTTCTTCAACATTTAAGAAAAAGATTTCGATTAAATTTCTCTTAATGTGCGCTTGCAATTAACAATAGAATAATATATTGTAAATTAGTCGCTTAATTTATTAAAACCCTTTAATAATATCAAATAATTCTGTACTTATTACATGTATAACTAGGTCTTTCAAAAGAAAGCTCCGAGGAAAGCTCAAATCCTTACCGAGCAATATGCATTTATAAATTTTACTCATAAATTCAATTCAATTAAAAATACGTCGAAAATCAATTATCCAGATAATTAAAAATTGATAAAAAACGATAGAACGGAATAATTGCACATAATATTTCGCCCTCCCCCCCCTTTTTAGCAAAATGGATCGATGCACATAGATATTTGCAGCAGCCCCTTTCCTGCCGTGGAAATTGGCTCGAAATATTATTTGCATATAGAAATGAAGGTGCCACGTGAAATGGCACGAGCTAAACGTATCTTCGTATACGGTCTGCAAACAGGAGTCGCACATAGAAGTCAGTTGGGCGCACCTGGCTTGTTAATTGTTATTCACTTCGGTGCCATTTGAGAGTCGCTTTCCTCCGAATCAGTTAAGCACGGTAACTCTAAGGCACCTCTTACGTCGGACCAAGCGCATGTCTAAACTACTCAGATTAATCGCTCGCGACTTGAAATTTCGAAGCAGAAATTGCTATAGTAACTATATTTGCTTGCATGGTATATGATAGTAATCAATCACAAGAATATCAGAGATAATAAAGGAGAATTTCTAGAAAGCTAAATATTATAATAACTATAGACGTAATGATTAAAAAGAAAATCAATTATTAAGTCACCTAGATTTTCTTTTGCACTTTCTTGTGCAAAAGATTCATAAGATATTCTTGTGCATAAGATGCATAGATTCAAAATTATGCATAATAATATTAAAGCACAATAGGTCTTAATGCTCTTGGTAAACGCTCTTTAAAAGAGTCACAAAAAGAAAAACGTTTACTCATTAGTATCTATAATTAGGATTGGAACCCGCATGTGTCAAAACCAATTGAGATGATTACAAAATTTCTAATTTAACCGCTTAGTCACTGTTCTTTGTCTCTCGCCCGCATATATATGTTTTAAACTCGATTCTAATCCCGCGTCGAACATTTACGCAGAAACATGCGAGCAACATGCCACCATTATAAAGTTCACGAAGCTTGAAAACAACAGGTTGCACCGATAGGGACACGCATATGTGCCAATGACATTAGTATCAAACAGTAGTTGACCAGTATAGTTAGAGTCGTTTCGCTTTAGCCCGGCTTCCAGAGCCAACTGTGTATACAGTAATATCAAAGTTAGGTTTTAGACAATAGCGTGTGGACCATGTCGAATAAAATTGCAAGAACACAACGAGATACACTGTAATGGTAATAAATTCTTCAAGCCCAAAAGTACCGGTTTCTAATCCTTACAATTATACCCCATGATTTAACTGCTTACCATGAAAACAAATTACAACAGATATCGACTTTCAGACGGATTTCTTAGGTCCAAATTAATAGACGTTTCTCAGTTGTCAAGATCAATCTGTCTTTGTCTCGCGTATGGTAAAACGGTATACGCGAGACAAAGGATCTTGACAACTGAAAACAACTGAAACGTCTATTAATTCGGACCTTAGACTATCGCGTAAGAAGCGAAGAGACACGTGACTATACGCACGAATATTTCTTGCAATCCATATATATCTGCATAAATATGTCTGGCCAATAATAGTGTTCGAATTTGACAAATGCACTACTCTTAATTTACTAAATATTAATTATTTAGCTTTATTAAAAATATACAAAGTATTCGTTAACGTTAAAGTATGCAGTTAATAATGTGAAATATGAGAATACTCAGAAAGTAATGTCGATAATATCGGATGTTCCAATATTGGAACTCCTATCAGAGGGCTAATCCAATTTTCCGCGGTTCTTTATTTTTATTAAGTACTAACTAACCGTGGATATAGATATTCTCGTCGTTCCATGTAATACAGGATTATTTACAATTTATTTAAATATGTCTATGGTTACTAGAATATAAACGAATATAATCCAGGATAAGCATTAAAACTTTTTATATATAGAATAATTAACAGCGACACCACTGTTTTTGGTCGTTCAAGAACGTTTTTCTTTAGAATGATGTTCAAATCTTCAATTCAACTCTTCTTTCGTTTGTTATATCTCTTTTGTATTGAATTAGCTACTGAGTTCTTGCCTACGATAATGCTCTTACTTTCAATATGACAACTTGGCACAATATCAAAAGTTTTAATTAGAAACGGAGATTTTATGCAGCCCGCCTTAATTTCGCTCTAAACTTTCCTGATTCGTCAAACAATCCGCTAGGTAGAATGTAATATAATTCTCGGTATTGTGTATTTTGCCAGGCGGTCAAAAGCAGCCGACGTCGTTTTGCGTAAAATTTCACCGACGGGACGATGCCACATTCGTGATAATTCTTTCCCAACACGCCTCTCTACACGCCGACTAATTGGGAAATACTTCCGCAATCTTCCGGTAATTCGGGATTTCCAAGGATCACGGCGCTCCTTAATTAAGCCGTAACAATGACGGACGAGCGAACCGCCATGCATGCAATTCTCGTTCAACCATACTGCAACTTTGCTTCCCCCGTCGCTATCCCTTTGTTTTCTTTTCTATTACAATTTTTATAGACTTATCCTTTTTCATTCCCACTTATTCGTCTCTTTATCCTTCTCCTTTCTTTTATTATTAACATTCCATTCAGATTAAGTTACTTATTAGTGTAATATTTAATAATAATAAACCTTGTTCGATGTCCTCTTCACGAACTTTTCTTTTCCCGCTAAAAGTTTTTTCCATTTACTGACGCTATCGAGAATACATCGTTATCAGCTGTACAGTATGTTCATGCAAGTTCAAGGGAAAGATTCAGCTTTCAAACGCCAGCGTGGATTTGTTCGCTCTCTGTGCTTTTCTAAATGCATACCTGTACACTTTCATACTATTTCGATGTCATGGCTAGGCGTCCGCGACAGCTGACAACAAATATCCGACTGTAGCGTTTCCGACACGAGCTTACGAATTTGCCGAGGTGAAACCACTTCGTCATGTTCCCGTTTCGCACGAAGGCTCGCACGAAGATCGAACGAAGCCCGATCTGCCCGATGAAGTTCGCGTAAAGGCGACGAAGCGCGGGATTGGCAACGGAAGTGTGTCAAGCGCCCCGAGATTCGGGTCACATTCCGGCGACGCGACGCTTCGATACAGAGAAACGTCAGCTTTAGCATCGACGTGTCGCGATCTTCAAAAATTTTCCATTTCACTCGCTGGTCTCTATTGTCGAGAAGTTTGGTCGACGTCGACATTTCGAGTCTCGCGCGATTGGCATCCACGGTTGTACGCTCGCTCGTTCTATCTCACGTGTTACATTTTCTGAAAAATCTGACAGGGAGGACGAACATTTCTCTCGATATCGTTCAATGCTTGCAGATATACTTGTATATATCACCGATTTTACGAATCAATGATCAAACTTCAGAAATTTTACAGAGTCGCGTTGAATAATCTCAATAAAAGAAATATTCAAATTTGAACTCCGATTTCTATAAAATAAAAATTCTTTTTATAAAAGAGAAATAACGCATTTTTTATGGCACGTCAACTACGATCCATTTGTAAAAAACTGAATAGAATTACTTGAAAAATTACGCTTAATTAAGTAGCAATTTAATATTTTACAATTAATTAGAAAAGATGCCATTTTCAGTCAGGCTAAATCTTGGTAGCCTAATAATAATATTTCTTTTATTTATTGTGAAGATTCATATCGGTTTTATTTCACTTATTATTGATTTAATATTTCTTTCAAAAAAGAAAAATCTAAATAATGCTCAATAATTTTAAAGAATGTAGAGAAAATGCGAAATGTATCTGTACATACATAATTTCCTGTGCAAATGCATGAAAAACGAGGTCTTATAACGTGCAGTCTCGCTTTCTATGTGGGTATCATATGGTAATACGGACACAGAAGCAAAGAGTTTTCTCAATCTGTGAAACACAGACCTCTTTGTTATTCAGCGGTAGGATTACCCTTTAATTAATCCAAAACGTGACCGGATATAATTCAAGCGTCGATTAATTCTGATCGCTCATTAAACGAACAAGTGTCTGAAATTAAACGCAGGGTCAAAATCGCGTTCGACTAATTGTATCGTAAAATACGAGCTAGGAGGAAGCGACGTGAAATTTTTGATAATTTACGGAGGTGCGTCGCACGCACGGTTCGGGTACGAGAGAGTCGCCATTTACGAGTCGCAATTTACCCTCGTTCTACCGCGCGATCATTAAAAATGCCGTGACGCTAAACGGCAAGGGGGCGCGCGAACGAGAAAACTCACGTAGAACGAAGAAAAGACTTTCACCTCCTCCTCAAGAAGTTTGCCGAGACGCCTGAGTAAACGCGAAGTAATTCAATTTGCCGGGGCTCACCGACTTTCCGTTCGTGTGACATGAGAAAAGTACGAACAAACATGCGTGGCAGGCTGTAAAGTAAGTAAAAGAACAATTCCGGCTCGCAATTTCGTCACGTAACAAGATTCTCCACGATATATAATGTGACGTATCTTACGCGACATTTCAGCAAAAGTGGAGATAAATTCAGTACTTGATAATAAGTAATAAAGTCGTTAAAAGAATGCGTAAAATGCGAAAATAAAAACCTGTAGATAACAACACAATTACTTCTCAAGAATCAAATTAACAGTCGTTATTTTTTAAAGGTTCTGTGATAATAAATGAATATTAATTCCTTAATAAGTTTATATTAAGGATTTTACGTTAATTTCGTCATTAGAAAATTTGTGTTGCGGCTTTAATTATGGAATATTGATGGTTAAATCTATGAATTACAATAAAAATTAAAATCTTCGGATAACAACATAATTATCTTTCAAAAATTCATTTAATAGTCGTTATTTTTTAAAGATTTTCCGATAATAAACTGATAATTAATCTTCATTTCTGATAAATGAATATTAAGTAGTTACTCGAGTAGTTACCAATTCTTCAAGAGTTTATTAATAGCCATTAATTTTGTCGTTAGAAAATTAATGTTGCGGCTTTAATTATAAAGAATTAGTGGTTAAATCTATATGAATTGCAATATAATTTCAAGTGGACAATTCAATTATGGAAATCGAAATTGTATGTTACATTAATAGTAAAAAGCACGGATCGCGGATATAGGTAAAGGCAAGACTAGAAAAAACGGGAAAAACGATGCGTTCTCATTCTTTACAATGTACGGGGGATACCATCATGGACAGAGACGTCGTCATGTCAAATCGGCGATGAATCGGAACGACGACGGAAACCGTCGTCGTGTCTGATTCACGGGCGATCGATCATGCCCTCGTATGATTATTCATGGGCATTCAAGTGCAAATCCCAACGAGGCCGTCGGCAGATAGGCACACAAACACCACACCGACGTCTGATTAATTGATGGTGAAGCTTCCGTCTTCCCTTCTTGTTCGGCAATTCCAGAAAACCGAAATGCGTCGCGAGAACTATCGGCCCCGATGAGCTATCGCGTCTTGTCGAAAGTGCTAAAGTAGAGGGTTTCTCGACAATTTCAGGCACACCTCGCCCATTCGCGAAACGTATTCTCGTATCCTCGTAAAAAATACATCTGGTTTTACCTCATCGATAAATAATGAAATTTTCGAAGCAGGACCAAGTCGACCGAGTTGACTGATTTATTTATGATTGAGCGGGATATTTTCTCAACGTGAAAATAAACGTTTTGATTTCCCATCGATCTATATTTAATCCATTTCAAGTGCGTTTCGATATATGATTAACGTAACAAAAAATTTAGCGAATTTAATTTTTAAAGAAATATGAGAGTTATACGTTACTTAAAGTCATACTATTTAGGATTTAACTTCATTTAATCACATCAGTTCTTTTTCTGTTAGCTGTTTTACAATTTTTTTATATCTATGATATTTAATAACTTTCTACAATATTATTGTAATAAATATCTAATAAATCCAATGAAGGGGAGGGGGTTATTGTATTGTCCAGAATTAATCGCATAAAATGTGTCACCCCTATCGGATTCCCTGTTCCTTATCGAATTCAATAGTCGACCGAGTCTACGCTCGTTTTTGCGCCTGCCTCTCATCGAACACTTTCAGAGAGATGACGTAGACACAATAGCCTGCCGCGTGTTAGGTTTCCGAGGGCGAAAAACGAAACGTGCAGATGTCGTAAAGAGAAGAGTCGTGGTGCCGTGGGTGACGCAGAATCTGCTTCTTACCCCAGTTAAGCTTGGCCGCCGGCCAACCAGGACTACGAAGCAAGACACCATTCGTCGTGCAACCGGGGCTCGTTATACGTGTTGTACTAATTACCTCGGTCTTTAGCATTATCAAAAACAACAAGAGCTTGTTACCGGGCGAGCATCTAATTACGTATGTACAGCGAAAAAGTTACGCCTGCGATTTTCCCAGCAATCGAAAACGGAGAAATCTGTTTGCGTAATTATAAGTTACGTCAAAAAAGGCCCGTATTTCTATTTCGTGATATTAACGGTGTTAAACACATTTCTGGTATCTCCTTAAAGTAGGATATATCATATCTGACATCTGAATAAAGCGAAGAATGAATACATAGTAATGCAGATATAGGTATATTATTATGCATTGGAAATTTGAATATATCAAGTGATGTTTAGACAAAATGCATGAATTAGAGCTTGAGAATTAACAGCAACAAATATATCGTAAATGAGATAACGTCGAGAAACGAGAACAGGAACATCGAGATTTCGAATATAGGACAGAAATTATTCTGATACATTTTTTCCGCAGCATCTTTGAACCGTCTGCCTCTCTTCGCTTTATCCGATTGATTCTTGCCAGTCCCACAATGGACTCGCCTTCCATCGTTCTTCCTCGACTTTCTTCCCACAGTCGCCCCGTAATGCAAAGCTAAAATCAATCGCCTGCATAAAACATACCCGCCTTCGGTTTACCGATCACCATCGCTACACCATAGCACTCTTGCGGTGACGTTGCGGCATGAATAATCATTCGCGCGGTTATCCCGCAGGAGGAGCGTCTTTCTTGAGTGCCAATGATAAGCAAGCACCGTCTAAGCGTCAAACGAATATCCGTTATTGAGACTGGCGCGAGATGACCGAAGGATAGAACTGCGAATACCTATGTAATCAGTCTACATGATTATTCTTGTAGATATTTATCTACTACATTTTTATAGATATCTACTATTTGGAATATGAGCGATAACATGAATGGTATATGTTAAACCCGCTAGTCAGAGTTCTGTATCTATAGTATTCAATATATGCACATAACATGTCTTTTTTTCAGGTTGCAAATTTGCATAATCGGATTAGACACGCAAGTGGATATCATAAAATATAAAGTTAATTTATTTCGAAGAGAAAAATTCTATTACTTTTGAATTATTCGAAACGATGTCAACGACGCTGTAAAAGACCACCTTCTTCAAGACGAGTCTGCTATATCTCCTTGCGGAAAAGACGCAACGTCTGCGAGATGCATCACGGCGAAACGCGGCTGTAATCGCGATTCTCGCGCGTGATGCTCGCGGCAGACAGTCAGTCGCGCATTAACTCAGGAAATTAAACGGGTTACCGGGGAACGACAGCGAAAGGCGGCCGCCAACTCGCTTCGCTTCGTTCACAGGTCTCCTATGTGCGCCCGCTTATGGTCGCTCGTGCACGGCTAATGCGAGGAAGATGACGACGACGACGATGAAACGAGGAAGACCGACGATGTCGCAGCATTCAGTGTGCATGGTACTTCTGACTACACAGTACGCGACGGTATATTGACGAAGCTCACTGAACTACGGATAGGCGTTCACCATGGATCCCGACAAGTCGTACGCGAATTTGCAAGATGAGAAATTGGCTGATTGAGTTTCGAGTGTTCTAGCAAGAATCAATTATAATACGAGAAAGATAGCATTTTTTTTATTGCTTAGAAATAATTGAAGGATTGCAATTTATTATTTGCTTAGAAATAATTGAGTCTAAAGTACATTCTGGAAGACACACACACACACATTCTCGTTGTTGATTTCTACGAGCACTTTAGCGAGTATATATAGGTAGGTATTTATCGAGGTATTTATCTATCATTAGTATAGCTTAACAGTAGCCAAGCTGAATTTATATAAAAACTTTGAGGAACAACTTTACAATTGGCATATAAAGAAAAATGTTAACCAGATTTGCAGAACCTTGAACAATACCATTTCTGAATGCTAAAATTTTTACATAAATTCAGCTATTGTTGAAGGCTACTTTTAAGCTATACTAATGATAGATAAATATGCTCGTTGAAGTGCTCGTAGAAATCAGCAGTGAGCATGTGTGTGCGTGTGTCTTCCAGAATGTATTTTAGACTCAATTATTTCTAAGCAAAAAATAAATTGCAATTTCTTTCTCTTACCTAATAATCTTGCAGCTGAATTCTCGAAAATGTTTTTATATCTCGTTGTCAGGAGTAAACTTTTAATCTCATTTTAAATTCTTAAAAATATTTGCGAAAATATGCAAGCCTGCTCTTTGATCGGGGCGCATTCAATACAACAAACGAGTTTTACATGAAAATGGATAGGCGCAATTTCTTTCAATAGAAAATCAAGTAACAGAAATCAAATACTGGCGATCACGTTACTCTCATCGCCGATGACTTATAATACGGTTCATAACTCCATTTCTGTGCTACGTCAAAACAGCGTAGACACGTTCAATCGAGCGAAGCGAAACGCACAGGGAGAAAAAACGTGGAACACGAAATGCGAAGGAAAATAAAACTTTTCACGGGCGACATCAGCCATGGGGCGCTGACATAACCGATGGACATTCGGCGTCGGCATAATAAAGGTTGATGTATTACGCACGGAAATCCTAACCGATGATGCCGGGTCCAGCAAGGACGAATTTTGGTCGTTCGGGCTCGACGTTAAATCCCGGCGCATATCGATACCAGCAGACAGAGCCGTCGAGCCGCTGCCGTTCGTTTCCGACTCGCTTATCGAGGCACATATCGATCGTTTACTCGGCCATTAGATATGGAAGTACCAAACTCGTATCTCTGCGAATTTCCACGTGTAAAGAAACATAGCCATCCAATGATCTGTTCGAATCTACACGATGTAAATAAATATAAATAAAAACCAATTAATTGAAATTATTAAAGTTCTTTTTAAATTATAAATTTCTTAAAACAAAATAAGCATATATTTTAGAAATTTCTAAGGTTTGCGGCCTTCTGATACATGAGACATTAGCATTCCAGACATCGCCGCTGCTCGTTGACGTCACGCATAGAACGCTCATGATTTACGAAGCCCTCGCTACCTACATACAAGGTGGTTACCCAATTCGGGTAAAGGCTTTGCGCATACGCGGCCCCAGGCAGTCACCTGGTTGAAGCGCAAAGGGTGGCTCCATCAAGGTGCTTGCATGGTGCACGTCAGGAATCGGACGATACCAAGGCTCTTTCTCATGACGTAGCTTCTGCACACTGATCATCCTTAGATCACTTGCAGAGCTATGCGGTCTAATCACGTCTTCCATTTCTCACAAAGTGCTCGCAAGCTCGGATCGCAAGGGGATCAAATCTCGACTGAAGCAGTCCGTATCAACGCGAAATAATCTCCACAGATGTCACGAGCAAAACCGTAAGGCGAACAAAATTTTGATGTTGATACCAAAATTATATCAACCATCATCTGCCAGTTGTGCGATTTTAGAACAATGCCTTTTAGAATAAACTCTTCCGTCTCTTCCTCGTTTGACCTGACCAATTATGCATTACTATTATTAGTATTATTACTTAAGCAGTCGTAGAAAGAGATAATCGCGATTTTCACTACTTCCAACACACGCACTGGAGTACTATCTATGCTTATTAGTTGGCTGGTACGGCGCGATTGTCAATTGTGAAACGGTGCTGCATATAGCTCGCGATGTAACCCGCTTCGTCAAGTTAAAGTGCACGACCTAGATGCGAGCGCGAAATCAGGTCGTGGCTCGGTGGTGGCGACTGCGCGCAGAGAGAATTTCACGCACGAAGAATTTGGATGACGACTACTACGAGTAAAAAGAAGCATAAATTTTATTTTAAAAGACATATGCGACAACATATTTTAATCTAAACAGGAGAAGTCGTCCGTTGCCCACGATTAAACTTTAGGCATGACGCGAATTTCTGTCACCAAAAGCAAAGACGCTTTTCAAGAGCGAGAGGCTTTGTTCTCTAAGTGGAAGCACTACTGATAGCGTTTAGAATAGAGAGTGCATCCCGCTGGCTTGCCGCCAGTTGTACATAAAACCGGAACGCGCTAGATAAACCTAGCGTGTAATACCGAGAGGAAGATCAAGGCAAACGCGAACGAAGCGCGTTCATCGCGCTTTTCTGACTGGAATGTATATTAAGAATCGACGCCCGGGAAAAGGAGCGGTAACTGACCAACCGACACCGTTAGCGAGAATAGCGAGTTGGCGATAGAGAATTCCAGAAGCGGTCAAAGCTCTGGCTCGAATGCCGAACTGAGCTAGATGACGAAGCGCCGGACACGATGGACAGAGGCGGAAGAAGGAATGCTTTTGAGAGTCACTTCGCGCAGAGGGTAGAGCGACATGTCGGAGAAGAACGGCGAACTATGAAGAAAGAGATATACGGTGAGAGGAAATTCCGATGGGATCTGGCGAAGGTGACAAAATTCTGCTACAATCTACACGGTAGCGCATAAAGAGGAGATAGGTTCTATCGCGGGTGCCAGGACATGCTCCAAAATCACGAACTGCTGAGTGGATATTGGCTGACTTTATCCCCGATACCACAAAACCTCTTCTTGCCGAAAGCGAGAGAGGGAAAGAGATCGATTGTAGTATCTATAATGTTCGTGATAATAATATTCACAGAATTTGACTAATCGAAGAAACTGAATAGAAATCTCGAAATATTGAAAGAAACTTTGCGCATTTATTTTACTCACGATATCATAATAATTAATATCACTCTGTTCCGTATTTTCCTTCAAGATAAACAAGAACTAATAAAATTCTATAGTTATTAACTAAATTGCGTTATTTCTTTTACCCGAATTAAAATCTCATTATTATTAAAACAGTACTAAGAAAAAATTATACATATTTGTTGAATACAGTAGCATTAGTATTTAGCAAGACTATCGCATATTCTAAATTTTCAGCATATACGAAGTTATTTATTGCATTTACAAAGTTATAGAAGATGCATGTGTTACATCATTCTTAGAAAATTCGTAGTACCCTCTGGGCGCGCTTCTCACGTCGAATCCCGCCGTACCAAGGATACCCTGACTTATGGTCGCGTTTTTCTGAGACCCGACAGCAGCATCCTTATGCAACGACGTGCACCTTTTTGCATTTACGTTTGTTCCAAGGCGTATACCGAGGAAGCCGGGTCCATTATTCATAATGCTACCGCGGTGTTTGCGCCATTAACAGCACGGTCTCCATCTTGAACCATTGCCAAACGCAAACCACCATCGCTCCTCAGTTATAACCGAGGCGTTTAGGAGACTTATTAAAACGATGTTGAACGAACTCTTAAAACACGGCCAAATGCGCGACCGTGTTTCTTCCGCGAGAAAAAGCAGGGAATCGATAAAGCCGCGGAGAAATCGAGCGGAAAATACGCTTCCCCCGCCTTCCTGTGTTCTCGCAATCTATATGCCCAAGTGATTTTCCAAAACTGTGCAACGTTTTATACCTCTTTTTATACTTCCTTCGATACGATAATATGAATGTACGCTATCGACAATTTGTAATCCGGTATCTTCGAATTGCAAGGGAAGCAAGCTGCTTACGTATCAAAATGTATTATGCAGTTTAGTAGAAATTTGACGATTTGTTTTAAAGAAGGAAATTCGCTAAAAAAATAACGCAATCTGATAAAAGTTGATAAATTATTTTATATATTTTAATTTCGTCAAATATTTTTTAACCGTGCAAACAACAAACTCAAATCTAAAAATATTAAGCAACAAAGAGAGTAATAACTAGAAGAAATCTATTTATCTATTATTCTTTAACAAAAAAATGGGTTTTTAAAATTTTCGCATCAATAGTGATTGTATCATTAGCGGAATTGTAATAAATGCGAAATTATTAGCACAATTATTGACTACTCTGATAAATCGTTTTAACTTAATGCGATAATTATAAATGATAATCTCACAGAAACGGATCGCGGACATTTCCAGGGGCATGATAAACTCCGATAAACATTGATCGACGTCTACCGCGAAATTATTAGGCACCCGACATAGATATAAGCAGAAATCTAAGCTGAAGTGCCTGACTAGCGGTGATTCTGGTAGGGGAGTGCCCATGAATTACGTCCTGTGGCTAATGCCAGTCATCTCATGACAGTAAATCGATCTTGAATTATGCAATCCGGTGGGAAGGCTGCTTCGAGATTTACTACTCTGTGATTGAACGAAATAGAATTGTTTAGCAGCGTAGCGTGACTGCTGAGCATCTAAAATAGCTTGCACCTTTTTCACTAGGGCGTAATGTTCTCGGTCAAATGATACGCGATGAAAAGGTATTTTATTTCAACCTAATCGCCACGTTTTTACACGCAGTTTATTTCTGCTTTCTGACATTTCAAAAAAAATCACAGTAATTATCCTATAACAAACTTATTATCTTATCGCACGGAAAAGTTTTGGCTATACATAACTTTGTTTCCAAACAAAATAGAATTTAATATTTGTAGGCTCACTTTTTACAAATTCGTTTATTACAAATCAGCGCGAGAATGGAAAATTTAAAAATATATATAAAGCAATAAAAAATTCAGAAATACAACAGCATCAAATGTAAATTGAATATAACTCGTTAATATATCAATCACGAAATTTTTTAAATTAAATCGATGAACTAGCAAAAAGTGATGCAAATATGCTGATACGTCCAATTTTAACGACCGTTACAAGAAACATATTTTCCATTTAAAATATAATACACAATCACGTTTCTTCAATTATTGTAATGTTTTCGTGCGGCAATCTGACGTGTAAAGGGCTTTGCAATATTTGGTTTGTTATAATGGCATTGATTCAAATAACCGAGATAACGGCCAATTTCGGATTGTCTAAAGTTTGGCATACTTGGACGGCGGCCGAGTGGCGAGACAATCAGACTGGTTCTAACGCGATCAACATTTGCGTGGAACGCAGAGTTGGTCACTTCGACCAGATTCCACCTAATCAGCGCAGTCGATGTCTGCAATTTAGCCGGTTGATCCTACTGCTCTGGTTTGGAAGCAGGAACCACTCTCCATTCGCCACTCGATGGAGGACCTGACGGTGGTTATGTTCCGCGCATACATATTCATGCCGCCTCTGAGGCGCACTAGGGATGGTTGTTTAAGATTAATACGACGGTCTAAAGTCGTAAGCTATGGTAAGCCATGGAAGGATTTGTTGATCCTTGATGGTCGTGTTCAACAACATTTGATCCCGTGTCCAGCGGTTGATTTTAATTGGCCACCATTATTTGGCCATTGTGTGTGTGAGCATTGATTGCAGTGTCACATAAGAAGAAAACATTCTAAACCTTATCCATTTTCATCTGATATTCTTTTTTATTTTATAACTTTAAAATGATGCAATGTTGCAACTAATGATTTTAAGAAACTATCTTGTGTATTATAATATATAATATATTATTCACATATTACTTAATATATAAGATTTTCCAACTCCTACTAATTACAAAATGATATAATAATCGTTCTAAAGTTATAGATAAAATATTATATCATGCGCATATATACAATTATATAAACTTAAAATGTTGGACGCGCTCGAATATCACTTCTTTTAATTAGAGTACACTCCAGCATTGATTGTTAATAAATCATGTCTCGTCCATGATATAACTTCGCGACAATTATAAACAATTTCGATTTAAGAACACAAATACGAAGAGCTAGCAAATTGGCAAATTCACACGAAATATAAGATCCGGTGGATTCAAGTTAGAGTAAGAGGACAGTAATTTCCTTTTTCTATTTTATTTCCATTTAAATTTATAGACATCGACATTCTCGTTTTTTTTAAATAAAGGTTTGTCAATTCTACGGATACTTGTCCAACATTCTTGCCTATACATACCTATATCCCTTCTAATAACACTAATCTCTTCACCTGCTATCACTGCATTTGAATCTATTCTTTTTCAACGTTTTTTTGTCTCTCAAATATATCGAATAAGCTCGATACTAGTGACAGAGAACAGTTAATAACACAAAAAGTAAAACAGAGATCTTCTCTGATTACGTTTGTTACATGTCATTAAAACCAAGTAACTCGATTGTGCGGTCGTACTTCAGTCAGAACGATTTAATTTCCATAGACTCTTCGAACTCGTTTCCGATAATAAAATTAACGATGTTTAAGTCTATTATATATTACTCCTGTTACTTACGGCGATTTTCCATTGATATGGCAATTAGCCAGCTCGCGCGAACTCCGCTCGAATAATTTTAATACGAAAAAAGACAATTTTTATCTTCTAATTTAATCATTCTAATAATAAATATGTCTACTTCAAAAATATAATATTTTACACGTTAACAATTTTATAATTTATCTCTTGCAATTTTAAACTAAAACCGGCTATGCAATTAGAATTTAATATGTAATTTCTTTCTTAAGGCAAAGAAATAGAATCCCGGAAGAATCAAAAGTTAAAATTAGATTGAATTAAGAGCAAGTCGATCAAGCTTGTAATTCAGCCTGGTTTATTTGTTATTTTGGTGTGATGTTTGTGCCAACCATCAGCGCTACCTTTTCTTTCAATTTCTTGACCCGGATTAAATAGTACATCAAAAATCTAGTTGCCAAACATTCTTTCGGGGTGAAAAAAGTGAAAATAATAAGTTTCAAGAGTAATGTACAAAGATAGAAAGAGAGAACGATTTGTGTAGCAGACGGACTTTGCAAAAGGATCAAAGTGACCAAAGAGCTCTAACGAAGCCTCGCGCCATGCCGAGTATCGCGGTTTCACTTCCGTCGATCAAATTAAGACGGTCTGACAGGTTTAATCTACGATTCTCTGCTCAAAGGTAAATCCTATCTTTGCGTAGCAAGAGCGTATTAAATGGTCGAAATACTTGATTCTTCATAAATTTTAATCATTTTCCGATTTTAAAGATCTTCTCTCATGCCAGAAAAATTTTTCTTATAAATTTTAATAATTGGAATTATAATCCTTAAGTATATAAAGCAATTTTCGTTAATTTAATTCTCGTATAAGTTTCAGTAATTTAATAATAAAAATGTCGCGGGAATAATAAGTTTTAAATCATAAAAAATTATTAAACAAAATTATCAAACAAATTAAGCTACTTGAATATAAATAGGATACAAAAACTTCTAATTGATTAATTATTTAAAGCGAAAAATATATTTATTTCAATATTTTTATTTTGCGAATTCTTACTTTACAGTGGACGTGAGATACGTTCTAAACATCTCCATCCTTCGAAACTATAGGTTATTAAGTTACAAGTCTCGTATAGCGTACTAACATTGCCTTTTAACGAAAGGTCGGTTTACGGTCGTATTGGCGACTGTTGCACGTCGGCGAGCTTAAGTGGTGAAGTAAAGGCCGTAGAGGCCGCAACTGACGCTATTCTACTGACTCGTCGTTAAATGCTTTCTCGAACTTATTACATTAGATACAGAAAAGTTCATAAAATGTATCGTTCAAAGTCTACCGACGTAACAGACAATTTATGAAATCTTCGATTAGAGAATCGTATAACTTCTACAATTTGCGGAAATATTAACTACCTATAACAATTTCTTGAAGATAACCTTAAATTCAATCTCTTTTTAAATGCTCAATTGTGGAAATAAAGCGATAGAAAATTCCGGGAAATTAGATAGCTTTTTACAAACAGTTTCCCTCTCCCTCTTTCTCATTCTCTAATAGTACTTTACGTTTTTATTTTTCTTTATCAAATAAGTAATAGACGTACGCGATTCCCAAGCAGCACGTAATGGAAGAAGCCCACTATTCCCCGTTTACGATTTGTAATCCGCGTTATATCTTGTCGTAAAAACGCGCCGTAAAGTGTTATCCCGACGAGAAAGAAATTCGCATTGCCTGCCATGAATACAAATCCACGTGCTCGATTGGACCTGGCTTGTTAAATGTTTCAATCTCAGAAAAATAAATGCGCGGTAATCCCGAATGCTATTGCACTTAAAAGAAAATATGCAATTTTAGACGCTTACAATCTCCTAAAAGCATAGAGCTGGATATTCTAAGAATATCTTCAATTCCAGAAATTAAATCAACGATTAAAAACTATAAACAAAATGATAATAAAAACACTTCCAAAAATTTAAAAAATTCACAAACACATAGCAATTTTGAACGATAAATTCCAAATCAAAATAACAAAAAAATAAAAAACATTATTATTATATGTTTAAAAAGCAGATGAAAGCTCAATTATAATAACGCAAATTATCTTGCGTTGGCTATAGAAAAGAATGTCATCGGTCAACAGCAGTTCTCTTTATCCGGATAATCGGTGTGAAGAACAAGGGAGAAACTTCCTTTTTAATTTGTCCGAAATTACGCGTCATCGGCACGCACTGCGGAATTAAATTTAACGGGAGGCAGTGGAGGTGGTACCGCCACCGGGAATGCGCAATTATGAGGCAGCACGTGCGTGAGAAGGAGTTATTAACCCTCGCTTGCCAAGCTGATTTTATTTCCGGGGGAGGACACAGAGCAGGAAGTGGAAACGCACAGAGGACGCTCGTGCATTTAAGTCTAATGTTGCGTTACAAGATAACCGGCGAACGAATTAGTATTCTACCTCTCCGCTCCTCGTTTCCGACGACAATACTGTTGTTATTTCGAACATTAAATCTGACCCTTTAAAACCAATTAGTGAAATTTTTCGAAATTAATATTGGATCAAAAATAATATGCTATTTATGGAAATAATAAAAGTTAAAAATAAAAATAATATAAACTATTATTAACGTATCACCCTCGTTCATTTGTGAGTTAAATGATTCGTGAAGAAATCTCATTTGCAATAATATATTCAAATGCTATAATATTGCATTTGAAATTTTCTTCTCTGTATTATCTTCGTAGGATAAACTTTCGAGATATAAAATATATTCTCCATTACTTATCAAAATTTATTTATATATGTACATGTATTATATATTATTCTTTATATACATATATGTGTATGATGTATTATTCTACAAATCATCACAACTTTCGAAATCTTCGGATTTTTTATAAGAAAAAGAGAGAGTCATGTAAATGAGAGTATAGTTATTTATATATCTATCTTTTTTAAAGTATAATTTCGCAAATAAAAATTAATATAAGAAAGAATTAAATTATAGTATATGCAAAAAAATTATTAGCGTCTACAGATAATATATTTCGAATTTTTACATACCTCTTTGATAAACAATTTTGAGTGTAGGTATAAGTTTGAGTAATAGCTGGTACTTCAAATAATAAGTGAAATTTTAAATAACATCGAACATGTTCTTAGTGTTATACTTCTAACTTTTTTTCGAAAGATTAGAAATTCTTATCGCAATAAGGATGTAAGTAGCTAGTGGTTGAATTCTAAAGCGTCTCGTTGAAAATTAGTTATCGGAAAGTCTTCAGACATTGCCCGGACCGGCGATCGGACGTAGCAACGGCTGAGCCGCTTATAGCCGCCCGTAATGTTAACTTTATCGTCGTTCCTTCGCGTAGGGTAATGAATTTCGCATTACCGGGGCTCTGCGCTAGCTCGGGCGACGCGGGCTGAGACAGAACTTTATTAACGGTTACGCGGATTTACGGTCGGCGGAGAGGAGCTATCACGCCGTCCGTCCGCCTTAAAACGCTCACTCAATTTAACAAGCGCTCCGAACGGGAACGGGGAGTCTCGAATAAACGAAAAAAGATTTCTAGATCGAACATTATAATGGATACCTTTTATACATTTTCTAACATGTTTTTCCTACGAGGATAATACATTTGTTGAAGTATATACTTATGTACTATATACATATATCATTGTCTTATTTGTTGGAACTTTGAGAGATATCTCATGAATTTTATTTTAATTTGCGATGATAAAGTAAAATCTATCTTGCATTTTTATCATTATTATTATCATTATATGGTAGTTGTCTTATATATATCATTCTTTGTTAGATGCAAAACGATATCTAAATAGATAACGTAAATAGATAACGTTTATAAGAAAAACCATTTGCTCTTGTGAAAATGTAACTATATATACTAATTTAATTATTTATAATAGATATAACGCCCACCCGTATAAATATAACTTCAGAGTTTTCTACATTGTTTTATTGAGGAAGAATTTAGTTTTTCTGGGACTTCTTATAATATGTTATCAGAATCATCACGTAGTGTATATAATAGAAAATCGAACTCACACTGTTTCCGGCTATTATATGCTGCAACCATTGACCGTCTGTGACACTTACCTGCAACAAAAAGATCACATTACAAGTTAGTGACAGTGTTCGCATATAAAATGTTTGCGACAAACATTTGTGGCACGCCACGCTAATGACCGCTATGAAAACTTTCTGCATGTAAACGACGATTGAGAATTTAATATTAATCGTTGCGCAGAATATAAATGGAAATTACGATTTGATGTTATATAACGAATTATTTTTCCTTTTCCCATGTATGTACAAAACATTAAAATATTATATTCCTTAAAACAAAGAAACTGCAATATTGTGCGCAATATTGTGCTCTTTTATGTGCAGCTAAATGCGGATAAATCTATATGATAAATACATATCCTTTTTGCCGATAACAGAGTTTAATTAATTTTAATAAATTATTGGGTTGCATGTAATTTCAAGCATACTCTTGAAATCGTCCTCTCTTTCTCTCTCTCTCTCTGCCCTTTTTTCTTTTTGCTATTCTTTAATTCTAATATTTCGTTTATACATAATATTGAGAAACTTTTATTCACATAAATTAAGAAAATTATATAGATACAATTTTTCTGCTGTTTCAAATATTTGTGAAAGCTACCTATCGAATCTATTTAATGCCTATAACTGCAGTTACTTTAAAGTCAATGTTTTTCTTTAAAATGGTTCTGGAAATAGCCATTTATCAATAATTTATAATATTTAACATTATATATCTTAGTAATTAATCTTTGAATAAAAAATTCCGAGAAAATCATATCTATCTAACAATAAGTGTATTTTATTAATTTACATCTTTTGTATGACTTCTTTGTAAATCTATAATTCAAAAGTCATTAATATCTCAAAGTTCCAGTTAAAAGAAACAATTACTACAAATTAATTAATCTGCCATCAAAATTGAAACTACTATTTCCGAAACGCTCTATATGCGTAATGTTTCATGTACATTCGCAGTCGCTACGCAAATTTTGGAATGGTGCGATGTTTATTCAGTAAAGCAATAACGCGTTCGTTTTATCGTGATGGCGGAGCGTGCACGACCATCCTCGTTGAAATGTTAATTCGACGCACCACTGCGCAGCAGGGTTGTTATGATGTTAGGGGTAGCGGGCGGGGGAGGACGCGGTTGGCACGGCTGAAATTTTAATAGCAAATCTATCTAGAAATCTATGTACGCGCGAACACAATCATGCATACGTGTGGGATAACGATAACGGGAGATGAATGATTTCGGTCCGTCATATTGATCCGCGAACATCCCGTCGGTTAAGTAAAAAAATAATACCTTGCAAATTCCAAGCGAATAAATCACGGCGTACGTTTAAATAATTATATTGTATCTCCGCACGATATTCAAATAAGCGGAAAGGATTACGTTTGTATAAATATGCATGCGGATATGCATACGTATGGGCTCGTCGGACAGAGGACTCAAAAATACGAAGAAGAGTCGTGACTCGTAAAATCGCGTAAAATTAATGGACAAATTTAAAAAAAAGCCACTGAGTATATGTTAAAATAAAAATTCTAAATAAAAAGTAATTAAAGTACAGTGATTAAGGCCACACACAATAGTTATAATAAAATTAATCCAGTTATATTAATCAACTTTTGGAGAGAGCTTTTTTATCCTAAATAAAAGGATAAATTAATTGTTACTTATTCATTGAATTTATATATTAAAAATCCTAAGAATAAATTACAATACAACAGAAAACGCAATATATTTCTGGAAAATCGGATTCTTGAATAATATATTTTCAATCTTATTATGTATCTACCTATATATATTTTTTAATCTCTAAAAAGCTTAACCTACATTAAATATCAATAGCTAGGTATATCAGGTTATATCTAATTACTTATAAATTCATTGCACCGTAATGTATCAGCTGTGCAATGTTATTCTGCTCAGTGCAAATGATGTGTACACAACATGCGTCGACACAAAGTGCTCGTGTGCTGCACTCGTGTAACCATGCGATGTCAAAGTAATGCATCATTAGGTTGGCAAAGTGAAACCCCGTTGACATACCTAGTCGTTAATATATAAACCTGAGCTGCACTAATTAGTACGTGCCCAGACTTTGATAGCAGCCAGGTACGACAGGTATCCAAATTCAAGGCAGACAGAGTGGCGCCCGAAACCAGTAGCACGCTTGATCGCATGTCTTATATATCTGGCTAGGAACTATTTGCCAAGGAATCAAAATTAACAAATACCTTATGCCAAGAAAAGCAGTAGTGTCAATGTACGCGTCTGCGCGTCTAAATAAAGACGATTCTTTGTTGCATCGACACGTCACGTTGGCATTATAAGTGCAGAGACTGAAAATAGCATTAAAGTATAAATAGCGCGAAACTAGCGTCGATCAGCAACGCGTGTAAACGAAAATTCTAGATGAATTACTTTTGTCCAATAAAGAGTAAATTAAAGGAACACACGAGACACCGTTCGAGATATTTCATTTTCTATAAATATTCGTAATTTCTTACTGTATGACATAAAAGTCTTTTTATTTATCCAAAGCATAGATTGAGAGTATTCTCTTTCAAATTGCTGTACTCTGTGTTTAATTTAGTCTTTGAATTAGCCTATTTGGTGGCTACCATCCGAAAATACAACTGAGATCGAGGTCATCAATGATGGGAATTAAACGTGAATATTACAATAATTAGACAACATTAATTATAAAGAGAAGGAGATAAAGGAAGAGAGGGAGAGAGAGAGAGAAGTCCAATCAGCTAAGTCAAGATACTCAGACACGTCAATCATGTCATTACAAGATTACAACTGTTTGCAAATCATTAACCCTCAACACTATATTCAAAGGCACAATAAATTTACACGTAATAGGTGTGCCTTTGATGGAATATCTAGCTCAACAAATGTTAATTAAGTAATTAAGCGCAATTTTGTTTAATAAATACTAAACAATATAACGTTGAGATAAAAGGTAATAAAATAATATTTATCATAAATACTATAAAGACGAAAAACTAAATCATTATTATTATAATTTATAATTAAATATATAAATATATTTTGTAATAAAAACGGCGCAATAAATTACAAATTATAAAGAGAATGCTCTGTGCATGCAAAATGTTCTGTGTAAAATTTTCTCATAAAAAGTATAAGAGAATGTTATACATAAAAGTATTGAAAACCGTTAAGATTAAAAGTACAATTGTTATAGTTATATACTGAAATTTATAATAAAAACATTTCGCACAAAATTGAAAAGTAAACATGAGGGTGCAATGTAACGAAGCTAATAATTGCTTTGTGCATGTAAAAGAGCGCCTAACAAAGGAAGATGAATTATTAACATCGACTTTAGGCTCTAGATAACCGATTCCATAATGTAGTTGGCATCGAATGCATCGCTTCCTAATAGCCAAATTTGAATATTAATCTACATGTATAATCATGCGCGGGATGATTACATGCGTATCACGAGTCACGTCCTTTCACGCGACGCCGCGCAATGTTCTTTGTGAGCGAATTTGATTTGTAATTTAAAGCATAAAAGAGCATTTGCATGTTACCGCGGCGGTAAACGCGGCATTACGCTCCCGCGACGGATCCGACCACGAAGAAAAATAGACGAGATAGAGAACAGGCGCATCCGATCCTGAAAAGTATTAGGCACACGAATTAACGAACATAAGGATGTGATCATTCGAATTACGAATATCAACGACGCGAATACACGTGCATTCGCGCTGGTTCTGAATTACTGGAGATTTTTCGCGATGCAAATGCGAGGGCGCCGGGAAAATTAAGTCCAACGAGACCGCGACCGTACACGGAATTAAAACGAACCGCCCTTGTTTCCACAAGTAGCACTCGCGAGATGTACAGAACGGAGGAAATCTCCGGAATCTCGTTGCAACCAGCGGATTAAGCGCGTTTCAACTTGCTCGGATCTCCTACTGTCCTTAATTCGTTATCGCATTGTGCGCGAGCTTCTTTAGTTACACCACTCCAATCAAAGTTTAATAAATACATTCACCGATCATAAAGAATAAGATTTACTTAATATATATTAGAACCGAAAATATATTTTCTATATATAAAAAAGTGTCTCTCTCTCTCTGTAATATATGATTATTTATTATGTAATTCATATTATACTCGTATGTACAATTATTTACATTTATATACAAAGACTCTCTTGACACAAATATAAAAAATAATTCCTTATTATATAATGTATATTTCCTCATTCCAGTGATTATAGATGCTAGTAATCCTCTTACGTAAAGATTATTTTAGGCTTTGAGAAAGGGATTGTATTTATTCATGCATTTAGAAGACGACTTAGAAAATTGGTGAGCCTTATTCTTCTTTAAAGCCAAATACTTATATAATTTCCTTTTGTACGAGTATATGCCTCCCAGCAAAATCTGCCTTGTAAAGAAAATCTATTCAAATTTATATCCAGCCATTCATTATTATATCGTCTAGGTCAGAAATCTAAATCCGATTCTAAAAAACTCACATTCCTCTAACTTAAATACACGATTACAAGAACGTGTATGACAATCGTGTGGCTATAGTAGCAAAAAATAAGTTGTAGTTTCATCGACTATAATATCGATTTCAGCAAGTGTAAGATGCATATTTTCACTTCTCTTTGAAGACGCGACCTTTCGCATCAGCTCGTTTACGAACTCACTTTTCGCTTACCATCCCTCTATTTCCTTCTTCCTTTTCCTCTGGTCCTGTACAAACAACGAGGTGAAAGACGCACTCTTTTCCGCGATGATATTTCCATTATACCCGACGCTAAACATTGTAATGGAAACGCATAGCTGAGCCGCGCATGTTGAAAGAAATGAAAACAAATTCGTGGTCAATATCATGTTCAGTATTTCATTCGTTACGACGTCACGCGCGTAAAGGCCGATAAAGGGCAGTGCGGGAAGAGAACATAAAGAGTAATGCGTAAAGAGAACGCGAGTGGAATTCTTTGAATTCAATAAACAAATTTTGCCCCTATTTTTAACGAAAGAATAGTCAAAAGATGGAAAAAATCTCGCGGAAAAAGGATTAAATATATTTCTAAAAGTTAATCAATTGTATTTCTGCAAATATAAAATATAAATAAATATTTTCTGTTTTAACTCAGATTGTCACACACATTTTTGGCGCTTAGATAATATTTGATTTCGTTTCGTGATGTATGAATATATGATGTCATATGAATATCAGAAATATAAAAAATTAAAAAGAATTTGATTTTGTGCTATTATTGCTATAAAAGAATTAAATCGAAATTATTCATTATTTTAATGAACCTGCCAATTATTTTAAACTTAATGAGACAAGCAATGTGAAGCCAATTAAGGATACGATCGCAAATGATTAATAGAGATACAGAGTTTAATATTATAATATCCAGAAGAAAAAATACACAATTATAGAGATTATTAAATTAAAACACAATTTCGAGTAATAGTGTTAACAGTATTTACCTATTAGGATTTGAAATAATTAAACACTTTCAATTTGATGCGATAACGAGCGCACGTATGTAGAACGTTCTATTTCCACCGCATCGAATATTAATAATAAATCCTTTCAGATTTAAAAGAACAGTTAGTCAGAAATATTCAAATATTAAAAATCGCATTTTTTCAAAAATTATAATTTTTCTAAGTTTCTACTACCTTCAGATTTCTTTAAAATATATCGGAAACATTATTAGAATTTATACAATAATTTTAAATAGCCTCAATAAAAAGAAGTGCTTATTGCACGAAATAACGCGAATGTCTAGTAAAAGAACAATATCAGACAATATCAATGCAGCAAACAGAATACATCATAAAAATTCGAAAGAGACAATAATGACGCGACGAGCACGCAAATGCAAATGCAAGACGACATAATTAAATGGAACTAAATCCAAAAGTTTTTCTGGCGCGCGAACGCGGATTAAAGGCCGGCTTTTCAGTTTCGCCTTCCCCCTATTCCTCCCCCGTTCCACTTTGCTCCTATCTTCCAGCCTACTACCGACCTCCTGTTTCCTCCTCCCCCTCGCATCAATTACCATTGATTATCCTCATTTCCTTCTTCGCGCGGCATTTTGTAACTCCGGATGCCGCAGAATCCGCAGGCTCCGCGTCGCGTTATCGATCTCGTCGGGAAAATCGCCAATCTAATTACGCCAAAAACAAAACCGACAGAATCGTTGCAGCTGGGATTTGTTAGAGGCGTGAATATGGATGGGTATGCATTCTAAGGAAAGGAGAATCCTGCATAACAATAGTCGAACTGCCGTCATATCATTAACTTTGTTTGCCGATGACAACTTGCCGGGAATATCCAGATTTGGCAATTATTTTCAAACTCAATTTTACACTCATCGACCAAATTCGCATAAGAGAGATGCGAGCTGTCGCGATTTTACGTGCTCGATTTAGAAATCTCTTGATGACACGCTTAATTTAGAAATCTCTTGTGCGACGAGCACGCAACGATAATTTGACAAATACTTGATCGAGCATTATTGTGTATACAAGTAGTACTACACACAAATTGCCAATGACAATTCGATAATTAACTCGTATTAGCGCGCGCGCGGCTCTTAGTCCTCTTATCCGAACGAATCACTTCAATCTCATTCAGCCTGGCGGAGTCAGCAGCGTTATTTCACAATAATACAGCATTAATCTTTGATCATTTCTCGATTCACAATCAGACAAATATTATTTCGAATATTATAACTATCATATATTGCCTATTCAGAGAATAAACGCCTATTATGGTGTGCTATGATTCAAAATACAGATTCATATTTCACAATCAAATCCCAAAATTACCCACGTAATAGCCTGAAACGAAATATATGTGGCAAGAATGCCTCAATTTTAATAGATAAACCGAATTTCTGTCGAAGAGCAAAGCACGCTAGTCGCTTTAACGATATCGATTCTGCGTTGGGTTATGTCAATTGAGGCAAATACAAACGTTTAGTTACTCAGTTTATCACGAATTAATATAGTCATTGTATAAACGCGGTATGTTAAATTAAACGGGAACTGGCTTGCCGGCAATAATTTTAATGCCTAATTCCGCTCACGAAACCCCGCTATTTAGGATAAATGATTTACAGCATACGCGGCGTGCATCTAATTTGTTTATGTCGCATGAAAACTACGTCGTCCAAACGCCACAATCTATCTCGTACAAAGGTCGCGTTTATCTTCGTATATCTCCGCATTGTCGTTGCACTCGACAATCTAATTCGAGGCCGAAGTACGGCGATGTTGTAATTTTACGCAAAATATTTCACTTTATGCAAAACACTCTACTCGCCTCTCGCGCGAAATATATTGTCTTGGGCAAATAACTCCTAGCTCTCTCAGCTGGCGATGATTGTTTTCCTCGGAATTTTTCGCGAGGTAAGTAGATTCCCTATCTGCTACGCGATCTTGCGGATTAGAGAAGAAAAGGCATCTCGATTAAGGAAAAGTCACGTTCCACCAACAAAGAGTCCGGCGTTAACCACGACGATCCAGCAGCGTTATCACCCGGACGGATGTGCGGGAGACATCTCGTAGAAAGAGGGAGTCGAATGCTTAATGATTCTCGTTAAAACGCGGTGTATGTACCGAGTAATCCGCAAATATGTCTAATCTGGTAAGCATAACTATCCGGCGCATCTTAAATTCTCCCTACTAATCGCGTTATATGTATGTATGTATCGAATACACAATCGTCAAAAAATATGAGAAAGAAATATACATATGCTATATTAGACTATATATAAAGAAAATATATCTTGGAATATAAAAATACAATTCTTTACATTTACAAAATTAAACTTCAAATTATTAATTAACTAAAGTTCTTCGAATTATATTTCTTTAGCACCGATCGATAGACACTAGGATAACTGTTTTCATATTCCGCAGAGTTATGTGACCATAGCACGGAGAGATTAATAGCTTTGTGTAACTTTCGACGATGAATTTTGTAGATTCATCGTCGAAAGCGATGCGATCGAAATTTGAAATTACGCCTGCAGTCGCAATGCGGAGACTGATAGGATTTATTTGTTCGCCATTTCAGGTACTAATCTCGCATAAAACGCGTAAGGGGGAGAAAAGTTTGGCGAAATGAAGGACCGGCAGAAGGATAGCGGGAGACGCATTGTATTGCAAATGCGATGCGACTTTGTCGGCGATTGTGGCTCGATTTGAATGTGCCATTCAGAAACTTCAGCTGTCGAGTTCAAAATGTTGTTATGGTAAAGTGAGGAGAGAATTTATTGGCAGCTAGAATATGTACATATATGACTAGAATGTGGGTGTGTCTGTTACATAAAACGTGTACGTGTGCATCTGTACTGACGCAGTGTCGCAAGATAATAAAGTAGGGCGACAGGAGGTTGGGGTGTACCCTCGCTTGTAGCATTTTTGTTCGAAACGATCTTTAGAGTGCATACTTTATTATATTTGATAAGCTTTCAATTTGTGAGTGCCAGCAATTTTTTCAAACGTTCGTGTAAAGCGCGCATTGTGAGAAGCGAATGTCGAAATTCTTTTTTCATCATTCCCGTAGCCATATATAATTTAAGGTGGATAATATAAATGTAACGTAAATATTTAAGAATGGAAATAGTTTGCGATAGCTACATCATATTAAATAAACACATATTGAATGAATTATTATAACTAGCATATTACAAGAATTATCATTATTGACCTATGGATTAATTAACATTGATCCATTTCGTACATTAATGAATACTAATATAATTATAGCAGCATGTTATTATTATTCAATTCTGATTTCGGAGCATATTCATGCCAGAGTATTATGTATTATGTATAATAACATGTGCGGCTCACTAAAAATTAATTCTACATATAAAGTAAAAAATTGAATTCTCCTCGGTAATAAAGCGTATACCAGAAAAGCATAGACATAATTGAAAGCAGGGAACAGCGACGAAAATTCAAGAATCACTAGCAATGCTCGTGATAGTATATGTGAAAATCTACGAAAGAATTGTGATGGAGAAGGGTAGAAAATCTTGGTGATGCAAACATTTCCAACGGGCAACCGTGATTTTTCAATTGAAAATTAGGTCGATTTATGCGAAGCAAACAACGCCCATAGGTAGAGCAAATTTACCTGGTGCACGTAAATATGTGATCTATATTCGCGTCTACCACGATGCGGAAAAGCACGTCGGTATGGGGAACGTATATACGAACCCTTGCAACTATTACGACATTCAAACATTTATTTCAACATGTCCTTTACCGTTGTAGATTGCTCAACTCAAGAAATACGATGTTTCATTACGATAACAATTTCATCAAATAGTCAAACAATCTTAATTAATTTCCACAAAGCATTACCCATTACTGTTGCTGTTAATGAATTAAGAATATAAAAATTTCAGTAAATTTTGTCGCCTTTTGTTAAAAATATATTCTGTGATAATTTATAAAAAAGAAAATTGTTTCTATTTTTTCTCCAAAAATTGAAAATCTTTTAATAGTAAATTAGTAGTATAAATTTTTAATTATAGGTAATGAAAATAACAATTTATATACATTTTTTCTTCTTTTCTCCTTTTTTTCTTCTTTATCAAGTAATAATATCCTGATAGTTAAATGACGCTCAGATATTCGCAGTTTCATTGCGCTGCGCAAATTGATCATCTAAAAACAATAAAGACAAAAAAATATCAAACAGCATCACAAACGAGATTTCATGGTACTCTGATTCGTGCCATTTTTATATACGCATCGTTGAAATACGCTTAAAAAGGATGCGCGTATTCGAATACCAGTTGGCTACGCGTACACTCGCCAATTAACAGAATTGTGTAAACTCGAGGACATATAGAGGTGCTGCAACTCGAATCGACTCGACGCTAAAAATATCGCGTTAACTTATTTTTTTCAATTTGCAAATATCGTCAACGGAAACAAATTGCTGATCACTCTCGAAATAATAATGACATATTGATTTTTTAATATACTACATTTGTAATCTTTTTGTTACTTAGGTCTTTATAAGAGAAAGAAAGAGAAAAAAGAAGCCGAGTTTAATAAAAAGGTGTATGTATAATAGCACAAGGACAAAATTAATCTTAACCTTCTTTTTCTCATCTCCTCTTCTACGAAGAAAAAGAATGAAAGAAATTAGTAGCAATTTTTGTGTAAGTTTCCACTAAATTGCTCACATTGTAGGAGAGATTGGTTTCGCGGAAACAAATTGTTAGTCGATACATTGCAGCGATAGCAACGTATCTTACAATAACGACTTCAAAGAGTTTCGTTGCTGCGGCATGGGTATAAGGGGCGACAATATTTTTCTTCATTTATGTCGCTCATTATCGGTCCAAACGAGACCGCTTTTCCCGCAACGTTTCCGGCTACCGATCAAAGCAAGGAGACACGGCGAACAAATTCAATGAAGTTGACGACAACGAGCTCCAGCTAGGAGGCTCTTGAATATTCACGGTTCTCTACGCCGAATGTTCCAGCACCGATAACAGTTGTTAAGTACTTGGTTAGATTTTTCTCCAACTTAAGCAAATGATATTTTCGATTGCATTGTAAGAAATTTTTGGCTATATTTACGAATTCTTTTATTACGAACTATTAAGAAGTTATTGTATGTTAAAACATGAAAAGAAGCGTTCTCAAAATAGATCTTTTACATAAATAAAGCAGATAAATTCGATATAAAAAAGATTAAATCGATTTAAAAGCAATATCTCTAGAAGAAAATACATCGAATTCTCATTTAGAGAACGACCACTTTTAATTATCTTGCACGGAATTTTCACGATATCGACATTGTTACGATCACTGTAGGAAGTTAGATTGCATTAAAGTGTTCAGATCTAATTGTAAGGCGAGGAATATAAAGAAACTTGGAAAAGCGAATCGCATTTTTCACTGGTTTCTAAAGCAATTGAGAATATCCCGATAACATTCTATTTTCCACTTTTGTAAAGTACGATACCATTTCGCGCGAGTTTCTATTATAAGAAATGACTGCCGCGCTAATTTTCAATCTTTCGGTACGGCACTCAGGCGGAGCCAAGTCAGGGAAACTTTGCTCAATTTCAAATGTTGCTTTTAACGAAGTACAGCCGTTCGAGAAGTTAACTGACAGTAAGTAAAATATATTGTTTACTTCGTCGTGGAACGATCGATTCTTATGATATATTTGAACAAGTTAGACTATAAATCACGGACAAAAATCGCAAAGGAAAATACGCAATTATATAGCAGCATCGGTCAATGTGCTCTACTTCGCGCGTTGTAAAACATCATTCTTTGTAGACAATGTGTGTAATTTAATCAGAATTGGGGAGAATCTTTCATGGTTAAGAAGCACCGTGCTCCGCTTATTTGTACGTTCGCGAGAATGCTACTTATTGTTAGTCCTTTGTCATAAAATGCGCCCGACGAATTTCATTTCGTGCAGAGTAAAAGTCCGCTCGATGCTGTTTTGAGCCGCGTCAAGTGGAAAACGGATTATGAAAATGACGTACAGCTTACGCGCCAGATATTTCCAAAGCCGATTTAAATGAAATTTGACATGGTTGAGCTCGAGCAAACACAATATGTCTCGTTAAGAACGGCGTAGTGAAATAAACTAGAGATTATTGGCACAAAACTGATGCGTGCTTAAATAAATACATATTTATATATTTATAAATTTAAATGTTATTCTTCGCGTTACTTGCATGTGATTTTCCAAATTATCGTAAAATGATTAGACAATAACTAAAGATTGTTCAATATCTTTCAGTTTCAATATCTAATCGATAGACGTGGTTATATATAGTTATTAAATATTCTATAAAAGACAAACACTGAGGAAAATTTTTCTTAAAAAAAAAACCAAAATACTCTTCAAATTACGTTTTACATACATCTCAAATATTTTCCTTCGCATATACCATCTAATATATAGATATTTGTCTTACGTTAACAATTCTGATTCTGATATAGTATACTTCGAACATATTGACATAGTTATGCTGATCCACCCCAGCCAAATTTTGGACGTGAATCGCACAAGAAAGCATATGTTGGATGCGAGTACCTAATCTCGCAGACGTACATATACATATATATATCGCTCAAACGCGCTTGTGGGTTAAGGTTGCACGAAAGGAAGGAGAAATGAAAACGACGGGGTCGGCGAGGAGAATGGAAAGAACGGTTACGGATGCTACGGCCAAGATCGCAGACCGCGATACGCGCCAGCGTGACCCATCCCCTGCTCTCCGGGGGTTAGCTAAGAAGCGAACCTTGCAAATTGCCTCCGCAAAACCCCTCCCTGCGAATCCGTTCTTCGTCGGAAATCACCCACCTCCTCTGTATCCTTTCTGTGCATGCCTGAAAATTCTTCGCGTCGCAATCCCTTCGCCACGAAAATTGTCAGATCATCCTGATTTTCGAGCGATACGGCCGTGATGCAAGTGGGAATTTCGTAGACGATTGTTCCGCGATCGTAATTCACGAGAAACTCGCTTATCTAGTGGAATGAATTCCGAACGAGCGATCTTAAAAGTCCAAGTCCAAATGGGCTTCGAAAGTCGAGAGTTCAATAATGAGTAGCGCATTTCTGGCTCGAGGATTCTCACCGCAAGTGTAATATAAATTCTAGATCAAATTTTAGATCAAACAACTCGCCAATGAAAAGAATAGCTCCTACTTGATAAAACCATCCTCGTGGTTTTTATTCTGCTCGACCATTTGCCATACAATAATCGGGCATTGTTCTGAGAAACGATCATGAATATTATAAATCGCGTCGCCAAAATAAGTAGCCAATCGGACCGACGAGTTATCATGATAACGAGCCATTAATATTAAAAATTCACAAAGAGCTCTCCGCTTGTAAGAAAGAATCCTGAAAGTAAGATGAAACGTGATTATGAAGAATATTAAGAACGGATACCTCAGTCTCCGACATTCCGTGGATAATCTCTTTCCCGGGATGATCGCAACGACCTCGTCACGATTAATATTTTTCAGACGGTGTGCTTAACTTGCTCTCAGCATATATTTCCCCCTTTTACTTTCTCGACAACATTAAATAACAAGAACGACTCGTCTGGTCGGCAATGCCGAAAGAGACAAAGCTGGAAGAAACATGCCAAAAATAAAGAACGAATAAATCTGGCAAATAAATTAGTAAAAGGATTCGTTCGGAATGATAATAAAATAACTTTAATATCCTATCAGTCTTTCTTTTCTATATATTGAGTAGATTGTTAGAATTCTCTAGATTATATATTATTAATCGCGTAAAAAAAAAATAAATAAAATTAGATAAAAAAAGATTTTGCACAGACACTGATTTCATTCTAATGTTTGCCCAAAAAAAGGTTAGGTTCTTCCTTCTTTCCTCCTAAAATTTTTTGATCAGAGTTATGCAGCTTGTTTTTACAGGTTTCTCAGTTATGTAGATGACAACCCAGTTCTATCAAAACATAGCATTAAAACAGTTTCACGCGTTTTCCATTACTCAACAGATTGGACACGACGATAAGACTCGCAATCACTATCGAATGTGCGAACAACGTGCAAGTTCGCGCGCCGATTCTCTCGCGATGTAACTCGGAGTTTTCTATCTCATATAACTTTTCGCCGGGCAAAGCCCTCGGATGGAGTTCCTTGACAGAGTCTCCCTTTTACAGAGCAAGCCTTTGTGCAAGGTAGAAACGACCCTCGCGGGTCGAGCCCTGAGAAAAACGTGCGCGCCGAAGTCGCAGTGCTTCGTGTACCGTGTGGTACATCATAAAAGGCCGCGTTACAACAAAAATTCCTTTCTCATCGGCGAACAATGGACCGAATCTCACCGCTACGCTGTGTACCGAAAGTTACTTTTTTTCTGCCGTTTTTCCGTCGAACAAGAATACACACACGCGGAAAAGTGAAGAATATGATAACGGCAAGTATCGTATAATTTTCTAGAAACTTCGTATTATGCCATATTAACGGTTATTGTTGCATAATTTCGAAAAAAATCTATGCAGTTTGTATTCATAGCTAAAATGTCTAATTCGTTCTACGAAAATTCATGCATTATCCATGGAAATATTTCCTTTTATAGCGTTGATACCGAAGTTGATATCCTTAATTCTTTAGTATAAATATAAAATGCAATATACATGCAATATTCGGAAAGAAGATTGCTTGCATAACTGTTATGTACTATATTCGATATCAATCTGTTGATGTCCACCAAAGAGGATTAGATGTCGACTTGGTTAGACGCCGGTCAGCTCACAGCTGCCAACCGAAAAATATCGGGTCCAATAATACGAGGTGGAGTCCGAGAGGGAAAGCCGATCATTTACTTACATGCTTCGACGATGCTTCTCAGACTCTGACTTATAGCAACTCTCTGAAGACTTTGAGTAACAAACAAAGGAAAATAATATTTTTATCCGACAAAGTTTGCATATGTGTCGAAAAGAAATATGTGTTACCGATCAAGTTTCGTGTAATATTAGTGCTAGAGGGCTCTTGAAAAAATTATGATTGACGTGTTTAATTCATTTTCAGAATTAAACGTGAACATTCAATAAAATAACCATCTTCCGCAGTTCTATGTGATATATCTGACTATATATAAATAACACACAAATATTATCGATAACATTTAAATATATTATGTAGATTAATATATTCACAGTCGAAGCGCGCGATAATGCATTATTTACATACAAGATCGCTTCTTCAATGAATAATTTGCGTGAACATCCTCCCTCTACTTTCCTCTCTTCGACATATACATTAACATTTTAGCATCAGATTGCGGTTTCTACGACAATGAAATATCAAAGAGGCAGAAGATTCATAGATCATGGCCTAAACTAACAGAATCCCGAAATTAGAGTTGACTTAATCGCTTCTCCGACACGCGTAATTCCCCTATCTTCGCTTGACACTATTCCCGATGACGAGCGATTAGATTTGTCTCGTATTGACTGCAATCCTCGTGGAACGGAAAGGGGAGCGCCAGATCGGATGGCTGCTATCCGGTAAATTGGGTTTCCGAGGGGGACTCGGGGAGGGGAGGAGAGAGAGAGAGAGAGAGAGAGAGAGAGAGAGAGAGAGAGAGAGAGAGAGCTGTCGCAGGACGCGAAAGAAGCACCCGCCAGCCTGCAGACTGAGATTGGATGCCGACGAAATCGTCCCGCGGGAGAATCGCTGCTTCCTCTATCCAGACTCGTTGCATACTTCCATCTAATGTCGCTACCCGATTGCCGGCTTTGTCCTCCGGGGACATCGGAGGGACGATACATCTCGGAACTGTCCTCGACTCCTCGAGCCGCACTTAAAACCTTGCTCTTAAGTGCTGCACGTTATATTTAACATCCGCATGCGTATCAGCTGAATGTATTTTTAGTCATTAATCTTCAATGACAGTTTAAGATTAAATATAAGAAACATATTTAGTAATTAATTGCTCTAACTATTCACAAATTAAAGGACAGCGTATAAAGTTCGTAAATATATCTCACTATTAATATTTTTCGGCATTTGGCATAATTTAGTTTTAAACTTTTAACTTATAGATGCTAACAAATTTTTTTTAGAAATAATCCATACTTCGCTCAAAACTGCATGCTTTTCTACTATTATAAGAATTATATTCTTAATCTTCAATTCTCTCAATATGTGGTGAGGATATGTGGCTAATTTCTTTATTTAATTTTTATGTTAAACTTTTTCTCATTAAACAATTTTGTCTTAAGTTCTTCAAAGAACAAGTCGATTTCAAAGTCCATTAAAAACAGGTGGATATACGCAGTTTTTAAAAATAGCAAGCATGTCAAAAGCGTGAAATGACTTTCGTTACGCGACGCTAAGTAGGTATGTGTGCCTTCGGTACACTTTTCCTCTGCATGCATTCTACAAACTTCGTCTGTAGAAGCAATATTATTCTTCCTACTCCAAAAACATCTGTATAAAATGGTCAATCAAAACTAGAATAAAACTAACACGAGCGAAAAGTTTCCCAGCGAGTGGTTATTTCATTTTTACATTTTTAATACTTGTAAAAACACAATTTGCAATGCGGCAAAAGGAGACAAATGTAAGCACCGCAATGTACTACACTGGTGGACAATAACTCACACGCTAACTTTTATATTTCTATAAAATATTACGTGAATATTTATGGTTTGTTATCTGTTGTATACGAGTAATTCTCAACACTTGTACATTAAAAATATATACAGCGCATAACGAATTCACGATTGCATAATAAGTAACATTGCCGTAAAAAATAGAGACATAACTAATTACGAAATAACATATCACCGCAATTATTTCACATATATGAATGATAATTACTTTGAGTTACCTACTCACCTCATTCCACGTTCGTTTAATCTGAATACACAATTATAAGCGCATTTTAATTGAATGGCCCTAAGCAAGCAGATGTTTTGTGCAAACTTTCGTTTAAAGATCCATCGTGGATCGAAAATTAATTAAGCTTGATAAAAGCGGCAACGAGTATCTAAAGCCACGTGAAAAGAGATTAATCACGTTGGAATTCGAAACAAAACTTAAAAGAAGCCGGTGTGGATCTGATAATTTTTGATGGAATAGATGAAGGAAGTTTTAATAAGGTATTCGCCATTCAATATCTTATCTTATATAGGCAACCGCATATGCGCAGAAGGTATTCTAATAACAAAATAATGTAGATTCGCAACGTTTTGCTGAAAGCTGTACCATCGCGGTGTTTGAAAGAAAGCGATTTAAAACAAATGTAATATCTTCTTGGATAGAATCCAGATCCTTCCAAGTCCGCACGCGAGATCCGATCGCGTAAAATAAAGCTACGAAACAATTTGATATTCTCTTCGACATCAAGCACTACGCTATATTGAAATATTGCATTATAAATAATGCAAAAATACGGCGTAATAAAATAAAGAGTAAAGTGAAATTAAAAACTGTAATTTCATTGTTATATAAATGCGCAGCACATTTAATATTTTATAAATCTAAAAACGCCAATTTATATGAAACGTTAAGCGAGAACTATCGCATGTAAATGATAGCAGTAACGTGGAAATTACATCTTTTCATCCCATTTTATCCTCATTACATTATTCCACCCTTCAGTCTATAATGAAAAAAATAAAACACATTTTAGTTAATAAAGTTAAGAGTTAAAAAAGATATAAGATTTTCAATAAAGCATTGAGAGTTAAAAAGATATCTTATTCTCAACGTTAAGATCAAGTTCTAACAAATAAAAATTCTGATACTAATTGAAACGGAAAATTGTAATACAATTATAAACATCAAAAACTACTAAATGAAATACAAAGCCGAGAAAACATAAGACGAAGAAGTTCATCTAACTAAATTTATCGCGATGCTACTGCTATAATTGTTTCAGGACGACAAGATGAAGGGAAGAAATTTTATAACTCGGTACATTTATAAGAGAAATTGTTGTAGATTCTTTGTAGCGGACATTCGAGAAACACTTGAAAAATGAATTTTAGCGAATCAAAGGTTGCGTTATTGAGCGACTTTTGTAATGACAAGGAAGCGCGAAACATACGCGGCACGTTCTCTCAGCGACAAACCACACTTTCGTCGCTCCATAACGCCGGACTTTCTGTCGTGCGCGGATACCAGTTAGAAATTCGAAATTGCACCGCACGCCTGTATACCGAGCTCGCCACTTTCGCGAGATTGCTTTTCCCGTCCTCCCTCGTCTCGCTTGCGCGCGAGGAAACCCCGGAGCTGGTAGACCGTAGAAAACGAACGAATGCTCCGAGAGAAACAGGTCGACGATTGTTGGGTGGAAACAGAACAGCGACGAAAAAAGAATGAAAATGAAAGCGACGGCAATAAGGTCTTCCGTATGAGCAAAACGGCATTAAATTTGTTTTTATTATTATTCTGTTATATTATCAAAATCGTTTTCCTTATAGATTAGTATCGCTAGGCAGAAAGCTACACGTAGAATAAAAATTAGTAAATACTTGCCTGTAATACAGATTTAAACAGCAGATGATAATAAGAAATTAACTGAACAATTATACCAATAATATCATTATTTATACCTTCTTCTTCCAACATTTATAATTCTTTACTATATATAAAATAACTTTAAAAAAAATGAAGAGTAGGTATTATTATATTTTTGTCTGTTCAAAAAATAATTATTTTATTTTATTAATAAAATATAAATTTGAATTCTTCCTTAAAATAATTAATTGATTAATGAAGTATATCCGTATTTCCAATTGCCTCATAAGTAATCAATATTGCGATATATTTTATCTACGAAACCAAATACAAAACAAGAATAAGAGAATCCCGGAGCTATGGCAATCCCGAGAAAAAACCTGTTTAAGTTTATCGCACTTTTGCTTATCTAATATTTACTGTTCTTCTTCACTGTTTCAAAATTTTAATGAATTCGCTTGCTTGCTATCAATCTACCGCCATTTACCCGAGCTACGACGAAAATGTCGATTCAGCAGGAGGTAGGTATCCCTTTCGAGATGAGAGTGTTCCCTTCATGAAACTAACGGCCCGGATAATTTCCAAGGTGTTTCTCCTTGATGGACGACAAGTCCTTTTCCACGTTTCCATCAATATATACCCCGAAGCCCTTAGGAAAACCCTCAAGTGAAAAAGAAGGAATATATGTTCGAGTCGAATCGGAAAACGAGATGACGAAAGAAACTTCTCACGAAAGGGAAAGAGCGCTTTATGAGATCGAATAAGAGTGGGAGAGAAAAAGAACTGACCTTTCCTTAGTTACATCATAGTTGCACGGGTTCGTAATTATGACACCCACGAGGCATACCGTCGCATACAAGCGTGAAAATTACCCTTAGAAGAACGCGAATAAGTTGTTACATCTATAAAATAAAACTGGCGACGTAGGCGATTGCATCGAGCAGATTATGCAGGGAATTTTGCGAAACTGTGCGACGGGGAATACTAATACAAAGATGAAACGTTCAATTTTCTCTTGTCGATAAAATGGAATGTTATTCATATTTATATTCCTACAGCGTTAATTCATTATAAATGCAACGCGATGCACATCGAATGCGCAAGTTCGTTACTTGTATTCTAATATAAACAAGCTTAGATCTATATCAAAATTGATAATGAAGGAGCTAAAAGGATAAAGTTTTATTGTTCATTTGCACTCTTTTAAATTCGTGAAAATTCCTTCATTTTCAATCTAACTCTTCTAAACTATCAATGCCGCAACACGAACAAAGTTGCTGATTCTGGTACCCGTAATCGCGAGGAAGTGCACAACTTTAAATACATTACTCTGCACCGTAATCCTGAAATTCTCTTTCAACAACATTCATTCACGATGGAAGCAAAGTTTCGCTTCGAAGTAAAATTTGCGTTTATTGATACTCACGAAAAAATCATGCAAAAATCTGTTCCAACGCAACAAGAATTATGACTTGAGCAATTAGCGCGTCTCAACTTCTGATCGTTTTCATTAGACAAGTTAGAAAAGTCGAGTTTCAGAAGTTTCTTTGTCGACAGGATAGAAAACGTTATCGAATACTTTTTCCTTAGTGCGCGCGCTTAGGAGTGTGACGTTAATTATAACATACTTTTACGGAGCTTAATGTTACGCATGGGTGCTATTTTTAAATAACCGCGAACATTTCGTGTTTTCAGAAAGTTTCCTCAAAAAATTCACTTTTTCCAAAAACAAGTACCAAAAGCGAATGTGAGTTTTCTGACAGTCGTTGAGCATCGTTGAGCGCCCTTGAAAAATATAAGTAAAAAGAGCTCTTGTTGCTTTTGTGACGTTTCGCATGACAAAACATTACTATATCGGCACATGTTCAGAATAACACAGGGTATCGCGAAACAACTGATCGCGGAGATAACGAGAACGAGATATACTTGACGATGCAGAGTTTCTCGTTGAAATTAAATTCGAGACGTCGCAATTACGTGCCGTGTTTTAATCACTTGCAAAACGCTTCTCACGACTGCGGTTGAATGTCGCGGTCGAAATTTCGCCGATATGGAACGATATTGCTCAGCGAATATCTCTCCACGAATGAGAAACTCTCGACGACACCTTGATGAATATGCGAAACGATCATGGAAATACCATTTGCACCAAAGTGAAATATTTGTCAAATATGAAGATGTATCAATTTCGAAAAGCAATTCGCAAAAGTTATAATTAAATTAAGAAAATAATATACACTTATTGTTAGAAAAAAATTAAATAAATAAATAATTTATATTCGATTTATGTTCGATGTATATGGTAAAATATAATTTTAATAAATGACGTATTTAAAAAATAATGTATTTATTAATAATTATATTTACCAATTATATTTACGTCTATCATATTTAAATATCAATAGAGAAAAACTTTATAAATATTTTCTTTTTATAGAAACCAAACCACAAGAGATTTACATATAAATTATATATTTAACATTATAAACAATATTAAATAAAATTACTCTCTCCCTCAATAAACTTTTTCGACTAATGTCAATGTTGGCGATATCAATATCCGATATCTAAGAGGATCAATATGATACGAACAAGTCGAATGGACCGTTTGCTTTTCCGTACGAATGCTGTTCCAACGAAATTGCGATCACAGGATGCGCAATGACGACAGGTGAATACGCGAGAATGCGAGAAAGATAAATAAAAAGCTTTATACATACGTATATACACGACACCGGATGAATTGGAAGATCGAATTATAGTACGCGATTGAAGTTGCAATTGAAGAGAACGCGGGATGAAATAGGGAGGCGTTTGTTGCACGAATTTATTGATTCAATTTCGGCTGGTGAACCCCCAGCATCCTCGCTGCACCCCCTAGAACACCGTTTTAACTGCCGACGGATGGTACGCCAATGTTGTCGAGTTTTCGAGTTTAGTCTACACACAGTTTAGCATAATCGATGAGCGGTCACGTACCTTCACCACCGACATTATTGCGCAAGAGACTTTCGTTAATCGACCACCATAAAATCCTAATGATCCTACAGTCATGATTCAAGTCGCTTCTCCGTTATTATCTCCTCATATTCAACCGCAAACTGCGGTCGCATGCAATACATAAAATATCACAATACAAAATCCCCTTTAAAAAATTTTGATACTTATACATATAAGATAAGATACTAAAATGAATGAGATTAAAAAAAATTTGAATTAAATTTTAAAAATGTTTTTCGAAAACAACGCATTTAACTTTTTCAATAAATTATTTAACAACTAAAGTATTAAAAAGCAGCATTAAAACTGATTATTCTGATTACATTTTTGCCGAAAAAAAGTAAATCCCAGCTAAAAACTAATCAAAGAGAGACTCTGTAACCAAGAAGAAATGTCAATTCTGGAACACTGTGCTCGATAACGCTAAATTATACAATATGTTATTAAACGTAATATAATCTAACACAATATAAAAAGTTGTACTCAAATTTAGGCCGTAAAGCATTTTATGTATACAAATTAGGTTATTATATTTTGCGAGAGCAGTAATAAAAGATACTAGTCAATTTTTGAAAGTAAAAAACAAGATGCGCTCAACTACAAATTCAGGACGAATTTACCCTTTCTAATTGCAACAGCGAAAAGTGCCGCGAAAAGAGCAGCAAAGTCAATTAGCACGGATGAACGTTTCTAGTTGTCTGACGTGACTTAATTTAGCATCCTACCTATCCACTCTTTCGTCCGGGTACTTCTCTCATCTCTCTCTTTCTCTCCTTCATTCTCGATTCTCTAATTCAATTCTAATCCCGGCAAATGAATTTAACACATGAGATGATATCAGTTCCTTCTTTCTGGCCTTCTGAAAGATCTATTCTGTTTCTCTTTCGAAAAAGCATTTATCTCTGCTTTTGTTTCATCTTCATTTAAAAAGAGCTTATTCCGGGTTTTTGTTCCAATTTAGAAAAAATAGTTTATTTCAGAGATCAATCTCCGATTTGCGAAAAATGACTTTCTTGCAATGCCTATCGCGAAAGTATGTACGATTTTCGATTGCTGTTTAACGTGCGGAAAGTGGCTTATTTCTCAACGATTCAATGTATGCCTTACTTTACCGCACTAGTGCGAGAAAAGCACCTTTATGACTTACTTTACCGCACTAGTGTGTAAAAAACCTCCTTTTTTTCACGATTGATAGTTTTTGTCTTACGATTTTCGACTGACATAACAAACTTAAACGTAACGAAATTCACGCGAGACAAAACGTCAATTCGTTACAACCGTCATCATTCAAGAAGGATAAAATGGATTTTTTAATCTCAAATCAAACTTTCGCGACAGGCATTACAAAAAATATTGTATGTGGCACGTGCGGAAGACAACGAATTACGTCGCGCGTGAAGTTGCCGCATTCTCCTCGGCTTATAGTGCATTCACACTCGTACTCGTGTGAATGCACCATAAGCTTTCGGCTCATGCGGCAACTTCACGCGCGACATATAATTCGTTCTTTTCCACACTTGCCACACAAAATACTATTATTTCGCTTCTGTTAAAAATATGCTATTATCAATACTTGTTCCAAAACCAAATTTATTCTGGTTTTTATTATAATAAATAATAGCCGAGAAGTTCAATGATTTACAAATATTATCGTTATTACATGATAATCGAATATACCTATAACTAATAAGCGTCGTTAACATCTATAGCATCAAAGAGAACGTATTATCGCTCGTCGAAAGCAAAAGCTAAGTAATAGAATATGCTTAGCTTTTGGCCAATTTTCCGAGCAATATTTGGGTGTTAATAAAAAATATATAGATTTTTTTTTAAAAATATGTTTAATTAGCTAACGTTATCTATAGCATCAGTTATAATATGAAATACGAAACGTTCATTGTGTGCTTTCAGCTTGGTTAACGTGCATAAACGATGAAGAACGGGCTAACACGATAAATCTTTCTGCATTGAAATCCGGCCGACGCAAAACGTGAACAATTTAGCAGTAAATTCGCGCGTGAGCCGAATCCGCCTTCTGAATAAATCTATTCCGATTCTTGTTAGGGTTCGCTGAAAGTTTGGCTTACAGTTTTATTTAATATATTTTTGTTTCATAAAAAATCTAGTCCATCTTTTATCTCCCCTTGCGTAAAAAAATCTATTAAACTTCTGTTATGTTTGTAAAAAACAACTTAATCCAGTGTTTGTTTTGCCTAAAAAAATAGCTACTTCATAAGTTGCATCTTCGGATTTTTATCTGCTGGAGAATCTATTCTATAGCTATTATATTATCGTTGCTGAGAGAAAGAAAAGTTAATTGTAGCTTTTTTATTGTACTTCGACAAAAAGATATCAGCTCCAACTTTGACTACTCCTTTATTAAAACATAGTTTACTCATTACATATTTTTATTTTTGTAATACCAGCCATTTATCTTATTCTTCTACTATTTATAGCTTTCCTTTTTCTACCTACCAACTTTCTCTCGGTTCTCACGCAAGCCGTGCATTGTCTCTTTTTTTCGACAAATCATAAAAAATGCGCAGGTGGCAGCGCAATTTCGTGGACAATCGTGAAATCGAATTACGACCGCGGTTCGTGCTTTATGTATACGCGGCCGGAATGCCGAACGACCGACGCTCATATACGGCCGCCGTTTGCGACTGGTACGATTCGTTAAAAAGATAAAAGATCATGCCTTGTTTCCGTTCGCCGCGTCAAACTTCTATTTTTCCGCGCGCTTGCATGGGAAACGGCCGCAACCGCGCGTTCGTCGGCTCTCGCTGCGAATTTACTGCTCAATTTTTCACGTTTCGCGTCGGCCGCGGATTTCAATGCAGAAATATTTATCGTGTTAGCCCGTTCTTCATCGTTTATGCACGTTAACCAAGCTGAAAGCACATAATGAACGTTTCGAATTTCATATTATAACTAATGCTATGTTTACAATGTTAACGATGCTATTTGTTAGTATATTCGATTATCATGTAATAACAATAATATTTGTAAATCATTGAACTTCTCGGTAATTTATTATAATAAATGTCTTCAAGTTCGTATAGAAACTTCTCTGGTCGATATATCGACAATGATTCTGCGAAATGCAAAAGAAGACGCGTATTGACGATAAATCAGAAATCGCGAGAGTCAGAGGAATATAGTGGTGGAATGTGGAATTGCAGGACGATTTCCCGAAAACGTGCTAGCCAGAGAATAGTTTCCGGAACGGAGTCAACAGAGAACGCGAAACCGTTCTAATGCTCGACCGTACGGAGGCTGCACTATTGATTTTCTGTAGATGCGTGCGGTTTTCCACATTTGCCGGTTTCCCAACTCGCTTTCAAAGGCGGCACACGCGAATAAAAAAGAAATCTACGGGTTCGACTATTTGGACATGTCAACGTGAAAAATATTTGCCGCAGTAACATATATCGCAAGCAAACTTGAAAGCGAGTTGCAATAATAACAAAGAAAGAGATAGATCGGATTTTTTAAATTGAAGAGTACCTAATTTACTTGATCGTAATTTAACATATCTTATTAAATATAAATTTAATAAATAGGCTATACAAAATTAAAATAAAACATTTATTAATATTATTAATAATTATAACGTGTTTTTACTTTCTATTTATTAAATAAATTGGAATAAATGCTACATTTAACAATATTTATATAAACGATAAATACATCGTGGCTTTTCGTTGAGCTATTCGTGATCTAGCAATTCGTATATTACGCGCCACACTCTATTGTCATGTCAGTCTGAAAAAGATAGCTAAATATATTATACATATATTTATAATTATGTCGCTCGCGTAAATATTAAAACGCAATAATTAATAACTCTTATCATCTCGCGCTTCGATTTACACTTCCATTTTTCTTTTTTAAGATATATTTTACTAGGGTAAAGTACTAGTTTAAATTTGTAGGTATTTTAAATTAGTAAATTGCACGAAATATCTACTTCCAATCACAGATAAATTTTAGTTAAATTCAGTATCGTGTACCTATGTCCATATCGAATTATTATGGGAAAGACCTCGGGGAAAGATTAACATCAAACAAGCGCGTATTAAATCAGTATGCCAATATATTACGGACTAAGAGAGACGATTTCTTAATCCGATTCATCCTTCAATTTTATAGATTCGCTGTTCCAATATATTATAAATATTAGATATCACCAAGAGAATAAACGTTGCCAAAAAAGCATTGAATAATTCGTACAAACTTACATGTATACATTTGTTCGCAGTTGTCCGCAGCCGAAGCAGCCAAGTGAAAGAATTTACAAGCGCGGCATGTAAATTTTCGTCTCGCACGACGAGATATAATAGCAAAACGGGAGATTTGCAAGGTCGGTTTGTAAAGACTGAAATAAATGTCGTCAGACAAAGAAGCTCGTTAAGTTACGTTAGATGGTTTGCATTAGACTGAAATGCATGCGCGGAGAATTCACGGCATTCACATTCCGAATGAATCGCTAAAATTGCGTATGCGCCGCAATACCGAATATGCGGAGCGTCAACGTGGAACGCCAAACTTTGTTATGCGAAAATTCCCAGCTGGGAGCAGAGGAGCTGTATACCGCGGTAATATGCGTATAAATTGCGGTAATTACAAGGTTTCTTCTATATAACGACACACGGGTGCAACGCGATGCGCCACATCGTATTCAATACAAAACGAGGACAATTTGCGCGATAAACATGAGCAAATTGCGTATTTAAATCGTTTTGTATTTGTAACAATCCAACGAGTGCATACGCCGCGGTAATGAAGAGACACTCACAGCAAAAGCGTACGACAAATGGGACGTTCATAATATTTACTTTCCCGGCGAATTATTCATTAACATGATAACGATTCAGAAATTACTTTAAGTAACCATCGATTCAGAATAATATTAAAACGTTACAATGTTAAGGAGTGAAAAATTTGTTTATTTTACGATTAATTCGTTAATGGGCAATGGCTGCAGGCTAATAAAATAAAGAGAAATACAACACAGCCGGTGTATAATTATATTTTAAAAAATGAAATATTACGGTCTGTCAAATACGCGTTGGGGCGAGTATCAAGCAGTCGATATATGAAATTGAAAATAGATGAAAGGAATGTATGGCTAAAAAGATGTTGGGTCGTGTCACGAATTTATGCAGAGCGGCTACATACCGCGTTGCATGAATCGACCATGCGAAACCGGGAACGAGAAAAAGGCGAATGGAAGCAAGAGGAAAACCAGGATTTAATTAAATGCAGCCATTGCAGCCTTGCCCATGGCACACGAGCCGGCCCTCTTCCGTATTCTAAAATCGAATAACCCATCGATCCTGCTCACCCCGCCTCTCTCCGCCATCATTCGGAGTGTTTTACAGCAATTCGCCAAGTTGCACGCCAAATGCGATGCAACCGATTCAAACGCATCGTTCCAGAAACGAGTTTCCATGTTATAAATAAATCGATACATGTGCAATGCTATACTTGAATCAACAAGACGCATTCGTAATGTAAAACATGAACGCATTTGGTATCAAGTTCGACGTCATAATTAAAACAGATTCTGCACAATTAATTAAAAAAATAGAAATTAAATATGAGCCTACACAATTGCATATACATATACATAAACGTACATCAATACAAAATATACATATAACCTGGATAAATTACTTCATTGCAAATTACTTTGTCAAATAACTTGAATTCAATCTTTTGAAACAAAACAATTAGAAAATTTTTATTTACTATCAAAAACTAGAATACTTTAGATTTGCAAAATATGCAGCTCGCGATTGCTCAATTCAAGTGCCTTTGTATCTTTTATTGGAAAATATTTTCCTAAAGAGAAGTGCTTTCTTTATCTATTCAGAAATAAAAATTACATTTCTCCAAGAATCATAATGCAATCTATTTGATATGATGCAAGACAAACTATGGTTGCACTGAACGATAAGGGCAGGAGTTTGATAACTCGATAATACCGAAACCAAAGGTAGCGTATGCGCTCACGATTGCAGGCGTGTTCCCGCCGAGCAAATAAACCGCGGGATATCGCGCATCCGCAATGATCACCCGGCCATCAGTGGAAATTGTACAGCTTCCTAACTATTACAGGAAGTTCAAGGCGTGGAGAGCTAGAGAGAACTACGACAGGATGGCATCTCCTTTGCTACCTTTCCACGTTGGAAAGGTAGCAAAGGAGACGCGGAAGGATGAACCCCAATTAAGAGAACAAAGGAACACGTATCCTTTGTCCGTGAATCGTATTATCGAGCCTGGGAGCGATCCCCAGCTTTGCCAGGCTCGGAACAGGGCTCAAAGCCTCCGGTCTTTTGGAGCTTGACCGGTGTAGACACCTCAAATCGGTTAATTGGAGATCCTGCTATGATCGTATCTAAGATGGAGATGCTAAAAGCTCCATATTAGACTAAAATGCGAAAAAAACGGCAATAAGCCTATTTACGTAAGATTAAGGTCGTGGTGAAGAAAAATTGCTCTTTCTCAGATAATTTTATTTCTGTTTTGAGTAGTAGACGAATTAATTAATCAGACACGAGAGGGAGAGAGAGAGAGTTGGAGTTAATTATATCTTATGTTTTCTAATGGATATGCTATATGATACACATAATCAAAATGAAACTTGTTGCGAAGGCTAACAGACGGCTCGATCTGAACACTTTTTCGGACACTGGTGGTTCGATGATTTATTCACTTAAACTGGAATAATACAGAAGTACGATGCAGAGAAGTATACGAGCATCCTTCCCAAATCCGAACATATTTTCAGTCTTTATCTGCGCCGGTGCTCCTGCGGTCGTGACTCAGACGACACAGAAAACGAACGCTCGACGTTAAGCCGGAACTTTATGGCGCCAGGTGTGTGTATCTGTTCTGCAAATGTCGGTTTTTGTCGTTGCTTCGCCGGGGTTCGTGCCTCTGTGTCGAAAAAGTCGAACGCGAGATCACTGCACCGTGCGATGACCAAACGTAAAAAAAATATTTAAAAAAGACGATATAAAAATTTGCATTGCAGAACTCGAAAAAAATTCGAATCTATCCTTTACTGTGTAAAAGTTGTATAATAAATCGGAAGCTAATATTTTGCAACTCATTTTTGTCTCTTTGTACGATTAAATACTTGATTAAATATAATATGTGTGACATATTTATCGACAAACGAAATGGGTACGACAATACAATAAAGCGAATTATATAAACGCAAAGGCAAAAGAGTAAAATGTATATAATAAAACGAATATCATTTCAGCTTCCTCAATTTTCATATCAATCAATAAATACGGATATTGAAAAATATCGAGTGCATCAGATATGCGAGATAATCCATCAATACCAGCGTCAGCTTTGAAATCATTTCATGATGTTCTTTGATACATGAACATGACGCACTCTCTCTAGTATAACTTATTATATTTTATAAATTCGTAATATGTTTTAATACGTTACCTATATCGTTACCTATGTGTAATTGCATTATAAGAGAAAACTAATAACAAATTTTTAATTATATAAACTAGAAATTCGTTCTCACGTACTTAATACAATTATACAATTACTTAATACAAATATTATTTTCATCGTAATCTAGATGTTTTTATATAAATAGAGATTTTTGCGAAAGTTAATTGAAATTCTATGCATAAATAGCATACCTACATTTGTAAGTTAAATTTATGTTATAATTCCACAAATAATACAAAAATGAATATATATTATTTAATCTATTTCAAGTAGAAAGAAAAAAGGAGAGAGAAAGAAAGAGATAGTAGAGAGAGAAAAAAAAGAAAAATCGGTGTTATCGTGATACTAGACTATAATGGGCGATCGACAATGGTGAAGAAGGCCAAAACGGATTTAGGACAGCGGTTATAGCCCGTTTGGTACATTTTAACGTTTTATCTTGGCGCGAAGAAAGACATAAAAATCGAGCGCTTAAGCTGATTTCCCCAACTTTCTACCTGCAGACATTAGGAAAACTGCAAACTCCTTAAGAGCGTAATATCTATCATTGTCTCTTCCTATCTCAAGGATGTCAAAGTAAAACATTTCCTTGCTTATTATAGAGAACTCGCATTATTATGGCATGATTTCTGGTATTCAAATTTTCTTTATTACTTCATGATAAATGACTTCCGTTGTATCGAGCGCGAGATTAAAACGCACACATTAAGAAAATACAAGGGAATACACTGACCCAGTGCGGAAAATGCTGATTTGTTAGTTTAAAACAAAAACATTTTACATTGTCAGAAAAACCTAAATTTGTGTTCGAATTTAAATACCTACTCAGTGCCGGTAAAAGCATGACTAATTCTTGGTGAATTAACTCTTATCTTTTGTATAATTAGCATGAATTACTCTACTGTCTCTTTTATCATTAGCAGTTTTTGCCATTTTCAAATTAACTCAACGAATGTATTTAATTATGAATTAGAATCGTTTTTCTACGTACATTTGATATAAGTTAATGTTCGTTCCCCTTCGTATAAAATAATTCACACAGCAATTTCAAAGAATCAGGGAAATAACTGTGAACGAGTTTTGCACAATGCAAAATGATTACAAGGTGTGCTTATCATAGATAACCGAATAATACGGTTTTGTTCATTGTTATCGCGTCGGAAATGGCGCGCCGCGATACTTACGCGTGTTAATCGATCGTGGAATGGCAAAATAAATCGAGCCGCACATGTCTGCTGGAAAACGATAAATACTATGCGCTGCGACATTTATCGCGATACGGCTATCCCATGAGCCGCGTAGTTATGTCATGCAGTTATGAGCAGCTGTCCGCGCGACGGATCGATAAGCGCTACTCGCGTTCAATTATTTCATCGCATCATCTACTCGAATATCTCTTCTTGGGGTGTGTTGTCCAATATCGATCGCGTATCGCGTTAAAATAATTATTTTTGCAAAATAATCGCGCGTCGCGGAAATTCATGCAAAAAATTCGTTTGCGAATACACATACTTTGTTTTATTCTTTATATTAATGTTTCGAACACAAAAGGGTTTCAAAGAGTTCAAAATTGTATTTATTATTATGTATCGATTGTGCGTCCCTCGCAGTTGGTTAAACAGCTATTATTTCTATATACAAAATAATAATTTCAAAAATAAATTTTTCGACATATTGAAGTATATTGAATAAATTGAATGATTAATTGTTTCTCTCTGTAATTGTTTAAAAAAATATATAACTTTTTTTTTAAATCACACTGACAAGCATTGAAATGTTTGTTCCGTTTGTCATTCAGCATCTAACAAAATATCCTCATGCATGGAAAAGTTAAAATTATTAAACAATCCGCGCTTGTACGAGCCATTTGTCATATAAATGCGAATATAAATGGAATCGAAAAAATATGGTTAATACTGCGACATGTTGCATCAATAAATATCTGCACAGATCTGCCAACGGATATGACACTCACTCTATGCTACGCACACATCTCTTTCTCTCATCCACCTTTCTTCTTCATTTCTCTCATCCTGAACTTTTGTAATTTACACATCGAGCGTTCAGCCATTAGAGAAAAAAGATGTCTTATAAGAAAGAACGAGAGAAACAAGAAGCACCCACTGATATCAAACTTTTCGTGCAGCCCGTTGCAGCTTGCGTTGCAAACTCGAGCCGTTATCGGTATCGCGTCGACGAGCGGCGTTAACGCGATCAGAAATTTGTAGGGGCAGACTCGAGTCATACGCGAGTGTATACCATGTATACGGGAGTTGTATGCCTACGCTGCTGGCGAGGAGCCCGCAAAATTGCACGGGAGCCGGGAGCCCTCGAACTGCTGGCACGTTAAACGTTTTGTGGCGGTCCCGAATGTCCGCTTGCTCGCCCTGATAAATCCTTCCTCCCACTACCTATACTCTTCTACACACAACTCCGGACACGAAACTTTTCAACTTAATTACGCGCGCGCAGGCATAACATCGCGGCTGGATGGGTTCTCGTCTCCCGTTTCCTGACCCATTCCACATTCGTTCCCCCGTCCGCGTCGCCTTCTTTTTTCGCGAACATTAACGAAAGCGCGCGCTATAACGAGCCGGTAATAAAGGCCATCAGGACGACGAAGCTGTGAAACGACTTGAGAGGGCGAGCAAAAGGAAGGAAGGAAGGAAGGGACGGTCAATTTATTGCTTCACAGTATTTGCCGCGACTATGATATAAAGGGAGAGCAGGAGCAAATAATCGAGCAGGCAGAAATCTCCATTGTCCGATCCTAATAATCGCGTACCGGATAAACAGTTCTAAATAAACACTGAATGAGAATCTCTCTTTAAATGTGACGTTTAAATGAGCTATCAAATGTGACTTGATTCAAACGTTGAAGTCACGATTTCTTAAAAGATTTAACACGCGCGAATGTTTGTACTATATAGATATACACATATAGAACTTCTCCCCTTTAAAAAAAAACGTCTTTATTGTGATCTCAAACATTGTAAGAATTTAATCATCACCATTATCTAATACTTTCATAATTTTATGTAGGAGCATCTTCTCTTACTTAAAGATAAATGACAAAAAGATAGAATAAATTTTGCGCTTAATTGCTTTCTAAATATAAAATACAATACCGCTTTATTTCCCGTGGTTATCTACCATAACGCTAACATTACCTAAATTTAGCCTTTAGTAAGTTGAGGGTTAACGAGAACATAAAGAAAAGAAGGGTCGATACGGGATGCGGGAAGCTGCCGTGGGTACCATTTTGTGCGACCGATATGTCAGGGGTGTCTTCCAGGAAAGCGAGGGTGGTCGAGAAGGGTGGTTTGTTTCGCCCGTACGGCATGTATGGGAAATTTACAATGCCCCGGTGACTTTGCCCGGCGATAGAACAACACCTTCGCCTCGAGGTACCGGCACTCTGCCAGCAGGTTGCTTATGCACGGCGTTCGATATAAGTACGGATATCGAGAATTAACTCGCCTCAATCAACCCCCAGCGTCCGATAACCGCAATTTATGAGATTCGCGTGAAGATGAGACGGGAAGTATCCGGTTAGGGGAATGAGTTCGATAATTTGATCATATCAAAAATCGGTATAGAGGAGAGAAGTTTAAGAGCGATATCAGTCGACACAATTTAAAGATTTTTTACGAGGAGTTGGATGGATAATCAACTATTCAACAACAATATAAGTTGTAGTTAATCCTAGAATTGGGCAATTACCACTAAATTTATTTAATAGAAACAAACATATTAAATTTGCTTTAATAATTAGTTAATATATAAAATACATTTTATTTAACAATAATTCTCTCTTTCTTTCTGCTTTTTTCTCTCTCTCTCCATATATATATCTATATATATATATGGCTAATAAATAAGTGAAATAAATATAATTAAAATACAATACAATTTAGAACACAATTTAAGCCCATAGGGTAATATTAGTAATAGAAGCATAATATCTAATCTATTTAATTAACTGGAATTAATTAACCAAATTAAACAAAACCAGGAACAAATATTCTGTATTATAGGATTTTATATAACTATTAAAATTTTCTGGTTATATAAATTGCTGTATTTTCCATAAACGAGCAATTAACTCGTATCAGTGTTTTAAAATAAGAATCACTAAAAAAGGATAAACGAAATAAACGGACGTGACAAAATACGTGAATAATCGAACATATCCTGTACAAAGTATTCAGAGATGAGAATGGTAACCTTTATCCTCTAACGACACGATCTCTTTCGCATGAAATAGCTCGCGCGCGCGCGTTGAGACGCAGGTATAAAGTGTCGGCTCGTCTCTCCCTTTTGCGACTTCGTTCCTCCTGGGATGAGTCCTGTGGACCGTGGGGGTTCTCGGTTACACTCGGGGATTTAAGTCAGGAACAAAGGATCTTCGTCGTCTGGGGAAGAGTACCGCCGCCGGCATGGATTTCGATTACGAGATAGACGGGATTTACATCGGCCAGATAGTCTATGAAGGCTCGCGAAACTTTTAAGTATTATCCACGGACCATTAAACCCCTCAGGATGGTCCCTATAATGTTAAAACGCGAGAAATCCCCGTAAGGATACAGCGTAGAGATCAACAAAAAAGGGAAACCGAGACGAGGTCGAACAGTTTTAGAATTGCTAATGCGAACTGCCGAAGCTAACGATATCGTTTCATCCCTAATAGAAGAGAGACAATGTAATAGGCTCATCCTATTCGTAAAGAAAAAAATTTAGCGTTGGGAAAGCTTTGTGTGTGTAACTCTACTATTAATCCTATAATAACTGTCAGAAATTCAATGCACGAAAGTATCTTTATGCTCACTAATGTATTTATGATAAATACATTTGTAGCTATGCTTAATTAAATTTACAATACTATATGATTAGAGATTGACTCACACAATTATAATTTCACGCATAGTTTTTATCAGAGCTAAATAGGCTGTCTTTATTAAGAAAAAAAATTTACATTATGTACGTTATAGGTAATACTTATATTTTAGAAGACAGAATTTTTTTCAGAGGAAGAATATATAAAAACGTTAAAATTATTAACATATTCAACAAATAAATAACTAATGTATTTGCAGAAAATCAAATTTATTTGAATTTGTAACGGTAAATATGCGACGTTTTAATTAAATTTTATATTAAAATCAGAAGAAATTCATGTAACATTGAACATGTTGACATCGCGCCGTTCAGATCTAGGTATTTCATGCGTAGATTTACATTCTCAATAAGCAAAAGCGTTGCAATTAACACGAGCTACATATCGATTGGTGATTTCAAGTACGTTTGAACAATTACGCTTCGTATAAAAGTAAAATCGTAAAAAATACGACGAAATAAAGAGTACCTAAGGAACGCGTTCTTTCTCCGGAAAACATTAAAATAGCAATCGTCGTAAAACTCGAGATTGAGTAATACCGACAGGAAATGATGTTGAATTCATGACAATCTAAAACTAAATTATCGGGATAATATTGCGGTTGCGATGAATCATCAAAGTCATCGTAATATCGAACTATCTCTGCTGAGCCAGCATAAAAAAAATATAGACTGGAGGATAACAACTTCGTTCTTCGCAGTAAAGCAGTATTCCAAGAACAACGACATAATTATAACACGTCATGCGTATCGCGTATATTCGCGTTGGAATTTATTGGCCAACGGTCTGACGTGATTAATTCTCGAGCAAAATAAGCGATTCGTAAATCACGTTCATCTTCAACGCACGATATCGTTGCTTATTTTGTGTTGTGTGCACTGTATTAAAACAAGCTGTCTGATAGCATTTGTGTGATACAAAGTTTCCCGTTTATTTTATTCCTGCTGTAAATGTAATCTACTTACTGATATCAAGGATGCATTTCGATAAAAATGGATCTAAATTGAAGGATGAGAGATAAATTATTGAAAAATCTTAATGTATACCTAAATTAACTTTCAAGTCTTTCAAAATCTAGTGATAATGTCAAAGAGAAAATACGCAAATTCAATGTGTTAATCATCGAGTATATTGCTTTAATGGAATATTGCTTGCTGATTGATGCACTATCCCACTTCAAACAAATATTGTATGTTTAATCATTCAAATTTAAAGTAAAGTTATTTACGTAGTAATTTTTAAAATCGACCCAACTGGCGACCTGAAGAATGGTGTTAACAGGGAGGGAGGGGATTAATATTCCAACAGGAGCTGTGTTGAATCTGACAAACCAAGTCGGCACGCAGTTAATGTTGGATGGACTAACAGGGGAGGGAGGAGATAATATTCCAGTAGGAGCTGCATTGAAAGTCTGACAAACCAAGTCGGCGCGGCGCGTAGATAATGTGTATATTAGTTTGTTATTGCGATAAATATTACCACATGCCTCAGTGGTCGAATTGGGACGATGCCTGCACGGAAAGTGGGAGGTTCCAGGTTCAAACCCTGGCTGGGGTAATATTTTTTGCAATAAATTCTAAATTCTAGATAACATCCTATTAATAAAAATGGCCAGTTGGGTCGATTTAAAAAATTACTACGTTTTTAATTATTGGCTGGCGACGAGAAGTTCTTAATTTGGTTTAAAGTTATTTATTTATATTTACCTGTTGCACACCGGAAGATTCTTTTCACGCTGTTAAATAACATGTTAGGAAATAAAGTATACCTATATAAGAAATAAAATATTATGCAAATACGCGAAGAAACTAAGTGACAGCAAACTATTCAGTTGGCATCTGGTGAGATGAAAGAACTGTCATTCCGATCGCGAAACAGGCGAGTGAATGAACTCGGAAGTATTCCCAAGCAGAGCAACGATACGTGGCGACGGTATAATCAACGCGGATGAAAATGCCAGTTCGTGCTTAGACTTATCGGGTGTTCTTTCAAAAAGAGATATCGTAGGCTGAGAGGAATAATCGCTATTTCAATGTCGATATACGTCAGCGACGAATATTGATTAATATCGAAAGTTAAGATATATATTTTACCAGTCACAACTTTTGTGAAACAAAAGATTCTTTCTTTATAAATCAATGCTATATATGTAGATATATATCAGTTTCCTACCTCTAACATCTTTGCCTCATATCACCTCAATTGCTCCGTTCCTTTTTCCTCAAGCCACCGCATATATATAATTATTATAAATTGATGGTATGTTTATATTAATTAACTTTTGTTTTCAAGAACAGTTCGGAAACAGTATATATCGACATTATTTAATATTTTTGCAAATTTGTTTAGAAAAAGCGAATTTACGGACACCCTGTATATGCATTTACAGCAGGTTCGAGCGAGAGGATAAAACCAGCACGAAGATTTTAATCCTCTCGCATGTCTCGTCCAAAGCACCGGCTTCTGTATCGTGCGGAGCGAAGCGAATTCAACGCGGCGCACAGCGATTAGATCGGCATCCAACGAGAGTAGTCACACGAACGCATAAGTGTGCGTGAAGAAAAATACAGTAAGTTGTACACCGAGTGATCTAGCATATTTCTCACGACCGTGAACGGCGAAGTTGCAAGGTGATTAACGCGCGTGAGAGGCGTTACGTAAGCGCAGTCATAAATGTACCTTGATTAATTAAACTTGCCGGTCCGCAATCGATTCAAGTTTATTATCGACATGAACACGGGGCATTGATAACTAATACGAATACAGAAGCGAGAACTCCTATACAAGGATAAATGTATAAATTGCAGCTTAGAAAAGGTTCCTTCGGAGTCTTCTAATCTAATTGTAAATGTAGCAATAAATGTAGTAATGTAGTTCATTCATAATTCCAAATATATATGATATATTTTAATTAATATACCTATTCAATTCACTCTGCAACCCACTTCAATTTAAAAAAATTTATTTTTAATTGATATTTCGCTCACTCGATTGCTCGGTTCTTCGCTGGAGAGTTCAAACAATTTACAAATTAAAAGAAACTTTTCATCGTTCGCAACATCGCAACCTCTGGAACGCGAGCCAGGTAAAGTAGTTACGCGGGGCGTGTTTACTCAGAAGTTTATACGCCCACTCTAACGGAGCATAAATCAGCTGTTGATTAAACGGAGACCGAGTTTCGCGTGTCACCTAAGTTGAACCGAGTCGAAGTAGGCATTTGGCCCGTTTCCAGAAGCCTTCCAATCCATCCTCTCCAGCGACCGCGACTTCTCGATGGCTCTCGATCGTCCATCACCGCGGCAACGATACCTCGTCAGCCTAGACTCCGATATTTCTTGCAATTCTATTCTTACCTCTCCTCGTTTTCCTAGACAATCGGATCGAAGTTACTCGAGTCAGGAATGAAATGGTAAAGAACGAATATCTCTTGCAAGCACAGTGACAAAATGGTAAAATAAAAAGTAAAACTGAGAGAATGTAATAAATATTATCTCGAATTAGCATAAAAAAGAGAAAAAGAGCGAGAAATTTCTTTATTTAATTTCAAGATTTTATTTTAAAATTATATCCTCGAAATTCAAGGTTCTCTTGACTTGGTAATGTATTTTTTAAAGCAAATTTTGGACTATTTTAACTGTTGACTAAAAAAGAGTATTTCAATATAAATACAAAGAAAGTAGAAAATAACATATCCAATATTTTATGAAATTCATTGCAAAAATATTTCAGTTGTAACTTTTATCTCACATTTTTGTTCTTTTCTAGATCAACGTGCAATTTCCCAACGGAAGGTCTTCAAGAAAACTCAAACCGACTCAAACGTAACTCTTAAATTGCCTTATGGATTCTGCTTAGATCACAAAAACTTTTTTATTTTTTGGTTCCATATTAATAAAATATTTTCTAAAATTATTTCTGTGTCGTTCAAGTTTTTTTGTTGAATTATTAACAAAGTAGTATACACTTATTGAACCAAAATTCTTTATTTTTTATGTGAAAAATATATTTTTCGTTAAGTTATTTTTACTTCGTGAAACTTAAGAAAAAACTTGAATGTATTTCACGTAGATAATAAATAAATAGAATTACTGCAGAGACAAATTTATATATAAGTTACACAGAGATTATAGGGACAAATTTTCGTAAGATATATAAGATTACGTTTCCAAGCTTTAAGCAAACAAATAACCGAAACATGTTATCGCCCGTATCAGCGACTGTCAATTCAGATTTTTCCGAAGAGCGAAAAGGACGAGATTTGCAAGTTTGAAATTCAGAAAAAGTCAGCGCAACGACACACAAACGAACTATCGTGTACGTTCTCGCGTGTATAGGCATCACGGATAAACCCTTCTGCGAGTGGAGTCGAATAACGCGGTTGCGCCAGGAATGCCGAGTGGGAAGTTTTGCGGTAGCCACCTATATCCCTGAATACGGAATAACCCCAAGGGGTAAGATCTCCCTTGATCTCCGGAAATTTCGAATTCCCCAAGGATCCCCCGCTCCCAGAATTCCCGCGAAAGTTCATCTCGCTAAACATCGCGCAAGGCGAACGTCTTCTAGCGCTAAACAAGTATGACTTCAATAAAAGCTCTCTTTTCCAAAAAACGCGCCATGAAAATAGTTTAACCTCTTAATTAATTAGCAATAAAATGGTCTTGGATCTGGGCAATATAGCAAATTTAAAAAAATAAAAACATTTTACATTAATGATTATCTGCTGTGAAAGCATTATGAGATTTGTTAGGATTTTGCAAACACGCAATCTCAGAAAATTTAAATATTGAATAATTTAAATATAAAAGTATGTAAATAATTATATTATACGTTTCAACTGTTATTTTGTCGCTATCGTCTTCATGAAATTAGTGCCTTATTTTCAAAATGTTGATATAACTATAAAGTCCATTATATTAAATGTAAAATAAAATATTAACTAATTAAAATGTCAACTTATATTAATTATTAATTAAAAGGTAAAGTATTAACTTCACTTCTAAGTGTAACTACCAACTTTCAACTCGCAATTTATATTATCGTTACTCATAAATACAAATAATATAAAATGTAAAGCAATTAAGTGTTTGAAATAATAAGAAACTATTAAGCCGATGATAATGTAAAATGTCTCAGAATATAATACCAGCGTCTGACCAACGTATGACGCAACCACCTTCTTTATTCAGAAACAAGCGCACTGCCTATGTCCTCCTGCTTATTCGAGTTTATCGAATGTATAGATAGCTTGTGACGTAATTGCTAAAGTACGCACATAGCACGTTTTACCACGTAGTTTTCTCGACGATATACCTATAACTTTTTTAAAAACCTGTCGAGAGATAGAAAAAAAGAAAGAGAAGGAGAGAAAGAAATAACGTTTCGTTCTGAAGCGTAAAGTGTTTCAGAAACTTTGCTCGCGTGTAAATCTATGAATTACAATCGTCTCACAACTAAGACCTGAAACACTTGCTAGACACGACGGACCTTGAACACAAAACGCTGTCTGGTCGAAACTCCAGACCCATTCGGGGACACGGCGCGTAATAATGGAAGTCCCGAATGCGGCGCGCGCGGTTACGGCGGCCGCGGGCGCAATATCGGCTTGATTACGTTAGAAATCAGAAACTGGGACTAAACTAAGCTCGATCTTCGAGGGACGGTGGCGGCGACGGCGGTGGCGGCAGACGTCGGGATTACCAACGACGCGAATTAATTCCACGGCCCCAAGTTTCTCGACCAAGTTCTCTCGCGTCTCTCGCGAACGGAATCGTCTCCGCGCAATTACGGGGGTGGGCGGCAAGCGGGGAGGGAGAGATATAATTCCCATCACGTGAAAAAGGCAACGTCTCGACTTCCGTAGCTACGTTATTCGGGCAAACGCGGAGCGGCACGTCTCGCGCGCTCGGTATAACGTTTCGAGATGAAGATGGCAGCAACGTGCCCCGCTTGAAGATATCTCGCGAAGTAAAGTTTGCCACCGGTGGAGGCGAACGCGAGGAGGTGGTTCACCGAGGAATTGAAAAGTCCGTAAAAGAAAAACCGACCTTTTGTCCTTGGGATACGCGGCTCGCGGGACAATGAAATGACCCGGCCCATCCGCCCTAACTCTATCTTCATATTCCGGACACAATGCAACCTCCCAAAGCGGCCTTTCGCTCGAACCAGCGATTTTTCGTCTTCTCTCTCTCTCTCTCTCTCTTTCCCTCGTTCTCCTCTTCTGTTTGCCTCTCGAAGTGAACATTTCGAGCAAAAACCCATCGCGCTACGTACGCTTCTTTTCTCTCCTCTTTCCCGCGAAGGTTTTCATTAACCGGAGAACCCGATAGCTCTCGACGAAACGACGGACTCGCGTCTCTCGCGCGAAAAGCAGTAGGAAATCGGCGATAATTAAATTCGATAAGAAGGTACTCGCGCCCCCGCGACGACCAACGTCTCGCTTCCGTTTCCGGAAGAAATATCGCGTGTCACTATATGATATATTTTACCGCGCATTCGGCATATATATGTACATTCAGCGGAGCGAGCCTCGAACTCCGTGGCTCCGAACGAACGAGGGTAGCGTATTCCCTCTTATCGTCGCGAGGTGGTCGTTTGTGTATAAAAAGCTGCTTACACACGCCAAGACATCCGCGGCACGACCACGTCGACGAGGATCTTTACGAATGCTGAATCCTCGCGCACGCGAAGTCCTTCACGCGAGAACCTCGGCACGGTTACGAAGTCCCGGGCATGCGTGATCCTTTGAAATACGAGAGCCTCGTACATGCGAGATTCTTACACGCGCGAGGACTTCCGGATGATCGCTCGGCTGAGAAACGCGACGAAGCTGCGCAACGTGCGACAAAACGACGGCGACACCTCTCGTCTCGAGACGATTCTCCGAGATTCGTGAGACGCGTTGTGCAAAAATCGCATATTAATCGCTGATGAATCTTAAATCTCCCGCCCGTGCCGTTAAGGGCTCAGGAATAGAATTCATAGTCGCATCCCTTTTCAATAGACGTGTATTGAAAAAGGATGCGAGTATGAATTCCTATTAGCCTTGTTCCTTATTCCTCTCATTGTGTCTGAGCCTTAATAGTTTTGACTGAGGGATAAGCGCCTCCATAAATTACGTTCACGAAATTGCGCGTCCGGCCACGATTGTCGGGCTGTCCGCGCAGGAACCTCGCACAGACAGAAACTTCATTCTTCCCCGTAACCGTAAATAATACGATGACGTGTGCGCGCGAACGCATCGTGCGTGTAACTATCATCCAGCGGGCGGCGGTGATCGTTGATTGCAACTTCCGTCGAGGGCCATTCACATCGCATCGCGGACCCGAAAGAGAAAGAGAGGAACTTTCGCAATCGTCTCGCTACGATTCGGCGCACGATTGCGCGCGGATCCTTTGCGAGTTGCGATTCGGATTATTCTCGCTGTTTCGTGCGACCGTTCAGTTGCTTAGCTGCGAAATTCTGCGTCGGGTCTGGCGTAAAGGATTAATTTTCTATCGCTTGCTCTCGGGACGGAAAAGCTCGAGGGGTAACGGGACAGCGCAGGTGCTTCATCCTCTTTTCAGAGTAAATCTCGGAGTAGGAGTAAATGCAGTGTTCTGCGCGTGTTTCGCAATTTAAAATTAGTTTCTCAAAATTAGTTTAAAACTGTTAAGTAATAAAACATGGTCTTTCGTATTTAATTGAACTGTTACTAGGGGCAATGCAACGGTGAATAAAAGTTTATATTAACTTTGGACGAAACGATGAGAGAGCTAAACGTAAAAATTACGAGTTTTGAATGTTAAAATCGAACAATGAAATGACGCATAACGACGTTCTATCAGACCGCAAAGGCTGTGAGAAACGTTGGAAAGTGATCTGATTACGACGGTGATTCATGCTTTTCGTCTGTGACTCACTTTAGGATCACATTCAGCGGTATTTCTTAACTCGTTCGAAATTCCGATGGAAATAACGACTCGTTGCATCATATTTCCTCCTAGCATAACACACAAAACGTTCAAAGGAAAGAATTATAACTGACTTTTTGTACGGGAGAATATATTGTGTAACGAGAAATGGAAAAATAAATAATCGTATAATTATAATATCTGAGAAAACGCTTGTTATCAATGGCAAACTGGCACGCGCGCAATGTTAATATTATTATATGGCGGAAATCATTTATTATCTCTCTATCGAGGAGTTTAAACAAGATAAAAACCGGTATACACATATATTAACTTGAAAAACGGGAATGGATAAATTTGCACAACATTATCACCGATTCGATACATCAATGGAGACCGAGTTGAGCTTTGAGTCGGTTATATGTAAATACTACGTGCATGTAAATCCTGTCATCCGAATATTTTTTTGTAATATTCTGTAATAGCATATGTGTACTTTTCACAGGTTCGGATCTTCGTATTATTTGCATGATTTATCGTGCGATTTTGCGTACTTCTAACATTTTTATAGATCCCGAAAAATTCTTTGGAAACGCGTACGTTATATGATGAATAGTTATACGTTTTGAATGAAACGCGTTAATAATAGAGAAATTTCAAAGCCCTTTACTCCGTTTTTAGACGCGCACCTTGCAGCTTCTTTGCGTCTGAAAAAAGGAGCTACACAGTAAATTCTATTATAACAAGTCAAATTATTCTTTTATTATGAAACGCGTTTCATTTAAAACGTATATGGTAACTATTCATCATATAACGCGTTTCTGAAGTCAGAATCTATAAAAATGTTAGAAATACGCAATTGTACGATAAATCATGCAAACAATGGGAAGATCCGAAACTAATGAAAACTAAATATTACAAAAAATATTAGCTAGAGGCCTAGACGATAGAATAGACATTTTACGATATTCGACTCGATTGTTTCTCGGTTAATTCGCAATGTACTAACTCTGTATGTGATTCCACGGGCAATAAAATTCATTGCAAATTTATACGACGCGCACGGGGAGAGGCTCGCGGAATATCAGACAAAAGAATGGCGAACAGATGAGTGCACCAACAATCGACGCTGGTCTCGCGCGAGTATATTAAAACTGGAGTTAAAAGACAACGAACGTAACTCCGATGCTTAGGTATTTCTCTCACAACGCGCTCGCTCGAAGAGAAGCTGAAATTCAACTGTGACCTCGCGACATATCGCGCTTTCTCTCGGCGCGTATTCGTGGCCGCGCGCTATCTCGCTTGGACGAGCGCGTGAAGACAGGCGACAGGCGGGCTCCTTCTGAAAGAATGATGATTCACGCGAGACACGCACGCACGCACGCACGCACGCACGCACGCACGCACGAACGCACGCACGCACGAACGCACGCACGCACGCACACGAACGCGCGAGCGGATCGCGTTCTGCGCGACGCGACGCTTGGACGTGAAACGACGACGACGGAGACGACGGGTAACGGGAGATGTTTCGTTATTTCGCTAATATATATGACAAGGCACTCACCGCTCTCGATGTACGGGACCAGCAGCAGCAGCAGCAGGAAGAGGACGTGTCCGCACGTGTCACTGATCATCGTAATACAATATTCCCCGCTGCAGTCGGGACACGCCGCGCTGGATACCTGGCGTCGGCCTCGCAGCAGCACCACCTCCTCTTCCTCCTTCTCCTCCTCTCGCGTGCACCCCGCGCGCGGAGGACAAGGAGAGCACAAACAAAACAGAAGCCCCCCGACGGCTACGCGACGCGACGCGACGCGGCGCGATCGACAGCAACAGGGTTGACCGCGACGAGGGCGACGAGGAAAGAACGACGCGTTCCGCGCACCACCTTCTCACTCTATCTCTCTCTTTCTCTTTCTCTTCTCGCACTCGTTTTCCTTCTTGCTCCCTCCAGCAGCACTGCACACACCACCGACTGTCTCACCACGAAAACGACGACGACGAGGTACTCCGCGTTCAGCCTTGCTCCGCTCCGCTCCGTTCCGCTCCGCTCGCGGCGATAATCTACGTGGGCGACGCGACGGCGAGGACGCGCGCTGCTATAACGGAGCGATCGGCTGCGCTCTCGACACGGCGGCCACCGCCACGACACGGACGAATATGAACGCGGCGTGCGTCTCCTCTCTCTCTCTCTCTTTCTCGTTCTCGCTCTTGCTCTTCTTCCCTCGTTGCTCGCTCTCTGCCTTCTCCTCCTCCTCTCCCTCGTTCCACCTCTCGCCCTCTCGCGCGCTCACTCTCTCTTTCCCTCTCGTTTCCGGTGCACGGCCCGGAGGTCTACGCCATTATTTTCCCGTCGGGGAATCGCGCCTCGCACGCGGACTGCGGAGACACTACTCCGCACGACCCTGCAGCACTCAGCAGGCCCCGCACCCGCACCCGCACCCGCACCGACCGTGTCGTGTGTCGCGACCGACGCGACCGACGCAAACCGCGCGCACGCACGAACGACACCGCACGTATTCGGTCCGTCCCACGTAGCCTGACTTCCGCGACTACCTTCACGCGCGTCGCTCGCTCCGGGTCCGGGTCGCTCGGCTCGGCAACCGTCTGCGCCTCCTCGGCCCTCGCTTTCCCCACGGCACGGCCTCACGGCGTTCTCCGTTCCGCCGCCGCCGATAACGAGCCCGTGCTCCGATGCTCCCCGTGCTCGCTCCGCAAAACAGCTGACGAGGGGGCCCCCTGCTCCTGCTCTCCTGCTGCCGCTTGCTTCTTCACGCACGGCGCGACAAGGACGATAACGGCCACTCGATATTTAACGGATGCATCGCAGCGGCAACAAAACACGCACACACACGCTCACACTCACGGGACTGGACTGGGGACTGGGGGGAAAGTCGTGCGCGCGCCAACACTCCAACAGTCGCCACCGTCGTCGGTCGTCGCCACTGACACAGTCCTGCCACCTTCGGCCTCCCTGACCGAGCGACCAGCTGCGACGTGCGTGCGCCATGCGCACTGCGAACCTCCGCGGCCGTTGTCTCCGGGCGGCAGAGAAACGACGACGTCCAGATGCCGCCGGCTGCCGGGGCGCGCGCTCCGGAGTCCGGCCGCCATCGCGCTCTCCGACGTGACGTCACGCGGCACTGACGCGCAGGCGCGCTCGCGTCTCCCTCGACCTGTTTAAAGTTAAATTGTTAATGTTAAAATATTTCTATTTCAAAGCGCTCTCGATCGAATTGACGTTGTTCTATTTTTTTTCTTTTTTGCTAATAAATCCACGCAAGCACGTACGCTTCTTTATTTCTCATATAATCTCTTTTTTACAGAAAATTGATATTAAATTGTGTCAGCTCTATGATTTTGTATGTATCATGTATCGTAACATATTATCGAGTAGGTACATTATAATTATCAGAAAAAATTTTTGTAGCAATAGGTATAGACCCTCTCAAAACGCTCTCAATCAAATTTACGTTCTTTATTTTCTTTTTTTGTTAATAAATCCGCAAGACACGAGCGCGAAATCCGCGGCAATAGGCTCGTTTTGCTCATAAAAAATTTTATGAGCAAAACGAATAATATTTGGGGAACAAGCAAATAGTGTTTTATAATTTTTAAGTACCTTGGCGGCGACGGTTAATTGTTTTTTATGGTATGCGCGACCACGGCGCTGCGGGAACGATCGCGAAGAAATTATTTTATATTATAAATGATACAATTTAACATTAATTTTCGGTAAAGTAGAGATTATGAAAAATAAAGAAACACGCGTACAAATAAATTTAAAACATTTAATTATAAATTACGTTAACGAGTGCCCGTTCTTTATTAACGAAGGACAGAATTTATTTGTGAACGCACATTTCAGCTTGTTCGCATTACCGACATATTCACACGTTTATTGAAGCAATAAGCTCGCTCCCTCTTATTAATTCACGCGTTTAACGAGAGATTCATGCTATTTATTGTGGCATATCTTCCCGCGTAATTCACTAATTCGGATTCGAGTAGGAATGGAAACGAAGGCAGGAGACGCGAATTTTGAAAGTTATCGTGTCTCACTACGACACGCGGGACAAAGATTTGGATGTATCTCGCTTCGAATTATTTATTTCTCATGTATAATTCTCACCGATCATGGAGCAAAAGAGACCCGCGGCGTCCAGCACGGTAATCGGCGTTTATTTCGTCCGGCGACGACATTCCACTCGTTGCTCTCGACACGAGAAGGAACGGAGTATTCGGCGTACGTTCAGCTTACACACTCACGACCGGATTTCTTTTCATTCACGAGAAAGAGAAATTATACGATTGACTACGTCTCGCACTGCACCGACACGTGAACGTGCTGCGTATTACTTGCGTCGCTTGCGCGCGCCGCGCCGCCGTATAGTCAGGTGAGCCATCGAACGCGATTGGCTCCTCGCGAGTCGAGCCCCCCGGATCCGGCCAATCACGTTCGACCGCTCCGAGCCGCCGCGCCGCGCCGGCGAGCGGTCGGGCGACCGCGGCGTACTAGGCATAAAGGCGCGACCATTGAATGATATCTCGCACTTCAAAACAACGTTACCTTTAAAGTCGGCGCGCGGACGATTGTTTTTGTTGGCGAGCGGTCTTGCCACTTGTTTTCGTCAACGATCGGAGTACCGTTACTTGCGAAAGTCACTCGGCTATCATTCACCCGATGAATCTCGCACAGGTGTGAAGTGTTCGTGCTCTGCGCGCCCGTCGCCGTGCTCAGTGCTGTATTATTCGGAACGTGCTTCTTCCCGCGATTGGCACTCCTGCTCCTTGTTCCGCGGGAATAATCGGCGCGCTCAACAATTCGCGATAAAATTTTAATTAAATTTCGAAATAATAACTAATTTAATATAATATACAATATATAACTAAAAAATATGAAGTCAAGTTTAACCAAAATGTATTTAATCGCATAATATTCAATAATTAAAGCAGAACAGCCTTATACGAAAATAATATTGCTTATTCATTTTTTATCGTTAACAGACGATTATCGTTAGATTATCGACGATTATCGTTAGATAATCGTCTGTTAAAGTTAAATCGTATAATACATCATCAGACCGACGAAACCGTGCTATTCTATTCATAGCGTTGTATAAAGAAAAAGGTTCCATTTAATATTTAAAAAAATATCATTTATAATTTTTTATTTCAATGTTGACAACTTCAATTTCCCTTTGCTCTGTCGCAATGTTATCTCTGCCAATGTAATCTCACCTCTACTTTATGATATGTATCTGATCCCTGATCATGGATATTACTTACGGGATATTGGCAACGTAATTTAATGTTTACATTTTATGGACATAGAGGCACTTCAAAATAAAGTAACAGCTAAATCGCGTCCATGGCTTCTCTCAGGCTTCTCTCTGTTTACATGCTTGGCAAGATGTACAGAATCATTAAAACGACTCTTAATAAATGAGACAATCTCTAACGCGACAAAAGCAAATGTGATTTTACATACATTGACGTTTAAATGACAAAATTCTTGAATTTTGAACAGGACGAAATGGCGTGTCCACATATATGTTAAACTTCTGTTTCGAAGAATTTGGAAAATAATAAAATGTGTGGAGTTTTTTATACTCTTTTACAGCGAAAAAGAGTTTTATATAATTTTAGACAAATAATCTTCGGTTTTTTTTCAGCAATAATTTCCAACAATTTTATATTAATTTTTAGTTTAAAAAATTTTACTTTAATATTTTTATTTTATATAGTTTTTTTTAATCTTTTAGAACCATCTTTTATCGTACTTTAATATACAATAATGAACTAATGACGTCATCAGAAACATTATCTGCAAGCAATTAGATTCTCATTTATACAAGCGATAAAGGAAATTCTCTTTTACTGCTGCAGGGAATAATACTTACGATGTATTGTTTAAATTATTTTAAAATAAAATATTTAATCAACAAATTGGCTCATGTTTCTGCAATATATGTATCATTTTAGAAATCTTTCTCTTTTCGCGGCAAAGTTCTTAGCAATGAACAAAGTCGTTGACAGTTTTAGTTAAACTCAAAAATTTCACTAATAAATAATAAATTTCAATATGACAAAATACGATGAGACCGCGCGCCAATTTCACTTTTTATCAGTAACCAGCAAAAACCCGATACCTATATGGAATGAAATTATAGACGCTATATACGTTAGTATTATTCCGTTCGTTAATATTTTATCCGAAAGAGCAATGTATTAACCTTAATGAACATAACCTTTTCTAATTATATGGCTTAAAAATTAAATTAATTTAAGAGTTAATAAAGTTGAGTTAAAAGAGGGCTAATAAAACTGCATATTTATCCACGTTATATCCTTTCTCTCCCCGAAGGCCCGACGACCTGAAGAAATAATTTATTAGATGCAAATTGCGAGCAGTAATTTATATACCGAGGCCATTTATTTAATTGCTAATCATTTAAATCCTTAACGAATGGAACCCAAAAAAATCCGCTTGGATGAAAATGCGTCCGACAGTGAATTCGGATGAATCCGTAAGTGCGGATCGATCCGCACCCGTCGCTCGGTACCCCGATCATTCATCACGACGTTCTAAGGAACAAATATCTGCCTCGAAAAATGCACAAGCGGAATACGAAGCGCATTTATCGCAAAATGCTGCGTATCCCTCAACGTATGGACCTAGCGGTAAGCAACGTATATTCAACTCTGAATCAACCTGAAAAATAACTCCATTTCCTCGGCGCGCTTCTACTACATTTTCGTTTTCAATTCTCCGTGCTACGGGTATCGTTTCTCTTTTCGTTGTTAAAACCCGAAATACATCCGAGTTTAATACATCAAAAGCGATACAGTAGTATACGCGTCGGGACATACGAAAACGAATGAACGGATCAATTTAATTAGACAATTTAATTAACTCCCAAGAAATTCTCGGTATAATTGTCATTCCCGTTCCGTGCGCAAATGATAATAATTATGTATATAATTATTATTATTTCGCGACTTTATCAGATCAGGATATTAATCTTTGGACTGAATTTGCAACGATGCTATTAGATCAGCACATTGCGTCTCGTGCCAGCAATATAGAGGAAGGTCAGCGAGATGTAACGAGAAATCCTGAGAAAACGGAGCAAAAACATATAGGAACTGATACACACGATATTGATTCGTCACGTAGACACCGGTCGAGTTCCTGCGTTAAGCTACGTCTATGCTGCCTGAGATTTTGCCGCGCGAAGAAAAGATGTTCCGACCGCGTTTTGAGGAAGCCGGCAAGACGAGTTCTCGAGCGAATAAAGGCAAGCAAGGAGTGCGGGAAGCCCGACGATACGGTGACGGTCGTCAGTGTATCAACCACGCTGCATCGAGAATCGATAAGCCATCAAGATGCCCCGAAGAAATCTTATAAAAGAAGTCGTAAACAAGACGAGGAAACGGTGGAAGTCGCCGATAGGGACGTCTTCGAGGATCCCAGGGAGGAAAGAAAGGAGAGGAAGAGGGAGAGGAAGAGGGAGAGAGAGGAGAGGAAAAGGAAAGCAATGAGAGAGACGGAGGAGGAGAGGAGAGAGAGACGTAAACGCGAGGAGCATATTTTGCAGCATCCCGTGGACGTGGAATACACGCGCGGTCTGGTGGCGCACGGCGATGATGACCTCGTAGTCGAGGATCGTCGGGTCCCGGTGAAACCGACATCGATCGCGGACTTCGAGAAGAGCTGCTGTTACTTGTGCGCCCAGAACACGTTGGCGATCGCGGCCGTCTCGAAACCGGAGCAGTCCGACAAGTGCGTCCAAGTTTCGGCTCATAAATTTCACTCGGAGACGTCCCCCCCGACGCTCGATAAGAGCTGCAGCCCGATACTGCTGGTGCGCACCGTGCAGTCGTCCGTCAAAGTGAGGACGCGGGAGACCAGCACATTGTGCCCCGGCACGAGCGCGGTGCCGCCGCGCGCGAAAAAGCGCAAGAAGTTCGCCGTGTTTCCGGGGTTGACGCGAACGAAGTGCCCGGCGGGACGACACGCCGCCTGCGAGACTGATAAGAGAGACGCCAGGCGCGACGATAATGCGGAAAAACGCGAGCCGAGGAACGAGAGGTGTTGCGGGGAAAAAGAACGCCTGACACGCCGCGAATTTTGCCGAACTTCCCCGGATTAATTAACGTTTGATTATAACACGGTGGAAAGAATAATTATATGCATCCTGAACTATTAACTTTCCATTATATAACTTCATCTTAATTACGCTTAAGCGTTCGCTCACGGCTTACGTCAAAGCTCGTAATTACTCCTGCATTTTTTCCATCAGACTTTGTTCCTTTGCGCTCGTGCAAGATTTAAGCAAAAGAAACTCTAGTCGTGTATTATTTCGTCAAGGAGGAAGAAGGCTTTCGCGATAGAATATAATTTATTCACGCAGAAGCAAAAGTACTTATTCGCAGACGCTCTCTCTTCTCGATACTATAATATTTTACGTTTTTATTTTTTTCCTTGTACGTTTGATAATTCAGAATACGCCTCTCTCATTTTTAAGCTACATTGCCGCGGTTGTTCCATAAACTTTACATAGAGATGCGCGACCCTAACTCGAGTGTATATTTGAATTGCACGTTGCATACGAATCGCTTCGATAACACATGTAATGCTGCGGTTTGGCCCGTATCTCTTCGTCGATAAATTATACCCTGCTGCGTAAGCTTTGTTCCATTTACGCGCGTGTAAGCGGAAGACCGTTAAATTATGTATAATAGTTCGAATCAGACTCTTACGTACACATAATTATTTCATTGAGCGCAAAATCTTCTTATCCGTCTTGCATCCTTCATGATTCTCCGCTGCGCAATTTGATAGACGATATGAAGTTTTCCTTTTTGTCTTGCTCTTTATTAAAAATGGTGAGGTGCAGTTTTTTTTCCCTGGCGCACCTTATAAGCCCTTCAATTAAACCGCTTCTTTGTGCCTCGTTTCATATAAGTTCTCCGAGGACAAGCGCGGCTTTTCTTGACGGCCGCTCGAAAAAGAGAACGCGCGAGACGTCGGAGCGTGCTCCGTCTGTATTATATAAACGTCATCTCCATATCGTTTCCATATTATTTTCATGTGTTCCCTACACAGCATTTCCGTTACGGCGAGTGTTGTGTCGCTTCCGCGTCACTTGCACATGACTGTCGCTTGGATGGAATCTTAGTCTCGACGGAACCGTGTAAAGTCGCAAGTAAATTTAGAGCTCGTCCATCTTTCACACGTTTTCTCGTATTCATCACATAAATCCGTAATATTTTTATGTAAAGATGACCTAAATAACATATCGTACATAATGTGAAGTTACTGCCCCTATATCTTCTACGTGAATATCATCGGAATGCAATGTCCGATTACTATGAAAAGAAACGTTACGAGTAAATCAAGTCGTCTATTTTTTATACGATCCCCGTGTAGGTGTTACATAAATCTACAATTATCGCATTTTATGTACAACAGAAATAATTGGTCTAGAAGACAACTGATAATATAAAGAAAGAAATTGTCCATGCAACATGTTTCTTAAATACAATCTTACTTCACTAAAAACTATCATGAATAAATTCAAAGCATATCTATTTAGCATGAGACTTTTACACGAAACATTTGTAACGTAAATATATAATCAAATTTTATGTACAACACAATCTCAATAATATGAAGGGATTTCAAAGACGCATCATAATCGAAAGAATAATAATCGCTTTGCAATTTGCACACTTTTACGAGATAGATTCTTATTGTATCAACGGTATCTCTAAATTTATATAGAATAAGAATATTCGTACGAGATAATATTATATAAAAAAAAACAGAAAAAAGGAAAAGGGGAAGTAACACCGAAGACTTCGCAGTGGCCAACGGAAGGTCTTATTGCACTTCGCGGTCGCCCGGCCGACGATCGACCAAGTAGTTCGAGTCTGCACTGCGTCAGACCGTATCTGAAGACGATACGGCGGGTCGGGTCGGCAAGCCAGAATTCGCGTCGTCCGACAAAGGGGCACCGAACATCAAAGGCGCCGCGTAGTACGGAAGAAGAGGATACTGGGTGGTCGGGAAGTACGTCGGTGGGAACAGTCCCTGCCTTTGCGCGATCTTCAGCCTAGACGTGAGCTGCTTCTTCCACTTTGTGCGGCGATTCTGGAACCACGTCTTGATCTGCACCTCGGTGAGATTCAAACACTTGGACAGCTCCATCCGCTTGCTCACGCTGAGATACTTGTCAATCTACAAGTACCAAAAGTGCATGGAAAAAGATTATAATGTTATTGTGTGTAGAGTAGGGTTGGTTATACGAACAATGGAAAACTATGCGAATCGTACCTTAAACTCTGCCTCAAGTCTCTCCAGTTGTTTTGCACTGTAAGCTTGACGCGGTTTCCGATCGATACCCGGTTTTCTCGACCTCCTGCCACTCGGTTTGGGTGCTGCAAAAATAATCAGTCTTCATCTCATCGCATTAACAATTATTGACTATCGCGTGATCGGCAATGTTAACTATCCAGTCGATACAGAGCATCAGTTACATTACACCTGTTATAATTTTACACTTAACAATGTAAATGTAATATATAATAACATATATGTTATATTACATTTAGGTACATTGTTGAGTGCGATATTTTAACATAGATGTAATGACATTGATGTTCTATGTCAACTCTGGGTACATAACAGTGATAAATTACGTGAGAGCCCCTTAAGTCCTCTGACAGTTTCTGACACTGGTATTTTCGAAGATTTATTGTCGCGATAATCAAAATTTAATATTCTAATCGCGCGTCGTAATTGCACGGCTAACTTCGCCAGCTCGGGTTCAATTATCACCTTACGATCTCGAAGCACCACCCGTCGAGTCCTGTCTAGGATCACCGAACACCTCCGAGACGTGTAGGACTGTTTGCGGAATGTGTGACATCCTACAGTCAACATCATCGAGGCGAAGCGGTAACGAGCTGTGCAAACAGTTTATGACGGAGAACGTTTGGATGCGATTATCATCCTAGTGCAAAGAAGTACTACACATTTCCTTTGAAAAGCAGATATGAGACATTATAACGTAATTAGATGCGCTAAAATAATAGGGGAATTGTTAATCATATTGGCAAATATCCGCGAATAACTTGTGCTAGAATACAAATACCGAAACGCGATGCATTTTAGAGTAACAACAACAGCTGTTTTGATGCTACTATATACATATATTGAACTAAGCAGATACATGATTCTTTCTTATTTTATTTAAAATTTAAAATTATATTATAAGAATATTATTTAAACCTTCAAAATAATGTAAACATATCATTCAAAGAAAAGTCCGTAATTATTTTCACTATTATTAGTTTTAGAATAATTTTTTTGATTGAATCGTGCAATTTTATCATTTTTTTTATCTCCGTGATAATTTTTTTACTCTTATAAATTATATAATTTATATATAAGACAATATATATTATTAATGTAAAAACGCTGCACTGTAAATATGAGGATATTATAAAATTGTCTACAAATTTTACATAATGTAGCAATTTTTTTTCTCCGTAACAATTGTTTGAATCCTGCAAAGTAGCACGAACTCGCGTGACGGGATACTTCCAAGATAATGTTTTCACATAGAAATAGAAACTTTTTTTGCTCTTTCTTCACCGATGTTTAATCACCGGTTAGCCAGGCGGCCCTTACACGACAAGTCAACAAATAGATGTCGCGTATTTGTACAAGACCTTCGCGTTTTTACAGGACCCTTCCAGTGTGTCTACGACTATAGAGAACAGTTAGGTTTTTATTACGCAGAACAGTTTGTAACAGTTAGAAAATGTGACATCTTATGCTCTGTGCAAAAAAATTTATCTTGGATAATTTTAGACAATTTACATTAACCTTCAATGAAAAAATTCGGATATTTTTCATAGCACATTAAAAAAATATCTTAATGTTTTTGAAGTTAAATTACGTTTTGGAGGTCTTTTCCAATTCAGAAAAAGGATCTAACTGTCTTTTACGTATCCAAAGTATACCGATTCATTTAATTCATAACGTTACGTTAACTATTATGCAAATTCGAAACTCTTGCAACAGGTTTTAGAGATTTTAAATGTTTCAATACATATGTATAATTCTTTACGCTCAATAGGAAACTTTTGATATTGCTATGTATACGGTGCAAATAATTCACGAAGCGTTTTATTTCTTTAGCAGTGTAATATATCTGTTTATTTAACATTTTTCTTTATTTATTTAACAACAGGAGACACGTATAACATATACATATGATTTCTTAAACACGATCAGTTTAATTGAATTCAATTTATAAAATTTTAAAAGGTATTTTATCGCATGGAATAGATCAAAATATGTGGGGTATAGGTATATATTCACATTATACAATATATTTCAAACGGATGATCAATACACAATATTCATATAAATGGAGCAAAATTTGATTATAAATATGATAGATGCAATCACAGATGAGATAATCGCGTTCTTAGAAATTGAAAGACTGCTGTGATGATCGGAAAGAAGAATACGCACGGTGACGAAGAAGAAGAACCGGCGGGACCAAGATTTACGAGTGTACAGAGACATTTAACACCTTCGTGGAAGATAGTTAGACCAACGGTGCTGATAAATGGGCTCCTAACAGTATGGCGGATAGTAGCCGGAAAGAGGGGAAACAACGCGATGGCGGATTTTAATCTTATCTAAAAATCGCGAAATATTTGGGATTTCAACTAAGAATTGTCGTGTAAACGTGGCAATTCTTCTAGTTTGATTTACATAGTTTTAACAAACTTATATGTGGCAAATCTGCAATGTTCTCATGTTATAATTGTTAAAAAATAGTAAATTAATCAATACTTAACAGAGTGATAAGAATTGTAAAAAAATTGTCAATACATAAAATAGTAAAATACTAAAATTTTATATACTTATTGTTAATATTGTGCTAGGAAAAATAGAATATCACAATATATAATTAAATGTGCAATTTTAACGCGGCTAAGCATTTAATATTTTGCCAGTAACATGCCAAAAACAGGGGGGTGCAACAACTGGGCCACTGATGTCTGCCTCGCGTGTCGAAAAGCTGTTATCGTAGGCGCCTCGTATAATATCCAATATTCGTTGAGGCCGAGAAAGAGGGTGCCCATCTTACACCTTTCCCGGCATTGTGCGCGAAAATAGAATTACGGTGGTAAGTTATTACGATAATAATTAGAGTCCTTTGTCGTCACGATTCTCCGACAGCGTTAGTGCCTCAGACACGAAGAAAAAGATTTCTAGCCCCGTGAAGATTTTCCCTGTGCGCCTATTTATATGGCGTACTCATAGTACATTTTTGTAATTAACTGATAGCATTGAAACTTTCAAAAAAATCGGGCAATTTAAAGACAGATTTGATACAATAGATTTTTATTTTCCAATATATTGAATTTTTCTAAAGATAAACTATACTAGATTTAAAGATTCTTTGAAAGAAGCTCATGAAGAATAGATCTGATATACTTTCGCGGATAATACTAAATTAGATTCTAAAAGTCTGAGCTTACCTTGTAAACCAAACAGCTGTCCAGGCTTTGTTTGAGCAAACCAGCTACTATACAGTAATGAGGCTGATGCGAGTGATGTTGCAGAATATGCTGAAGAATCAGCTAACGCACCTTCGGAGTATGGCAATCCCGCATGAGTATACAAACTCCCTTCTATATCTATTAAATTGTATGTATTAAATATTGCATATAATATTTATTAAATCATAAAATTTTTTCTTGTGAAGAAAAAATTTTATGATTTAATAAAGAGTTTTTAGTTTGCTTGTACATCTATTACTTCTATTAGATTGTAATGTGATCTCTTTATTATAAATATTTTAAAACAATATATGATATTATTTACATCTACATAATTGTTTCATATATTTGTCCATGGATTTGCGGGAATCTATTTAATTTATATTATATTTTGTTATAATCTCTAACTCTAAAACTTTAGATAGAACTTTAAAAGCATTGAATTCTCTGTTAAATATTATAATTATCTCATTTTCTCTTAATTAGCTTGTATTATTTTTTATACAACTATTTTTTTAGATGACGGTCTAGTTTTCTGGACATGTTTATGATGTTTTACATACCAGTACGTGTGGCTGGTATCGCTGTCGGTTTGACAAAATGACCTTCTATCCTGTCTTCCGTCTCGTCCTGATCTTCCTCCTTATCGCCGGAATTGTTTATTCTTGAGATTTCTCTTTTCTCATTTCTCCCGAGGATGCTGTCGATAGTAAAAGCACTAGATGCCGCGATCGGGGATGAATTTCTCCTCTCGGTTTGTTGTTTCTGAAATTCTCTGTAACCCTCGCAGCTGGAATCGGATGCATACTCGATAGACTCTCGATTGGCGGTCGGTGACATGCAGCCTCTCTCGATATTGTTCGAAAAAGCTTCGTTCTCGCTCGGAAGCGATCGTGTCCGACGAAGATCGTAAATGGCATCGTTCATTTTCTCGCGGTTTTGATAGAGTTCCATCTTGTAAAAAATCATTGATCTCAGCTACAGTAAAAAATTCTGATCTTACTCGGGCGACGGCACATATGTTCCAATAATAATTTAAATTCGCACACTTTACATTTGATGATGACTGAAGTAATTCAAAAACTTTTTCACATTTCTTTCTTCTTTAAATTTCACAGTTATTAACGTAAATTATTTGGATAAGTTTATGGCTTGATTATAATTTGCTGTATCATTATTTACCAGCGCGTATTGAGATCAAACAATTTCATATTTTTTAATCGACGGAATATTTTGTACCGCAAAGAATGTCTGCGAGTCAACTGTAAGCGGTTTAACACGCGTTTCTTCTTTGATCGATCACACCTGATCTCGTACTAATCTCCCTTCGAACCGTCCGAAAGCAAGTACTTCCGAAAGTATGACAAGTGGCACGTGTCTGTGGTCCAGAGAAGGACCTCCCAGCATCCCCACCAGCTTCCTACGGGAAGGTCATCCCGTAAGGTTGGAAGAATATCTCGTATCTCGGAAAACCCCCACTTACCCGATATCTCTGATCGGAGTAGGGATCGCAGGATCGCGGCGCTTTATAGTTGAGATTTCCTACTTTAGAACTAATAGCTTTCAGATCCCATTGTATATTATTTGAAAAACTTTGCCGTTCTCTTTGTACAGTCAAATGATCCACAAAATTCAGTAATACGATTTAACATATAATGCTATATCTTTATCAACGAATATACATAAGTATATTAAAAGTTAAATGAAATAAAAACATATCTCTAGGATTTAAAATTTTTTTATAGACTTCGCGGATTTACATTAATTATTTAATGATCATATTTACAATGGTCTTTATTAAAATTATACATGTAACTTATATATTTTCAATCAAAAACTTATATATTTATTTTTTATTAGGTACTTTCGCCACTTTGAATATTTATTATATTTATACAATATTACATAACAAAATTGTTACCTTTTTAATGTAATTTAGTTTATATATTTCATTACTGTGTTTATCAAGATATCGGGTTTTCTATCGATATCACCGGTACAGCATAATTTTGTAAATTCATATACGATGGATATCCTATATTTCTGTGTTATCGAGGCATTCACGCGTTTTATGGTTCTTTCCAAAAAAGTGCTTGAGCTCGACGATTCGGCTTGCGCACTAGCGAATTTTGCCACAGCGAAAAAGGGCTCATCTGGGATCAAAAGGTGGATTTCCGATTGGTCCCAAACGCGCAGGATGCTCGCGCAGCAACCGCCTTCTTTGACCCCTCTATCTCGAAACTTTATGCCGGTAAAACGATGGTCGCTTCTCTCTTTCCTGTCCGCGCTTTAGCAATGGATAAACGCTCCTGCCACGTGAAGAACATCGTGAAAAAGTACCGCAAAACACTTCTTCACGCGTTTAGCGAACTACGCGCAGTGGTTCTCATTATTCGTCAGAAACGTTACATATATTTCTTTGTTACATATATCTATATCTAGAATATTGCATCTTACAATTAGGAATATAACTTCGCAATTTATCTATGGCAATATGCAACAAATTAATGATCATAATATGCAAATTTTGCTTGCGCAAAAATCTGAATTGATTTGACAACAATATATCTAGATGTGAAAGATTTATAATTTAATCTATAAAAGAAGACGAACTTTTAGCAACAATTAAAAAATGAAGAATATGAAGTATTTTTGAAGTATAATCAAATAAAGAAATAAATACGATAGCTTCCGCATTGTATTGTATCACATGATCCGAGATTTCAACTTCCGTCGTTGATGATAGCCCTTATCGAACCATATCGTGCTATTTCTGTTTACGGGCACGGTGCGGCGGCCATTTTCGCGAATGGCGCGTCCATTAGTCTCCGGGCTACCCGTGCCAATCTCAATGTTCATCCTTGCGCGCCGTAAATCCACTCGGCTCCACGCTTCCGCGGCTAAAAGGACCAATGGCGATTGTGAGCCCTTTCTACCGCGCGGCTCCTCGTCATCGATCCTCTCCCCGATCCACGTCTGAGTTATTTCGTCTTTGTGGAAGAGCGTATATCATTCTTTTCATGTACATTAGACACCTTAGCACGCAGTGTCGTGTTCTGAAAACACAGTCATTATTAATCTTTCAATATTTTTCGTTTAGATTTGGATAACATAACTATTACATTGAAAAAAAAAACACTTTTATTTTACAATATAAATGATACAATAGTTTATATTAATGCTAAACTATATGATTGAGAATTAGCTGTACTACTTGGAAGAATTATTTTCTGTTTTATGTATGAAAAAGCAGGAAATTTGATTTTTAAAAAGCGATATGCATCTTTATGCAGAGTAAGATATATACATATATTTAGGACAAGATAATATAGGGAAAGAAAACTAATTGGTCAAAAATTTTATAAAAACATCTCTTGAATATTATCATTAAATTGAGGAGATATCTATCTTATTGCGGCTATAGCGAGCTAGTTATTTCTACTTACAATTAAACGTGAATTTACGTTCACTTGTCACGCGTTGTACACGCTTTTTTGCATGCTGATTATACACGCGGGGTTGAACATTTTACACGTACTTGCGACCGCGACAAATATTGAATCTTAAATACATGAAGTGAAATGCGCTTAAGGCGCGTCTTAGGTGCGAAGAGAGGAAGTAACGACATGGTCAACGCACACGTTAATTTACGACTGCGGACATTACTTCCTGGAAACTAGCGTGGACGCGTAAACGTTTATTCCAAACCTGTCATAATAGCTACGTACGTGCTTTTCTAAAAATTATTTAAACATTACAATTAAAATTTTATTAAAATTTACGTAATTGCGCAAAATAAAAATTGATAGCATTTTATTTATGATCTGATTAACGCGGACAGCTCTCGTCCGACACGTTTGAAGCATCAGCATGCGTTTGGATAATACACGATTATTTGCGATTTATTTGCTTTATATGCCATCCACGACGGCGTCCAGCCGTAAATGTTTCGAATAAACGATCCATTTGCTCGCTGCGAAGTTTACTCTCACGTTTGATGCACGCTGCGCCACGTAATTGAAACGATCAATCAAACACCTGAGAAAAGGAGGGTGAGCTCACGCGTGCACAAACCGCTCCGTAGGTCGCGTTCACGCAAAAGGGGAAGTGCGAACACGTACTCGACTGCACTGTGAGCAATTAAGAACCGCATCCTCCGTGTCCCGCTGAAAATATTTCGTAGCATGCGTCGTGTACCTTAAAAATATTAAACTTGAAACGAGAAGAATATTATATTAAATATCTCTCAATATTCTAATCTATTCGCTAAACTCTGCTTTTCCACGTTTCTTCTTCTACATACTATTAATTATAATTAAAGAAAATTGTTAACTATATTATATTTTAATAAAAATAAATAAACAAAAGAGAAGCTAGATATAATTTTTCGTACATTTTTGTCTGATACACTGACCGGTAGTTCTGCAACTATGACACCATTAATAATCGCGTGAGAAACGTTTATTTCAGTCGGTAGGACGAGACGCGAGAGATGCGAGGATTCTTTCGAAACTGCGCGATTAATTTTCAGTAAGCTCGGCGTATAACTGGCCGCTTTTGGTGTGTGTACAGATATAGCCACTCTCGCGAGATATTAGACAGGTGAGCGCGTTCCCAGGGGAACAAAGGCCCCATTACCCTGTCTTACCACCTCGACCCGGGCGGACGTCCCGACAGACCCTCCGCTCTTGAAACATTCATAAGAGCGTTGTAAGTGGTTTTTAATAAACGTATTTAATCATGAGTGTCGGATTACGGATTAAATCGGTGGGCGCTGTCACCAATCGGGGGGATTAGTCATGAATCTAAACAGATGTACAACCCGCTTTTTGCAGGTATGCGGGTATTTTATCTTTCGATTTTGATATCGGCATGACATTATTTTATTTTACAGCTTCTTAGTCTTTCTAATAACAATTCAAATTTTAAAAAATTAACTTAGATAGGTAATACAGCTTTTCTGATTATCTTTTTTTTACGTAAATTATATAATTTAAACATATTGTTTAATTATCACTGGCGAATTAAGTAATGTATTATTATATAATTTAAAGATAATGTTAATCTCTCTCTACTTATAATATTATCTAGTGCATAAACTTGTTATAGATTAAAATTTATTAAATGTATTAGATATTTCTACATTTATAATAATTTAGTTATTTATCATTAAACCGGCCTTTCCCTCCCCATTCTCTCTCGTTAACTGTCAAACATTATCAACAACTTTAAAAAATTATTAATTATTGTACTTACAACTAGATGCACTCAAAATTCTTTTTCTTGTACTTGAAACTGCAAATAAAACTGTTGTAACGCAGCCCAGGAAATGTTACAGTTAAAGCAATTATTTCTAGCAGACAAGCGAATTGTTACAAGAGCGTGTCGCCTCGTCTTCAGTCACAGTCATCTCCGCGTTTCAGTGACAACTCCCGTGGCACAATTGGAATGGCACTAGAAAATTTGTCAGAACGTGGTGAAAAATGTTCATTACGAACTTACAAAATAATATATCTCTTCGAAATGTTTTTCGTAATTTGTATAATATCGGCACAAGAATGCTTCGATGATGGAAACGAGTTTTGCATAAATCAAAACGACATACTTTCCGCGGATCTTTTACCTGGATCGTTTTTATTTAACGATCAATACAAAAATAGTGTTTCTAAGACAGTGGCAAACGAAACTGTGGATGGATCTTTTGATAGCGCGTTAAACGAGATGGAGTATCATAGGTAAATGTTAACGTGCGATCCGATCTGATTGTGAGAATCAACAAACTGAAAATCTATAGGTATGTACAACATTGATATTAAATTAATCCATATATGAAATTAGGAAAAAAATGAATGAGTATCTTTGTCATGGCTACATGGCGGAAGAAATCTTCAAGGAAGTGAGCACGCCTAGAATTAAGCGACATCCAGAGTCAACCGACAATTTGCATCAACACAACTTCTTAGGCGACGACAATATTACAATACACGATAAACTTTTGGCTGATGAAGGAAGCTCTAAATATAAAAACTGGCTGCATCGGTAAACATATAGAATTAAAGACTTTCTAAATTTTATAATTTAAATATTTATACATATAATTAAAGATACTTATAACATATGGATAAATCTTATACATATTAAAAACAACATACTGTACATTTTGGATAAAAAGAGCTAATTCCTTTACTATATTTTTTAAACTTAATATTTATTTTTATTTAACAAATTATTAGAGATTTTTTATGTTTAACATAAAATATTTTTAAAAAATCAAGTATTTAATTCAATTTTTATTAAAGTTTAATTAAAGATATTTGAGAGGTGCATGCTTAATAGGTACGTTCTAATTTGGAAATAATTTATCTTTCTAATTTCACTGTAATGTTCTACAAAATACTATTAGACAATAACAAAGTTTCTTTAAATTCTAACATATCTATAATAGAACAACGACACTAAACGACGTGTATCGACACTATGCCCCCCGCAAGAAAATAAAAAAGAAACAAGATGTCCAGCACGACGACCGCGACGACGACATTGAGGAGTTCGATGGTGAGGTGACGGGATTCGCGATGCAAGCTCCTGTGCCATCGAATGGAAAAGTTGGCGTCTATCAACCGTCCCATGAAGGTAGATTGCAGAAGCTATTGCGCTGCATAACAGACTTGGCGAGACATGATATTTACATACATATTCCACTGAATAGATGATATGATGTTATCGTCGACGGGCCATCATGCCCTCCATTACGGACCTTCGTTTGGCCATCATCATAGCGACTTTGGACATCATAGTGACTTATTTCCATCCATTCACGAAGAGTACTATTATCCGTCGCATCATCATGACCATGAGCATCAAGAAGAGGAACATAAACCCTCCTATTTCAAGGGAAAGGGCCACGAACTGTCGATTAAGGATTTCTTCGAAATCGCACTCACCGCACTTGCATTTTTAGCATTCGGACTGTTCATCATTCAGCTTTGTATGAGTGCCACAATGGTATTAAAAAGAAACTTATTTACAAGATAAAGTCCTATCATTTTCTATTATCTCTTTAACATTATATGTATAATATTAATTAAAATTAATATATATCATATTATTACTAATATATATCATATTATTACTAATATATAATTAATATTAATATATATTATAATATATATATATTAATTTTAATATTATAAGTATGTATTTAATAAAAATATTTAATTCATTAAATAAGGAGCCGCACTTGTAACTTTCATTTTTTGCAACGACTGTAGCGAAAGTTTGATTTTCGATTGCTGTTTAGCGTGCGGAAAGTGGCTTATTTCTCAACGATTCAATGTATGCCTTACTTTACCGCACTAGTGCAAGGAAAGCACCTTTATGATTTACTTTACTGCACTAGTGCACGATTGATAGTTTTTCTTTTTCGATTTTCGACTGACATAACAAACTTGAACGTAACGAAATTCACGTGAGACTAAACGTCAATTCGTTACAACTGTCATCATTCAAGAGGGATAAAATGGATAAAGAAAACGAGTGTGCCCAAGACCGTCCACGCCGGAGTAATTCGTAGAAGCAGCTGGATCTGCCACAGAGAATTTACTACCGAAGAAATCGAGAGATAAATATATGAATATTTATAAAAAATTTATAGAATGGAGAGCATTTAAAAATACAACCTTATTTTCGGAAAATGTCTTAATGACATATTTTGATGAATTGTCAAAAAGTGCAAAACCATCTTATTTGAATTTAATTTCAATTAATTTTTTAATCTCAAATCGAACTTTTGCGGCAAGCATTACAAAAAATATTGTATGTGGCATGTGCGGAAGACAACGAATTGTACGTCGCGCGTGAGGTTGCCGCATTCGCCTCAGCTTATGGTGCATTCACACTCGTACTCGTGCAAATGCATTATAAGCCTTCGGCTCATGCAGCAACTTCACGCGCGACAATAATTCGTTGTTTCCCACACTTGCCACACAAAATACTATTACATTTTAGGATAATACTGGCAGTAGGCGAATCAAGAGACACACGATTTCTCTCTCCTCGTCTGTCATTAGCAACAAGGACTTGAACGAGCTGTCCTATCGCGTTTTGAGGTCCATCGAAGCAGCTATGGTCGCCGAAGCAGACTCCGGTAATTGTCTGCGCAGGATGCTATGTGAAGATAATCAATATTCCAAGGAGACTAAAGATGATCGCAGAATTTTGATTCCCGTTTGGAGGTAATAGATCGCGTAACAATAATTATATGAATCTTACACATAAAATGAGATATAAACTTATTATTGCATCCAATTGCATCTCGTAAATCAGTCGACGCAATATCAATGGTCGACGATTTAAAGTTATATCCCGAAACCGATAACATCACCACCCTCTTTTTCAGCTTGGGCATGAGTTGGTTGTCAGGTAGAATGTTATATAGGACTCCATGGTCGGCAATGTTGGATTCTGTGAAAGCATCCATTCTGGGCTTAGGTGGAGTCGATTGCGCCTCTTTTTATCCGCAGTGCGATCTCGAGAGGGAAAGGATTAAGAGGCGTCGTAGGAAAAGGAAATAAATATACTCTACACAAGATACGATACTCTACAAGACTTTAAAAAAATCTGAGTAAAATGAATTAAACAACGGTACCTAAAGGAATCTTAAACGCAATTTGTATTCATAAATAATATAATTGCAATAGTTAATTTATAAATAGTATTAGTATTATGTGTAATGTAATCAGCGCATCATTGTTTATCATTGCTATCGTTATTGTTTTTACGAATATTTTTATCATTGAAATTACGTGAAATTGGCAGAAGCGTAGCATATCTGGATCCACTAGGGCATACGTGGAAAATGTTTCTATTACCTCTGTCCTGTAATGGCTGACAATTTGTCAAAATCGGCATTTTACGTTCATCGCACAGTGTACGAAACTCGGCAATCTTAAAATATAAGATCAAATTTTTTATGAGATAAATTAATTACATGACAATCTTTTTTATTTAATCATCGTTTAGGCCGCTTATTGATAGATTTGCTATAATATGACATAACTTACTTGATCAATGGATATTCCTAATGGTTCTCTGCTTATTAACCAAAGTACACTATTTCTGATATTTGTCATGGTTAAAGAGCCCCAGTAAACGAAGTAATCACGTTGAAAGCATCGCATAATATTTGTTATAGGAAAAGGTATTAAACGGAGGGAAGAATGAGCTGCTTGGATAAAGGGTAACGTATTTACGATATCATCCAGAGCCGGATTAGAAGCTGCCTGTAGCTGAGTAATATAGAAGAATATTATTTTTAAAATATATACCTATTATTTATTTAACATATGAATATGTATTTCTTATTTGAAGTTTAATATCACATATTTAAGAACGTATATTAAAATATAATGTGTGAAAAATAATCTAATATAGAACTATTATGTAATAGAATTAATTTATTCGAAATAATAGAGATACATATTTGTAATACCTGGAATAAATATACCAATATAGTGACACCGTCATGTTGTCGAAGAGCCGCTAGTTGAGTTCCGTAATCACTTTTATAATGTACCGCGTGCAGTTCCATTGGCATACTTTATGAGCAAAGGTGTTTAAATTAAAAAGCCACGTAAATTGAACTTACAAACATAGATAATAAAAATAAAACCTTCCACCGTCGACATGGTGTTCGCTACCGTCCATATCAGTCTTACCCCAATGGAAATGAAGCTGCGAAAAGACATAACTATTGACGAAAGGGCCACCATACAAATACGGCTCTTCTTCACGCCATGTTGCACTCAGCATGACTATAAATAAGAAACGCAATTAGATTTACTCTAGCATTACTAGAAGCGCAACATTTAGATTGTACGTTGCTCTTATTTTTTCTCCCTCATAGAGGAAGCTTTGTTTTCATGAAAATTTTTTTTTCAGTTGCCGCTGCGAATGTGTTCAGAATGTTTAAGGGGATCCTAAAGCCGTCTGTACTACCGACGGAAATGTGATTTTTGCACAGCTGCCATATTTTATTGGATTTATAGAATTAAAAATCCTTTTCCAGGATTAAAGTATAAACGCCAACGGATACGGCGCTGTTCGATTTTACGTTAAAAAAGAAAAAAAATTTATTATATAACATGGGGATAGAAGTCTAGCCCGGCTATTCCCTACTAGTCCCCACTCTAGACTTCTATCCCCACCAAGCAATCAGAAGAAAGAGAGAGGAGATTCCCCACGGGCTATGTCTGCACCGTCTATCTTCCGACGCGTGCTCTTACGGCAGGGGCCGGCCGGTCTATCTATATAAGGGTTGGTTTATAATAGCCGTAACCGTTAACTTAGGCTGGTGCCGTAAAAGTTGGACGATAGGAAACCCGTACTACCGTTTATAATCCAATTATAAACGGTAGTACAGGTTTCCTATTTTCCAACTTTTACGGCACCAGCCTAAGTTAACGGTTACGGCTGTTATAAACCAACCCTAAGTCTATGAGGATAATCCTACTTGTGGCTATTCTCGTGAGTAGTGTAGACGGGTAAAAATCATACTGAAGTTAGCTTTCAATCTTACCAACCCAAAATAATTAAAGTTGTGCAGTGTAGACGGACGAAAGTAGTCGGATAAGCCACAAGTTAGATCATGGTGGAAGTATACAAGGGGTGAAGCATTGCGCATAATGGCGGTATCATGGACAGAGAACCAATCAGAACTGCCCCCACACTAAAAGGCGATAATTCGAAATGAGATAATTTCAATAAAATAAAAACACAGTTTTTCCACATTAAAACAATTGTATTAATAAATGTTTGCATCAGGAACAACAAAATACAACTAAAAATAATAAAATTTTTATAAAATAAACAGGAATGAATAAAAAAGACTTTATAATAATATATTATAGATTTATTTAGCTTTTTTGGCTTTCTTCTTAATCGAATTATTCATTTTGATATCTTTATTTAATTTTCGTAAACGGCCATATACGTTCGTGTACGCACCAAACATGAAAAATGTACTTCAGATACTCTTTCTAAAAGTAATTTATATTAAAAATATAGCATTACAACCTTTATAACGTAATGAGATATAGTATACAATTGTCATTTCATTACATACCACGTTTCATCTTACAATCTTTATCCCTCTGGCAAAGCCTCCAACCACATTATTCTTAATTCTGGATCTTTCGGAAATGAGTAAAACTTTACTTTTTTCATAAAAAGGACATTCGTCCGATTTTTGCAACTTTGTACAAAGCAGCTCGGAATTTTCAATCGTGTATTTGCGCAATGCACTATTAATATTTCACTGTTAATGCACAACAAGCACAATCTGTGTTTACTATTGAATTCTATGCTATGTTGGTCATAGTGGATTTTATGTTTGGGGGAACTTCCCGCACTTCTGATTGGTTGACTGCACCCCTCAACTTTTGAACCACTGCGCATCCACCGGAATGCTTCACCTTGTATACTTCCACCATGAGTAGGATCATCCTCAGGTCTAGACCCGGCATGGAAGTCATGGTAGCCGCATAGTGTCTGAGCCCTATCTCTCATATCGCATGGGCAGGCTTGGGTGCGCGTTCCAGTTGTTATATATTTCAGTGGTTGTACCACAGATTCAATCTCCAGCAGATCGAATAAAAATAGGTACAGATTCGCACGGTGCGAGAAGAAATGGATGACGAGAATGCAAGCTGCACGCACAATGGCGAGGATGACGCACATCTGTCACTGCTGGATCTCCCGGTGGAGGTACAGGAAAAAAGAGAAAGTCGATTCCCGTGTATCACGTACACGCTCGAAATTTTTTTTTTTTAAATTGTCGCTGTTAGTTCGTTCGTCAATAGTCGCTGGAGTAAAGTGTGTTGAACAGCGACGGTAAACTCTCTCTTTCTTTCTCTCTCGTTCTGTCTCCATCTCTTCGTCGGATCGTCTGTTTCGTTGTGCGTTTAATTTATTCATTTTGCTGCATTTCAGATATTTCTACATATATGCTCCTTCCTAGATGCGTCGACGCTAGTACACGGTTTGAGTCTAGTCTGCAAACAGTTCTACCTGAATTTGAACGATGACATACTGTGGAAAGCGCGAATTAAGCGCATATGGTCGGATGCTAGCCATCCGCTCTTACGTCCCGGTTAGCTCAAATTGATAGCACCTTACGCCACGATCGACCCTTTTTGTTAATAAATGGGCATAGGAAGAACTCAAAATTTGAAAAGTGCGGGGCCAACAAAAATTTTGTTTTTTTTGTTATTTTCTAAAATATGCACTATCGAGATGAGGTTTTAGCCACAAAACGATACTAATGTAGAACAAAATGTAGCACAATCCTCTCTAAAAAAAGGCGTGCAAAGTCGAATCTCGAATATATCGCGCGTGTAGTCGAATCTCGAATATATCGTAGTTATTGTTGCCTCTTTACCCCGATGCCTATTGGTTCTCTTGCTGCGCTTACTTCGTGAGCGGCTGTCATCGTATAGTTTTGACAGTTGTGTATATTAAGGGGTTAATAGTGTAATCATAAGTATAGTATAGTAACAGCATAATATTAAAGCTAAATAGCGTTGTAGTAACAGCATAATATTAAAGCTAAACAGCGCTATAGTAACAGCATAATATTAAAGTTAAATAGCGCGCGCGAAGCGTGCGTCTGTAATGTCTACACAGAAAAAAAAAGAAGTATCAAATCAACACTCGATATGCTTGTATAACGCAAGAATAATATAATCTTGAAATAAAATTATATTGCGTTAAACGAAGAAAATTAGTGTTGAACGAAGAATTAGATAGTTGAACCAAGAAAAAAAAGTTGAAATAACACGTTGAAATTTTTATAAGAAGATTATAGTGATCTTGCGTATATATGAAACAATGTAATCTTCTTATAAGAATTTTAACGTGTTATTTCAACTTTATTTTTCTTGGTTCAACTATATAATTCTTCGTTCAACACTAATTTTCTTCGTTTAACGCAATATAATCTTATTTCAAGATTTCCACGTTATCACTAAAGATATTTTAAAATCAAGAATATTCTTTTTTTTCTGTGTAGTTAATAAAAATATAAAATTTAAAAAATTCGGGGCTATCTTCACAGAGATAGGGGCAATCCACATATGAGCGGCATCGCATCGTGTCCAGAGCGGGCCCTCTTTGCGACCGGCTCCTACGACGGGACTATATACGTATTCGATTCGAGAGCGAGCAATAAGCCGATAATGCACTACCGTCCCCACAATGGATTCGTGTCTAAGCTGGCCATGGACACGGAATACATTTTGTCCGCCAGGATGGACACAACGATGGCCATTTGGGATCAGAGAGCCGGACGAGTCATGAAGTCTAACACATTAACATCCGTAAGCACCCCGATTTAACATCGAAAAGAGAGACGCGGTTACGATGTAGCAGGTATATCTTTCAGATTCCATCATGTACAATTAGGATGCTCAGTTGCATGAGTATGGGACGGGATTGGGTTTGCGTCGGGGGCACCGAGGCGAACGTGCACGTGCTAGATCGAAAGAACGATTTTGAGCTAGTGAAATCTTATTCCACCGAGCATACGCATATAATAAGGGGGGTGCGTCTGACGCACGGATGCCTGCTAACGAGTTCATTGGACGGCACTGTCAGAATTTCGAGGCTTACGGATCCGCCAAAGCCTATTGCTACTTTACGTTCAGGGTTTTCTCAGATCGCCAGAGTGAGTATCACACGCGTAAGATTTGCCGAAAATATCATATCATTTACCTTGAAAAAAAATTCGTTGAACGTCTATGTTTAAAATAAAAAATACTGTTTAAAAATTAAATTTTTACTTAAATTTAAATTTTGAAATCAAATCTTTTATTATTATCTTCCGAATGTTGGTGAAGCTTTCTTTAAAATTGTGGACATTCTTATAAGTCTTATCTTGCACTATATTAGGTATTATATGCAATTGTTCATGTTTTTATCTTGCAGATGGATTACCTGAATGATACACTCGCGATATCCGACTATGAAGGTAATATCGCGGTATGGCATCCGAAATAAAATGTTAAACGAAACATCAATGAACGGGTAATTTCTATACGTGTATTGTAGCTATTCTACAGCTATATTTCATCGATATGTAATATATATGTTCTTATTCTTTCCTAAGATACTGTTCGAACCCGTCTTTCTTATGCACAATGTAATATATATATATATATACATATATATACCGTTTCGCGAAATTAGAAGTACATATCGTTTCGTACAAAATTTGTTTTAGCAAAAGCTTCACTAATATCGCTTACGATTATAAGCTGAGCGATAACAATAGCTATAATTATAAGCTCAGTTTATAATTATAAGCTTATAGGGAAAAGTGGGGCAGATTAAGACACGGGGCACGTTGAGACATTGCTGTTTAAAGGGGAAAAGGGTTTTTAGGGGAGCTGCACTATCATCACTGCATGCCTTGTTTATCTAGGAGGTAACATAACTTTAGTTTTTGCAGTCAGATTGCATTGTTTTGTTGTGAGCGAAAGATAAGTGTTTTTGAGTATTAAAAGTAAATTTTAGTTTGTTAAGATAAACTGAATTAATTAATTTGTTATGATTGTAAAAATTTTAGATTTATTACTGAATAATAACCTATATAGTTGTGTTTAATTTCCACAGTTTGTGTTTTTGCACAGTAAGCAATTTAGTTCGGGTTGGCTTTGTTAGCTTTCAAAACTGCTGTTGGGGCACCTTGAGACAAATAACTATAAAGCAGGTTGAGACACAAAACTTTTTGGAGCAAGATAAGACATTTTTAAAAATAACTGTATTTTAAAAGGTTATTTCTTTTTTTAGATTTGTTGCTCATTAAAGACAGTCAGACAACCTCAAGTAAAAGGTTTTTCTGTTCTTTAAAATTTTTTGTTTTAATTTCTTTTACGTTCTAATATTGTTTTCCTATCTAATCCCTATATATTCACAAATAAATCATAACACAAATAATTGATGTGTTTTATTGTGCCGCACTCTGTCTCAACCTTCCTCACTGGGTGTCTCAACCTGCCTCACTGGGGCGTTTGACATTTTTCAAAAATTGATTTTTTTTATTTACTTAAAAAGTAAAGCACGCTAAACCAATAGACTTATTAAAATTTCAAAATTTAATTAAATTTGTGCTGGAAGTCACTTTGAAAAGAATTTTAGCAGAAATATTTACAAAAATACAGCAAGTTGAATTTAGGTGTCTCAACGTGCCCCACTTTCCCCTGTATAATTATAGCGTATTTATAATGAGAAATTTTACGTTTTTACCAGTGTATCCAGTGTTGGTGAGTTTTAATTTTTTTGGCGTGACATTATAATTAAACCACTGTATAGGATTTAGATTCACGACTTTCATATAGCTGATATTCAAATCGATCGGTGATCTCAATTTGCCATCGGTATGAGCCAATTGTTGTATAAATCTAACTGTTTCTTCATTGTGCTCGTGAGAATCTATATATAATATGTAGAATTACGAGAAAAAAAAACAATATTTAATAATGAAAGTATTTTAACATATAAAATGTATAATTTTAAATTATGTATATACCGCACCTTTCGAAGAACTCATGATGCCGATATGTTATATTATATGGTATACATTATATAATATATATTACTGATAAATTTAAATGTGTAAAAATTCACGGAGATTAGAGATTAGTTCTCTAATTAGAGATTAGAAATTAGTTCTCTAATCTCCGTGTGTAAACTGCTTCAAACATAACATTTGATCGATTTTGCTTCGCGCAAACTTCAACTAAAATATTTTATCGATATCGAGCACCATCGATAATAGAGCAATTTCCATACTTAAAATGAAAGTACATACACCTTTAAAGAGAGATCACAGAAGCACGACATTTATTTTCTTATATCTTATATCTTGTATTTTTCAATAAATCACTGACAAAAATACAATTTTAAAACTATTTATTTGCAGGTGTGTGCGCGCATATGAACACACAACTTGTTGACACAAGAAATTTTTTAAAATTTAAATAAACCTTTTTATATTAAACTTTTTAATTTAAATTAAATTAAGAAATGTAAATATTAAAAGAAATTTAATTTAAAACTTTTAATAAACAACTATTGATGAACTTATACTTTATTAACCCATTGAACATAAACTGTCAAAACATACGATGACGACTACTCATGATACGAAGTAACGTATGACATGCTACACTAGATGATTAATCATTATTTATTTAAGTATCACAAGAAAAGAAAATATTTAGATGCAAGTGTTTGTATTTACATTATCTTCTTTAAGAATAAAAGAGGAGGAAGCATGATGACTGTAGTTATAAGTGTAGTTGATAATGACGCAAGCGCAGATTTAAAGATAAATTAAATTTATTATAGATTCTCATTCAAGAGGATAAAACATTGGATACTCCTAGACAAGATATGTGAAATAATTTATAGGTTCCTCGAAAATGGACTATGCTCGCAAAATCGGTAAATCTGAAAAGCCTAAAATCTGGAAGAGGACTCGCCAGCCAGTTGTAACGACTAGGGATAACCTTCTTTCTAGAGATGTATCTTTTTCGGAAGATCGTCGTTTCATAAATTGGAAAAAATGGCTTGCCGATCGGAAGAAGCAAACTCATCACATCGAATCTGTTACTGGTCGTTCGCAGGCCGATCAACTGCAGAATTCCTCAGAAAGGTATCGCGCCTTCGTGGAGATGAAAAACTTGATGGAACATGCTGCCATACCGGCGTCCGTAATCACCGATAAGCCTCATGGTGGACCAGCATTTTGGAGAACGCCTGAATTCCTGCCGGATCGTGGCGATGCTTGTCTGCCGGAAATATCCTTGACTCCTAGCAGGAAGGACCTGAATCTTCGTCCAGATTTAATGCACGTTGGAGTACCGGATCTAATAGCCAAAGAGCGAGACCTTGTCGTCAAAAAAACCAAGGAAGAATTCTGGAAACGCAGCGAGTATCTAAAAACGCGTAAACTCGAACTCACTGAGGAAATCGCATTGCTGCTGCCTAAGAAGCCGGAAACGGCAGCATTGGCCATTCAAGGACGCGCATACAAGAAAAAGAAATTACCGTTATTACGAATTCCGCCGATAACTATCACAGAACCTGATGAGGATGAACCGCGCGAGGATGCCGATCAAGCAGCAATTCTGAAGATTCAAGATCGAGAATTTGTCTGGCAAAAATCTTTCTTTGGAAGAACGGAGCCAATGGACACCGAACCTATCATGTGGTCTCTAACTTTTGTGGGTAAGATCAATGAACAAATCGAAAGAGATATCATCCTCGAGAATAAAGGAACCCACGTTATCGTGTATCATTGGCGATACTCGCCCTTCCGGACGTACGGTATATCCTTCGAGAGATGCTGCAGTCCGTTCTTTTTCAACAAGACGAAGGGACTCATACTTCCGGGGCAGATAGTGAAAATCAAGGTGTGGTTTCGATCCAGGGTACGTGGAGTTTTCACTGAGTTTTGGCGATTCGTCACGGAGCCGAAATTAAGTTCCTCCACGTTCACATTTCGGTTCTGGGGCTGCGCGACCGATATCCAAAGTGAAGAACATTGCCGAACGATCGACGAATACCTGAATCGCTGCATTCGAGACTCGTCGATACGCACGATCATCGAAGAAATCATAGCTGCAGTGGAGCACAGTGAGCCACCGGAGCCGCCTTATGAGATGTCACTTTCGCAAAGTGACCTGTTTGTCTCTCTAAATTCTCATTATTATTATCATCCGAGTATCGTAATGCAATTACAAACAATATATTCTGACGTTATCGATGAAAGCATGCCAGCCTGGAACTTGTCACTGGATACTCTGCGAAACATCCTTTTGCAGATAGAAAATACAAATTACAAACGTGATATGCTCGCCCAGTTTAACAAACTTTGCAAACAAAGTCTCAGGCCAAGATTGATTGAATTTGATGTTGCATATTACGATAAGTATGACGCTGTGTATAATACTTTATGTGCTTTCGCGAATCTGTTTGAAAATGAAAGTGAACTCGTGAAGAGGAACAGTCTGATACGAGAAGAGTCTTCAACGCCGATGGAAGTAGAGCAGAAATTGACGCCCTTGTCTCAAAGATCCAATAACAGTTCACAAGAAATACATAGCAAAAAATTAAATGATCAATCAGAAACTACACTAGTGCAGGAAGAAAAGAAAAATCGCAACGTAAATTTGACACTTTATAGGGAAATATTTTTTATTCGTATATATAAAGCTCTAGAGGAAGCAATAGGACGAGTTTGCACCAGTATCGACTCTTTTCATAAACTTAATGAATTGAAGCCTAAAATATAGCAGTAACTACATTTATTTTCAAGCAGTAACATATAATAAACACTCAAATTTTTAGTGAATAATTTACATAAAATGTATTGTGTATATATTTAACGTGTATATAATATCTCTCTTATATAATACAAGAGAGTTATATTATATTATATAAGCCTTATAACATATGAGTGTATATAATATAATATAAATCTCTTATATGATATATGAGATTATTCTACTTTACATGTGTTAAAAAAATTTGAAGATTATCTTAGATAATTACTGTTAAAATGTAAAAATTTAAAAATTTTTGAAATTGGTAGTAGTTTATTAAGTTAGAAATATGTATGTAAATTTTTCTTAAGAGACAGCTAAAAATATTTGTCGTCCTCGTAAAGGTTGAACGTCTCTCCAATTCGATTTTATAAATTCGCCATTTTTATTCTTTAGTTTTCGGAACTCATTAAGCTAGAAGTTTTATTAATTGTGTATGTTATCCTTACACATTTTTTCTAATAATTCCATAAGTAGCAAATATTAATTGTATTGATTATAATGATAAATATATAAGAAAATAATTACTATAGAAATTTTACAGAAATTCTTGTGTTGTTTATACATTTGAGATAAATAACTTAAATTGAATAACTAACTTGGCAAGATTGTATAGGAATAATAACTGGAAACACGATCCATGTAACGCATTCTGAATTAACTTCTGCGAATCCGTTGTAAGATCCGTGATATGTGTAATAACTTGAACATTCTGTTGCTACTCGCATCCAAGATAAAGAATCTAAACATCACAAAAATATTATCAAATTTGAAACATTACATAATACGGACTACATTCTGTTCTTCGGATATTAACTTGCTGGAATTTTTGTCTCTGATCCAGCATTCTGAATATGCTTTACATTTTCAGAGATTCTTTCAAATTTAACATTGCTCCATTCACACGATCCCGATTGTACCTATGAAACAAAATTGTTAATAATGGATAAAAATGAGATATAACAATATATAAATAAATATACCAAGAATAAATAAGCTAACACGCAAAGACCATCTCGATGTTTTAAACATTCTTCGAAAGTAAAATATTTTTGGTTCCAATGCACTAAATGACACTCCATGGAAAACCTATGTTAATTTAAATATAAAGTTTGTTAAAATTTTTTACAAATTACTGAGACAACTCGAATATGATAAAATTTAGATATACAGTTTTTTATTTTAAATTAATATAGTTATTGAGAGTACATTCTTACCAAGTACCATTGATCGTATGTTCAGCACCTCTACAATCGTTCTCGCCCCAGTGAAAATGCGCATGGTGAAATTCGTACTCGTCATTTACGAGCGGTCCTCCAGATACTGTTGATGGAATCCTATCACCATTCAAAAAAATAATTGCTGACAAAAACAATTTAATGTCTAATCGCGTCCTAACAATGTTAACAAAATTATTTTCGTACAAAATAGATCAAAGTACCTTTTTTGCCGTCATTAAACAAAGTTGCGTTTCCATCCTTTAACCAATGGCCATTTAAGATTAACGGTGCAAATCTCGTAGGTCGCACCATTTTGTCGTTTAAATCGATCGGTGCTTGACCACTTTTTTGTGTATCTTAAAAATATATTCACGTATAATATACATATAATGTAAAAATTATAACATTAAACACGCATAACCTGATATTGTTACCACTATTTCCAATATTTTATTTACCTGCAAGTTTTGTATAATTCGTCATTATTACGTTAATTATTCATTGCAGAACAAAAAGTAATTAAAAAATTTTGTACAAATTGTAAAATGTATTTTAAAATTTTATGTCATATTACATTTTAATTTAAGTAAATCTAATAAGTTACTAATCTTTGAAGTTAGCTCATTTGTGTAGCTGTAACATCTTATGTTGCCACAATTATAATACAAACATATATCATATTATAGAATATAATATATTATATTACAGAAATATTATAGAATATATAATATATTATATTACAGAAATTTTTTTTAGTAAAAAAGTTAAATTTTTTTCTATACTTTAATTTACATTTCACAGTAAAACAAGAATATACAAAGAAGGATTCTATTTAACATATATGTATAAAGCCAGAGCAACAAAGCGCCGAGCGCAAATAACATGCTCTATCGAAAGTATTTGTTCGTATTTGTTTATGTTAGCTTGCTCTCTAGATCCGGTTAAATCGCAATACTTTCTTCGATAAATATAATTTCGGAATCGCAAATATAATATATCTTTTTTCGATTGATCAAGGTACTGTATCATTTGTGGCAAAGAAAATCCTTCTTCCACGAAGAAGATGTTGCGATCTATAATTCCTTACTATACGCTCCCATTTATGATTGTAAAGGCTTCTGAATGCTTCAATCTATAATAATGTGTAAATTATATACGTCAATATTTACAGGTGTATATAATTTTCAAAGTTTAATTAATACATATATATGCTTTTAATATACCTGACTGGAAGATATTTTTATGGCATTTGGCACAATAATCCAAGTAACGCATTCATTATACGGAGGAAAAGTGAGAGAACCTGAATAGGTATAATATCCAGAGGACGTGCATGCGTGCATCATCCAACGTAAACAATCTAAAAGTAAATTATAAGCACATAATTAATTAAAAAATATTAATATTGCAAATAACATTTTATACATATAATAAGAGGTTTCATGAAAAGTGAAAAATTTACTTTTACTGCAAAAATATTCTAAAGTAAAAATATACAATTTTTTTGTAAAATTGCTCTTACGACTGTTACTGTTAACTGATGTAGATAATTGCAATGAAGAGACAAAGAAAGGGAACATTGCACTGACAATTATGATTGATCTATTCTGTAAATAATTAATTCGATAAATATTATTAAAGATCGTCTCACATTACCGGGCGTAATATTTACTGCGCTATTCATCTGCTTTATTTCCGAGAGTTTATCAGTTATTGGAGCAAGCGCAGGATTATCGGGAATCCCAGGACAGCCAACAACCTTTTTATCACAATTATACATTATAATAAAAATACAACAGCAATCCAATAAAACAATTATCTCCGAAAATGATACTGTCTATCATAAAAAAGGAAATATTCTGATATGTCACATTTTAATTAATTTTCAGCCGTTATACCTGTATGAGATAGGAGAGTATTGCAATTCCATCAGATTTGTCGTGACATTTGTCTATCGATCCGTAACGCGTATTCCAATGCATAACTTGTGCCTCCATCGAGTACCTTGTTAAATACTGTCATTTAGAAGTTGCATTGATCAATAGATATTAATTATGTGTCAAAAAGAACTCATGTTTAATTTAAAATTTAATATAATTTTAATGGAAATTAAAATTCAATAAAAATATTATGATTGATACATTTGTCACGCATGGTTAGTAATTAATATCAAATTCGTCTCTCTAACCAAATATTATCAATGGAATGTTCCGCGCCCCGACAGTTGGACGGGCCCCATCGGAATTGTACGTTCATAAATTGAAATTCATCGTTTTTTAAGGGACCGCCGCGCATTATTGGCATTTTTCTGTTTGCCAACTCGATGTTAACTAGAAATTATTAAACTAACGATAAATATGTAATCCATTGTTTCGATTTTATATTGGACGTGAAAAAGAACCTGTTTTGCCGTTGTTTGCAAGTATTGCTGTGCCATCGTTTGACCAATAATTTGTCAAAAGTAAGGGGGGAAATTTCTTATCCCATACGGCGACACGACTAATGTCGATTGGAGATTGCCGCCATTTCGGCAGACCCGAAGATGATGTCGTGCATAATTTTTGTTCTTGTGTGTTTAACATAAAATGTATATTAAATAAATGTAATAAGAATATTTTTAAATAGATTAAACAATTATCTGTATCAAATTTTTTATCTACAAAGCAAGACAGATTAATATTAAAATTTTTATTTACGTGATTGTATGCTTTTTGATTTAGATGTCATTTGTACATTACATCACAATTGAATTTTCGGACAAAAGGTAATCTGATATTAAGTTTCCATTGCTTCTAAAACATGTTACTTTCCACATATTGATATTGCAAGCATCTTGATGACGTTACTGGAAACAAGTTGTAAGTAATTGTCAATTTGAAAGTAAGAAGTTGCTTACGCATTATATATAAGATTACCTTCACAGTATTTTTATAAATTGAAGTAAACTGCATATCGATTTTCAGTAAAACTTATCATTTGACACGCGTTTCACATTATTTCTTACTTTTATAAATATTTTTGATAGAAATTATTATGCGGTATGAAACACTGGGCAAATTCTCAAGTATACTGCTCGCCTAAAAATTTATCGCACGCGGGTCTTAACAAACTTTTATAATACAAATGTCAAGTAAAGCTTTATTATAAATATGTTGGATTTCTCATTAGCGGAATGTATGGTCGCGTGTAGCAGCGTTCTGCTCATGGGTGCGTATCTTATAGAAAGACGGATTTAATTATAAAATAATAATAGTCCATATATAGTTTTATGATATTTATAATATTTGTGTATTCGTGAACCTAAAATTTTATTTTTATTTTGTTGGACATTTTTACAATAAAATTTCTTTTATTTTAGTGCTATTATTAAGTGAAATTTTGGATTGGACGCAATTATTCTCATGGATGGAAAACGACTACCATCCACCTGCTTTTTCGTTCGGCTATGCTCATCAAAATGGTCCTCATACTTGGAAAGATTTATATCCTGAGAGCACTGGTAACAATCAATCGCCTATTAATATCATCACTAGGCTCGCCGTAGTAGTGCAACCATCTGAGCCACTTCGATGGAGCAATTACAATAGCGGACCTCTGTCGATGACTATCGCAAATGATGGCCATACTGGTAAACGTTAATTTTCCATGACTATAAGCAAACAAATTAAAATATATATTTAATATAATATACTTTTAATATTACTAGAATAATAATGGCATAAAATAAAATGTAAACTTTCTACAAGCAAATAAAATTAAAATGCACTTAATGATACACTTTTAATGTTACTAAAATAAATAATGGCATAAAATAAAATGGACTAATTAAAATTATGTACTGTACTACGTAATGTTTTATGTTAATATGCAGTGATACTCCGAGGATTCTGGACCAGCACCACATGGCCGCAGCTCCAAGGAGGGCCTTTGACCGATACATACGATTTCTTTAACGTTCTCTTTCATTGGGGTCCGTCAAACGAAGAAGGTAGTGAACACACTTTGGACTACGTTCGTTTTCCTATGGAACTACAAATCATTCACATAAAACGTGGAATTAAATCGCCAACGGACGCGATCGCGCTTGGAGCAAAAGACGGAATAGTGATTGCTTCGTTCTTTCTTCAAGTATAATTAAAGTTTTTTTAAGCAGATAATATAAATACTTTATCACAAGTATTATAAATTAAATTAATGTATCAATAAAATATACTTGTTAAACTTGAGTCGTCGTAATCATCCTTGTTTATTATGACATGTTCAACGATGCAGATAAATGACGCGGATAATCCTTATTTGGATCACATCGTGAGCAATTTGTGGCGCATCACCTGTCCGGGATCTAAAGTTTACATACCTCCTTTTCCATTGGAGTGGATTTTTGCACCTTTTGATAGAGATTATTATACGTACAGCGGTTCTCTTAGTCAGCCACCTTGCAGTGAAATTGTCACATGGATCGTGCAACAAGAACCAATTGCTATATCTTCATCTCAGGCAAAATCATACATTACTGAAATATTAATCGGCTTCATCGTCATTAATATAATTTTCTGTTACAGATGGAGAAATTTCGAAAAATTTGTTCAGTAGAGGGTCCATTACTTTTGAATTGTCGACCAGTTCAACCGTTGAACGACCGTGATGTTTATTTTTATGAAGAAAGCTGGTTGCGTAATTGATATATAATTATGATATATAATTATTTTATCAAAATGTTTAAGTGTGTGAGCAAACATATATAGAAAACGTATCTTCTTGTTTATATGTTAATTTCAGTATATAAGTATTTATGCAATGTATGTCAAATTAATGCCAGAATCAATATGGTAATATTGTTCTATTTAAGCAAATACGAAAAATTTATAAAATTAAAGTTTTAAGAATTAAAATTAAGAATTGTAACTGCTTATAACAATGCAGCTACTTATTCTGTAAATGAGTAATTTTAAACATAAGAAACTTTGGTATGCAAAATGTAAATTTATGAAAATATAAAATAAGTAACAATTTTTTACACAGAGAACAACATCTTTATTATCATTAAGGTGCGTTCTATAAACGCAGGACATTTTGTTTTGCTAAGTGTTTTGAGAAAATAAAAATATATTAAAATTTGTGTTACAGATTGTAAGAAATTCTTTGGCATAAGTTATAATAATATATACATTCTTCGAAAATTAGTATCAGAGAGAAAACATCGTCCTCTTAAAAATATATATAACGCATTTTTATATATTTATGTGTATATACATACATATATACATGCATAGGTATATACAGCTATAGTTCAACACGCTGTGTGAACATTGTGTAAGCATCTTGCACATCAAATTGTCGGCATTGTGCAGGCTCATAAATCTTTTCGGAAGGTAATTCTTATATTTTTTCAATATAATTATTACAAAATAAATACAAGTTAGTTGGTAAATGATAAATATTATTTATTGAAAATATTTTTATATATATTTTTATAAGCTGATACCTATAATATTGTGAACTTAATTTTATCTTGAACATACATTTCTTATAACTTAAAAAAAAACAAAATTATTTATACATATAACATTATAACTTTTTCAAGGGTGCAAAACGTAATAGTAAATATTTAAGAGTTAATTAATAATTGTCTGTAAAAATATCAATGTCACATCCCAGCAAACACCAAATAACAGTTAAACTTATATAAAAAATTACAATTTTCTATTCAACAATGCAACTGTTACAAACAACAATACAATGCTATTTACATGCATTGTGAGTGGGAAATTGTAACTTGCATGTAAGTTTACTGTTACTTGGTGTTTTCTGAAATATATCTTTATCTTCTGCATTAAGTTAATTGTGTTCTATTATAATTCACATGAAAAATAAATCATGATCAATTATATATTTTTCTGATTTTGTATTGTATTGGCCTGCGTCGCTTCCGCCCGATCCTCCGCTGTATATATTGTATATGTATGTATGTATGTATCAGTATGTATATGTATATATATGTGCATCATTCATCTCGAAATGGATGATAAATGTCTATAAAGATCTAATGTACACAATTATTAGGAGAAGCTGGGATTGATTAAAATCTGTAATTTATTCTTAAGGTGTCGAAAGATAATTTAACAGAGATTATAGCACTATCTCGAAATATATATTATTAGGCTAACAATAAGTAAAAATATAGGTATGTATATGTAAAAATGTAACGATATGTTACTAAGTAAATAAAACTTTTTAATTTCTTTAGTTCAATTTATAGCTAAGAATCTAGGCTAGTTAAACATACCTTGGAAACTCATATCAGTCAAAGTGGATCAGCGTTATATGATTTTAACGTATTCTCTTATTGGACTACTAACATTGTTCAGTAGTCTGTTAGATATTGTATAATAGAATATATCAATCAGCCTCAGTCTCCCCTAAGTATACTCACATAAATCTCTTATTCGTTAAAAATTATGATACTTCTTCAAAAATCCATGTACAACTTTGTGCGTAAAATTATTTTGTTTCTCAAATCAGGTAAATTTTCCACAAAGAAGAAAATAATTATTCGAAAGTTCTCACGCAGGCAACGCATAGATCCATCCTTCTTGGCAAGTGTATTCAGAAGACAACAGGTCACGTCACGGGTAACAATTCACGTGTTGCTGGCCAAGTTCCAGCGATGATCGTCGTGAGACACCAGCGATATTATCGTAACACATCGCTATTTCAGAGTATTAGTTAGATTGAACACGACACAGATGCGTATGTTGTATATGTACAGCAGGGTGTATTGGTCACATTATTGCTGATTGGCAGCAAAACGCGCACAAAAGGTGGAAATCGATCTAAACTCTAAAGCGTAGCACTTATTGTTATTTCGAAGTTCAGTATTCTCTCGAAGTTCTCAATGAACAGACACCTTGTAGAACAGAACAAATATTTAGATTGCTTTCTTCCCCGCGGTATTCCCTAGCTTGGAAATCCCGATCATTGTCCCGACATCACATGACCAAAGCGGATTTCGGAAATCTTCCCAAGTAGAGATACACGAAGATACAAAATAAATACGTTTCTTCTGCTAAAGTTGTCAATGTAAAGATTGAACGTGCCACGACATTCTCTTTACTTCATTGAGACTACGAATCCTGGATCATTCTTCCTGCATATCTCTTATCGTCCGGCAGAGGAAAGCGGACGTTATTATCCCGAACGTCTGAAATGCATTTATATGATTATTTCTTATCCGCAAAGTACACAAGACGCAAAGAAAGAAGCTATTTAAGATAATAATTTAATAAATCTATTATTCGAAGAAAGATAAAGAAGTCCTTTAAAATAAAGAATTGTACCTTGAGCTATGCAATACAATCCTTGCAAAGACATTTTGTAATGTAAAATTTAAAGATCAAAAGCCCTTTTTTTTCTTAAGTAAAATCACGAATCTTTGACTCAACGAATATGTTTCTTCTAAATCGTTCCTTCTAAAAGTTTGCAAAAAATAGTAAAAGAGGATTTACTTGTATTCCTGCCATTGCCATGCCGACAAGCACTAACAAGAAGCTCTCGTTCTGCAGCCAGTTCGTGACTTTTCCAAGGCAACCCTGAGAAAATGTGTCGTTTATATACATATATATTTGAAATATATGTAGCAATGTAACACGCAGCGATACATGATACTTCGTGGTACAATGCGTACCTGTTTGTGCCTATATCCCTCGTGGCCCTCTTCGTCTACCACTTGACACGCGAGTTCATCCTTTGGCAGCGGATGCAGCCACGGTTTCTCGTTCTGCCAGCGACAAAAGATTACTCACATAAGGTTCATACATTCGCATCGTCGCTGACATTTTACTCACATTTTTGTGAAACACCCTCGAAACAACGCTCATCGGGCTGCCTGTATTTTTATTCTGTAAAACAGAAGCTCTCGCTTTTACTAATGAATCGTCAGTCATAGTCTATTGACTAAACGTTTAAGATAATTTTAAGGACAGTTTGAAACGAGATAAATAAAAAAATTAAAGTTACTTAGAAAACGATAAAGATATCGAGCTATATATATGTATAATCCACAATTTATATCATTTTCAAAAGAGACATCCAGACAATATAATATAATAATGTACGTGGACTTATATTTTATTATTGTATTTTTCTTTTTTATTATTATTGTGCTTTCAAAATATATTTTATGAGCTCTTTCAACTTTCGAAACTTCGATATCCATGTTGTTTTACGACCAATCAATTCAAACGTATAGAGTACCTCGCTATTTTTGAGAACACAACACGTGAGGGGAACCTGCCTCTTGCTCCCCGAGATTTGACCGTCCCTCCACCAAGCCGTGCCATTGTAATCGTCATCGCCGTATATTCCGCAGCAATTAAACTGCAATGGAATTATCCATTGTGCTCTTCGAACCATCGCGAAATGTCTCATCGGGCAGACGATTTCTGTCAAAGCATCTCTGGCATGCGATTCCATCATGCGTGAAACATAATTATACATGCGCTTCCGCGTATAATACATGCTGCAGGGAAAATGAGACGAAATAACATTTTTAAATATAATATTTTAAATAAAAGGAATAGGTATCATCACGGTAAAGCGTCGTGCGATTACGACGTGTGTGATTTCCTGGAAAAAATATATCCAGAGCTTGAAATCACTGTCGTAAAACTCATAACATTCTCATAACACACATAGCAGCCGTAACTAAAAAGAAAATTTTGTTTACGAAAACAGCTTTCTCTATGAGGAAGCAAAAAAATTAATATCATGGTAGTTGAAAAATTGTACGCAAGATGGATTAAACAAAACTTATAATATAGAAAAAATCAAGAATATGTCGCAAAAGGTTTCGTAAATAAAAAAAAAGCGGTTCTCGAATGACAAGACATGCCGTAAAGATCGATGAGCCGTAAAGATCAAACGATCAGCTCTCTCTCTCTGTTGATACGACACCTTGTACTGCGCGAAGTCTAGACTATTGCTGAAAGGGATATCGCTGGTCGGATCGTGACCGTACTCCGCCGCCAGTTTACTGGTGAGCCTCTCCTCCAGATCCGAGAGGATCTGGAAAGTCATCAACCCGCCGATCGCGGCCGTCACCAGTTCCGTGACGACGAGCGCGATCAGCATGCTCATGTACTGCGGAAAAAAAACGAGCACCACCGATAAAAACATCACTGACCCTGACCCGACGTCTATAATGGTATACGCGCGCGCCCCGCGGGGCGAAGGTAATAAAAATGTCGTTTCACTCACGGTGGCGAGGATGCATTGATTTCCGCGTAGCGCGGCGCGGCAGCCGAAGAAGCCGACTGTGAGCACGATGGAGCCGAGCCCGAAGAGGCTGTAAGCTAACAGATTAATAGTCTCGTGCGGCTTGACGTTGGATACGAAAAGATTGAAGATGTATCCTTTGGTGGGCTCCAGGAGCACCCATGCGCCCAGAACGAACACCAAGCAGCCAGCGCACTGCCGAAAGGAAAAGCCTGTGTGATTTTACGTCCAATTTTGTTCCCTTATCGCGACGGACGAGATAGTAATTTATATATCCCTCAGGGGACTCCTTTCCTGAACATCGCGTAAATTTCAGCGGCGCTTAAAATAATTCTCTACCTCCTTCGGGAGACAGAATCTAACTCAGGCGGAGACAATGCAATAGTACGAAAAACGTTCTTGTTTTGCTCCGAAGTACAGAATTACGCCAGAATTATTTATAGTTTGAGCATCTGCGTCCAGGTGTTTGTGGCACGTGTCGCTATTTCTAGACTTAATTTATAATGTTACAATATGCATGCGTGTGTTGTTATTTACCCATATTAATAGATTGAATAAGAACAACGTGAATTTCAAGTATCTCATGTTTGTTATCCTTGATCTTCCAATTAGTCATCAATCTGCAAATATAACGAAACGACCTGTTGTAAGCTCAAGTATGTAATAGAACATAACAGAACTTGTCATAGAAATATTAAACGTTAACTCTTTTTTAATTAAATATTTTAAATAACGTGCACTGTTTCAATTCACGTCTATTCTGCAACTGTATTATTAAACTATCTATTAAGACAATGCAAAATAGATCGTTAAAAAATTGATATGATAATTGGATTTAAATATTAACTTTAATTTAGGCGTGCTATACCATATCTTTCTAAAATATTTAAAAACGTTTAAAATATTCAACTTCAATCTTGGTAAGAAAATGCGATAAAAAACTAGCAGATTATTTTCTTCTTATTTTATATTTATATTTTATTTTTCATTATATTTAAAAGCTTTATATGAAGGAAGTGTTTTTTTCAATAATTTATGATAGCTTTCAAAGTAACATCGTACGGATAAAATGTCAATGAGTGTGTTGCTCTTAAAATATTAGCAGAAGCGCAAATATACATATAAAACAACATTAATATTTTTTCTTCTAATCTAGCAAAGAGAGAATTTATAAGTACCATTTATTAGCTATTTAATTCTTTAATCTTTGTTGATACTACGTATTGAACGCAATTAAAAATTCTCTTATCTGCTATTTTAACAATTTCATTGTTTTTATTTATTTATTTAAAAACATAACAAACTATATTCATAACAAACTGTCAAACTATTCAAATATCGTTATGGAAAATTCATAGTATGTAACACTGTATATACAAACATTTACCTGTTACGAACGAATCAGCTTACTCTTCTCGATTACAATGTCTATCACTCGCTTTTGATATTCCAAGCACCAATGTAACTGTAACACGATTACACAATTAGAATTTGTCGTACATTTTGCAAACAGCTTCACGCAGTTGTACCGAGATCACGAACGCGGATGCACATTTCGTAATCCTCAAAGACTATTCCTGTCTTGGCGTTTCCGAGTCGGTTCACAGGTGGTTTGCTATCCCTTTACGGTACGTCATCAGTCTTCGATCGTTCGGACGCTCCGATTTGCGCGGCGCTCGAGCTTTGTTCGCCGTCGCGAACGGGAGGACGCACCTGCCTGTTACTCTCGTCAATACGCGAGGAGGATCGATGAAATACTTTCGGTAATTACTCGCGTATACACGCGTGGACGCGGTGACTGCTTATCTCGCTTAATTACGAGCGATCTCTCGCGCGTTGATCCCGGCAGAAGGACCGCGATCGAGTCACTATCGCGGACAGCCTATGAGCGTTACTTGCGAAAACGGCGGAGCCTGCAGCCTCCGGATCTCTCGCTTTCGTCTCTCGTTTCTCGTTTCTACGTCACCGACGCCGGTCCAGATGCGTCTGCGTGCTCCTGCCGACGCGGCGCCGACGCTCTATCGTCGAGCATGGTAGAAACTCACCCGCTTCCCAGAACGATCCCGTCGGCTTGTACATCACCGACACGCTCTCGCGTTTCTCACCTCGCAACGAGTGTGAGTGAGCAATTTATCGTACGTGGTCCAAAATATAATTACCCACGCTCTAATTAAAATGGTATACCTGTTCTAATTAGAGAGAGAGTGGTAATCTTTCCCGTTCTCCCTCTTTCGAGCTGATTACGTGGTTTTGAAATGGATTATCGTCAAAAGACGCATCACACGTGTCAGCGACACGTCAACACGTGTAATATGTTAAAAATATTATCTGTACAATAATGAGTTACGTAATTTTATAAAAGCAAAACATAATCTATTTCACGCACGTTCCCGCTTCTAAAGATTATAATTCACGCGTGTGAAAATGCGAAAGACTTAGTGGGAATTACGCGAAGCTGTATCTAATTTAAATAGCTGGAAAGTTGAATAAATTAATTTGAATTAACGCTTACGTAATAATTCAGCAGGGCAGCTTGTTTGCTTTACGTGAAAAGGAACACGTTGCGGGACGTTGTATATCAAAAAATCCATTATATTATGTAAATATAATAAATTTATTATTAAGTATTAACAATTTTTTACAGAATTCGCGCTTAAATATTATACAACTACAAGTAAAAAGGTATCAACGCTATAATCGGAGAACACTTGTAACACGTACACGTGATTTTTTTTCTCCTCCTCTCTCTCTCTCAGTATGAAACGCAACTTATAAATTGCACGACAGTGGACGCCCGCTAAATACGACTAGAGATATACATTCAATCAAGTCGTATCATACTTAGGGTCACTTCGACCAACTCCGATTAATTTTAATCGACGATTAACTCGATCAGCAATTTCGTCAACAGCAAGACTTTTAACTGTATAATGTATACGTCGTTCTTTTTTATATTTTTTAACCTATCTCTTCGTGATTTACCACTTCGTGAATAAAAGCTGCTTTTAATATAACAAATATTTTAATTTTTTATTTTCGTCGATTAAAGTTAATCGGAGTTGGTCGAAGTAACCCTTAATTCTTCTCAACGCCGTTTCGCTCAACGTCGGATCTTCCCGCGGATCTGTCGACCTTTCGATCCAAAGTCGAAATTACGTGGTCGAAATTACGAAGAGGAAGTGGACAATTACAACATGCCTAATTAAGTACGCACTCCGCCACTTATATCGACACGGGTGTCGATGACGCGTTCTCCGCATGGCAGTCGTTTAATTACCGTGCGGTCATGTGAACAAAAGGCGAGCGAGTCGCGACAGAAGCGCAACAGCTGCCATTAAACTTCACGGTACTCTTGCGATCACGTACAAACTATAGAGACCCTATAGTAAGTTTACTATTATAGGGTCTCTAATACAAACAGTATGCACCATCGTCATCATCTCGGTTAATTGTGATTACAATATAATGACATGAGCAAACTCGCGATTGTATAAATAAAGAAGGTATTATATAGTACACAACGTGATCGGGATCGATCATTTACAAGGTTGCGCGAGCTGAGACTCGCGCGCAGACATACATTCACAAATACACGCCTCCGTTCGTACAATATAACAAGTATTGCAGCTCCGTCTTCGAATCTTAAGTCTACGATTCGAGTCGCAGTATTTTTTGTCTCCCCCCTCTCTACATTTTTAAAATGTATATTAACGCATCATGGACGAGAGTCCACACGAGTCTCCGCGAAATACGAGAAACATCTCCGAAATTATTAATCAAGACTCAATATTATTTCACGGCAATGTTTTCGTATCTGTACGCAGTCGCATAGTAATCAATATATTAGCTTAACTCGAGGCGTTGCGATTATTCGTTAACTTGCAATTTGTTGGTAAATGCTCTATATCAGCTTCAACGCGAAAATGCGATGCTCGATTGAAGGTAAATCGCACGGAATATCGGCTAATAGCTCTAAAAGGATATCCGCGCTCTCTTTCAGTCTCTTTTTACGCGCGATATTTTCACGGCCTCGTTCCGCCGGCGCCGTTATGGCTGGAACGCCGCGACACACTGCTCTTTTATGAATATATGAATATCACATGCGGAGCAACTCGTTCAGAATGTGTCCCGCCGGGAATTCCGCGGCTACATATTGCGCGTGCTGAATCAGCACGCAGGCATCGGTGTGCACAGTCAGAAGATGACATATGAAAGGAAGAGCATATAGGTACGAAGTCATTCAACTATTTATAAGCTTTCATATGCTCTTCGTATGGCGCTTTAGGGTTGCTTAACACGTCAGAGAAAAATGCGAGCTACGTGGCGGTCGAATAATCCGAATCCTTTCGTCGTCATATCTCACGCATTTGTCAAAATTAAATGCAAAACGATTAACCGCTTGTTGCGGACGAAGGGCAGGTGAACGATTAATTTTACGTATATCTATACATGTTGCAAATACAAGTTTCACATAATATAAAATTTTAAATTTTTCAACATTTAAATATATCCTACTATCGATTGAACCTTGTTGTGAAAAAAATGTTACGTCCATCACAGTTATTCGTCTTATTCGTGTAATATAGTATCAAAATAAAAATTACGGGAGGCTGTAAGTTATCATTTCATAGGACTACATCTTAAACTTCCATTTTCACGGATATGTATAATTCGGTGACAGTCTTTAAAGGGACCGACAACTCGCACGTCGTCCCTCGGATCATGAAACTTACAATTCCGTCGTGGTCTCCACGGGACTTTGCTCGCCCAGATACGTGAACCCGAGATGCGAGTAATCCTTCCTCTCCCTGAAGATGACATTGTCGTTGGACGGACTAGGGCTCAGCAGATCACCGCCGTGATTATACAAGGGATTAAGTACCGGTGTCGCGTCGCGATTGTTCAGGGTGTTCGTATTGCTCGCGCTATGATTCTTTCGACCCAGCGTGGATCGTCGCAGGGAATGGATGTTGGTATCGCCGTGATTACCAACGATGCTGGACGCTCGCGCCGTCGTCGCCGCTTCGGAGCTAACGGGACTTTGTTGGCCTTAAAACAGAGCACATAAGCTCGCTATATACTTCGGATCCAATATAAACGATATACATATTATTTAAGAAGAATTCAAGAAGTTGCGTTAATCTTCTAGATAAAATAATTTTAATTTAAGGAAGATTAATTTTTGACAAACTATATAGAAATAAATATGTCTTTAGTTTTATTTTCTTCTTTTAATATTTTTAAATTAATTTTAGTATTTTAAATTTATATATAAGTTTAATTTAATTAAATTTAAATTACTAAATTTACTAAATTATAAGTAATAATGCAGAAGAAGATACGAATGCAGAATATTCTGCAATTTTTATCTATACTTCATTGACAAATTTAGCTTGCGTTATGTAATATTATATCGTATTTATGCTTTGCATTACCAGTACTGTCTCCGTGGTCTTTGGTGATGTAACTGACGTTGTCCAGGCTAAACGCGTGATTTTTGTTGCTGAAATCCAATTGCAAATCGTTACAGCTGTCGTTGTCGTCAACCGGCACGCTCATCTGTAGCACTTGCGTCTCGTATTCCTTCAAATTGGGTTCTACGTAGACGGGATCGTACCGCGGCACCACGTACATGCGCTGCATACGTTCCTTGTATGCTTTATACCTATAATATGTAACAAGCATTTTTACAATGAAAACTCTCTCGGAGAACTTTAAATTTTCCATTGCAAAAGTACTCCGGGAGGATTACTTTACTATGCAACGTCGATGAAATAAGTGCAAAGATATCCAAAGCGGAAAGCGCAATTAAAACTAATGGAGGTAATAAAGAGCAGTATGAATTTGCATGGCTCGTTCTTAATGAGTCAAATGAATATTCACACTCATGAAGTCATGAAACAACACTCCCATGCGATCGTAATAATGCAGACCGTAATAACAATTGTGATGATCTCTATTTAGATTTGCGTATACGAATATACAACATTTTTTACTGAAACAACATGCAAAAAAGTGCAACAGATATCGACTACTTTGAGTTTGCATGTCCACCCAAGGACAAATTTTAAAAAAATTTTCGTAAAACTCTCCATTTATCTCTATTTATATTACACTTAGTTATGCAAGAGTATATTTTCATCTATAATAAATTTCTTATACAGAAACTTAATATATTTATTTATTATTTTAATTAATTAATCATTTTAATTAATTTTATAATAAATTGTAATTATATTGCGCGCTTTTGCATATGTTTGTCAAAAGCTTTCATTAAAATCATACACGAGTGTAGCACTTACTTGGACCAGGAGACACATATGTATATGATACCGGCGATACCGAGGATCAGGATTACGCAAGCGATGATGATCAGCGCGTACGGGAATACCTCGCCGCTGAATGCAACTGCCGTTTGTGTTCGCACTGGTTCAGGCGGCATGACGGGTGCATGAATGTCGATGGCATTTGCCCGCACTAACGTGGATACGTCAAAGGTAATGTTTGACATGGCCGATTTATCCATGATGGATCTGTCGAGCATTCGACGATTTTAATATTTGATCACGGTCAAATGTTACGTAATTAAATGTTGTAATTGACCTTTCGGTGGTCGCGCGTGTCTTTCATTATTAAATACGGATAGACTTTCAGACTCGATCTAGTTTCACATTGATTTAAGTTACGATAAAGCTTACACATTCTATTTTTAAAAACATCATAAAACTTACCGAGAAATTTTTAATTTAATATACAAATAATTTAAAGATATCGCAATCAAGAAAACAATTTATTTAGACCGTACTAAAACAATAGATTTAAAAAGAGTTTTATTAAAATATTTAATTTATTAATTACTACAGAAATATTATAAAAAATTTTTTTCAGCGATTTCTTGTTGCGTGAGTATCAATTCCGAAACGTTTTAAAATAGTTTAGTAATATTCCATTATACGGAAGCATGTAAAAGTTATACAACGTGAGCAGCATTGGAGCATAGCAGTAATTACGTAATAAGGTTCTATAAATAAATGTGAAACAATCGCGTGGCTTTAGCTTTAGCATATTGTATAATACAAAAACGGAGAAGTTAAAGTGAAATTACAATAAGACCTCAGATTTCTAATGTAATCTTCCCGTTAACATACAAATCCGAACGGTGTTTCAGAGATTAATTTTTAAAAAGACTTTATTTAGATATAAAATTTCTAGACACTTTTTATTTTTTTAACGATATTTTGTTTAACATGGGCACATTCTCTCAGTATGTAAAACGTACCTTTGCACTTTGGTGCTGTTTCTATCCAATATAGCTTCGGTGTCCGGATCGACCGCGTAGAACCACACGTCAGAGTCCTGCGGGAACATCTCGATGGTGCCGTTCTTCGTGAGAATTTTTCTTACCGCGACTTTATCGATGCCGATTAGCAGATCGCTCTTCTGCTCGATTACATTCGCTATTTTGCCAGCCTCCTTTTGCAACACGTCCGGCGCGGCGTCCTGCACCACCAGGATCATCAGGTTCTCTTCCCCAATAAGATTGATGATCACCGGCGCGACAATCGAATTATAGTTGTCGGTCGAATTGGGGTTGTCGCGCACGCGAACGTCAAACTTGTAGGGAAGTTCGGATGCATCCACGTGATCAAACGTCGCCGTTGTCCTGATTATGCCAGTGGAGCCGTCAATAGCGAAGTAACCGGATCCTCGCCCTTCGAGGATCTTGTACTCCAGCTTGCCGTATTTGCCATTGTCTTTATCGTGAGCTTTCACCTGTAGGACGGTGGACGCGAATTGCGCGGTGCGCGGAATCGCCGCAAAGTAACGTCCTCTCGTAAGCTTCTGACTCGCTTCCGGGAAGATAAACTCGGGCTTGTTGTCGTTTACATCCAGCACCTGAATCTTCACCTGCGATCAAACGTGTTTTCATTCTTATTGTTATTAGAGATAAATAAGAATTGATAATTAATTAATTTGCAGCGAGTTGAGTTTTTACAAAAATTAGATTTTTTTATTTGTTTCTCTTTTCTATAAGTTTAATGTATAAAAATAAATTCTACTTATAAAATCATGACAAATAAAAAAGATTGTTTTGATATCTAAAAATTCTGCATACAAATATCTGAATAGAAACTCTTATAAAGATTTCTAATTTGAAGCAATAATACTTATAAGTAACTTAATCTTCTCTACGTGTTTTAATTCTTTTATTTCCGATATATATGTTTGTGTTATCGGCTATAATTTTATCCCGATTATATAAATTCGCGTTTTAAGCACCGACAAGTTCAGGATCCGTCGCGTCTTACCATCGTCGTATTTCTGCCTGAATTTAAAAGGCCCGAGAGCGATTCCAACTTGATCTTAATCTGATAAGATTCCGTAGTCTCATAATCCAGCGCTCCTTTCTTCAGTTTCAGGGCGCAATTTCGCTCCTCCGTGACGTTCGCTTCGAACAGGCCTTCGTCATTGCCGCTATAAATCTCGCACCTGAGCGGCGTGGTATCGTATGCGTGACTGTTGATGATGGTGATTATCTTTATTAGCGTGTTGTCACCCGCGTCCTCAGGCACATCCACGTTGTACGAGTTCTCCGCGAAACCCAAACCGATCTCCGGCGGTACAGTCGCGACGTGACGTACGTAGACCGGCACGGTCGTCACGGACGACAATTGCGGCTCTCCCATATCGTATGCACGCACGTCGACCTGGGAAAAAGAATTATCTGCGTATAGATGAGAGCCAGATCGCGAGCAACCGCGGGCGTCGAGTTATATAGGTACATATACGGAGGATCAAATACCTGATACTCGGAGTCGGTCTCCTTGCGTAAGTCGTCTCGTATTTGGAGTACGCCGGTGTCGGGATCGATTACGAAGTACTTGCTGGCGATACCGCGGCCAATGATCTCGTATCGAACCTACGGGCATCGAGCTCGATAAAAAAATCTTCCTCTTTGCAAGTTAAGAACAAGGAAGAAATCAAGAACGCGCGGAGAAGAATGTACCTACCTGATTTCCCGGCGCGGTGCCGTCGGAATCTGCAGCAACGAGATTGATTACGGTCGTTCCTATAGGGACATCGTCGTCCAGTGTGATTGGACGCGGCACCGACGTAAATACCGGTGGAATGTCGTTCACATCCTGCCACGATGCATTTAGAATGTCATTAATGCGCCGAGTAATAAGATACAGTTAAATTAAAAGTAGTCGAAGCACGATAAATGACAGGATAATCGTTGATTATGATATTAATGCGCTCAACATGAACCGGTTCCGTTAAATTGATTCCGTGGATTAATTCCTGAGACTGCGACAGGTAATTAATTCCCGTTTTAATATTTTAAAGATTCCCATACGTTGATAATCTTGAAGAACTATATAGCTATGTCAGATGTCACAGATGTGTATATATTTTATTTGATTATATTTTATTTGATTACATAATATCTTCTAGATCATTAACTAGAAAAGAGAATTTATTTTATCAAAATAAAATCTTTCCATAATTACTTCTCACGCAAAATATGATAAATAAAAATTGATAGCAGTTTAAGCTGTCTGTATAATGTGACATTCTGAAAGTGGCATACATGTATGTAATATGCTACATGATACGCCAATGAAATAATAGTAAATCGATGATAGATATTGACAACTACCATAAAGAGTAAACTGTAAAGTCACTTGTAAAAAAAATACCTGAACATTAATAACAACGCGGGTGGTGGAGCCAGGTAAATCGCTGGTGTTCTCCTCGGTGCCTACGATAAGCACATGCTGGCTCTGGCTTTCGTAATCGAGACCGCGGATAGTTTTTATTACTCCAGTCTTCGGGTCTATGGTGAAAAGTTCGGTATCCCCTTGCTTGATCATGTACGTAATTTGCTTCTTTGTGTCCGGATCATCGGCCTAGAAATGATCGCGTTAACTTCAAAACCCGACCAAGACGAGCTAATAGGACGCACTATCCTTTCCACTTCGCCGACGGGGATGGGAATCGTCGACGACGCGAGTAACGCGAATATCTCCCGTGTCGGGACGAGTGTACGTCTCGGTTGTCCGATGAACTTTCGAAACTCCTCGAGCGAGTGTCGTCGTTCGTTCTCGTTGAAATTCATCTCACCTTATTATGATCCACTTCAGAACTAATTTCACACTCGGCGTGTTACGCGAGGAAGCGGGGACGCTTTATCTTAACGCAAACGTCTCGCATTGCGATTCATGTTAAACGATCAGCGTTACTGCACGAGATTCTCGATCATCGTTAAATTAAACCGCAGGAATTGACACGAATAGACAGATTAATCCGATGAACGAATCGCTTTTAATCATATTTCTATCGCACTTTGCGCGTTTTTCAACTGAAGATTACGCTATTATGAATAGTATTACTATATGGTTTGACATGCGACTCACCGTGACTTGAATCACGTTATAATCAGGCACGTTTTCCTTGACACGTGCCTCGTAACTGCTTTGGTGAAAGACTGGAACCTCGTCCTCGACGTCTATTACTTTCACTGTGACCGTCGCGGTTGCCAAACGATAATCGGGGGCCCCATCCCTCGCAGTTACTACGAATTTGTATTCCTACGCAATTTATGCAAATACCATATTTTATCACATTCCTATATCGATTTTAATTTTATATTTTAATTCTGAAATTCAAGAGAATGTCAGAATGTATATAAAAATGAAAAATTTTGACTGTACAAATCACGTGTTCTCACACTGCTAAATTCGTTGTGTAAAATTATATTCATGTTGAGTTAGTTTTTTCCATTCCTATAGATTGCCACTGCTTCTACTCAATATTAAATTTAAAACAATTTAATTAAAACAATTTAATTTAACTCAACCAATGGAGTTAAAATAATACTGTTTTGTGTTGAATAATAAATTTTGACCCACATGGTAGATAAAAATAACAAAATGTTATTTAACTCAAGATATTGGTTCAAATTTCATTCTTTAATATTTAACAGTGCAAGACGATTTTAATGATCAATTATCTATCGTACAATGTGCCTAATTAAATTAAAAGTTTTGATTACATTGCAGACTTTGTTACGTGTTATTGCATACTTTGCATTCATTGCATACTTTATTAAATTATTACTAATTATCATCGGGCTTTTTTTTTTACACATTGCGTTTCCGCGATAAAAGTCGCGCGAATTTTAACTCAGACACATACAGTTTGCCCATTCTCTCTGTCTCACACATCACAGGCGCACACAATAGTACAATTGTAATTTAACTGTGACAGTTCCTCGCAATCCGAGTGTAAACTAAACCGTTTCATTGTGAACATTCTCAAGTTGTAATCACACTTTAATTATAACTTTCACGAGATGAAAGAGCATTCCAGGAAAGTCCAAAATTAAGCTACATAGCTGTATCCATAACGAATGGTGTTAGATGCTTTGATGAAAGACTGGAACCTCGTTCTTATGCATTATTTAAAACAGCTTTTCACAAATTCAAACAAAAAGTAAAAACTCATTAACTGTTGAAATTTCTCTAATTATCTCTAATAATTCTCTAGCTTAAAATATCCCGAAATTGTTTTTTCACGTGAACAAGTCGAAGGATGAAAAATATAAAGATACTTATACAGATTTCCAAATTAACGTTGTTAAAAATAATATAAGTTTTTTTATTCTCAATATTTAATATTAAAAGCTGAACAATAGAACAATAGAAGGATTACTCACGTCGTTCTGCTCGTAGTCCAACACTATTTTCGTCAGGACATCTCCAGTCTCGGGATCCACGGTGAAAGGAATATCATCGGGCGCGAAATAAGTGATCTCGGCGTTTATACCTTCATCGGCGTCTTCAGCATGCACGCGGCCGATTAATTTACGCGCTTCGCCCTCCTTGACGGTAAATTCATAAGGGAGACCCACGAATTCGGGGTTCTTGTCATTGATATCGGTGACCATGATATTGACCGTCGCAGTGCTGTAGAGGCCGCCGGTATCCTCGGCCTTTATCAACTAAATAAACCAATAATGTCATTGCATTACATTCCGCTTTTAATTTGTTCTAATTTAGCGAAACGCGTCATGTACAGTGGCAAGTACTTTCGACAATAAAAATATCTGGATGACTCAATCAATAAGATCTTATTGTTAGTATAATATGTTCTTTTACAAGAACTCTAAGAAATTGGATATAAGAAAAATTAAATATTTCAAATGTTCTACATTTTTATTTCAAGTAAAGTATATAAACGGATCATTGAAAGTTAAGAACGGAGCGCTGAAAGTTAAGAACTCATTGTGTTTCGATTTCGCACATGAGCTACTTGTTTACAAGTTGAGGAAGAGGCACACCGATGTTTCCCTAGATTAGATAAAAGCTGTCAGTAGACAGCAGCGTAAAGGGAGAAGTGTATTGGCTTGTAGTAGAGAGTGTAGGAAGTTCGTGCTACGGTGTTCGACGATATCGACTTACCAATTGATACCGGGTCAGGTCCTCCCTATCCAACTTCCTTATAACGGTAATAACGCCTGATTTGTCGCCAATAGCAAACTGGCGCAAGTCATTCCCCGATACTATCGAGTACGACACCGGATCGTTTTCTGGGTCGATGGCCTGTAATGTTAATTGATAACGCTATTAATTACTACCGTTAAAAAATCCATTGTTTTAAATAGAGATATATAATTTGAATCGAATACAATTAGAAAAGGAAAGATACTCATTCTAAACAATAATAATTAATTGCAAAAAATGTTTCTTGTGTTTAGTTAAAAAAGAAAAATGTAAATTCGAGAATCTAGTATAAATAGAAAAGCGTAGATCGGACGCTTCATCAACGCGATAGGACGAAAGAAAGAAAAACCAATGAAGCACATATCGAGCAGATACTGTGTGCTTCTGTTAGAGCAGTTGGAGTTTAAAATAAAACACCGACGAGATGGACATCATATCGAGGATACTCACAGTGATAGTCGCAACTGTGGAATTGATGGAGGCCCCCTCGCTGACTTGCACCTCGTACACCGGTTGCTGGAACACGGGGCTTCTGGTGTTGGGCCCAGGAATGACGTTCACCTCGACGATTGTCTGCGAGTACTTGCCACCCTTGTCGGTGGCCTGCACGGTGATGCTGTACTGTTCGCCAGCGTTCAGTTTCCTCACGGACTCGATAACTCCGGTCTTCGGATCTATCTTGAACTTTTGCAAGCCGTTGTTCGACACGTGATAAATACTGTACGTTATCTCGGCGTTTTCACCCTCGTCGTTGTCCGTGGCCTCCACCTGTGCGAAATCCAAAATTAAATTTCTCTCCTGAAGTCTCACAAGCCTGAGAAAGAGTTATGGAGCATTGACGAGCAATAATCAAAATGGCAATTGTGAGAAATACCGAAAAGGTATCAAATGTAAAGAAAAAACCTCAAATTACTCGCAATTATTACCATACTGGAACAGGCAAAATTGTTGATCAATTAAAACATAAAGAAGCCACCTTTGCTATTTGTCTCTTCGTCTCTCCCGCTTGAACGGTGATGGGTGCCATCATTGGAAGCAGAGGCGCATTGTCGTTAACATCGTTCAATGTCACGACAAACGACAGAGGGGACGAAGCAGCCACACCCGTTTTCTCCCGGGCGACTACTTGAAATCGGAAGCGGCCGGGACTCGGAGGATCCCGGTCCAAATTTTCCTCGTTCACGACAAGGACGCCGGACGGATCGATCGCGAAGAAATTCGTCGTCAGCTCGAAAGTATATGTCGGTTTCGGATCATCCGGTCCCTAGAAACGAATATATATTTTTTTTTTGAACGGTAGAAAAAAGAAGCCAGTGACTTCAAATATATTCATCAGCGTGACACAGGTCTTATCCGCTAACAATGGAGAAAATTAAACGGTCGATTCGCACCTCGGTCGCGCTTCGTTAAATAGAAATCGATAAAATCTACGGGATCAGACTCACCAGATCAGCATCCGACACGGTGAGCACAATGGGATTCTCGCTTTCATCGATGACCTTTGTGCCGACCGGAGCGTTCTCGTCGACGAAACCTTCGATGTTTGACGCCGTTATAACGGGTGGATTGCTGTCGACTGGCTTGACGGTGATTGTTAATTTAGCAGTAGCTGATCGCTTCGCTTCCGAAACTTCGACCGCCTTAAGAAAAGAAAGCAGAAAACGCCTAATTATTAGCGTTTTTTCCAAATTTTGAAAAAAAGTTTAATTTATGCGCGTTATAACGTAAAATTTTGCACTATTTTTTTAAACATAATTACTTTCTTAAACTCAAAAGATTAGTAATGTTATTAAAAGGCAACTACTTATAATAATATAGACGATTTTTCAGACTTTTTTGTACTCTTTATCCTCTACTTATAATTCTAAATTATTCAAAATTGTATTTAAGCATTTCTTTCAACGTAACATAAAAATATAACGTTGATATTTACCTTAATAATAATATCAAACTTCTTCGTTACCGTCGTATCGACGGCTTTAATTTGCTTTACCGCCCCGGTATTAGAATTGATCTCGAAGAAATCCCTGTAATTCGGCGGATTTCCGCTGAGGAAGGAATAGTGAATGGGTGCGTTTATACTGTCCATGTCGACCGCTTGTATTTTCTCGGGCGAGATATTGAGTATGCCGGATAATACTCCACTCGATACCTGACGGAGAGAAAAAGAGAATCGCTCTTGCAGAACCGGTTGCACCGATTTATTGGCTACGTGAATTTGAGCACAGTGAGATATCGGCGGCCGATTAGGCGCGCGTATTCGATTACACTTACATTTTTCAGTACTATATAAATTTAAACGGTAGGGAAACGTCTGTTAAAATAATCCTCTCGCTGTTTAGTACACGCTCGAATTCGAGCAGCAGTTGTTTTATAATTAACATAATAATAAAATAATATAAAACGCACCGATGCAGAGTATTCCGGATTAATGCAGGCGCCATCCGAAAGCATACAGCCTTGATAAATAAAGGACGGATCCTGATCATCATCATCCCGTATGTTCACCGTCAACGTGGTCGTGGATGTGAATCTCTCGGAGACGTTCCTCGCTCGATCCTATAATCAAACAATTTGCAACGTAAAGCGCTACGAAGAAAATGCAAATTGACTTCTTAAACAACGTCGAAGATTTCAACTACAAAGTAAGGATTTTGCATTTTGTATTTTTCGTACTTCATAATAATTATTGTATTGGCTGCGCAGCACGTTCAAAATATATTTAATTATTTTAGTATATACCTACACATACATATATACATAGGTGTATTTCATTATAAGTTTTCGTATTACAATTGCATTCGTAAATTATTCATTTTCTTTTATTATATTTATAGTAAAATAATTTCTTTCATTCCTTGTAATTAACACTTTCTCACTACTATATTTAAATTCTCTTTAAGAAATCTTGCATATTTTCTTCAATTCAATATTTTATTATTATGCTGTATATCGTATTCTCTCCCTCCCAATTCCATCGATGAAAGAAACATGAGAAAATATTAAAAATATCTTTATCCATTTTTGAGGCTCATAAATAATAAAAACTAGAATGACGCATGAAAATTGACGGCGATAACGCGCCATTAATCTTGCGATTTTGATGCGTCACGATCATATTGACATTTTCAATAGTCGCTACGTGCATGGCATGAAAGGAACAAACACCCGTTTTTTTATTTCTCGTCCTCACACACATCACGATCCGATACCAGTTCTACCGTCGCCCCGGGAGAAGTTTCGTCTGTTTCTTTTCGTCTTCCGTTCTCTTCAGTGACCCCATTTATACAATAACGGGTTTGGACCACTTACGAGGCGCTCTAAATAAAGGTAACCCGTTATTGTAACTTTCATTACGGCAGGAAGATCGTAAGAGAGCTTCCGAAAGTACCACATAAAACATATACATATTTTGCAACACATATATATACCTACTATAACAAATTACGACGCGGTTAGCTGCAAAAATCTCGGCAAAAATGCATGCATTGCCTTCCACGGCATGCAAAACATCTCATAAATTTTTAATAAAATCGCGCATTATTCACTGTTCTCCTTTGAAGCTCGTTGAAAGACGTGTTCTAGGACAGAATCGTCGTATTTCAAAATTTCATTAAAAAGTTTTCGTATAGAAAGAAGTAAAAAACGAAATGAGCTAAAAAATATTTCTATATTTTAGCAGCAGTATCACGCTTATATAAATACAATGCTTCTTTAACACTTCTTACAAGTTCATTAAGTTAATCTTAACTTAACATAAAGTTTCTAGGAAACGCCAAGTGCATTAACTTCACATATGAATCATTTTGTAGTCTATATATTCAGAGCATCGAAGCGGAACGTTTATCTTCCTCGTGGCGGATCGCGCGGAGGCTCGCTAAAAGGAGCAGCGTTCACGGATCAGAAGTCGGTCATTTGTTCCACATAATATTCAAATGAGCCGCACCTGCCGCAGCATCGGCCGGCTTAATCCGAATCGAGAGGGACTAGAGGGAGCGAGATCGATCGCGTCCTCGACTCGGGGAGATTCGCCGCGATTATGCGAGACCGTGGCCGATTTATCTCATGGCTCGCTGGAGAACGAGAGAGAGCCATGAGCGTGGCGCGGGAAATAACTATTACCCTTGACCACGGTGCACCGGTGCACAGCCGAGGCTATATCCCGTATGCCAATAGTAATAATGGGCGCACGGTGCATCCATTTGCCTTTTTCATTTCGTCTCGCTTACGGGAACGGCCGCCCGCCAGGGATCGTTTAATGACATCATGTTGCGCGGCGCGGCGCGGCGCGGTGCAACGCGCGGCGAGGCGCAGCATCCAGAATTCAATCGCATTTTTTCTCCGGACGTCCGATTGCCGTACTCTACTCGCACCGCGGCCGTACGATCGCGCAATTTCGAACATGCACGAAATTGCAGCCGGCAAGCGACAATGACGGCGGCGGCGCGGCGCGGCGGCGGCGACGTGTTCTGTGCAATGAATACGCGTCTCGGATGCGCTCGTAAGTCGAGTGTGTAGTAGTGGTGTAGTCCGCGTCTCTCTCTCGGATTCTATTACAAGTGGAATGAAGCCACGGTCTGCGCGACCCCATATAACATTCCGTATTAACAGCCAAATAAGATTCCGTATTAAATGCAGGTATTGCCTCGAATTAAATTTTAACAAAAACCTCGACGGCCGTAAATAGTCGAGGGAATCTTATTTTCGAGTGAAGTAATCTGCTACGTCCATATTATAAAAGATGATAAAGTCAGCGAACAGAATTGCATTGTATACATATATAAACGCGATAACAATAGTATCATAATTATATAAAATTATTAAAATTTTCTGATATAATTAATTATATAAAATTCAAAATCGATCATATATTGTAATTTTACATTATCTTTTGCTTCCTTATAGAGGAAGCTTTATGAGCGAAATAAAATGTTGATTAAGCAATGTGCAAATTTATAATTTGCATACTTAAAAATTGTAAGGAAGTAATGTGCAAGTTTCTAATTTGCATATTTAAAAACTATAAGGAAGCAATGTGCAAGTTTCTACTTGCACACTTAAAAACTATGAGGAAGCAATGTGCACGTTTCTACTTGTTGTATATTATATTATTATAATATTGATGCTGTCTTAATGATAATAAAATTATCAAGTAAATAAATTCTCAAGTTTTGTACAATCAATAATTTGCGTGTTTTTTAGTGATTACTTAAACAAAAGTATGGTTACAAATGTATATAATTAATTCTCTAACTTATAATCTACTGCTTCGAGAAATTATTTTTGGGTACTGTACATACCGCCATTCTAACATTATGATTAGTGGTAATAGTTTAAATTCGTTTATAATAAAATACATACGCATGTAACGCGATCATATTTAACACATTTTACGAAAAAGATTTATATCCTTTTGTTTTAATATTCTTATCGTGAATATATCAATTTAATTAGAAATGTGTGGTTACAAAAAGTTCGAGATAAGTTGAATAGGTACCCCTATATCAGTGGGATATCAACAATTAAAATTTTTGAATTGCTGCCAAAAAATGTTAAATTTTATATTGATAGATTTTTTAGCATAAAATTCTTTGAAATCCCGCTATTATCAAATTCGATTATCATCTCAATTATCTCGAACAATTGGTAACCGAAAAATATTCGTATCCGTACATATAATAATTAAGCTACAATAACGCATGTATTTTACATATTATTATAAAATATAATATATTCTATAACTATAGGAGATAATTTTTAATGATGGGAGAACATATTTTTTTGCGTGCGTTTTTATTTTATTGCAAATTTGTAATAGAAGTGGTAATTGTTATTAACACGCTGTCAAAATCCTTACTATCGGAAGCGGTCTGGAAGACTCGGGATTCGTTCCCTCCTGTCCCGAAATCGCTGGCGTTTGATGGACTGCTAAACTCTTTTTGCGTACATGGATCTTGCGGAACTCGATGGAGAATCAGAGCGCATTAAGTTCGCTCTTCACCTCGAAGATTATTCTTCTTTGTGTCTAATGTCGTTTTCGAGTAAATGAGTGCTCGAGATTCGCCCTAGAATTGCTCCGTGATCGCGGTTCTTGGGTCAAATCATGCTCTAAATCATATTCGAGTGCAATGCGATTGCACGTTATTTTGTTACGTTTATTGTTTTATACTAGAGTAAAGACAAATCTTTTACATTCAAAATTGTTAATGGATAAGAGGAGTTAATTTTATGGTCATATGAGTTCGTAAAACATGTATTTTTGTAATTTTTCAGGAATTGAATTAATTTTTCATTCAATCAGAGTAGATCCGAAATATGTTTGAAAGTTGCCCGTGATTGCCACTCGAACATATGATTTGCCCTCAGAGAAATCTGAGAGCATTCACTTGAAAACGACATTATACTTATAATCAGCGCACTACTCGACGGAGGGCTTTTGATGCAGTCAAATCGTTGGACTAGTTATCCATCTCTGAACGCAGTCATTTCTGGTTATTTCTTAAGGTCGATTTGTTCATTGCCTTGGTCAGAATAGTCAGTGCTAATTTTTATCGCAGTTTAGCTTTTAGTTTGATCATTAGCTTACACTAAAACTTTGCTTATTTTTTCGCATGTAGAAAATTTAAATTTGTTTATACTTGAACGATTGAGAAACATAATACATAAATTTATTAACAACTTTTTTGGTCGCGTTTGCTTGTGTGTTAGATAAAATTTAATAAATTTTGTCGTATAAGTTGTCAATTAAAAATAAATACGGCTTAATTATCATCATTTATATCAATATTACATATAGCGACAGCTATATGTCTAGTGAAATTTGTGTTATATCATACGTATTTCGGATATACTCTCGTGTAATTTCTCGTTATTAATATTTTTTTATTGTTAGATATTAATAACGTTTCTTTTATTTTGTATTTGAACAGCATTTTATAATTTTGTATTATATTATAGGTCGATGATATTAACTGTCAGAATCGTGACCGTGAAAGATATACCCCGCGCGATCTTGCGTTACACGCGGAAAACAAAATTGACACAGGCGACACGATCTTGCTTAGTTAGAAATACTTTCAAAAGAGAAAAAATGTAAACATTTTTGTACGGCTCTTAAGGTTTGATTACTTCGTCGAATAGACACAGTAGACTCAGCTAGCGAACAAGGTGGTCGAGACCAGAGACAGAAGACGAGAGTTATAAAAGTTCCAAGAGCAGTCGCGAGATTTACGAAGAAGAAATTGAGGAGACCGGAATGTCTTACTTTAAGATTTTAGCTAGTATGTATTCTATTAATCTCGCAAGATAGATCGTACATTTAAAAATAGCTGTTTATAATAAATTTTAAAGCAAGATGTTTTATGATCGTGCACGTGCTTGAAGATTATAATCACACACACACATTTCTTATATACGCGTATTTTCACTTATTAGTAACTTTGTGTGACAATGATACCTCCTAAAAATATTCTAATAATTTTATTCTAATTATTTTTATATAGTAGGCGATAATGCCGAATTAGAAGAACATGTTAAACTCCTCCTGACAAATAGTATAAAGTGTATAGGAGGAGAATTTATTTCTACCATAATTACGGAGTGTAACAAAGAGAAAGTAAAGGTAACTTCCACAGTTTTTATAAACGTACCTTTCTCTCGCACGCACGTACGCACACATACATATATATGTCGCATATGACACATACGTATATGTCGCAGGTTTATTGCAAAATTAGCCCTTTTGCAAAAAGACTAGCCTCTTTGCGAAAGGCCGCCCTTTTGCGAAGCACTGATCGTTTCCCGATAAAACTGAACGCACTTTAGGCTTTTTGGCACACATGGGCTGGTGCTAGACTAGGCACTTTGAAAAAAGTCTAAAATATGTTAGTCTTATTAAAGAAACGATCAAATGTTTTCGCAAAAGGGCGGCCTTTCGCAAAAAGACTGATTTTGCAATAAGCCTGCGACATATATACAGGGTGAGGAAGAAGTCTGGAACCGGTGAAATATCTCGAAAACAAGACATTTTAGGAAAAATGTTTCATACAGAAGTTGTAGGGTTTAAAAAGATCTGTTTACGGACTTTATCAGTTTGATCTGAGGTGGCGTCGTTTAGGTCAAGTCAGGGTCACTTTGAATTTTTTAAATTGGACCCCCTATTTTTTATTGCATATTCTTGTAGCCCTTGTCGAGAAGTTTTCAAAATTCTATAACAAAACTCTCTTTCGTTAAAAATTTCCCGAGATATTTCAAATTTTGTCATTAAATTTTTAATACAAAATATGAAATATCTTGTAAAGTATTCACTTTTTGTTGACTTTATCTTAATACTTTTTATGCGTAGAATAATGATCAAACTGATAAACTGATCTTTTTAAACCCTACAACTTTCGTATAAAACATTTTTCCTAACATGTCTTGTTTTCGAGATATTTCACCGGTTCCAGACTTTTTCCTCACCCTGTATGTATGCACGATTTATATAAATCTATAACATAATTTACGTTATATATAGGAAGAATTAATTCGTTTGAGCGATAAACGTTATACCGGTGTTGTTATCGTAATTAGCAATATTGAGCTTGACTCGGTACATAATATTGCATATGAAGCGATTATGGAAGTTATCGATAACAATATCTTCGATGAGCTAAGCGTATTGCTATCAGGTCTAAAAAAGATATTAATGAATTTATTTAAACGGTAAAATTTTGTTTCAATTTATCCTATAGTTTTCGAGATAACAGCTTTTACAGTATCAATATATTCTCATTGTCAGTGCCATATGTGGAGTACGGAAGCAGACGCTTATTATTAATATGTGTGGCTCTTACCGAAACGCAGCAAAATGTTTGACGGATAATGGAAAGAAGATACTGGAAATAGTGGAAATAATGTACTCGATGCACGCGCCAGATAAAGCGACTTGTAATACATCCTATCCTGAAGTGGTAAGACATCTTTTACGTTTACGGGGCAATAAAACGACGATTCCGCGAAGCTGAGTATACGAATTATAATTAATTTTCTTTATAGGAAAATATCTCCCCGCTAAAGAGGCTGGTATGTCAAGCTCATTTTGCACTACGGGTCACATGAATTATTTTGTATTAAGCTGAGGGCCGTATGTTTTCAAAAAATAAATAAAATACGATTTTTAGAATTATTTTGTATTTAGTATATATCGTACAATGTATATTATACAATATAGACTATGTTTATAGGTACACGGTGACTTTTATAGTCCGGTTTTATAATTGCCGTATAGGTAGTATCCGATCTAAAAAACTGTTCTTCTATTATCATAATGATTACTTAAACATGAGCTTCTTTCATACTCTAAACATTTGAATTATCTCCTTTGAGATATAAAGAAGCTCTTATTTAATTGATTGTTATTGGTATGATCAAAAGAGGAAAAATTTTGGATTGGATAGTATACGACAGTTATGAAACCGGAATATAAGCTGCCGTTTAAACGTTATAGTCATACAAATATATAGTTATTTTGTATTTCAAGTGTATAGTCGTTATTTTTTTTCTAAAAATTTTCCAAAAGGTTAAGACCTTGAGTGACCGTTTAATGCGACCTAAAAAAGCAGATTATATGAAACTGACTGAGGAGGCGGAGACTGAGGAGGAGGAGGAGAGTGAGGAGGAGGGGACTGTAATGATTCATCAAACGCCAGATCTTTTAATTTCGGTGAAAGATGCGATAATTAAAATGCAAAACGCAGTAGCACGTAGTGAAAGCGTAGAAGAAATACATACGGAAATTGTGAACATAAGAGACGCCTACGGCAGAATACTGGCTATCGATACATGTTCTTTGATGAACGTGACGTATTGGAAAATTTCCGCTAAACATGGATACGCGGTGTTGGCCAGCGACGGACGGGGCGTAAAGAAAGTATTGAGAGGGCATACCACGGTAAGGGTGACTTCGACCGAATATTCCGATTATAACTTAACAAAAGTGACGGTTCGCACGATTTCCGTTAGCACAGATGAATTTATTAATTTTTCTATGGTATCTGACGTGTGGAAGAGAATATTAGAGATCACAAAGGAGGCGAAAACTGTGCGGTTAGAAATTTTGCAAGAAGCATAGACCTTGACTGAATTCCGATTAACATATTCGGCGATTAACTTAACGATCGTGATTCGTCAGTCTATGCTTCGATTTTCGGTAGCGTGGATGGGATTGCAATTTTTCTACGTTGTCTGACGCGTGAAAGCAAATATTAGAGATCACGAAAAGTGAATTGTATGATAGAAAATCTGCCGATTGAATTAGTCGCCGATTAAGTCGTAATTTAGTTAGACCGTAGAGATCGTCGTCTCAAATCGTGACGCTCCGCGCACGGACCTATAGATCTTCGTAAGACAATGCTTATTTTCCAGGAGGAGTCTTACGTCGTGTCTGGCACGTGCATGCGCGTAAGAAGGGGAGATCTCATCCCCAAAGGTAAAAAGCAATTGCAAAATCAAATTACACATGTCTGCTAAAGGTAAAAAATTTAATTACTGCTTCTATATATCCATGATTGCAGGAGCGACAGCGGTTGTAAAATTCAAGAATACAAAAATAATAAAAGACAATAATGACGACAGGGATTATTTTAATATCGATGACATGGAATACGAAATTAACGTTTTAATCGCTCCAAAAGAATACGAGAATTTCAGGTAGATTGATAGTATTTAACGTATCTTTCAAAGTACGCTTTGTTCAGCTAGTACCGCAAAACAATTTAATTGTTCAATTGCATTTTCGAAGCGAATCTGACGAGAAACCCTTCGAGATAAAGAGCGAAGAGCGCATTGTGAGAAAGTTTACTCGTCTTGGACCAGCGGAACTGAGAATTTTGGCATTATGTGGCCCTAATATGATTTCAGTCATTAAAGTTTTATCTGTAGGTCTACTGTCCATCAGGAATAAATTAGAAAGACTTGTAAACGCTTGTGTAAGACGCCTCGACGCCAGCAACAAGATAACTCTGACCTCGTTATTGAAAGAGAATGGTTTCAATTCTCTGATAGACTTTGAAATTTCGGCTCATGAGTGAGTGCATCGAAATTTATTACAATATCTGATTTTATTTACGAATAATTAACATTATCGTTGCTCTTAATTAATTTAACGATCGTGTTTTCCATGATCAGGTCGAATGCAATAATCAAAAAACTCGAGGATGCTTTGGAAAGAGTAGACGTACTCGTGACATTAGCGAACAACAAAGATATATTAAAGTCTATCTTACAAGAAAACTTTAACGCTACTATACATTTCGGTATGTCCTCCTTCTACTCTTTAATCATTAGTAATAGGCTACCAGACACGTCTCCTTATTTGAAATATGCTCTCTCTTTCTTTCTCTCTCTCGCTCTCTCTCGCACGCTCTCTCTCTTTGTTTCAGATCAGGTAAATATGAAACCAGGGACATCGACGATGTTCGCAACGTGCGTGTTCAAAGAAAAGAAGAAGTATCTCCTGTGCATGTCGGCAAGCATAGCAATCGTTCCCATTGTCGCGCATGTACTGCTTCTGCCGTTTCTGAACTATGTGCACTACTTCGACGCGGCTCCTATCAACGTGCAGGCTTACGTAAGTTTTGCCTTCTCGTCGCATCCCGCATATGGGAAGACACGTGTCACTGATGTATGCTGTCATAACGTTACAGATAGAATCGCCGCCCAAACTGCATTCGCATCCGAAATTCTTGTGGACAACCTTACATTGGACGGAGGAGAACAATTTTCCAAAAGCTTACTTCTCAGAAAATCTACTTCAAAGCTATCAAAGGGCTAATGCGTTTCTATCGCTGCCGCCACGTACGCCGGAAATACCAAATTTACCTGTGGCATTCGTTGAAGCGACGTTGACCAGCTTGAAATCTCATCGGCAAAATACTTCTGACTGACTATCGTACACCAACAGGACGAACATTCGCATATGACATTTGCGTTGTTATTTAAATTATATTTCGGAGGACATGCAAAGTCCCGAAAATTTTTTATAATTTCAAAATTTAAGATATAAGACATTGTCCCGAGAAGTCAAAATCCCGAAATTTAAGACATGAGACAATGTCCCGAAAAGTCGTAAATCCGAAACTTAAGAAGTGAGACAAAATCCCGAATTTCCAATTTAGAGACATCAAACTGTTCACACACCAGTATTTATACAGATCTTGAAAAGATAATTTTCATAAAATCATCAAAGTCAATTATCAAAGTTAATTTTTATCTATTATAAAATACTAATTTTAATTATATACTATTTGTTGAAAAACTATTTTTAATTATATATATTATAAAGCGTCTATTATGTATAATTAAAAATCTAAAATATTAAGATAAAAATATTTTCTCTGTATTTTATTATAAATAAAAATAAATATGTACAAACATTGGTGTGTGAACAGCTTGATGTCTCTAAATTAAAAATTCGGGATTTTGTCACTTCTTAAATTTCAGATTTATGACTTTTCGGAACATTGTCTCATGTCATAAATTTTAGTATTATGACTTTTCGGGACAATGTCTCATATATCTTAAATTTCGGGATTTTGACTTTTCGGATTAACCCATTTCAAGAATTACGCTATATTTTTTTGGGGAGTTTGTATGTCCTCCTATATTTCTATTTAATTAAGATCTAAATGAAGTAATCACTCCTGTGTAAAGAAAAAACGCTTATACATAAAGTACCATACACGATCGGCAGGAAGAAATTAGAAATACATCATTTCACTCGTGATAAATAATAGAAGATTCTTAGCGAAGATATTTTAAGAGATCTCCACGTTTGTTCCAACTTTTCGAACTTTACCGTTCTGCAACATAATCAGAGCAATCTCGTGAACTAAATTTTTATTAAGGACCAACTCAAGTTACTCATGATAAATTTGAAATTACTTTTCCAAATTGACAAGCGAGTATAATTTATGTTGCTTTTGTTAATTTACACTTCTGCATAATTAATAAAAAATAACCCATCATTGTGAAGTTATCAATGCAAACTAGCTCTTTGGAATTATATATATTGATGTATGCGTATGTAAAATCTTGATCTAAACATACATACATGTGTACATATATGCATACATACATGTGTGTGTATGTGTGTGTGTGGTATATACACGCCGATTTTATACTAATCTTTTATAGTCTATTCATTTAGTAGCTTGACTTTGTATCAATAAATAAATCAAAATAAAATGATGTGCGATCCAGTGAATATTTTTTCGCGGGACAGAATAATTTTTTTTTTATACAGAAATATAAAAAATTTTTGAAGCTTTTATATCAATTACCTATATTAAAATGCATAAATTAATCTGACATCGAAACGTATCGACCGCGTAAAAAGAGAGTAGGGTATATGTAACTAAACAACTCCGATCGGAATCCATTACGAAAAGTTTCGTAATTCACACTTGGAATAAAGAAACAAGCGAGCAAAAGCACATTTTCTATGTTACCGGCCTATATCTGCCCTTGTATAGACAAGCAGATAGACAAGGATAGCATGCACCTATATTGCACGCACACATACGCACGAACCACACCGACATTCTACGTTTTTTTTTTATTTCTTCGCGTTTTTATTTTTGGCAAGGTAGTCAAATTAGCATCGTGAGCCAACATAAAATCATAATGCAGTGCAACATGGCAATGGTAACAGTGTAATAACTTAATAGAATCGATTCTAAGAAGGAATCGCTTAAAGTGACGGTTAACTGATCGCTTACAAGAAGCTATGACCAGAGGCGGCTCTAAAACTAACGAGGTTCCAGGATGAAAAGTGCCTATTGTACCCCTAGCGTGAGACCCCTAACGCATGTAAGGCCCTCGCAATGGACCTCTCGCAAAAAAATCGCTTGTTTCAATTTAGCCTAAGGAGACCATTTATCGCGATCCACCGAGGCCCTTGCACTAGTAAAGCTGAAATGTTTCGCTTAGTTCTAGCCCTACGGCAGAGCTGCTGCCAGCTACGATCAGCGTATACTGAATAAAATTCTAACAAGTAAAGTATACACTTAAATTAAGTAACACCACCTTATTGGCGAGACAGAAACTCGATCCAGCTTACAATCGCGAGACTGAAGCCGATCTGTTTCTATTCTCGACGCTTCGAACGATCCACTCACCGTTGACAAATCGCCATCGCCATCGCCGATACTCGGACTAACGCGAATCAACGCGACAGCCAGGAACGCTTCTATCGGATTGAGAAGCTTCATTGTCGGCCTTACGATGAGTCACGTTCTGTCGACAGCGCGTCTCTAATCCGATCCCATACATCGTCTTCCTCGCATCCACATCCTCGTTTAGACGCGCGTCGCCGAGAAATCGACCAAAACGTATACGTCCGTCAGATGCGAGAGATCTCTTCGGCAACGATCGCAAGTAGGATAGTCCACGTCCCAGAAATCTCGAGAATTAGTACATAATAAAGTGCGACGACCGTGAGGTGTGTTCCTCGCTATCGTCCCACATGCAACCGGCAATCCCTGTTGGCCGATCGTCGTTCCGGGCCTGAATCCTTAGCCCGCGAGCTGTTAACTGCGCTCGTTACATACGTTACAGCATTCCTCGCGGGGCCGTATAAATCACGCGTCTTTTAATCGACCGGACGACATATACCTCCTCTCAACTCACTCGTGTGCTTTAAACCGTTGTTCAAGCATTTAAAGTATTGTATTAGACGGTCGCTAGGAAATAATGGAGAAATTATCGCATTATGCATTCTCAATATTTTCACACCGCTGCGACCGCAGTTCGCGAAATTAAATTGTGAAAATTTCATCGTGGAATATAAATTTTACGCAAACAAGATGTAATATATTTAAAGCACCGCGAGAACTCTTTTCCATAAATTTTATATGCGCGGCGCTGTGTCTGGGTTACAACTTTTACATTATTAATAAGTATGCCACCGCTGCTATTTTCACGTCTGCGTCGGTATTCTCCATGTTATTTCAATGCGTCTTTCATTATTGAAAGCTCTATAAACAGTTTGAATATCGAACAGCGACGAGTCGGTTTAAAATCTCATGGACGCGCGATGAAACGGGGAGAGCAAATCCAATATATTTCGCACCGAGCTATCGGCGCGAATCATGTTATCTCGCTATATTTCAACGCGGTATCGCCGCGGTTGGTTGGGACGCTTTACGTAACGCCAGATCATTTACATCGGTATCGGAAACCAACGGCGCGGAATATTGCGTCACGAGGATCTTCGCGCGCATCGACAAACTCGTCTATTTTCGCTCTCTACCCGGTCAGATCGATGCGTGCGGATCGGGCTGCGAAATCGACGCCCCCCCGGGCTTTCCGGAAACCCCGGCGGCTGTGCTTTGCCAATCGCTTTTTTCACCGATAAAATCGCCGCGGATTATGCGAGATTAACGTGCAAAATTTTCATAAGAATTAATCGGGGAATTCTGTATTCTTCGGCCTTGGTGTCTCATCGCGACCGAGTCATGCCGATATCTATCCGATATTGTCGCCGTTGCAGGCGGAAGCGACGTCGATCTAGATATAATCAACGTTTCGCGACGACGGTCGCGCCGTCGCGCTCGGCGCTATATCATTCACGTCCCGATGCTCGAACCGACAGGTAGCCGAGCGAGCGGCTCCGTGCGTACTTACGTAGCGTTCATTATTACATCGCGAGACATGCTCCGATAAGTATTAGGATGATACCGCAGGTAACAGAAAGATACAGCATTCTCTATTAATGTCGGATTATCTCGTTTACATGACCGCGCGACTGATTTCCGCCGTTCGCATCGACTCACAAACACGTCCGAAGCGTCGATCGTTGCGCGGCACACGACTCGTCGCGGTTTACAGGAAGAAATACGTGAAACGGAATATTCGGCGTACGTTAATTCTGTCCCGCTAGGTACATAATTGTATTAAATGTTGTCGGCGAGACCGTGGCACGCGGGAGCTCGACCTTGTTTTTCATATAATAAAATACGCGTCGCGGGGGGTGTCCACGAAAACAGTGGTCAAGGGCGGCGGTCGCGTTATCATTCACTTCCCGATGCTCGAACCGACAGGTAGCCGAACGAACGGCTCCGTATGTGTAGCGTTATTACATCGTGAGACATGCTCGGATAAGTATTAGGATGATACCGCAGGTAACAGAAAGATACAGCATTCTCTATTAATGTCGAATTATTGCATTACCGGGCGACTGATTTTCGCCGTTCGCGTCGAGTCACGAGCACGCCCGATTCGGGGCGGCCCGAAGCGCGCCGAACACATCCGAAGCGCTGATCGTCGCACGACCGGCACGACTCGCCGGCCTCGCCGCGTTTCGAGATAGAGTGAGGTGAATACGGAGTTAATATGTGCCGAATTCTGTTTCTTGTGTTTCGGAGAAAGGTTATCGCACGCAGGAGAGTGAGAAGACAATCGGGTAGAATGCGTCAGACTATAGTTCGCGTTTCGTCGCGATTTATTTAACCGTTAACGGACGACGACTGCCTCTCGGTCTCGGAGGATACTCGAGCGTGTTCCGCGATTATTCATTAATTTGAGAATATAATTTGGCCGCCGCTTTCGTGTTTCGAGAACGCGGCGTAATCACAAGCGTGCGTCTCGAGCGTGTATCTTCGGTTTGTTCGAAATTCAATTAGGGTTACAGTCGACTCGCGTTATATCCGCGCGGCGTCGGTATGAAGTTGGCTGCGTTCAGCGGAAAAAGCAGCTCGGTAACCTGTCGGTTTTTAATAATGAAAGTGCGCTGTAATACGCCGATTGTTTTATCTCGGGAGTGTCGCGAGTCGCGATTATGTATCAACAGTATACTGTGCTCTCGATCGCGAAATATTGGTTCTGTGAGTGTCCTGTGCTACCGGCTACGGAAGGAGAAGGAGGAGAAGGAGGAAACCTCGACCCGGACGTTCTGAGAGGAGGAGGCCTGGCAAAGGCATCGGGCCCCGGCGAACAACCTTGGATCGCCCTGGGTGGGGTAAGTACCTCTATCATTTCTTATTTTAAAATTAATAGTTTTTTTCCCATTTATTCGGGCTGCTTTATCTCGAAAAGTTAGAAATAACTTTGAGAAAGAGAAATCATCTATAAAATTTTATAAAATAAATTCTCGTAAAGATTTTTCCGGAAAATAGATAATTATATTAGTAAATCTAATTGAAAGTCGAATTAGACGCGTGTAAAAATTATTTTTTGAAACGTCGATCATTTTGAGCGTCTCTTTAATTTGAATCTTTCGTTTTTGTGTTACAGAATAACTCCACCCGTTGCGCATCGGTCGGTGAGTGACGAATTTTTTATTATATAATGGGGTAACGAATCTGTGAATATTGGATTGTATATTTATCATTTTATGTATTATTCCCACCTAAATAACGCTGCAGATAAATGCGACTTGTCACAGATCCGTTGCCCTAAAATGGGTAGACTAAATCAGACTAGGATGAATAATTAATCCTGGAGCTCCATCATTTATTTTTTAGATATACAATAATAATAAGTAAAAATAATTGCCTTTATATAGGCAGTAGATAGAGATAGTTTGCTTGCAATTAAAGAAGTGAAAGGTAATAAAAGAAATATCTGTAAATAAAGAATAGATAGGTTAAATAAAACGAAATAAATTAAACCATTATCTATATATAAGGAGAAGTTTGTTATAACAATTTGTATTTTTTCTCAAATGTATTTTTTCATTTTCTTTTTCTCCGTTTTCATTTTCTTTCTTTTCTAGGATTAAATATTACGTAAATTGGTGCAAGAAAACAAAATGCATAAAAAAATTTAACATACATGTCACGGATGAATAAAAAAGATCAAAAGATGTTTTGTTTCGCGTTGTACATATTCTTCTCGTAAATCTTATTATATATAAATCATATTAATGTGATTGTTAAGCGCATATTTGTTTTTATTATATATAACACGCCAATTTTATCCTAATCCTTTATAGTCTATCCATTTAATAACTTTATTTTGTATCAATAAATAAAGCAAAATAAAATGACGTGAGATCCAGTGAATACTTTGTCGCGGGACAGAATAATTTGTTTTATATAGAAATATAAAAAATTCTAAAAGTTTTCATATTAATTATGAAAATGCATAATATAATCTGAGATGATATATATTTCATATGTCGTATTAAACATAATTTTAATTAACATTTTGCAATATTTATTTATATAAATACATATGATATATGTGAAAATTTATAAAGGCAAATGTTTTACATGCGTGAAAATATGATAAATTCATAATATTGATTACGATACTTATTGCGTGAATATATTGCTTAGAAAATTATCGTCCCTGTTGGATCTCACGTTATTTATTCTGTATATCTCACTTGATATCTGAGGTGAGATCAAATAATGTTCGCGGTTCGGTTCACGGTTCGCGATTCGCGTTTCGGATTGTAAATTATTAAAAATTGCTTAATTTATTCTATTGATTGATTTATTGATTCATTTTTAAATTTCGGTTGTTCGATATATTTCTTAGTCGGAAAAGTTAATTACGCGTATCGATGAGAAATCAAATGCAAAATTAAGATAAATTTAAATTTAATTAATATTTTATTTACAAACGTAATTATTTATCTTTTCTGATATAATTAACGCGCTTTTGTTAACGATCGCAACGATTCGTAATCGACCGTAACGTTGTAATCTGCCGGCTCTGATAATCAGCCGGTATCGAAGGAGTTTGACTTCTTCTCATTCTCTGGCTGATATACAGCTAGAATGGATTTGGCCAGGAACGCATCATGTAAGGTAACACGCGTTCTCCGCCGCAAAGGATTACGTACGTACACGAGGCGTTCCGGAAGTTGATCGCTTCCTCTCGCGCAAACAGCCGTTCATCACGCTTCGGCATACGTAACGATCGCGATTTTTCTTTTTTCACCGCGCTTCTATTTATTTCGTTAATCGTCATACTTCCCAAATGTTTATTTTCCTAACAATTTCAGATTCTCAACGTGCATTCTGTTGCCCCCTAAGACGAGTTTATCCCGATAAAGTATAAATTCCGACGTGATAAAATTGAAATATTAACAATAAATAAATGAGATACGACCGTATATGATATACAATAAAAATAGTTTTTAGAAAAGCGCCATTAAATGATTAGGACTGGATCTTAATTGCCTAAATAATATATTTGCGTGAATTTTATGTGGAATTCTTCGAAATATCTAAATTCTTTGAAATATTATTTTTTTTTCTTTATTCTCGCGTTCGCTCGTTCTCCACCGCTTGTCCCGGATTCGACAACTCGAGGACTTCTCCACCCACGTCAATGCCAACGCACTCGGTATACCCCGGTGGAAACGCCTTCTAACCGTGTTTTAATACCGTTCGCTTGACAAACGTCCGTCTTTCTCCCTAAGGTTCGTCGTTAGTCTCTCCGTAGACTTAACGAGGAAAGAATTCATGCACGAGCAAACCGTTATCGTGCATATGCGTTCTGCCAAGCATTATTCTAACGTCTTATTCTTCGTTTTATTCACAGAGCTCGAAGCGCTATTAAAAAAAAAACTTCTCGATGGTGTAATAACCGTCCGCAATACTGTTACTTCGGCTGTAATACCCTTATAGGTTCGGGGAGCGCGCTATTAGCGCTATTTGCTTAGTTCCATCCTTGTTTTACATCTAATGAGCGATGAGGATAGGAATGATGCTATTAGCGCTAATAGCGTCTCCCCGAATGCGCCCTTAATTAAGCGTATTCTTTTCATCGCGTTCTATATTTTGATTTCAATTACGATTACATGGATCACGGTTCGTGAACGAGGGAGAACTTCTTACGCGCGAAATAATATGTGATATATAGCACCCTTGACATTGGAAATTTCGTAACTAACGGTGTCGATATCACTCGGATTTTTCTCGCGGGACGATATTCGTGATTTATCGATATCAATATATACTCGAGAGAGATCAACTCGCTCTTCACGATAAGGCGCGGTTCTATCGGACTTTCGCGCGCTGACACGGCAAGACGTATTTGAAATCCATGCCGCGATGCACACGCAACGGCGAAACGGATACACTATATTGACGTTCCGCTATCTCCCATGCATCATACGTCCGATCGCATCGGTCAATGCGATCATGCTATTTCCCGTATCGCGATCACTCGCGACGGAAGGATTCGCCGCGGCGCGTTACACGCGCTCGAGATCGGCCACGTCGCGTCGGCACTACGGCGCTCGGAGAAATCGAAAATTCCGCGTGCTTGCGTTACACGTCCCGAAGCCGAATGGTGACTAATGCCGGCGAGTCCGCGGCTCTCCTACCTCACGTACCTAGACCCGCGTGCAGTATGCACCGCTGCATATAAGTCCTGTCTATATCTACTGCCCACCTTGCGTTTTCCTCGCGGTTACCTGCCTTGGCGGCGCGCAATTGTCTTTGCTCGGGCCCACGGTCGACGGTGACCACGTTTACGCGAAACTGTGCCGCGTAGATAAGATTAAAGACAATTAGGGACAGAGTCGCGAGGGAGACATTAGCACGTCGATTGACGCGAAGAAAAAGCGAGACTTGTCGATGACGCTTGTTAAGCTTCAAACTTCTATTTCTTCTTGACTTATTATATAAGAATTTGTTGCCTTCTTTTTACGGACGTACTGTTTAATGTTTAGTTTGATTAGAATATTACTTAATCAATTAATATCGAATAATATCTTTACCATACACAGCTGTTAAAATTTAAACCAATATCTTGAGTTAAATAATATTTTGTTATTTTTAACTACGATTTGTGTTGAAATTTATTATTTTAACACAAAACAGTAGTATTTTAACTCCATTGGTTTAGTTTAATTAACCCTCCGTCATCCATCTGGATCTTTAAAGAGAGACCCAAGCGTTTTTAAACAAATTTCCATTTTTTTCCTTCGTGTTCATATTTCGCTTTGTAATAAATTGGGTTTAATATTTGGCTTTAAAATCTATTGGATATTGTAGTAGAGATGTTGACAAGTAACTCAGAATTTTTTGGGATTTTTTGAAAGCCTAGAACATAAAAATAATATAGGGTGGACTTAAAAGCACCAGTTGGCTGACGGCGTTAGTAAAAAAAATGATGGATGACGGAGGGTTAATGACATATTGAGCAGGAGCAGTGACGACCTACAAGAATGGTTAAAAATGATTCAAATTGAATATAATTTGACACTACGAATTTAAGAGTGTACTTATCATAATTTTTGTCACTTTGTTAATTGCGCTATAGTCAATAATTATTGTCGCACCTTTGATTTAAACATTTTACATATTATCATAAACATCAGAGCTAAAATTTGGTGCTAAAAATATTAATTACGCCGAATAAATGTAGTACATTTAAGAAAAGATCGTTGTTTATATTAGAGAGCGTTTGAAGAGCCACAATTATCGTAGTGTCGGCATGATTCCAATTAAATATACGATAGTTACCAACCAGAACTCTCTCTCCTATGTGACCGTCCAAACCGCTATCTGCGTGTTAACATAAATAACAAAACGCATGGCTGCCCGATGCAAATGAAAACATAAATGCCACGTCGCCATGGCCGATGCAAACTCGCGTTTTTTATCTGACTGCAGACTTTTGCGTCGCACGTCAGTAGTGACTTATCGACTTGCCTCGCTTCATAAAACCGCTCGCACGTGAATAGCGCGTGTGGAGAACAATTCTTAATGCGAGCGAGGAGCACGACCACCGGAGTGTGATGGCAATAATCGCGGCGCGACAGCCGACAAGTACCGTCGTAAGAATAAGCAGACGGCGTCTCATTGTACAGTTACAAAGTATTGTTCCGCCATACGCGCGTATGGGCCGCGGTGGATTTGACATTTTATATCACTTCCTGATTATATTATCATAACCCCGCGCATATGTGTGTGCGCGCTGCGGCCGCCGCACGTAGGTAGCATGTTACGTTACATTGCGCGATCGCACTTATGACGATTCGTCACGGCGATCGAACAATCTCGCGCCGCTATTGCGTGGGCGTCTAGTGAATACGCGATATTCGCTAATGAGCATCTCAACTTTCACTCACGCGAGACGAGATTACGTGCGGCCCATTAGCGATTGCGTTAACGGCCGTATTCGCGGCTGCTAGATCATACAGATCAAAGTGACTCTTGCATCGCCAGCTTGGAATTTTCTCCTTATTCCAGATTAGTGATCGGCAAATTACGAGCCAAGTCCTATTTATGCTCGCGTATAGCTCGCATAATCACTATTACTAAAAATTAAAGTACCTAAATAATTAAAATATATTATTATTATCTAAACTTTATTATAATAAAAAGTTTGCGGAAATTTGCTTCCTCCGGTTATATATTATAATACCTACATAATATCCTCTTCGCCCGTAAAGCCAATATATTTATTACCTGGCCTTTTATACAGAAAAAGTTTGCGTCTCCTGTACTAAATTTCTTTAACTACAAATTCGTTACGTGACCAATATCATTCTCTTCTTTTTCTTTAACATAAAATATAATTCTTTAGCTAATTATATTTATTTATTCATTGATAATCTCTCAGTCTAATGGTGCGATAATAGACAAAAAATCGTTGGTTTTATTATATAACCGGAGAAAGCAAATTTTCAAAAGCTTCTTATTAATAAAGTTTAGACAATAATAATTTTAATTATTTAATTTAATTTTTACTGCAATCGGGCCTGACATATGAATGAATGAATATGATGAGTGTTTAAATGTGAGCCAGACCATGCTTTGCGATTCGCTCTATGAGGACGCTGTAACCTGTAGTTCTCAGTAGAAAGTCCGGATTACAGAGTGCATACATGGCCGATAAGTGTCACGATATCGATCGCCTCGTGATCCGGATACGAGAAGCGCAATTTGCGAGTTCTAATCCTGCAGTAGCGTCCCGCGTGTATCTGTGCAAACCGAACAATGTCGGGTTTGGCAGAGGCGATATGCAAATAGCTACAAGCAACGGCACGGCAATCGATGGCCTCTCCTCTAATCTGAGGGGGGGCGGAGGGGGGCCCAAGCCCCAACGGTTAATGCCTTACGGTACCGCGAACGATACCGCACGCGTGTATCAAACGGAAAGATTGTGTTATTCCGCACCGCGGTGTTACCGTTACTTGCGATCCTTTCGCTATATTTCGCTGGTGAATTTGACCGAGAGATTGCGCGAAAACTTCGCATTGGAAATATCGCAACTCGCATAGTTGAGTTGTTATCCGCAAACTATCTTTACCCTGGTTGGCTCGATTCACCAGTATGCCCATTGAACAGATACCGTGTGGAATATATGTATAGAAGGTATACCATTTCTCTTGCATTTGTTTCTTTTATCTGCGAATTCTTCGATCAACTCAGGCTGATGCATTCCGATATTCACTGTCAGTACTGAAAATCCATATTTTTCCATATTTTACGTCACTATAGATTTTCATCAGTACTGACAGTTGCTGACAGTGAATATCGGAACGCAGCCTCAGGTGTAACTTTTCATTTACAATTAAACATTTTATTAAATAAAAAATTACTGTTATTTAATCTTTTAATTAAAAATATACGTCCATAATTTAGTGATTTTTGCCTCTGCATCTCTATTAAGGAATAATTGAATGTGCAATTTCGAAGAAAGCACATCTTTAAAAATTAAAATTTTTTAGGAATAAAAAAAAACTGATTTAATTTTAAATGATACAAAACTTCACAATTTGCATTTTATAATGGTCAAATCATAATAGAATATGAAAATAGTTGAAAATAAATGTGTAGAATTATTAATTAGAGTACAGATAAGTGAAAAAACCTATATCACCTTATTTCTCGTAAATGGGCAATCAAGATAGTTTAAATTGTACATGCTCTGCGTATATACGGCACTGCGATCGTCAATGAAATAAATTCTTATATAACTTTCATATATTTCTTTATTCTCTTTAATCAATTCCAGACAGATCTTACATTATAATCCAAAAAATGCGAGATGTGCCCTTTTCGAAATTGCACATTTAATTAATTTTAAATCGGTAAAGAAACTTATAAATACAAAAATAAATGACAAAACCCGAAACATCTCGTAGAGCTTAATAAACCTCACGTTTTCCTTGTTTATCTGCGATATTCGCTCAGCTTTATGCACGTTTGAAATACCTCGACGCAGCATGCTTCTAAATACGCGATTGATAGGAGTAATTAATTATTTAGACGTGGATTATCTAAGCCGGGCGCGTAACTGTAATTAACGACTTGTCCGTCGTGCGCGCTGTTTGCGCACTTGTGCGAAACCGCAGAATCGATTAGTACCATTAAAATCATTAGACGTGAAAAAGGTCGAACACGCATCTAGCCTGGCCAGCATGGTGCCGTTGCCGCGTCGGGTTTGTAATACCGTTTAGCGAATGCACGCCTGCAGGTCTGTACGTATATCAGTTTCTAATCTGCGACAGAGCACAGGAGAGACGTGTTTCGTACATACAAGGTTCGTGTGCACGTAACGAAGCGTGCACGTTGCACGCGCGTTCATCGCGCCACGCATATAATTATGCACGAGCGCGCGCGCGCGCGCGCGCGAATGTTGGAGTCCTCTCGGAATTATTGCGGTACGTTCGCGTGTGAATTACCGCTGAGATATCCCCCTTATGGATAATACAAATGAAAGAATTCAGGAATACTGCCTTAATGTATGTCGCTTCTCATACGTTGCATTCATCGACCTTATTTCTCGTAAATGGGCAATCGAGATAGTTGAAATTGTATGCTGCGTATATACGGCACGATCTCATCAATGAAATAAATTCTTATATAACTTTCATATATTTCTTTATTCTCTTTAATCAATTCCAGACAGATCTTACATTATAACGAAATCAATTCAAAATCTGTATATACCTACAAGAAAGTATAAAAATATGCACGTTCAAACATTTTACATTTCTTTTCGGGAAAGGAATTACGGTCTGACAAGATAATGTGCTTATCTCTAAATTGTTTGGTACCTTCTTGGAAAACATCCTGTATCTTGAGACAAACTCGAACCGGAAAAGATAAAAAAGAAGCTCGCGCGAAGAAATATCGTAAAAGGCACGATTACGTTTTGAAGTGAGAGAAGGCCTTCGAAGCCCGGACTAATAACACTCAGGAGAACAAGAAGTCATGTGAAGGAGAAGCGCGATATGCTAATGCAAATATGGTTTTCCGACGCGCGGATATAGTCAGCGTTGTGACTCATCGGTCAGTCCCTCGTTCTGTCCTCATCCCTCGACCCACACGACCTGACCATTGACCATCCCACATCCTCCCATCGATTTGCCTCGTACCATCCATGGCGTATTAAATTAAGGAAACACGTGAATTTATATTATTTATAACCGATTAACTTACACCAGCGCGCGTATTTGTCGATTGCAGCCGTAACTGCAAGAATAAGGCGATTGATACAAAAATCGATGCTCTCGCGAACTCCGAGATTTAACGACGGCGCGGCGCTAGAAATGCTCCAGATCGTCGTTGTAAGGTGCTTGGTACGTGCATGTTGGTTGTGCACGCCAGCAACGACCGAATAAAAGCAGCACAACCGAGAATCGTTCGCAACAGGTGTATGAACGTTACGTAACGTAAATACCACATGGATGACACATACGATATATATATATATATATATATATACGTCGAAGTTCTTGGACAATGCTAAAGAATGTTGTCTTGTCTACGGATCAATTTGCAATAGAAAGATTTCTCTTGAAGGAAAAATAGGAAGAATTATCGAACTGTAAGATTTTATTGTATGTTCGTAAGATTTCGGTCTTTGTAACATTGATAAAATTTTTGTAACAATAGAAACGCAATTTTTGCTATCAAAACAGACTGTAAGGACGGTATTCATAATCGGATCTTATTTCAAGACCGTCTTAAGTAATGTTTTAAGACGTTAATACGATTATTTTATTGGATGGATGGAGTCTTAAGACTGCCTTTGACCAGACTTAAGACGATCTTAAATATAAGATTTGACTATGAATACCGGCCTAAGAAAATACTAAGATTAACTTTTATCACATTTTTTTATCATTCTTCACATAAACATATTATTCCGTCATGTTATGCAAATATTTCTCGAACTGAACCTGATCTATCTCAAAAGACGACACAGTAATTTACTAGGCATGCACATCGTTAAATGATTACCGTTACTTCCTCGGTTATTCGAGCAAGAATTTTCTACTGTTGTCGTACGGGTTTTCAGCTCGATGTCGCGTCTAGCGCAATCGCAACATATCGTTGGCCGAGCTCATTATGCTCGACTATCATACTCGACAGATACGTATGCAACGGTATACGTACGACAACACGGTCAACAACTTATAATATACACAAAAATTTACAAGATACGTAAAAGAAACTGGACTGTCAGATTAGAAAATTCTTTAGATAAAACAAAAATTCTTTGCTTTCGTAGAAAGAAGTCAATTATTCGATAAAGATAAACTATAATTATCTCGAACAAATTATAACACTATTTCTATGTAAACTTTTGTTCCAAGACAAATTTCCAGTTTTCTACTTTTCTATTTTGCATCAAATGATGTTCCTATTTAAGAAGCTGCCAATCGTATTTCTCGATAAAGCCCTTAGAACCGTTGCATTAGATCGCTAGATCTACGTCTTTATCTCAACGTCAACATCATCGATCTACTTAAACTCACTTCTAATTCCGACAGCTACGATCAATTAACGTGATTAGCACAAGGTGGAAACTCACCGATGCCAAGATGGTGACGAGATAACGCTGAGTCCTTTCGTAGTCGAGCGTTCGATTAACCGTGACCTGTCCTTGGTGGGGCAGGTTGATGCTGAAGTAGCCGTATCCGTCGACAGTGGTGATCCTGTTGCGTCCAACACCCTCGTTGCTGCCGATTCTACTACCGTCACCAGGCGCGATCGAGTACTCGACAATGCCATTGACACCGGCGTCGGCATCGATCGCGTCGATGTTCTTAAAGATCGTCGAGCCGACCGGAGTAAGCTGCGAACAAAACGAACGAACGCGTGGAGATTATTTTCGATATAATAATTCATTCATGTTCTTATTTGCGCCACACTCAGAGAAGAAAACAGTCGCTACAACTATAAAATGTGAACAAATAGCACCTCAACTATTTTTTATGGGTTATAGAAATCAAAATACTATAGTGAATTGAAATGCAGAAATATTGTCAGACTTATTAAATTAATTAAATAATATGATTAATACAACTATATAATATATTTGAAGTAAATTATAATTCAGTAAACTACATTGTTAAAATTCCAAAAACTATATTTATTTAGTTAATACATGATTTACATAGTTATTTTAGAATTTGTTATATGTAATCATGGAATTAAAATTATATAGTTCATGTTATTCCTTCCGCGAAGTTTGTGCAACTATTATTTATTAGTTCTCTTAACCATCAATTTAGTTGCAGTAACTACAAAATAGTTCATTCAACTATGTACATTAATTCTATAAATACAACTTGTATAGTTGTCACCTATATAGTTGCCATCACTATGATTTTTTCTCTGAGTGCAAGGAGGAAATGCACCAAGGCGAGATGAAAATCGCAGCTTTCCTTCCGCGCCTCCAGCTGCGATGAGAAATCACAGGGCGATATATATGTATTCCGTCGTGGAATCGAGCGGGATTAAATTTATGCGGCGCGCTTTACGCAGTTTCAGGGGGATGCTGGTTAATTGAAGGCCGGCGGGGTCAGACACACAAGCCCAGTCGTCGGGATAAATAATTCGACCGGGAACACGCCAAGTTGGAACAGGCCGAGCAGGTTGTTCGCGCAACGATACGCGCGCGCGAGGATCTACAAGGTACAGGGCGAGACCTCGTTGGGGATCACGCGAAAATAATTCAACGGCTTTTTGCACGCGGCGAAAGCCGCGCGCGTTTCCGATTAATCCAGGGAGATAAGTCGACGACTACCGTGCGGCGCGGCGCGACCGGAACGTATATTCTTGTTTCGTTCGTGGCGCGCGATCAGAGTTCCTCCTGGCTGCTTTACGCCGACATTCGCTACATCTTCGCTTATCTAACGGGATCAGGAACCTCCTTCGAAATACTGCGCTTAATCCGCGTATCTGTCTCAAAAGAAAGATGTTGGATCACTTTTTAAAAACGTATATAAGAGAAACTCGGTTTTATCGGAAAGTTTTTTACAATAAAAACCGCCACGGTTACGTAAAAGCTATACGTAAAATGACTACAAATTCCGTACAAAAAGTGATCCAGCATCTTTAATTTCAACTGCAGTAAATGTAACGTAGGAATAACGACAGTAGACCGGTATATGCATAGTACATATATTCATATAGTAGGCACTTGAGAAATAGAGAGGAGAGTTAATTAGCATGTCCTCAGAATTAAAAATAAGGCAATCATAATGACGTTCCCACGGAAACAGTTCAAGCATAATAATCCTGGTCGTTAGCCACGGCTTACGATGGCGAGGAAGTCGTCGCCCCCTCGTTTACTTAGCAACATGGCTAATTTCCACGAGCTTTTTGACTGGTGCTAAATGAACGGAGGTAAGAAAGCGAAGGTGGACCGTTTCCGGTGCTCGTAATCATCTCGCTATTCCTGAGAGCGATTATCACCGCTTGTTCTCGCTTGTTCTCGCGTGTTCTCGCGACAGTACCGGTTTTCCCGCTCTCACTGCGGATTAATTAGCACAAGCGCGAGCCGACGATCTCGTTCTCGATCTCCCGCGAGGAACTCCCGCGATTCCGCAATTATGCACGGCAGGTGGAGCAAAGGTTGCGCTCTCGCCGAGCACATATTTCGCCAGTTTCCACGGTACGAACCAAGACAAAAGCTCCGTTAATTAGACGATAATCCGGAGCCGGTAAAGATTACCTTCGCGGAATCGTCTCAATGCAATCTGAATTCTAACACGATCTTATATTTTATTTAACTAAATAAAAAGAAGATCGGGATGGGGAAATCAAAGGACTGTAAGAGGATTTAATTTTCGGAAAACTTGGCATGATTTATTCCTCTTGCATTCCATTATCCCTTCAGGATCTATTCAATATGCCATGTGAAACGCCCGGCACCAAGACGCGCGTCATTCTCAGCATAACGGATTCACGGATGCAAAGGAGGGAAAAGACTGTTTGTGGCTCTGATCGACCATCGAGGGTCGTCGATTTCCCGCCGCGCCACGTTACGAATAGTTCTCGTCCACTTAGCGACGTGACGAATCATCTACTTTCTTCGAAGACGCACGCTGACTCGACGATAGAGCGGGATAATAGAAGCGTCCACACTCCGTGCGCGTCGACGACTGGCATTCGACACACTTTTAATTTCTGTAAAAATTCCGTCACACGTGGAAAACGTCCGGCTCGACGAAAGTCGTGACACGGCCGCGACGGCGCGACGCTCGAACGAGGAATCGACGACCGCATTCGTGATGCGTGGAGAAAATGATTGTCGACAGCGAAATTCTAACTTCTCATCGCGAATTACGCTATTACTTTTCCATACGCAGTCCTATAGTATTTCAATAGCAATGTTCGTCTTTAATCCTACGCAATTCTGCGCTCAATTAACGTTCATATATAATTCTCCGGAATATAATTATCGAACTTTCGCACAGCGTTAACCGCAGTCTCTTATCCGTCCATCATATTTAGACGCATAATTATACAACACGCATCCTATTATAAGTATAAATTTCCAGCTGCGCGTGCATACCCGTACGACGTAGCGCGACTCATTATAGGTATAAATTTACTCCAGCGTGGCGCATACCGTGAATTACCGCGTTATGCCCGCATTTTCACGCTTGGTGTTCTATTATTTCCTTCATACAAAATGCGTTTTCCAGGCACCCCAACCTCGCAGTATCGTCCGTTTTATTGGCAAGCGTGAGGAACGCAGTGTCGACAGGAGAACTATCGATTGAAGCTAATTACGCGACTCGGAAGATAATGAGCGGTATTTTATGGTTGCACAGGTATATTCCATTACGAGATGAAAATGAAGATGATGAAAATTAGGTTCTTTTACGGGAAAAAGGTTCGTTTAAGTTCTTACCTCCGGCACAGTAGTCTCATACGGCGTGTTTATGAATTTCGGCGCATTGTCGTTGATATCGGACACTCTCACGATCACCGGAATCGTCCGCTTCTTGTTGGTCAACTTCACCGTGCAACTCAACTGAAAAACGAATGAGTATTTATATCGGGGAATCAACATAAAAATTTGACTACGTTCTCACCGTCCCTATATATAATGCTAATTAACTGTCACTAAAAATGTGATAAAAGGGATTTTAATAAAGAGTTTATAAAATGTTAATAAATTAAAAAATATTGCTACGATAAGATAATTATCTTATCGTGGCAATATTTTTTAATTTATTAATAACAAAGATTACTTAATTTCTAATTTGTAAAAGTTTAGTAGTTATATAATAATTATCTTAAGATATAATAATTATCTTTGTTATTAAACACCTATATATTTAATCGAGAACGGTGAAGTGTGGAAAACTATTTCTGAAACGACCGGCATCCTTCGACCGAGTAAAGTAATAATTAATTAGTCTCGCTTAGGTTAGTCTATTTCGATCAATTTAATTATTTTAATTACTATTCGCGTAGATTTCTATAAATTAATCGAAATGCGCTCCGCATTTCTGCTTCGATCGAACTTATCTCTACATCTATCCGCACATTTCTCGGTCTCATTAGATCTTATCCACTCGTTTGATCAGTACGGGCTCTTGAAGTGTTCGATGCGGTACTCTAGACCTTTCACATTCCTCGCACGATAGTGTCATAAGGCACAATGTGCATGCACAGTTTCGCGGATGCCAAACAAGTCGGCGGAGAGAACGGCGTCTTCGAATCGCGAGCGCAGTAATCAGCGAGCAAATTATTTTCATATAATTTATGTACGAAAGACATAAACTAATAAATTAATAAACTAAATAAACCAATAAAACTATTAACTAATAAACTAATAAATATTTAAAAGAATATTTAATACAAAAGGCATTTCTATTTAAAAAAAAATTAACTGTTTTTTTTTTCTAAAAAAAATGCAAAAACATATTCCTGTATATACGCGATTTATTGTTATTTATAAGAGAAAATGTTTCATAAAAATCAACTTACGATTAGCTTTCAAGTAATAAAGTAATAATACTTCTTATTTGAATTTTGTATAAATAAAACTATATTAACTACTGTGCGATTTAACAACTAATGCAGAAAATCGTTGTGGATTTTGTAACTTTCTTTGAGTGTTCTCGACAAGCTGCCAGTTTCCGCTTTCGCAGTGAGTTCGCAGCTCATTGACGGTGAAGAAAATAATAAAACATTTTACTGGCGGACAAGAGATCCTCTTCCGAGAAGCGGACGGAGTTTTTGTGTAGAAAAAGCTACGGCATCGTCTCAAAAGAGCTAGATACTCGTGAGGTGAGTTAGACATTTAGACGTTTAATGGTCAGTACAAAAAGGAAAAATTCACTTGAAAGGAACCGAACAATACGATTTTTTGCAGTTGTGAAGACTATAACTCAAGAAATATTGACACCTCAGGAGTGAAAGCTATTATTATTTGCCTTTCTAATATTTGTAGTTGAATTGAGAGGAATGATGATACATCTTTCTCTGTAAGTTGCTTCTATCTCTTTATCCTTTGTTATATGTATATACGTTCGTTTGAAAGTCACGATAATGGGAGCATTCCATTTTTTTTTAAATATTTCCATTTAATCAACGATATTGAGGACAGTGAAAATTCCGATCAAAAACGGGTAAAGAAATGAAGACTTTCGACGAGTTGTATGCAAAGAATAGTAATCGGAGAGCGGAAATCAGACGCGGGAGCTGAAGTTTCCGCGCGTGACGAGTTTCTCTTTACACATCTGCGTTATTTATTATCGAGATTTTCGTCGCAATGTGATTTTCAACGTGGCAATTTGTCTCGCAATGGTCCCTAGGTGATTGGGGATTTATCGATAGAAAGTGGTTAAATGATATGATTTCACAGGTCACGTTGCGTCCGCGTCGATGCATCGCTCGTAAACTTTCTCAGATATATGGACGCATATAAGGAAGAAGACGCGCGCGTGAATTGATACTGTAAAGTAGTACAAAGTGTACTAATAAACTATCAACTAATAAACTAATAAATATTTAAAAGAATATTTATTTAATACAAAAGGCACATTTCTATTTAAAGAACTCAACTGTTTCTTTACTTCTAAAAAAAAGCAAAAATTATTCCTGTGTATACGCGATTTATTGTTATTTATAAAAGAAAATGTTTCGTAAAAATCAAATTAGTTTCTAAAGAATAAAGTAATAATACTTCTTATTTGAATTTTGTATTAAATACTGTGCGATTTAACAACTAATGCAGAAAATCGTTGTGGATTTTGTCGACAAGTGTGAACTATTATCTGAACGAGATTTCGTTTGGCATTTGATGCAATTCTTCCAATTTCTTAGATGCAGATTCAAAAGCGATCTCGCGCGCAAAAGAGTGAATTAATCGTCCTAATAAATGCCGTTTTGTATGCGTATGGCATGCCTATAAATTACTGTGCATAAATATAAGATGAGAAAGCGCACACATATTAAATCTGGACTGCAAGTGATCTCGATCTTCAAGGATTGGTATCTAAGAAGATATGCATCTAGAGGATGTAGCGCTACCGTTATAATAATACGTCAAATTTTTTAGTGTTTGTCTGTTCCACTTTTAAGTCTTTCGAAACCGCAACGGTTAGTTTATTACAGCGAATCCTATTACAAATTAAATAAACCAAGCAGCTTCTTGTAATCTTGCGAGATTAAGATTTTTTACCTGAAAAACCACATGCGAGAGATTTTCGTCGTCTCTGTCCAATGGCTCGAGAAGCTGTAGTTTCTTGCCGTTCAGTTTGAAAAGAGGTATTTTCCTTCCAGGGAAGATAAGCTCCAGCATAGTCTCGTTATAGGGATCGCCGGACACCGGAAGCTCTTCCGGCACGGTTTTCTGATCGATCGCTGAAAAAAGATAGCCGGCGAAAGCGATTACCGTCCAGCACATCGATTTATCTTATATCTGGGGCAAAACGTAAATGGAATTTTCAATAAACTGGAAATATATCAAACTCCGCACGACAATATATTCTCGATCGTTTGTTTAAAATATCAAGTGAACAATAATACATTTTATCGTTATGGAAAACTGCAATTTTTCTAAATTATCAATGAGATTGAAAATTATCAACAAGAGCGAAAATAAAAAATGTTAATTAACGTATCTTATGCAAAAGAAATTACAAATAAGCTAGTGTCATGAAACATGATGATATGAATAGCCATTTCGAGGAAATCGTTTTTATTACTTGTATAATACAACTTCCTCTCTCGAGCGATCAACCCATCTCCATTCTCCGTAATGAATGCTATCTCGGTGGGCTGATATGTTGATCTCGGGCAATATCTCATTAATGAAAGCCAATACAATTTAATTGCAATGTGTTGACTATTTAACTTCTTGAATATCCATTTTCTCTAATTTTCGTTATCATTCTTCATCGTAGTAATCAGTAATGACTGTTTTTTGACCGAGAACTAATTAAGCTTCCTATTACTATACTGTCAGACGTCGTCTCTTGAAATGAATTTAACACAGCGTCGCTTTTTGTACAACTTCGAGTCTCGGGGATTTTCTGATTAAATTAAATTTGTTTTTCGCAAATCTTAATTTCAATGAATTCAGAGAGTTTTTCGCATCTCTTATTTTTATTTAGGTATACAATTAGACTGGCGCTTATTTTGGACTTAAACGAATTCTTTTGCTCCCAGTTGTCCAATCCATCCCAAATGGCTGAAAAAAGATACCCTCTAAGCTCGAGTTCTGTAGCTCAATATTAAAGGGTTCCACCGCCCATTGATACGTACAACCTACTTTAAAAAATAATATTTTTCATAAAAATCAACACATCGACTTCGTTTATAATTATAATTATAACCCTCGCAAACCATTCCTGCATAAAATAGGGGTTCAATTATAATTTAATACGTTTTTTCGCATAGATTACTGTGTATTAACTGTTATTCTGCAAAAAATATGTTCAAATGCAGATCTTAATTTGTGCTAATTTTTCTTCTTTTAAAGGGTGTTTTTTGGCGTATTTTTACTGTTATGGATGATTTTTTTTGCGACCCTTTTTGTACCTGCATAATTTTGACTTTATTTCAAAACGTATACATGAACTGAAAGTAAACAAAAAAATTTTGCCTGTGCTCATTTTTCATTTTTTCGTGATTTTGGCACTTTTTGACAGGGTGTGTAGCTGAAAGGTTGCTACCCTCAAATTTACCATTTTTTTGTATTTAGGGTGTACCTTCCTCTTTAAAAGGAGACCTTAACGAAGTCGATGTGTTGATTTTTATGGAAAATATGATTTTTTAAAGTAGGTTGTACGTATCGATGGGCGGTGGCACCCTTTAATATTGAGCTACAGAACTCGAGCTTAGAGGGTATCTTTTTTCAGCCATTTGGGATGGATTGGACAACTGGGAGCGAAAGAATTCGTTCAAGTCCAAAATAAGCGCCAGTCTAGTATACATACATATGTCGAAAGAGCAGAACGCTAATTGCATATTTAACTGGTATGAATATAATAAATCCGAATGACGGATGAAGATTAAATTCTATCCACCTTTATTCCGTCTAGTCTTCTTTTTGCAGAATAACAATCATTTCAAGACTTAATGCATTGTGATGGATTAAATTAATTATTTATTCGTTCAGGATACAATAACGAAGCCATTTCTCCGTCAAAATAGAGTCGCTCGCCGACAAAGTCGTCGTGCATTATGCATAGGTGGCGGAGAAAACGAGTTACTCCGACCTTCGGAACGTACAAGATGATTTCCTCGGAATACCGGGAGTTGTCGCGTGGACTCTGCTCGATAGTTATTAGTCAGCTCGATCGATCCGTTAAACGTAATTTTCGCGTAATGAGATGCCGGAATTGTGACATTCGGTACACGATCTCAAAATTGAATCCGCTATTCCGCTGATTCGGGGAACGATCTATTTGCGAATTTAAGCACGAAACCTTCGAGACCGTGTTCAACACAGCCACGGCAATGTAGGCCAGAGAGATTAAATGAGCTCATGGCAAGTGAAGCACAGTTTGCAATGTAGAAAAATATAACGACTCGAATAAGAGAATAATAGATGCTACCCATAGAAATCAGTACAAAACTTCTCCCACGATGAAAAGATATAAGTATGTCATTGCGTTATGGAATAAGCTGACATAAAAAGAATTACTGAATAATTATGTAAAACAAATAATAAAATAGTAATAAAAAGACGTTTAAAATAGCGAGAAATAGAAACGTATACTAGATATATGACAAAATGGCTTTTGTTTTTTAGTTGTAAGCTATTAAATTTTATTGATTTTCTAAAAATTAATACTTTCAAAGAAGGATATGGATTTAATTAATAAAAATATTTATATAATGTACGATAAATTTAAATAATTTACACATCGCACTTACCATTTCCTCTGCTTTCTTCGATATCGAGGATGATATTCGATTGTCCTGCTTCCACCTCGCATAAACCTGAAATATAAAATATACAAAGATTATAGAGAATATTAGATTAATATTAGATTTAGTTGATTTATACTATGCATAATGTTTAATCCTATATATTACTTGCATGATATTTTTTAACGTAAGTAATTACTTGCGTGGGGTGTATATGTTTTATATCTCAATATTATATCACAATTTTCATTTCTCTCTTTGATGATTTAAAGTTAAATAAAAATTGATAATATTCTATATATCTTTCAGATAAATATAATATAATCCAATATATCAAATATATCTTTTAGATCAAAATATAGTACAAAAGGACTTCTTTAATTATGAAATAATTTGTGCAGCAAACTAATTGATAAAAAACGTTTTGCTCTGTAAACTTATTGTTAGTAGACTTCTAAAGCTGAGGTATATTTTCTATGAATTTCTACCCCACGCGAGAAACGTAGGGTTAATTAAATTCTGAGTTAAACGTCAGCCTTCATTTGCTTTATACTTGTTATAGCAAAAGTTTAATTAATTAATTTTATTAATTTAATTAATATTGACAGAGAAAGACAGTATTTTAATATTTTGTAATTTTATGCAATTATTTTTTAAAATAAAAATTTTCTTATTATAACATATAAAATAATTTCATTTTAATAAAGGTCTCTCATTCTTTTCATAAAAGCTTTAATTGTTATTACTATTTATCAATGTTTTTCATTACAGTTATGTATGCAACCCTAAAAAATTTTATTTTATGGCGACTTAAAAAGAGATTTATATATTGTACTTATAATATAAAATATTATATAAATCATAAAATATATGTGTGTGTGTATGAAGACTGACAACACGGCCTAAATAATAGCTATTCAAAGATAATATAATGGCTCTAATGACATCTATTACCTAATAATTACTTGCGTGATTATCTATATAGCAAATATATGAACAGTTTTCACGGTGTCGCGGACTTTGAAGCATTTATAGTTCATTCAACTAGTAAGGGCAATCAGCCGAGCAATAGAGCGAACCGTTACGGCTATATTTCTACGATAGGAATAATATATCGTTTTCTGTGGCGTGTACGAACATAGTGCTCCAATTTTGTTCGCGTGCTAGTAAAACCGAGCGATAAAAAGGCGTGAAGCAATTGATTGTCGCTCGTACAACAAGCAACTATGCCTAAGGAATTTGCTCGCAGGTGCAAATGGAAAATATATGCTTGTTCTTCATTTAATATTCCAGTGAGTCTAAATTATATTTCAATGTGTCATTTAATTTAGCGAGATATATGTAATGTTAAAATATAAAAAATATAAAAAAAACGGCATCTAGTTAAATTTTAAGAGGAGATCCTCTGTGTACGACTTCTTTAAAATTTTGTGAACTTTACTCGCAGGTAATTAAAATAATTTTACTAAAATTTCTTCAATATACAAGGGTAAAGTCAATAATTATCCGCACTCCATTTCTATAATTTATTAGAACAATCCTCTTTCTTTTCAATGAATAATTTGTTCCACTGATAAAGTCACTTCCCGTCCGTATGCTTGCAGTTATGACATCCTATCGAGATCAGTACGCAACTGATGCGCAATTTCCGCGTGTCATTAATTCTCCGAGCTCACCAGCACGCCCGCGCTCTCTCAGACAGGTGCGAGAAATCCGCATGACCGGAAACGTGACACGCAAAACGCTCGCAACAGGAGGGAAGATTCCTCGACGAGTACGCCAGCTGTTACGAAGGGGACGACCGATTTTTGTCGCGGGTCTTGCAAACCGGATGAATTAATCGGATTGCACGTTAACGAACACGAGAGCCTAATTACTGACACGATGTCGTTACCGATGCATACGTGGGTTCGTTATGTTGCAAAATGATTTGCAGCGTAACATGATAGTCCTACGTTTTAAACGCACCTCCCGCTTTTTCCTGACTTAATATCCTTGTCACGGCAGTTAAGCTAAACGAAAGAACGATATTACGACATTACAACAATTTCTTTACAAGTTGAATTACAAGAGTTGAAGATAAAGTGTTATTTCTCATTATGTCGTATACACCTTGCAACTTGATGCTGTTTATTTCATGTCATTACTGTCTTATCTTTATCAGATACTGCCGGTGATAAAATTGGCAATAGAAAGAGTCTTTCTCCTTTCGTACATAAGGGAGAGTGGGCATGAAAGAGCCATGTTTGAAAGAGCCATCTATCATATTTTAACTAACTGAATGTAGCTAAAAATATTTAAAAATTTTTGGCTACGTTCAGTTAGTTAAAATATGATAGATGGCTCTTTCAAAACATGGCTCTTTCATGCCCACTCTCCCCTACTCTGGCTATAAAAGCCAAAATGGATATGGAGCGGCAAAAGATAAGTCCAATCTGTCCTGAATTGCCAAAGTTTGCAAAAGTTTTTGATTAGCGAATTTTGGAATCGTTATGGGAAGAAATAAACAGTAACAATCTTCTTCAGTTTAGAAATGTTCTTCATTAAAATAATTTTACTCAAATTTCTTCAATATACGAGGGTATAAGTCAATAATTATCTGCACTCCATTTTTATAATTTATGTATTAGAACAACTGTAGAGAATGTACAATTACATCATTTTCCAACATAATTTTCTTTCTTTTCAATGAACTTGTTCCACTGTTCCACAAGCTTACATATACCCTCGGAAAAAAATGTTTTTGCCTCTCAAGGCATCTTTAAGTGGACCAAACAGATGGTAATCCGAGGGAGCGAGATTTGAACTCGTATATATGCAGGATGCTCCAATACCTCGAAACCCAGTTTCTGAAGCGTTTGAACAGCATAGACAGCAGTATGATAGAAGCGGTATGACAGAAGCATACATGGCTGAGAGACAAACCAAAAATATTTTTTTCCGAGTATATGCAAATTTGTGAAACGCTGGAACAAGTGCATTGAAAAACTAAAGGGACTATGTTGAAAAATAATGTAATTGTACCTCCTCTACTGTTATTCTAATAAATCGTAGAAGTACACGGAAAAAAATAATTCTACTGTCTTAGAAAAATCGTCATTGCTGTTGCATATTCGTAGTGACAGTGACAGCAACAAAATTTAGTTAACGGAATTAATTTTACGAATTATTCGTCATTAGAGCAAAATCTGTTTTGTTGTAAAAATAGAAAAATTTTGCTAAATGTATTTGTCTTTAGAGTCACGTTAATTTTCTATTGAAGCAAAATAATGTATTCTTAGCAAATACATTTGCTATCGGAGCAAAACTAGCCTCTGTCGCTATAGTGTCGCTTCACTGAGTAAAAAAAGGAGACAAAAGAGGATAATAACCATAGAGCAAATTCTTTGCATCTTTGGCCGCACATACGCACGCTATGTCCATAAAGAAGTTTGATCTGTTGTTAGTTCGTGCTCGGTTATCATATTTTTTGTGCTGTATTAACAATATAATTTTGTTACATGAGCTAAATTATATTTCTACTATATGAGCAATATAATTTCTTCCGACATTCCCTAACTTTCTAATAGCAGACTTCGAGAATCATTATTGCTACACACACACACGCAGATTAATAGAACAGACAAATATCACTTGGAAGCATGCGCAAGAGTTGCATGCTTTCAAGTGATATTTGTCTGTTCTATGAATCTGCGTGTATGTGTAGCAATAATAATTTGAGGTCTGCTAGATAGTTGGGAAATGTCAGAAAAAATTATAATGCTCATATAATAGAAATATAATTTTGTTCATGTAACAAAATTATATTGTTAATACAGCAAAAAGAATATGACAACCGAGCAAGAACTAGATTGTTCTTACAGCGAAATAATTCGTAGATTCAGCAAAATTATATCCAGCAAATAGTGATTAGTACTCTTAACTAATCGTTTTGCTGTCCATATAATACAGCAATTACAGACAGATTTTACTACAACAGCATAAAATCTGCTATGCTAGCAAATTATTTTTTTCCGTGTATAGTGTGGATAATTATTGATTCGCCCTCGTCGAAGGAAAAAGAATAATATTTCACAATATATATACCTATTTAAATTATTCTATTTAAAATAACACGAGTAATTATCAATTTTATTTATTTCTAATAAGCTAATTTTAATTTAATTATTTATTGCCGATCTATTCAGCTAGCTTAATTTTATATTAAAATGAGATAAAACGACGCAAGATATTATATTATATTTTATCATAAAAGTACTCCAAATTTTAATATAGATTGTCTCAGAATTTATATCAGTTTTGTATATCAATTATATTATAAAATAAGTATTTTTATATCAGTTTCTGGCCTTTATTTCATTATTTACATAGGAGATAGCATTCATAACAATTACAATTAATCAACGTATTTAATTAATTTAAAACTCAGAGAATTTGGGTAGATAATATAGTTCACACGATCTCCTTGCTCAATATCACATATTTTCGCATATCGTCGTTCGTCACATTACGAAATCGTGCAATTTACACACGAACATTCGTCATCGTCCGGGCTAGTCACGCGCAACATTCCCTGCCGAGCCCTCGTAAAGTCCCCCCCGCGTAAATCTTTCGTGACAGGGTGCCACTACCAGCGAACTCCGATCATTTCTTCCCGCATAGAAAGTGATCGCGGCATTAGAAAGTGCATACTGCAAGAGAACGAAAAGGCTTCGTGTCGATTGCGACCCATATTTCCCATCCGCGCGCGAACAACGTATCCTGGCTGTTCTACAAAGGTTCTAAGTGACCCATTAACCAACGCGCAATCGCATCCAAAACACGCCTTTGCTATAGTTCACGATCTCATGTAATTTGTCAGCGGCGTTTCCTTACACGCAGACTTTTATTGGCTCTTATTGGCTCTCAAGCTGGATTTAACGCATTGTTTAGTCAAAACTTCTGCAAGTTGTCGCTTAAATCACGAACGTATAACGTAATACGCATTGAAATAATGATATCTTGGGACCAGGCAGCGTGCCATTAACGATAGCTGGCTATAAAAGCGACCCCGTGTATATAACACGATCAAGTTCGGTGTCGTGGGAATCGATACTGAAAGTCCACAGGCGGTGCCCCCGTCGGAAACTTTTTCTTCCTTCTCAACGCCAAATCCATTACAGAGAAAATACTCTGGTGTGTGCGCACGTATCGGAAAAAAAGTTTCGCACCATCTGAATTTCCGCGAGGCCGTGTGTGTGTATCGCCTTACGTAAAAGGGGAACAATCAGTAACGTGTAAACTAAAATGGAAGTTAACAGCTGGTTCGCATTAATAAGGAACGGTAAAATGTAACACGTGGAATAAAATAATATTTAAAGCGCGGAAATACGTGACCATTATATTTTACACAGGGTGATGTAAGAAGCGTAGCTTGCCATTTTCTTTAGAAAATGGACCTATATTATTCCAACACGAACAGATATACAAGACAATGCAGGAAGCGATCGTTCGCTAATTAGTAGGTGAAGTTTTTCACGTTGCCAAACGCGCATAAAATACCACCTTTGGTCCGCGATGAATCACGTTTCTTCATTTCGCGTTAAACCGTCGCTTTCGAACGCCACGGGAGAGAACCGCGCCTATATCTCTCGTCTGCAAGACAACGCGAATTATCGCGTCGGAATGTACGTTTTATCCCGCTAAGCCTAAGCCGTCTACAACAGCACCATTCTCTCTCGCGCAAACCTTCTCTCTATCTACATATGTGACCACTCGTTCGTTCGTTGCGCTCGCCACGGCTTACGTCGAGTTTATCGATTCCTCGTGAATTATCCGTAAAACTTGCATTTAATATTCTTCTTTCGTTTTACGATCGTAAAGTAAAGAAAAAAAGAAAGTCTACGCGGCAAGAAACGAGAGTTGCGTCGAGTGCTCGCGACGACGCGAGACGCGCGGATGATTAAAGCTTATTAATTACGTAACGGCGATAAATCAGATGCGGTTGAGAAGCATGAATAATGCGGGCTAGCGATTCGACGTATTGATATAATGCAGGATGTAGATCGCTCTCCGCGGTACGACAGTAAAAGCCATCGTGGTAGAGGCTCACACCTCCGCACGTGCCGTCGATCCGCACGCGCGTTTATGCCCAGCGACAACGATAAAACAGAGCTTGCACCATCAACCGTGACATAAGTAATTGGCAATCAGCTGAGATAGATTTACGCGTGTGGGAAGCCACACGGTCCGACCGTGATTGACTTTTACACCGCGAGTCGTTACTTCATTTTATTCCGCTTGCTCTCTCGCCGGCTGAGAGAACGTTTCTTCGAGCCGACATCTTTGTAGAATTTTTAAAAACAATTTTCAGTTACGTCATTAACCCTTTACGATCCTATGTTGGACTCGACATAATCCTTTGAGCCTATCGCATAGCTCTTTTAACATTAAGGTAAATCTGCATAATTATAATCGGTAAACTATATTTTTGAAACTTCCATAAATTCCTCCAAGGAAAAATTCTTTAAATAATAAAAATTCTCTTCGATTCGTGTTAAATCAGTTGATTAGAATTGAGAACAAAATATATTTGATTTTCGCTCATTTGCGAGAGTTTTCAATTGCAAGGAGTTATTACAAGGATATTTTTAGATTTTCAGATAATAAGAAAAATAAGCAATTTTAAAAGAATAATAATCAATTAAGCAAAAATAAACAATTACATAAGAATATAAGCAATTATATTAATTACTTTTAGATATTAAGAAAAACAAGCAATCGATTGCACTGATTATATACTTACCGACTTTAGATTGGGCGTCTCGAAGATGTAAAATCACGCACAGCAAACACCAAAACCAGCGGGTCATTGTTCTTGCCTAAAAAGAAAAGAGAATAATACGATAAAAATTAACCACAATATTATTCATATTTCAATTAAAATGCGCATATAATTGGGCAGATTGTAAATTGCTAGATCGTGAAGAGCTCTTGCGCGTAATCGTCGCGTTTGATGAGATCTATCCGCTAGACTCTAGACTCTAGAGAGATCATCATATTCATAAGCCACGCTTTTAACTGCCATCGTTTGATCTTTAAGCTTTAAGCAGCAGCCTCTTTGCTAAAACATCGTGAAACTAAAAACATCTTTTGCCATAAACTCGCGGGGTGGGTATGCTACCTCATCGCGGATTATGCAACTCGTTTAGCGCAGAATGATGACAAGTGACTTTTTTCAACACGCATCGTTTAATCTGTTAACTTTGAACATTTAAGAATTGCTGCAAATAAAATAAAACTTTCCTTAATTAACCCTCAAAACGGACTGTTGTTTTCCGTGAACATAAAACAGACTCATGGGTCTCTCGTGCCAGCGCGTTATTAAATAATGTTAATGCGCTCAAAAAATTCTGAAAAAATTCACATAACTTCATTGAAGTGTTACTTAAATGTCAAAATAATGAAGTTAACAAAAAGATTATTTTAAATAAATTGATTTTTATTGTTTTTTTTTTTTTTAGGAGCAATCGTATGTTAGCATAATATTCACTAGGGCACGAAAGACCTATGAGCCCGTTTTGAGGGTAAAAATTTTCTCTATTGTTAGTTATTTCTGAGTCTTGGAAGTGATGGAGAAAGATCAAGATAGGATAAAACCTTGATGCTGACTTAACAATTTTCCAAATACATGTAATAATTAATATATACTTTTAAAATTAGCATATTTTACACGCAATTTACATTTTTGCTGACCCAGGGGCATTGAAATTTTCGGATGAACGTGCAATATGCTAATCTCCGATATTCCGGAGCAGTTATCGATGCGGAAGGGATACGGTTGAAAATTTAGCGGGATGGTGCACAGTGCACAGGATACGGACAGAAGCTTAATGGGGGCGTATCCTCTCTCACGTACGGAGACGCCGGAAGAATCTCGCGAGGACCAGCAGGATCGATAACGCGCGCGGGCGGCTCTGTGAGGTCTTATGCTAATGCGCCGTCGATGCACCGCGCGTGTAATAAGGCCGTGTGGCTGCAGCGTGAATAAAATGCCGAACGAAGGGAAACAATGTTATCGGCTTCGCATGATCTCGCGCCGCGCAGTCGCATTCTCGAGTCTCATCCCGCATTCAGGATAGGACTTCGCCACCGCCTCTCACCCAAACATGCATGCTCCCGCAGGGATGACTGATCCCACACAGTCATTTGGGCTTATTTTAGCGACCTGCGGGCCCAGGCTCAGCAAAGAATTAGCTAATATAGCAAAAAATTAGCTACTATAGCAAAAATTTTAGCTACATAGGGACACCTAACATTTTTTTGTAGCGAGAACTCAAAGTTTTGCTACTATTGCTAAATTATAGCTCTCGCTGCAAAAAAATGTCAGGTGTCCCTATTCAACTACCTGATCTTTTTTTTCCGTGCACTGTAAACACTTACACGCATTCGGACATTATACACATTCTCGTAATGTGATAAACGTTTGAGAAAAAAAGTCGAAGCAAGATATTAATTCAAGAATAATAAAAATAAGAGTAAGAACAGAGAATTCACATATGTCTACGAACAAAACGGAGGAGGATAGCGAGAGCTCATGCTCATTTTTTATTTATATCTCCTAATTAAAAGGAAATTTAAGAATTACGCGCGATGGTTCTCATCAACACGTGTGAAGCACAATGTGCCTCCTCCTCCTTTCATAATCATACAATAACTTGCGAAAAAGAGACACATGATACGCGCTAAAGATCCGCGGGAACGTACGTTAAAAGATCCCGTACGTTATACGGGAATTGTAAAAACAATCGCAGCTGTGTAATGCCTCGGTGTTTGGGATTTTAACTGTATCTTCCTCTTTATTCAATTATGAATTATTCCATGTGTATTTACGTGATATCACAAGCTGAGTAATGCTAACAGTCTCCATTTCACGGGCTCTTCTAATTCTTTTGTGCTAAGGCAGTCGTTACACGTTTCCCAACGTGACATGAGAAAGATATTACGCTCACGTACACAGCGGATAACGTACGTGTCTATGATTTCGAGCGAATGTAGTGGACAAAAGTCGAAAATCGAGATAGAAAGGATTAAACAAGCTCCCGCGGTTCCGCGTGGCAAGGGATCTCGCGTGTTCGCGCGAGCCTCGCTAGATCGTGTAGTCACCTCGCACTCAAATTAGACTATCGCCCCGGAGCGTCGTTCGTGCAACTGTCTCGCGTGTGCAAAAAATCTCCCGTACATGCAACAGTCATGCATTCAGCATATTTTAATCTCACGCTAGACCCTTGTAGTCTGTTACCTCGGGTGGCCCTGGGGTTTACAATTCCTGTGGAAAAAGCTAGTAAACAAGATTGCAAGGAGACTTGTCCGGAGAGAACTTCAATTGAAATTTAATAGATTTTTGCTTGCAAAAGTTCGGCTTAAAATCGCCAGGAAATCTCTAAGGGCCAGTTTTTCAATAGTCGTTTAAATTTGAAGTTTAGCTCAACTCTGCACTCTTTGTCTTTTTCCAAAAGGGATAGTTAGAAAGAGACGAGTTAGAAAGAGTGAGTTAAGCTAACAATAAGATTAAAGTTGAGCGACTATTGAAAAACTGGCCCTAAATCGAGGTAAACGAGTTCGACATCGTTCGACGCGTAAACGCTAGAACGTAGAGCGGAGCAAGAAAGGCTATCTCGCGAATTCATGCGGGCGAAAGAAAGCCCTATCCGATACCATACGTTATAGATACATGTACGTGGCGGCGAACCATTCACCGAATTTTTTCGCTCGCGGTTACTAACAATAAGTTTCCTTTCGAAACGCGTTACGAACAACGAAGCGGCTTTTCGAGGGCGCTCGCGCCCGCACGCGCGCGCGCGCAATATTCTCGAGGAGTAAAAGAAGATGCCGTAATTGATGTAACGAGCAGCAACTCCATTCACCATACCGGGATAAGTGGGATCGCAAGTGCATTCCATCCGCGAGTTTGCGGTTTACAGCGGAGGTTTACGATGAAAATTTTCTTCCGATAATTTCGCGCTTCGATCTTCGTTTACGGGGAGGAAGGGGGGTGGGATGCGCTTCTTCTTACGGCGCGCGGCGCGCGGTCTTTTAACAGGATCGTCACGATCGTCTGTGAGAACGGTAGGCTGTGTTAAAACGGAGACTCTACTGGCCTACCGTAATTTTCGCGAATTACATAATTAACGTCGCGACGGAAACCGTAACGCATTCACGAACGAGACAAAATAACCGGACGCGATTCACTTTCTTATGATTTATCGATGCATACGTTACGGAGCGACTGAAATGCAGCAATGTTGAACCGTATATCAATTATCAGCCGCGGTTTCCGCATTTATCGCTAACTAGATCAGTATCTGATTGAATTATCCGTCAGAACAATTTACATATTGTGTCATAGGGGAGGTAAATTTCTAGAGCGTGATTAATTCGTTAAACGCGCTAAATCTATATGAATAAACCGACCGATAATTACTGATAATTCCAGAGAGTCGCAAATAGAGAATCACTCAGAGATTATAATTTGTAAAAGTAATACCAGCATATTACGAAAACTATACGTATAGTTTTGCCGGCAGACTCCCGAAAAAGATACGAGGGTCAGGTCGCTTTCTCTCAAGGAACCAGAAGTGAAACATGTCGATAGACTTTGTTCTTACGTGCCGTAAGGTCTAAGGCGAGCGTGATCTCTTTGAAGTAAGCCGGGTCACGCGAGAACCCAGAGGAAAGTTTCCGTGAAGTCTTAAGACTTTTATACTTGTATCTGAACCATGTGTATTAACATTTACTTTTCCATCGAGATACTTGGTCGTATCGGATTCGATCGTATCAAGATCGGCTGTTACCATATCTGACATGACATTAATTTCGATTATGCAGCACATTAATTATGATTTCCGCTCAATAAAGTTTTTCCCCGATTTCCCTGATGATAATCGCTAAAACGTGAAGTTTTCATTTAAATACGATACAATAACGTGGTCATATAATATTGCATAAATAAATGTCTAATTAAATATACGGCTTATTGCGCTATTATTTATTTCCTTTTTACATGATAATTAAAAAGAATTAAATCATAAATTTATATATGGATTAGATAATATCTGTTTAATTCTGTAGATATTCGTTGTACAATATATATTCACGATGCACTTTAAAGTACCCAACAATATCGTAACTCAAATTTTTATCGTACACTATCGCTAATTATTATGTGAATTTAAAGATCATATATATTAATTCCAAAACAATTAATTCCGTACCCTTGCGACCTTAGATCCGCCGCTAAGTAGCGTAAAAAGCGGCAATCAAATAAATATACGTAACATTGATCTTAGATAATAATGTTCCCGGAAATATGTTACCCAAGTTAGTAGTATTCAGGAACTACATGCTGACGCTTACCCGTCACGTATTTCCATAACGGTTGAATTACTTCACTTTCCGCTATCTGCCTTATTAATCGCGAAAGTACAGTCGTGTCTCAGTCCCGTGCTATCTAAGTCGGAAGTAAATCAGTACTCACGGTAGGACATTGTGAAACACCGGTGGTCGGTTCTGAGGTGTCCTGACACTACGTATGCATAAACGAAGTACAACAAGAACTGTGACTTTTGACGTTAATCGATATAATGCTTTAACGTAATTAATTCTAAAATAGAATTATCTAAGTAAATGTCAAGCGCAACTTTTATTTTTAGATACAAAAAAAGAGAGAGAAAAGATGATTGCATCATTCTGTACACGTGCTTGCTGCTGTTTTCTTATATTTTTCAGCATTAATCATGTGCATAAAATCAAGTGTTATTTATTTTCCTAAAAAAAAACAATTTCTTAAAATTACGAAATAAGTGGCATCAAAAATCTCAAAAACTTCATATCTAGTCAAGAATTAATATAACATGATAAATGTTCTTCTCTGTTTATTATCTCAGAATTCTTGCAATTTTGCAAACGATATTTTCATGGAAATCAATGAATCTTATCAAGATTATCCCGCACATAATCTTTTAACAGATTCACGAAGCGACTCGATACGATGTCAAAGTCTTCAATGGCTTCATGCTGATCTATACAAAGGCACGATGAAAAAATGGTTACATATTTGATGTGACACGTCGCTCTTTTCTATATAATCTAATAATCTTATTGTAAATTTTTAATTATGCGCACCTGCTTATAGATCTGAGTTATGCGTGGTTTCCTTTGCTCAAGGACGGACTATAGCACGGTGAGCCTCCTTTCGGTACCAGTTGTAAGGGGTAATTATATAGCTGTTTTATATCTTGTTGTGTGCTCTCATCTTTAGGGGGTAAATCAAATTGAGATATTTCGTGGAGGTATTGGATACTTTTTTATATGTAACGAGGCTACTTACTCCGTCCGTCGGATTGAAATCCGGGAGTCAGGATAAACTTTGACTGTCGTTATGTTTAAACTCGTTGTTGTCGTAAATAAATGTCATGTATCATTGTTCGTGTAAATATGCGGTACGTTACAATGTGTATAGGGTGTTTGTCTGACAAAATAGCGCGCCGGTTTTTAAATTTGTTAAATTTTCGTCAATGTGTCTATATAATGTTATAATATGCATGATGGAGGCTCTCAGTATCACTTTGCAGTTTAACTGTTTGTCTGTCTTTTTATATGTATCATTTCCATGACAAAAATCTTTTCCCGTATGTTTGTTCTTCATCCAGGATTTCCACTTTATCCCACGCGAAGTCATGACTTTTAAGTCTGTGGTCCGTGATAACAGAATGTTGTGATGTATTTCTATTTATGTGATTGCGATGTTTATTGATTCGAGTTTTTAAATGTCTTTTCGTTTGCCCTACGTATCGCCCTACGAGGCATCGCAATTGTTGCAAGATATTTTTTATACTACATTGCTACAAATTTCGTTGGATAGTGGATCTTTGTGTACGCGTATAAATTGTCTTAATTTATTCATGGCTTATAGTGTATAAGATATTTTTGATTGTAGGTCACGGGCCATAGGACCAAATTGTTCCGAGATTGTTGTTTCAGTTAATTAAAAACATTTACGTTTCTTTATTTCTCTTTTCTCCTTTTCAAATTGTTTTTAAATAAAATTTGAAATCCGCCTAAACAATATTTTCAGTAAATTAAAAACGTTTACGTTTCTTTATTTCTCTTTTCTCCTTTTCAAATTGTTTTTAAATAAATTTTGAAATCCGCCTCGCTATATCCTTTCGGGATTAAATATGAATACCTGGATTAAACAACGAATTAATTTACATATACATACTGACATTTGCGAGATTTTAATAAAACAAGGGAAAAAAATAAATTACCACATTTTCGCAATAAATTTTATCACCTTAATTTATTAAAATTAAAAGTAAAATTTTCTCTCAATTTGTTAACGTCATATTAATGTAATTTCTCTTAGAATATGAAAATTTAGTACCTATAAAATATGACATTAATAGATTAATTTAGGTAAATATACTTTCTTGATCAAAATAAGTAAATTTTGTTCTTCGAGTAAACATTACATTTTATGTGCGACGGTAGAGTCGATTTATCGAATGTGATTTGAAATACAAGGAACAGTATATTTTTAAATCTTAATTGTAATTTAATATTTTGTCATTAAAACAGTTTCCATTGGTTTTATAAAATAATACGATAATCATCCTTAAAATGCAATCTAATTGTTTATATCCATCTTGGATTATTATTTTTTAAGTTATTATTACATTTATTTATATTTTTATTTGCATTATGCTTATGACATCAGCTTCTTATGAACGTCATATCACACATTTTTATATAAGATACCTATAGATAAAAATATCTAATTAGAGTTTACTTGTCTTATAAAAATATCTCACGTCGTCTTTACAGTTTTCCTTGCAGCGATGAACATGTAAAAATAGATTTTAACCGGTTTCTCATAGAAATTCATGGAAACGAAAACGACGTGAAAACGAAAATGAAACGCGTTGTTTTTGCTCTCATACGGATACGAGCAAAACATTTTTCATTTTTAATCCCCGGTTATAAAGAACGATCGTCGGGAATGCGATGTATAAGCCGGTTCCGGGGGGTGCGGTATTTCTGAATTAAAGCGATGTCTCTCCCTCCGGCGGGGTGGAGAGTTAGAGGAGAGCGTGCACCTCGCATCGCCCGACGTGGATTATTGCACACGAATGTCGTACCTCTCTAAGCGTGCGTGCCCGCTCGCCGAGATGCATCGCTTTGTGCCGCTATTAAAAGTGGCCAAGTTAATAAACTACGCTCGTTGAAGGCGCGCCGCCGCATCGCGTTGCGCGCGAGGATTCCCCCCTTTATTTTCTATCCCTATACGCAGTTTCCGAGCTCTCCGCTCCTACGTTCGCAGTGAGATAATAGCCAACTTACGCGTGCCGTAATGCAATTAATTAAGAAAGATGCCACGCCGCTCTTAGAATATTACTCGTGATTCATCATACGTTGTTCGGGAATATAATGAGAAAAGGGAGAATTATATCTTCGTGTAAAAGTTTTTCCATCTCTGATACGATGAGTGTCAGATAGAATATGCTAGAGATATTTTTAATCCGAACAAGTCATCGGCATTTTTGCATCTTTCAACCATAGATAAGATATATCTCGCTCCTTCCGAGACGTCTACAGTGATTGCTCTATTGATTCCGCGATGCAAGATCGATCGCGAAGATGAGCGGCCGGCGGTGCAAGAGAGACAGCAGCAAATTTTCTTTTATCTCTCATTTTATAATGCGGCTCTGCAGGGCTTTAAGAGCTGTCTCGCCGCCAACCGGGGAATCGGCAGCCGCGATCGAGATGCGGATAAGATCGCGCAGCCACCGCGACCGCCTACAATTTATAAAGTTCCGCTCGCTCGATAGGTATACCTATACCCGCTCCTCTCAAGTCCAAGCCTCGGGGCAAGCACTCGTGTGCCGTATGCAGGTACGCGCAAAAAAAAAGGGAAAAAAAAAGAAAAGGAAAAAAGAAGGAAAGAGAGGGATAGCCTCGCGGGTACTCGCGCGAATTTGAAAGCGAAATCTCGTGCGCCACCGATCGCGCTCTCGACCTCGCTCCACCGACATTTCCGCAAATTCTAATTGGTCGGTCTGACTCTAAATAGATATTACGATACAGAGCCGCCCGCCACCGCGTACTTTGCCTCGCTCGTTCCTTCGGCGAGCGGCGAGCTCGATCTCTTCGAAATATCGAGCCACGCGAAAAAAAAAATCCGGTGTACCTTTCACTCGCAACGCTATAGAACTGATATCCCACGGGATCACGAATAGAAATGTGTACACTTGAACAGAAGCTCGTGGATAGGTAGTGATTAATTTATTTTAAATCTGAAATGGATCTCCTAAATATCATTAGCCTCAACAAAATCGAATTCCGATCTGAAATACAGAGAACTATAAAAATCGAATTATTAGCCAATCATGACAAATGATCTTGTAATTTAATATTGGCCAAGGTAGATCAATCATTATACTAAGGACCTATATAAAATGTTTTATAGCGCGATAGATAATTAATACAATGAACAACGGGGATAACAGGGAAGCGTTACAAACGGAGATGAAACAGGTGCAGATATCGATCGATGATCTACGATCATTGTGAAGCTTTTCTGTAATTATAGCGTGGCTTCGTGGATCGTAATTAAATCAGCGCCAGTGATTTATGGGATTCCCACCGGCTAAGAGAGCAAAAGATGCGGATCACTCTCAATTAGTGTCTGTCGACATCATTTATCAATGAAACGAGGAGAAAGCAATTTTGCGTTCTGTCGGTACTCATCATCCATCCGGAAGATCGGGAGGGTGTTATTAATAATACTTCTATGGGGGGAAAGTTCATCTGCATTTCGCGTCGAACGAAAAAATTCTATAATAGTAGCGGTAAAGATAGATGCAGGCGATTAATATCGGCCGCGTGATAGATTCGTCCTGATTATGATACAGACATATGCGTAACGTACAGATTATACGTGAGGAAATCACAATTTTTATATAACGTTTATTTATTAAGTTGGGATTTTCTGTTACGCAAAATAGCTTCTCAGTCATGTAACTCTATAATACTCTGTCGCTGTAATACAATATATAACATATCCATTCTATGTCTTAATCTATACTATAAAAATGTTAACGTTATTCGACCGTGCGTATCAAATTAAATTAGAATAATCGCCATAACGGTCCAAGCTTAACGGATCTTAACAGCCTAATATTATTTATTGAGTGAATACACATATTATTTATTTCCAACTCTTGAAAACTGTGCGCCGACTAGATTTGTCAGACTTAAAAACACAGCTCCTGTTGGAATAGTGAAAATCCCCTCCCTCCCTTTAGTTAAATCGATTCGATTCAACTTTTAATGTTAAAGAAATTATTGCGAAAAATATTACCCCAGCCAGGGTTTGAACCTGGAACCTGGAGAGCTGGAAATAAATAATATGTGTATTCACACAATAAATAATATTAGGCTATTAAGATCCAAGCTTGGACCGTTATGGCGATTATTCTAATTTAATTTGGTTTAACTAAAATGTGTCAAATATTTTTTTATTATACATTATCTTTTAATATTAGAAATATCAGAGATGTTTCCAACTCCACTGAAGAAAAGTCTTGTAATATGGATACGGTAAAAAATCCATCAGGATTACTACTAAATCTTTTTTATTTAGTGTCTCGATATCTTAACCGAAGAAAAATCTACCTTAAATTCATTAAAGAATCGCAACATTGGCGAACTTTCCCATGTTCTCGTTCCAAGTACACCGCAATTGCATTAGAGAAGATACTTTCGGTTGCATGCGTCATGTCAACTTGGCGGCGTGACCGAGTGACCGAGGCGAGGAGCGGAAGTCTTAACAGCCGGCTTGACCAGCCTACCGTGTAGACCGTGAAAGAATTGCCGGTGGCAATGGACGGGGCGCGCATCACGCCAAGAAAGAGAGAGAGAGAGACTCGCCGTTGCTTCATGAGTTTAACAGCTGAATCTAAGTATGATTTACCGGGCGCCGACGTTTCGTGTTGCATCACTTGCATCGCGTTGGAATCCCAAGTGAGGATCGCATCCGGCGTGGCTCGCTCGCTGAGCGAGTCGCGTTGCATGGCTGATCGCAATAACGCGGGGACTTAACGTGGCTTTCTAGTCGCGATGCACTACCGCGTTCGCCACTTCTTCTTCTTCCGCGTAACTCCGTTCATCGCGATCGCGCTCGCGCCCACGCGATTGAAGCACGGTGAAACCGTTTCTCCGGGGAGAATGGCTCGAGCGTGATTAATAGCGGCCGCGGATAGCGATAGCGACTAATTGTAACTTTAGAATCAAATATCCGCATAAGGGGCATGTATAAACGATGTGGCATGCCCGGCGTAATTAGGGTTTCAGGCGTACGGTGAACCCCTTTCGAGAATGAAAAAGCTCGAGGCTACGAGTCTCATTGAATTCAGAGCAAAATTTATATAGAGATTAACATGAGCGTGATATCGCTTTAATTAAGCGTAATAAGGAATTTTAATATAACAAAAATTGTAGAGATATATCAGACTTATTAATTTTATTTCCATCCGAAATTGATGACATTAACGATATAACGTGATACATAAAAAATATTCTTTTCTAAGATTAATTTATCTGAAGTGTGTATATTATGCTATAAAAAAAGATATTTTCTAAATTCATCAATTATCTAGAAACCGTACAAATCTTGAGAGATATCACATACTTGATTTGTTTAACCCGGCGATCCAGAAACGTATAATTTCTCGGTCAGCAAAGTATTACTTTCTTGCTACTCGGGTCAGATAATGTGCAGCGCTATATTATTATCTGATAGCTCGGTAACCACCGCGAGAGAGAGAAAAGAAAATGGAGTGCCAAGAAGTATTTGATCCGCACTCTAACATTATGTTGCGTTATTCCGCATTATATTCCTTTCTCAGGGCGCAGCATGATAGATTGAATAACCGAAGTTATCGGAAGAGTCCGTTTACTAATCAAAACGAGCATTTCTTATTATTAGGAAGAAGCACCGATGAAAGGATCTTATGAAGGATCTTATGCTTCGCGGAGTATTACATTTATGATACAATATATTAACAAAGTTCAAAGTTTGAAGTATCGCGCTGAGCGCGTTTCGTTATTCGCCAAGAGACTTGAGCTTGAGCTCCATCTTCTCGCGGCAATTTAATAACGATGGCATCCGAAATTTGCACACTTTGTAAAAGATTTGCATGCAATATGTAAATTTTCGATTATGCGAAATAACGGAAAGAAGGTACGGAAACTTTTACTCGCTAAGAAATCCATCGTTAGTTCCTATTCATCGATATAACTAAGTCAGCGAAAATCATCAATTTTGCATATCCGAGAGACGTTGATTATTGTGTGAAATTCTAGCATATGCAAGTGTACGTTAAAGTGTTTCTTAAATATTTCGTTAAAGCTTTATTTAGCAATGATATTACATCATGTTGAATACTTGAATATCGAAATTTTTCTCAAGAAAAAAAAACAAGTTTCTCACGTAAATTATCCAAGTATTCGAGAGAAAAACAAGTCTCTCAAGGAAATTATCCGAGTGTTCGCCGTTAAAATTGACATTGCATTGATATTACGCTGCATATACGTGCGCGGTGTACGAAATGCTCGCATCGGAGATTCTCGCGTGTGGCGATCTCCAGGGCAACCGCCCCGCAGGATGCGAGACTTTCACGTACGCGAGGCATTATGCGACGCCCTTGAACACACAAGCGACGTACGCCTGTAAAACGCCATTACGCCGAAGCACTTGCGAGCTCGAGACACTTGCATACGCGGCATGGCAAGCCGGATAGTCGCTATATGACATGGTCGCTTCTAGTTACGCGTCGTCTGGAGGCAGGGAGAAGTACAAGCTCGTTAGTCCGGCGGCTGGTTACTGCAGCCATCGGCGCGGCGTATGCTGTTAATTAGGCCATGCCACGTTATATGAAATTAGCCGAAGCGTAAATCCCATCGTCCAGCCTCGTTCGCCTTTCTTGTGTGCAACAGAACCCGACTGTGGGACTGTTTTTAAGTTTAAGACCGGGAGGATACTCGATCTCGGCGGGATCACTCTTGTTCCGGAGAACAATGCTCCGTTCTCAATCGTTGCGGCCGGCTCATGCATACAGATGCGGATTAGCGATATGCGCAAGTTGATCTGATTCCCGTCGTGATCTGCGTGCACCATTTTTCCCCGCGCAAACAACAAGCACGCGCGTCCTGTATTCTCTTATTTGAATGAGAAATTTTCTTGTTATTTATGATGAACTCTCTAGTAATCGGAATAGGGTCTCACGCTAGTCTTACTAATATCGGAATCTTCATATTATTTACGAATATTATTACGCTACCTCGTACAATCACTACTTAACAAATGTATAATTAAAGAATCACAAGATAGTTTCATAAGCTAACACAATAAAGCTCCAACAATTTATTTTAATTTTATTATTATTATCTTTCTGAATGTAAATTTATAATATGCTCTGCGGAAGCCAAGTTAGGTCAAAATGTAAGCTTATTTAAAAGGGAATAAAAGGGAATAAAAGGGAATAAAAGGAAATAAAAGGGAATAAAAGGGAATAAAAGGGAATAAAAGGGAATAAAAGGGAATTCGTTGAAAATTAATTGGATATTCTTTTTATCACCCTAACATTGCTCGAAATTTGGCCGTATTTTATTGTGTTAGCTGCTGCTTTAGACGAGCGAAAATTTCTCTATTTATAGTTTCATAATCTTGGCAATTGAACTTATTTAATTTCCAAGCTAATGCAACTTCTTAAAGTTTTAATTTTACATGTTTGCACAATCTATTCTAAAGGAACAATTCGTATTTTCCGGTTTGATATTCGATATAGAATCCGAATTCCCTTGTGCTCTCTGTTGGAATTGGTTGTCCAATTATTTGGAGTACAATATCTAAACCGCATTTACGAGATAAGACAAAGGGACATTGCTTTGGGACTCGAAAATCTATTCACACAGTCGTTCGTATGTATCTGCAGTGTTCCGCAGGGTTAATAATTTTGAAACGGACAAGAAAATACGAGCGGTATAATGGAGGAGTAGACATCGACGTTCGATGGCGAGCGTGATAAGTGTATAGAATATAAAGAACCGTGGCCATTATACGCGCGAGTATACTGTTTACGACGAGGCGCGATCGTTCGTCTGCAGAGAACATCCGACGGATGCGCAATTACCTGGCCTTAACTCGTCCAGTAACTCCTGGACGGTTGTCCAATTTACGCCGATACACGACGCGTGGCGTGGCGTGGCGACGCGGGGAGACGATCGATCGGGAAGGACAGAATTGAACGTGTCGGGCGGCCGCGGCGCGTCGTGGTCTCAAGAGTCCCGCGAATATACAACACCGCGGATCCGAGGCGGAGCCTTTTCTTTCGCGCGAAAAAAAAAGACGCATTGAAAGTCGTAGTCCCGTCGACACCGAGAATCGAATTATTTTCCAATCTAGTTGCGGCTCCTTCATTTCCGTGTTCGCCGCGCGCAACATCGCCGAACAAGAAACTGCTGACCGGTCGTAATCGCGAACACGAAGATACGGCCAGGATACGCGCGAGATAACCGGAAAACCGATATATGCCGCCGCGCCGCGCCGATGCGCGCGGTTTCCCCGACGACGAATTTAATTTTCCGCCGATCATACCGTTTAATCGATGAGATATAAATATATTAACGCGCGCGGATTCGTTTCGAGGAATGCGGTCGTGACGACTGGCCTCTGCCGATCGTTTTATTCTCTCACCGCCCGGCCCGAGAATTCCTCCGGCGGACTTTGAAGATTCGTGCAAGACGATGCGCAAGAAATGAGAACGGATTATCTTGACTTTATTACGCGTAAAGCGAGAAAGAGATAGAGGGCAAAAGGTGTGGCTACCGTATCGTGGAACGCAGCGGACAGTGTCCGTTATATCCAGATGGACGTAAACGCAGAACTCAAGCACCTGAACGCGATCTCTGGCTCTTTCATTCGCCTCGGGACGATTCCGTTAACTTATTAATAATTCAGTGCATTTACCTCATTTTTAATTGCAGTTAATGCAATAACGCTGAGATAAGTCAACAAGTCTTATTTATGAGGTAAGATTACGGTAATAACAACGAATCTCAAAGTATACTGTAAAAAAATTACATGTAAAATCACAACTATTATAGTGGGTAATATTAGGACCGTCTATTAAAGGTGTATATATTTACATACATACAGTAAATTTAAATCTCATATAGATAAAATTACTATCTTATATGGTTATAAGAAAGCAGCTTAAATAAGTATGTATTTACATAATTAAAAATTGTGATATTTACATAAAATCCAAAATTATACATTTAATGTTGTAATTTTTCATCAAATATAAAGAAGTATTTACACAACAAAGAGTAAAAATACTAATTTTTGTAAAAGTACATGAATTTATACATATATTTCCGTTATTAATAGTGTAATTGCTACACTTATTATGTGTATGTAATTTTACATACTTTTTTTACATATCAATACAATGCTCATAGATATCTATATGTATTTAAAATAAAATATAGTGGCTTTTCGTGAAAAGGATACGCATCAAAAATCAAGAATCGATGCTCTTATTTAAGCGAATTGTATTTCAGAATACGGCCATATATCGAGCGTATAAAATGTGCAACGGTCTCCAAGAGGTGGGCCATCGAAAGTGGATCACACGGCAAAATAATTTTTTTCAACCTTGTCTTCTTCGCCGAATCTCAATAACTCTGCCTTCGCATTCGTACGCAAAGCAAAAAAAATCGAGAATATTGATTCGTGCGGACTCAATATTCTCACACAGACGTATATCGACTCAGGCATTACTTATCGTTCGCGAATTTATTTCCCGATCGAGAATACGTAAAGTTTGCTGCATCGCGCTTTCACTCGATGATTGTCCAAGATAAATGCATGGAAGTATTAGTAGTTTAAGACATCAAAGATAGATCAGTTTTCAAAAAAAGGAATAATTTTAGATAAGTATATATAAATATAATGTAACATGCAATCAATTCGGTCAAATTGATCATTAAATAATTTGGTAATTATGGAAATTTGATAAATTAATAACATTTTTAAATTTAATTCATATGTTTTTCATGTACACTAATATGAACTATTCCACTAAACTTATCCAAGTTTTAACCGCCTGGTATATGTTGTATTACACAGACTCGAGATTATTTCTATATACTTGTTTTCTACTAGATAAGCGAAAGTACCGTCAGGAGCGAAGGTAAACTGCATGTTTTATGAAATTAAAATTGTACAGCCTATATAACAAGAATGTAAAAAGAAGGAATTCGTTAAAATGTTAGAAAAGGAAAGAATTGCTTCCTTCGATAATTAACACTTTAATCTGTCTTATAGTTAACATACATTAATATCATGTCTAAAAGATCTCGCTCTCACTTTCTTTGCTCGTTGATTTCTATGGGGCAGCTGTCGTGTATACAGAACTCATTCGCAAATTACACACACACGCATACACACGCATACACATACACATATACGCACGGATACGTCGCTCCAGGTTACAGAGTCAGTGGAGCATCCACATATATACGTGTGCATACAATGCGGCGATGGTAATCAGTGTGCGATTACATGTCGAGTGATCTACAACTAGGTGGTCCCATCTCCCTTCTATGCAATCGTGATCTCAATGTCCCTTAGATTTACCTCTGAGCGCTCTGCTTTGCCCGACCCTCCCTCAGCGTGTAGTCCCTATTCACCCTCTTGTTTAACGGCCCATATCACGTACTCCGCCGTGCCCCGTTGAGCTTACCGCGTCGTGATGTTTGAGCAAATCGCTCCTACCGTACCAACTACCATTCCGTATTAGCACATTTGCGGTTCCATGATATTCCGAGGTCCTCGATAATTGAATCGGTCAATTAAGAGAGTGAGAGAATAATAAAATCAAATTTACATTCTTATTTAGAACGCTTATATGATATGACGTAACACACATGTTTTTCTTTATACATTACAATTTCTAAAAGAATATTATTAAAATTGACAAAATTTATCTTTGTTACAACTCGTTATGCTACATCGAAAATCAGGAGAATATTTTGGTAACAAATTAATTACTAAAGAAGTCATGCAACCACGATAAATAACATCAGTGTCTACTAAATATAGAACCAATTAAAGATCTTATACTAAAACGTATATCTGTACCTATAATTAATGTATGATAATTGATAACAAATTTATATACAAGCTACGGATCGTTTCGATTACCGAAACGCATAATAACGTAACACAAACATATATTTTTTTTATACATTACAATTTATAAAAGAATATTATTAAAATTGACAAAATTTATCTTTACTACAACTCGTTATGCCATCGCAAATCAGGAGAATATTCTGGTAACAAATTAATAACTAGAAGTCACGCAACCACGAAATTTATAGGTAAACATCAGTGTCTAATATAAACATAGAATTAATTAAAGATCCAATTACTAAAACGTTATCTGTATAATTAATGTATGATAACAAATTTATATACAAGCTGCGGATTGTTTCGATTACCGAAGCGCATACTCTGACGAGCTATAAATCCCTCGTTTGCGATGTTGTTCGAGTGATTATTTTACGCCACGTAACGGCCGTATCGATCACAAAAACGCAATGTTGTTCACCGGCATAGAAGCGTGCGAAGATCCAGTAACATCATTTATCGTATATGTATAGCCCCGTGAATGGAGGAAAAATAAGCGTGTTCCGATTTTACGCGACCTGTTTCACACGAATAAAAATATTCGCGATTTGTAACGTGCTGGTGTGCGCTTACCGTGAATATTCGGAATATTCCTCGCTTCGTGTTCATTCGGGATTTATACACATATCGCTTGCGAGACACTGAGTATGTACGTATATCGGTGAGTAAAAACGAGTCTCTTGCAATATTCACGCCGTTTTACATACGCGCTTCTTAGCATCGCCGCCGATATATGATCGGGTTAACTATAGCGCGTGCTTCCGCAGATCAGCGAGTTTTTCAGTCTGAAAACGATGATGATAGATAATCATCACGATGACAAGTGATAATGTCGTTTAACGCGCCGTCCACGCGCAAGTTTACGCCGGCAACTATTTTCCCACGTGCTTTTAAAGAAAATCTTTTAGATAACAGTGCCGATTTGGATGCTTGCTCACAATTTATTTTCTATTGACTTTGGATTTTTATGCAATTTTACATATCAACGTAAATAATTTTTCTTTGCGCGATTTTCTGGAAATGCACACTCAACTTTTAAGCCACCAAAAAATTGGTTCCAGAAACACGTGAAACTTTAATAAGATAATCATCCAAAATTATGCTCGTTTACTACAGAAAGGCAGAAAGCGCAAGCTTCTTCGTCATCACTCATCAAGTTACTATGAGGAAATTTAAAAATGAAGAGATAGCTGTTGAATAGTAATAAAGAAAATATTTAAGAGGCTCTCGCGAGAGTCGGTCGCCGGTATCGGAATTCGAGGGTCCACCCCGCATTTTTATCGCTCGTCCATATACATTGCCCGTTGTATAAGACCCGTAAAATATATATCCGCGCCGCGATCGCCGCAAACCCCCGTTGTTTCCTTTCTTCGAGATCCTGACCAACAGGTTTCCCCGGATAGGTCTCGCAATTTCATTCAGACGCGTTTGCGCGAATGCGCGCCCGGACTGCCGGCGATATATACCCGTCAGGACCGATTCCGAGAAACCTATCGTGATTTTATGCCACTCTTGGCTATCATGGAACCCACAGGGATCGGCGGCTTTCCCTCGCATGCCGACGCAACCGATCGGCATGCAGAGAAAACAAGTTGTTTATCGCGACGCGCATCGAAACGTGAAGAAACCGTCAGAATCAGAAATGGAACTTCCGCCGAGATGCGGTTGAGATGGAAGTCGAAGCGCTGCAGTACTGATCGAGAACTATCGGAAGAATCGATCGAAGCAGCGACTCTCGCTTTCATTTGTTTAAATTCCTTCGAAATTGCATCTTACATGAAAATATAATGTGTACTCGCTGTTAATCAACCTTCGATCTAAAAACTAACCATTTATTTCCGCTATCAATTGTCAAGCCTGACCTTTCGCTTCTCAACGCGAAGCAATTGTCGGCGAGTCGGAGAACGGGGCTGGACCCTTTGACCTTTGCGCTCAAACTCCGTTCTTTCCCGGCGGCGGCTGTAGACATTCCACGCCGTAGTTGGCCGTATCGGGGTATTACGTTACGCGTAATTAGCGTTAGTCTAACAGCCGATAGCTGTCATTAACCCACATCGGACTTTTCATTCAACCGCGTACGCCGGGATTCCACGACTTGGCAGCTTTTCGCGACAGCGGAATTCCCCGCGTGCGAATGGCGAAATCGGCATTGCTGCCCTGCCTCTCGACACCGTCATAATCGTCTTCTCGGTAGCGACGTCACGCTGACACGAAACGAATTCTCGAACCGCATGAGAGCGCTTCTGGCCTTAATCGAGCTAAGAAGTAACGCGCGCAATGCATTTTCGCCCAAATAAGGTGACTTTCATCACATCTGGTCTGTTCTGGATACGTACACACATAATATGTCGAGTTTCTTTCGTATTCAGATGCTTTAATCACTTATAAGTCAACTCTCCTCTTAACAAAGCTCTTGATAAATGTGATCTTAATCCCACAATTTTTAATTTAACTTTATAAATATCTTTTTATCTAATTCTTTGTATATCAAAATGTATATTTTATTACGAAAAAGCTTCATTTCAATTTAAATAAATAAAGAAATAATAAATTTGTCAGTGAAAAAAATCTTCTTTAAACTGTTTTAAATGTAATAATAAAAACTCAGAAAGCTAGTGTATATAATTGACAAAAATCTTTTTCTCTATACAGAAAAATATTTAGGACGTTTTCCGAGATAGATTCGTAAAATAACATGACAAAGATACGAGAGTTCTCCCTGTAAAACATTGAATCGAACTGCATGCCCCATTGAAAAGAAGAGCATTCTTCGACATCACTGGCGCAATCCTAATCGCGTGTAGGTTTCTCGCTCAACCCGTTCCGATCACGCAGTCACGCTCCTCCGGGCTAGAACGCACCTGTTCGCGGAGTTGAGCAAGTCCTATCTCGCCCACGAGAGATACGGACTGACGGTCGTGAAGCTCGATTGACACGCTACTACCTGTGATCTACGACACGCGTTGACATGTACCGAGTGTAGCTATCGATATAAATCAGTATTCCCATCGAGTCGCGAAGTTCGAAGGATACTGTCGTACGTTATTATGCGCAGAAATGCGTATGCTTTATGTATAGATATGTATAGTACATTTGCTTCTATTACTCACATACTCGAGTAGATAAAGAATCTAAGAGTCAGACATCGTGAGAAGCAAATTAAAAACTCTAAACATTATATTTCATCTTCTAATATCTTCTAATCTGTATTAAGAAACTAAAGTAATATAATGAAAAGAATGTAATTCTTATGAAAAAGAGATTGTTTACGAAAGATATAGGTAATCTTCTGTGTGAAAGTAATTATTTTCAGAAGAAAGAATAATCACTCTATCTAGGGAAAATGTACAATTAAGATATACGTAAGCTAATAGAAGCTTTATTTATTTATTAAAGTGTTTTACTAAAGTATTATTTACTTTATTGTTGCTACAAGAACATCACAGAAAGTACAAGATGCATTAACTAATTATCACATTGTAAGCTTAAGTCTATCGGATAATATCACGTATCATATTACACCTGCGTAGATTGAGCAACAATTGTCGCCTACGACCCTCATTAGCATTTCAAGTTCATCGCTGCGGCATGCGAATAACATGTTTCTTTCCGTACGTTTCTTTAGTTCTCACTAGAGAGAATCTCTGGGAAAACCTTCCCTCAAAGAAGCGCATCAATATAAATCTTATCTCGCGCAAAGAAAAATTCGCCAAACAGCAAAATCCTCCTGCAAATTACTGCTATAAGTTTAACATTTATGGATGCACGTCTATTTAATATTATTCCAAAGTTCGTAAAAGATCATGAAAATTATACAAGAATACAGATAGATGTATATATATCTCTACGTCCTACGACATTCTTAGAAAGTAGTAACAGGATTCTATTTTCGAAATCATCTAGATTATTTTTCAGATTTCTCAATATTTTTTATACAATTATTGATCTTTTCGTAGTACCATTTTCCTTAATACAGATTAATTAAAATAAAATGTTAATATAATGTGCACTAAAAAATTAAATTTGTTGAAATTTCTTCCTGAGATATCTGATATTCTCGAAAGCTCTTTTCGTGAACGGAATTGAAATTCAAGTTACATATAAAAATAAAATCCCGCTGCTGGCATATATGATTTCTAGTAGAAGCCGTATAAACGTATAAATTCTTTTCAACCATGAAATTGATTCCTATTTCCTTCTATCGACTTCGGGATATATCCTGAGATATCGAGAATATATGCACTATATGCCTGAGCACAAAAGTAAGTACACCTATATTCGCATTATTTATGTAAGCTTAACGACATAAATAAGTGTAACAAAGCGTATACATTTCGCTTAAACACAACATAGCCATACGCTTTCATTGAGTGCAACTATTATCTTCTATACTTCATTTCTATCTCTCTTTCTTTCTTTTAAACTTTCGTGTGTTCTCCATGGCACATGGAACGAGACTTGCTCCGTGGACGAATAAGCAAATGCCATCGTTAATTTATCGTCTAATAGAATAGAACGTGTTAAATGCGATTGCAAATGTCGTGAGCGTCGTGACACGTTTATAGACCGCGGAATTCTATTAATCCTTTTATTTTTTCTGCGACACGTTCGTGCGAAAGAAGATGAGAAAACTATACGTTCTTTCTCGGTTCTTTAATTTCGAAAGTTAGGTTTATACGTTTTGAATCACAAAGTTAATAAAATATAATATAATAGTACAAAGTTTGATTAAAATATTGAACGTTGCGTATAATTCGCGCGATTGTCATTTTGATTATCGCGCGTCTGACCCGCGATTAATTGATAATAGGATTATATTTCTACGGTTTATTAAAATGACATAATTTTATTCTTCTTCAGACTTAAGAATTTAGCACAAAATAATAATAGTGAAAAATAATTTACATTAACACTTTTCGATTAAGTAAGATTGATTGTGTATTTTTCACGTAGATGTTAGATTTATCCGATAATAAATAAAATTAATTTGTGTGAAATATAAGGAGCAGACATTCGGCATAAATTTACGTTATAACAAATTAAATGGGTTAGCATATAGCCTTGGTACGTGTTTGCGACGTACAACGCGCTATTGTTTACGTAAGGTCGTCGACCTGTGCCACGTCCACGAGGTCACTGTGCTACCATTCGCACGATGACGATGGAGCACGAAAGCAGCAGCGTACTTCATACTGTACCTATTACACTCGGTTCTATTAGTGTCGATCTAATAATATAAAACAGTAAACAATATTCAAAGCACACGACAGTAACCTCGAGGCTCCTGTGATGGAACATTACCTATTAATTTCGTTAAGATAAAGACTGCAATGTTATAAATTATAATTTACGAGGAGATTGTTACGGATAAAGTACCTACATCCCTTTTTCAAACGCGACAAAACGAGCAAGGTAATAAATACAAGACAATAAATAATACAAGCAATAAATCTGCAAGCAGCAGATTCTTCTTTATCTAAAGATAATGAAATCAGATTTGAAACATTTGTATATTTTAGAAATATTATACCACACATAACATAATATGAAAAGTAACTTTTATGACTTCGTCAGGAAACTTAGAAACGAACCATTTACGACAAACTTTTACAACTTTTGCATATGATTCGCAACGTAGAACATTTAATTTGTTAGTTGTCAATAATAGCAATAAGAACTGATATCATCTTTACACAATGGTGAGATCGCAATGCATAATAATACACATAATAATACATAATTTTCATTATTAAGTTATTCACTTGAGTATAGCTATGTTAGCGCTACATATTCAATATTACACAAGTTCTCACAGCTTGCAATATTATCTTTTTACCAATCTCAAATTTAAATCTAAATAATTTTTCTCAACGCAGATCGTGAGTACGTATAATAAAATACGTATAAGAAGGTGTCCAACTTTTAAAGATATAAAGGAAAAAGGTCAAATCTTATTGCCAGCGAATGTGATAAACATGCTAATAACATCTTATTTTCTGAAGACATACAGTTCATTCTTTAGGATTTTTAATAACATTACAAGATTGCTATATATAACAAATATAAATATATCAAATAACAGAATTGGTCGGTTGCCAAAGGAGTTTGGTACTCTGCTTTATCTTCAACGGCTTAATCTCTCACAGAATTGTTTGAAGCGATTTGGATGGTCATGGTTAAATCAAGTTCCCATTAAGAAAACTTTGCTCTCTCTAGATATAAGCTATAATGCAGTACGTTATATTGTATCTAATTATAAGATATTACAGAAACACTGATAAAATTGATTTTGTTATGTAAATGTTAAATGTATACAAATATTTCATTAATGGCACACTGCCATTAAAAATAAATAATTATTATTTATAGCTTCCCGAATTATCAGAGCATATCTGGAAATTAAGCGCTTTAATGGAATTGAATGTAAGCAACAACGTACTGAAACACTTGCCACCAGGCATTGAAACTGCACGAAATCTGCGAATTTTGGATTTATCACATAACAAGTTTATATATATACCCGGAGGAATCATTAACTTAAAATTACAAAGTATAGATATTTCAATGAATCCATTATTAACAATCAGGGAGGAATATTTGTTAGCGGACATAAGGATACCAAGTCTTGTTCAGTTAGCAGCAAAAACACTGCGGAAGTATCGCAAGTTCGTTTGTTTTTTTGACTTGTCATATATACATATATATTTATTATATTTATTTTATATATAATTAAAGATTTCTCTTTCTCGCATAATTACTTTTTACGCAATTTTCTAATCAAATCAAGGATAATTTTTCGTAAACAGCAATGCCGAGGCACTAATAATGCAAGGCTATACATTCAATAGATAGTTTTACTTTAAAAGGAATTTATCTTAAATTTCTAATCTAAAAACATTGTTATAAAATTTTATGATCTTAATGATTAAAATATTAGTATTACTTATGATTTCTTTCGATGTCTCCGCTAAAAATAAATGGATTTTAAATTAATCAGAAAGTTTGTAAAAGAATAATTGATGTTGTAAAAGAATAATTTAGCGAAAAAAATAGGATACATTATACAAATTCTTACTTGATAATATATATAATAAATTAAATCACACAATATTTTTGTAGGTCGGCACGTATAAGTTTCATATCAGAAAAATGGAATGAACTTATAAATAGAGCTATCGAAAATTGCTTCTTATGCAATAACGTTTGTACGATTCCGTACAGATGTGCAGTGGTGTCAGAATATGAGTTACGATCTATCAATCGTTATGGCATGACTGCTACCCAGGAGGCTATCATAAGAAAGTTATCATCAGAAATCCCAGGGGTGCAATATGAATTGTGCTATTGTTATCCTGAATGTCCTTGGCTGGAATTATTTATAAACGAATTGGATAGATCTCGAAATTGAGAAGACTGACATTCAACTTAACGTTATCTGTAAAAAAAAAAATACATTACCAACATTGCGAGTCTTTAACGGAGAAAAATGTCGATATAATAATATGTATAATTCTATAATATCTGTCGATGTGTTGCAATAACACTTTCCTTTGTGAGTAATTACATTTATATTTGGACAATTGGACATAATATAATGATTAATATGTTTAGCACATTATGGATTTTGACATTGATAATAATTAACGAGTCTGCTTCAACTCTCATACGGGAAAACTGACATTCACAAAAATGTGATTCAAAACAATATCCGTCACCAGGACCGTTGCATTTTATTCATTTACTATCGCGTGTAATAATATAATTATATTATATAACAAAATACATTCTGTCAATATAATTGATTTGTAATAATGTAATTATTTTGCAATTCTTTACTTGCTGTCATATTCATGATTAATATAACGGAGGAATTTAAGTAGATACTGATAATGGCCGCAAAAAGGCAAAGATTTGCAAATGTAATATTCGATTATATAGTATAAAATAATATACTTATATACTATATAATAAAAAATAACATAGTATTTTATTATATGTATATTTTATATAATCTGACCTAATAATATGTTGTAATAACAATATATTAAAATACCTGCGTTACACAAAAATGCATATAATAATGTTGTATCTTATTATATAATATAATTATTTTTATATACAAAAATAAATTATCATTATTACATATTAATTATCAGTCAAAATATTAAAATAACTAATAACTAATAATAGTCATAAATATCCAATACAAAGCATAAGTCTCGGATATGTATCAATGTGCTACAAATTTTTGTAACAGGCATTTATAATATACTTTATCTACTTACACAATATATGTACTCAACATAAATTTTATATATATTATGTTAATAAGTGTTCTTTTTTTAAAATAACTCGTTATAAATTTATGAACGTAATAGACCTTAAAGTAATAACTGAAGATTGTAAAATTTACAAAAAAAATTCTATAATTATAAAAGAACCTATAATAAAATAAATATACAAATAAAATAAATGGAAAAAATTTTGCCTATACTCGAATGCATTGGATCGTAAATGCCCTCCTACTTTTAATTATGATGTTTTTAATGTTTTAAACCTAAACATAACACATACTTACGTATCGTACACGCTTATCGTACTTATTCATTTATTTCGGCCGTATTGGTCTAGTGCCAAGTTTTTTGCATTGAATATTTTTTTATTTTCAATTAAGTATTATATACATTTAAATATCTTTCATTATCTTATTGTTAGTGGGTATAGAAATGTTTATTTTTTTTAAACGTTTATCATATTTTCTCTTTTTACTTGGCGCAATTTTCTAATTTCAACATTTTTTAAAGAACATTTTTAAATGTATAAAATGTTAAACAATACTTATTATTTACCTAAACATTCTTCTTCAGGAAATCGACCATATTTATATTGTAATAAAATACATGCACATATTAAGAGATTTTATATAACAAATTTTGATTTTTATCGACTTAGAAACTTGGATGATTTTACGAAATAAATGAGTACATTTTTGTTTTAAGAATTTTATCACAAATACATGAATTTAATTAGAAATGTACGGTTACAAAAAATAAGAGGTAAGTAAAATAATTTAGTAAGATAATTTAAATGATCAGATTTAATGCTAACAATAAAACAAAATTCAAAGGGCGAATTTGTTCGCGAGCAATGAGTTTTTAAAAGCCAGAGGACATACCCCCCTTGTTGTACCCTTTGTTTCCATCGAACAAGGCTAGCGGTTTCAGTCGGAGGAGCAAAAGGAATTTCGCGGTGGCTCTTCGTGACTCCCCGTTCGGCGAGGTTCTTTGTTCGACGCGTAATACCGGTTCAAAGGCGCGTGCAAAAGGATTCTCTTCTCGCCCTGTTCAAACAACGACAGGACCGCGCGGTCAGTCGTAAACGTTCGGTTTAAGTGCCGTGAGCGCAAGTGCGAAAGCGGTGAGTCCATTCCTGTGTCGATCTCGACTGGCTCCTTCAAATCCCGATCGTAGAACTATTCTATTTGCGAATAATACAAAGAGGTTCCGGTGAAAACTCGGAATTTAATTCTCAAAAGAAGGAGCGAGTAAAAAGATCTCTCTTCCTCTCTCCCTCCTCTCTCTCTCTCTCTTACAAAATTGTTGAAATTGCGGAATTGAAATTTGCCAGTTTAGGTATTCTCTTTAGTGAATAGCGGATCTTACCGCAAAAGGCAGTTAATTGACTATTCGCTGCGATGCGATGCATGTTTAACAAAATGATTGAATACGTAAATTATCATTATTACTGCATGGGAATGTGCATACATTTGCATGATAGCTTTTAAGGGTTAAAGCAATTTGATTAATATAGTATTCTCCGCGGTTTCAACGTTGCTTCATACGTCGCTAGAAAGCTAGAAACGTCACTTGAACGAAAGGTCGGCGTTTACCTCCGGCCATGTGCGATTCTTCATTTCGTTTCGTGTTCCTCAATGGAGCAGATTAAGTAGGGAAAGCAAACGAGAGAGGCGACCCATTTGTCTTCCAGCGCACGGACAGTTTTATTATCGACGAGGGAAGTGCGCTCGCTCGCGAGAACTAAATTAATCAGAAATACATAAATGTATAAACGCGATATGATTTGAATGGCAAACAGCCATTTAAACGTCATTCGTTTGCCGCGAACTCTCGAGAGTGTCGCGTCTGTTGATTTAGTAATAAGGAACATTGACGAGGACTCTTTAAAGCGAGCGTTAATGAAAGCGAGCGATCGCTCTATCAGCGAGAAACCAGAGACGCAAACGCAAACAGGGTCTCGTCTAGGAAACACGACGCATTTATGCAACGCGAGTGCATACAGAAGTTGTGAGATATTCTGTTCCATTGGAAGAGATGCGAGTGGCCGTATGATAAGTACACTTGGAAGCGTGCCTTCCAAAACACATAATAGCGAGAATATTCAGTTGCGGACGCACTAATGCGCACTGGCGCATATTATAAAGCCGTTGTATACTGATCTAATCTAGAAGTGAAATGTACCTATATATCTCGACCTCGACTGATAAAATGTAGAATACATATTTTTAAAAACAGCACAATAAACATTGATAATTTCGCGATTTAATCCATTCATATATATTTATATTTACACACACATACACATCTTTACGTTAATTTGTGTACGTCGACTTTAATGTGCACCAGTGCGCACTAGAGCGTCCAACCGAGTTCGCTATAATAACTAAAAATTAACGAAAAGCATGATTTAATTAGTACGGTAACCATTACGTTACCATATAGCCATTATGTATTTTTCAACAAATTTTTATCCACATTTAGACACTTTTTACGCTGCATATTATGTGTCACTATTTTTAATATGTTTCTATTGCACTTCCCTTATCTCTCCGTAGTCAGATAAGACCCGGGCGAAACTAATTTAATGATAAATTAGAGACTGTATTACTAATTAGCGCAAACGCGACGCGCGCGATTATACCCGAGCGTTTTGCTGAAGCACGGGGTTTACGTTACATCGGACTCATCTCGCTTACGGTACTGCGGACAGGACGGGAAATCGTGATGCGCGTAATAATCATCTCGCGTTGCCATCTGGGACGCGGCAGCTCGCGCTCGCGGTCCAGACAAACGTTACATGGAAAATTGCTCATCACGACGCTAGTATTTTACCGCTGGATCATCGTTCATTGCCTGCGCCTTCGCTTTTTTTTTACATGGTCCCATGGCACCTCGATCTTGCATTCGCGAAGCTTAGACAGCTTAGGCTTCAGATATAAAACGTTAACAGGCACATCGTTAAAAGGAGTGTAAAGGAACTTGTTTCTTTAACAGATATTTTAAACAAATAATTTTATATAAAAATAAAATACATCCAACAATTGGCATAGTCAAAAGATCTTTCTTTGCCATATATTAATTAGCAGGTTGTAAATAACGAAAAGAAAAATTATTCCAGCAATTAAAAACCAATCTTTCATTAGGAAAAATTTAATTTAAAATATGTAAAATAAACTGATAAACTTTATATACCTTTAATTTGTTTTATATATAAAAATATATAAAAAACAATACCAACTAGCATATCTTCTTACATAACAATTATTATAGATAAAGATTTATCGTTGAAAACCGCAAGCGCAATGAGCATGAAAGGAGAGGCATGTAATTCAACATTTCCTCGGGGCGCACGGATGCCCGAGGCCAAGCGGCTAGGCGGAAATATAGCCGCAATAAAAGGCTAATGCATCGCGCGCGAGAAGAGAGGTAACGTTTACAGCCGGCTCTCTAACGTCACACCTCGCGCTTTGCGCAGGGAGGTGCACGCTCGACGCGGACGGTGCCTAACGTCCGTACATCGGGAGAGGCCCGAAATGAACCCGGCGGCAGGATGCGGATGTACGCGCTGATTTATACGATATAAAACCGAGAAAACATACGGGGGCCACGCTGGACGCGAAACCGTGCGAAATTGCAAGTGCAACGGCCGCTGCGCCGAGCGCCGATGCGCCACGCACGTGCCGTGCGAGCGAATCCGAGCACGTGCGTATATGATCGCTTCTAAAATATTTTATAACCACGTTGTAAATATTACTAAAACGAGTTTGCAGATGAACGGCTCAACAATCTCCCATCGATACGCTTATCGCCGCTAAATGCACATCGGGAAGTTGAAACACTGTAACACTTTAGTTCCGCTCGATGATATCGCATTCTCAGATATTATTACGGCATAAATTAAACGATACACTTAGCTTGCATAAAGTTACATAAAGTTTGTAAGTGTATCTTCGTAATTTATAATATGCTGCATAAAAACATAAATCTTTCATAATTTTTATAAAATAGAATAATAGAATAATATTCTTTCTCTTTCTCTATTGTCTTATTTCGCTATTTTTACATTTAAACGACCGTGTTGTACAAAGTTAGGCAAATTCTTGAAACCGGAAATTGTCAAATTTCTATAAAAGTGGAGACCTAATATTTTAAATATGGTTATCGCAATTTTTATTTTACTGCAAAGATCACGTTCGATGTACGTTCAATGCTAACGTGAAACTGAACAACTGTACGTAACGCTGAACGCGCGGTGAAGGCGCGACCCTTTGACAATGCATTTACAATTCTTATTCGCGTACTTGTCGTCGACTCACGCAGAACCGATCACTCGCGTACAGTTTTTTTTTTTTTTTGCTGCTTGCGGCAACGCAAGAGTCGACGGTACCAAACGAGAACGGCAAGAGAGCAAGCTTTCCTGAAATTCTCGCGCGGTACCGATCGCGCGATCGGCAGGTAGGCACGGGATTAGCATTGAATGCAATAACTTATCAAAGCTCGGAAACACGGTGCGGCGAGGCCGTTCGATGCATCTTGATTAATAACGGGGAAGCTATATACGAGCTGCTACCTTCGTACGCCGTTTCCATGCCATGGTTGTACGATAAATTATACAGTTCGGGAACAGAAACTACGGTGGAAGCGCAGCCTCCGAAGAAAATCGCGTTTGGAGTCGGAGTTGTCATTCAATATGCTCGATAAACGCAAATCTACATCCTGCACGCGATGCTTTTTCTCATTAATTTTCCGCTCACGGCGTTATACAGGTTGCCCCACAATCACCGTACAATATTTTAACAGTGTATATTATATATTCTAAAGATTAACTCAAGTCACGAAACCCGCGATACCAACAGATAAAAATTACATAATTTATTATTATCATATTTCTCTCTCTTTGAAACTTTTACGTTCAGAAGAGAGGACTAAAATTTTGCATATTTTTAATAAACCAAAGAAAGAAAATGAGCTGTTACATTTTCGCGGCGATTGGATTTTATGTTTTTAAAGCGGAGTCCACAATGAGAATTTAAGGCGTATTTAAGTTTTAAGCGTTAAGCTGTAAGAAATTGACAAATCACAGTCGAATGTGAGAAGAACATTTGACTGTGATTGGTCAATTTCTTACCACTTATGGCTTAAAGCTTAAATTTTACGCTTTAAATTTCTCAGCGTGGTATCGTCTAATCGTCTATGCGCATAGCGTTTTTTAAATAAACTTGGCCAGTTGGGTCGATTAGACGATACCACGCTAATTTTTTCAATTATTCACTGGCGATTTAAATTCTCATTTGGCTGTTTAAATTTCTCATTGTAGACTTCGCTTAACATAAAATTAAATTAAAAATAATTGTGAAACTTAACTACGCGCTATGTCGAAATGCTAACTAAATCTCTATCCCGCCCCGTGTGCCTTGCTTTAAATCTTACGCCGGCTGGCGTCTGCCAGCGTTTGCAATAAAGTCGCAATTAATAGCGGACGTTTTAACGGGGCCGCTAACAAAGTACCGGTGCATGTTAGCGAGCAAAGTGCTCGGCTAGTGAAAAGTCGAGATCATAGTCGGTCGGCCGACCGTGGGTAGGTCGCGGGAGCGGCCCAGGCTCTCTGAGACGAGCGCATCGTTGCTCCGTGAACCGACGTGCGTGCCCCGTCTGGAGCTCGCAATTACCTTATGCTCGTGTGCGCCTGCACATGCGAGCGTTTATCGAGCTATCGGGGTTGCGCAAATACCGCGAGAAAAATGCCCCGGGAGGAATGAGAGGGGAGAGAGAAAAAGGAGAGAAGCGCGTCTAATTGTAGCCGCACGCGATACAGGCGCGGCTTCTTTGACAAACGGCCGAATTAGGCGGAATAAAGAGCGCGGAATCGCAATTCCTAGGCTCGCGGTCGAACATCGCATGTTAATAATCCTGTTTTTTTCCTCCCTTCTTTTAAATTCCTTTTTTCGCGCATGCGAGGAGTAATGTTCGCGTTAGCGTACGGCCGCGTATCTATCTGCGTTCGCGTGTGCGTCGAATCCGATTATTTCACAGACGATCCGATGACGCCACGTCGTCGGCATCGTAGACTCGCTGTACGTAAGATAATTGGTAATTAACGTACGTATACAGGCCGTAACCGTGCGACGTAATGAGCACAAGGCGCGCGGGCAATTCGCAATTGTAAATAATAACCGATGCCGATGCAGACAGGCCGGGGAACGAAGGAAGAACGGACATCGCGAACGATGCCGTTTGATATCTCAGATCGGCGCTCGTTGGAGACACAAGAGATATTGCGAGATTGGAGATTTTATTAGGATTGTGTATGATTTTTAGTCTTTTTATATTAAAAAATATGAATTACAAGTTAATCATTGAATAATTGCCGTTATTTGCAATAACTTTCTTCCATCTTTTGGGAAACTGGCGGATTCCGTCGCGATAGAAGTGTCTCAGTTTGGAGGCGATGAAGTCATCGATGAATTTTTGGATGTCGGACATATCGCCTTCAAACGCCTTCATTGCCTCCAAACCGAGACACTTCTATCGCGACGGAATCTGCCAGCTTTCCGAAAAATGGAAATAACGGCAATTATTTCAATGATTAAATTGTAATTCATATTTTTTAAAGTAAAGCCCAAATATTGCAAAAAAGACTAAAAATCATGCACACTCCTAGTACAAAGCACATTCTGTAATTCCATATACATTTTGCATTTGTATTATTTTGTAATTCATTGAAAATACAATTCTAGTCTTTTCTTCATAATGTTCCATTCAACTGCTTTATAATATTACGTGCCATTATTCGAATGCGAAATGTTAAATACACGTGGATAGAAGCGCATTGTATTTTGATAAGCAGAATAAACAAAATGGAACGCAGCATCGCAAAACTAGATGTATTCTTGTATCTTTGTAAATATTCGATATAAGCATTACAATTTGCTCGGTATAATATCGTGGGTGGGATATATCCAACAATTTTGTTGCGAGTAAATTCCCAGAGTTTACGCGAGTCTTAAGGGAAACCTGCTTCCATCTAGAGTCTAGACGTAAAGAATTGCTATCGCATCTCTGCACTGCCTCGGCGGGAATGAAAGAAAAAAAAAATGAGGCGCTCTAGCGCGACGGGTCGAGAGTTGCGCATCAATTTCGCGAAACGATATCCGAGTCCGTTCGTTCCGCTCGCGAGAATGGAACATTACGATCCATAAAGCGCCCAGGAACGACGATGACCGGCGCGACGTCTACGCGTGATCCTTCTGTACGATAAACCCGGCAGCCCGTCTCCCTCTCCTTCTGGCATGGCGTCCTGAAATAGCCAATATCCGAGAACAGGATCGGGACGATCGTGAGTTCCTTTTCCCGGTCGATCGCGGCTCCAATGATCGGAATAAATACACGGCGATCGGTCCAGTTGCCTATCGTCTAACTAACAATTTGGTGCGTGGCGCAGGAACAACGAACGACTATACCTGTACCCTCGCCTTAGGTAGATCGAGATTACTCCGTCGGAAATTCACTCGAACGTGTTCCAATAATCGTGCGATATAACCGCGTCGGAGAACGGACGTCGTTCTACCGTAAGGCTAAATCGAGCGAACGGAACTTGGCGATCCACATACATGAATCTCGCGAACTGTGGCGTACGAGCAAAAGCGAGTCATGTGGACGGCAAAAAAAACATTACAGGTACTAAATTTTATTAAGGATAATATTTATAATATAAGAAAACTTGTTGATAGTATTATCTAATTTAATTAAAATGTTTTACATACGTCTATAATAATAATGATGTTGATATTAAAATATTGACATTATAATCGTTGCGTCAAATATTTCAGCTACTGATTTAATCTCCAAATTAATTCTCGTCAAATTAATAAATATTAAATGTTCGTTTATATTTCCTTTTTCACACTGAAATGTGATAGTATTTCGTGCGCGCAAATCACGCAAAACCATGTGGGCGGCAAAAGAAGAACATTACAGGTAAACTTTATTAAGGATAATGTTTATAATAAGAAAACTTGTTGATGGTATTATATAATTTAATTAAAATTTTTTATATACGTCCATAATAATAATGAGCTTGATATTAAAATATTAACATTATAATGGTTGCGTCAAATATTTCAGCTACTGATTTAATCCCTAAATTAATTCTCGTCAAATTAATAAATATCAAGTTCGTTTATTTCCTTTTTCACGCTGAAATGTGACAGTATTTCGTGCGCGCAAATCACGCAAAACCATGTGGGCAAAAGAAAAACATTACAGTAGGTAAATTTTATTAAGGATAATGTTTATAATAAAAAAACTTGTTGATGGTATTATATAATTTAATTAAAATTTTTTATATACGTCCATAATAATAATGAGGTTAATATTAAAATATTAACATTATAGCCGTTGCGTCAAATATTTCAGCTACTGATTTAATCCCCAAATTAATTCTCGTCAAGTTAATAAATATTAAATGTTCGTTTATATATTTCCTTTTTCACACTGAAATGTGATAGTATTTCGTGCGCGCGAGTCACGCAAAACCATGTGGAACCATAGATAATTTTCTCATAAAGATTTGCCAGCTACAAAGTCGCTCAGGGAGAACTAGTTTGTGGATTTTTTTCGCGGGCTGTTATGTTTGCGTTGCTGGAACGCCGAGACGTGCATAGCAAGGATCCATGCAATCGGTAGCGACAGAAGAGAACCGGATTGGACGGTGAATCGGATTAAAGTGGCAAATTCAAGTCCGAAGAAAGCTTAGCGACTGGCGGCGAAGTTTCCAGCGACCAGCAAATTCATGGTAGAACGAACCGAAGTATGAGCAAAAAAAACAAAATTTATAAATTCCGATTTATTCTCCGATCCCGTTTGCTTGCCCCATTATGTCAAAAATTATTCGTAGACCGAACTGGAATCTAGAGTGTTCTTTTACTATTTCGAAGAATAAAGTTATGCACAATGGGCGCCGTGCACGATCCCTGCATCTTTCTTCCACTCGTGCGAACGTCTGAATGCGTTTGGCGGCAAAAGCTGACGTTTCTAAATCGGCGGATAGCGTGCGCTTACGCGCGTTCGTGCATTCCGACCGGTTCGACGGAACGCGCGAACATGCGTGTGAACGTCGGCGATCATGCATAATGCGCAGCAGCGGATGCTCCTGGATTTTTTTTCTTCTTTTAATAAATAGTCGAATCTCAGCTTTAGACTCTAACAGTATGTTGGACTTTGTTAGCCGAAATATGCGGAATTTTATATTAAAATACGATATTAACATTATAATCGTTGCATCAAGTATTTTAGCTAGATTTAATCTCCAAATTAATTCTCGTCAAATTAATAAATATTAAATGTTCATTTTTTTCCTTCTTGGTACAGAAAAATGGTAGTAGCGAGTGCACGCGAGTCACGCAAAATAACGTGGGACCAAACAAAAAAATGTGGAGAAAGACTAATTAAGGACACTATATAATTCAATTCTTGTTAATAAAAGATTTTACTTCAATTTCGTCGACAACAGAAACTGGAGAACGTGAAATTGTTCTGTACGCCAATTGCGCGACAAAACGAGATGAAACCACCGCGCAGGTAATCGGCCGAAATCGTAGACCTGGGCGTTTGCCATTCGACACGCACCGGCCTATAAATCGGTTTAATTCGCGTGCGACTCGGTACAATGTCTCGGACGCGAGTTCCCGGATGGATCTCGCGCTCCCTCGGCGTCTCCTTCGGCGAATGATCCGCCGCAATACGGCAATAGCTCCGGATAGGGCCTAAGAGGAAGAGAGAGGAAGAGAGAATAATCACCCGCAATTACAGTACGCGCGCGGCGATCGCGTCGATAATCATTCGGAGATGAGATCGCCCGGTAAGATGCATCGCAAACTCGGCCGTGCACGGGGAATATTTTATTCGGACGCGAGCCGTGTAATTATTATTCCCGCGTAGGGGGAGAGAGAAAGAGAGTATCCCGCGCGGCGCATCTCGATGCCCTCTCTTCGTGTTACGCGGTTACAGCCGCTGCGTGGTATCGTGGACAAATTGAATGCTCTCCGAGCCGATGGTTACGAAAATACGAACCATTTTATCGCGACGAATCTTTCGCGACTACATTAAAAACTTTGAAATAATTTTAACCCTCGGTTGTCACACGGGGTCAAAGTGATCCCATTTTTCTCCAGAACTTACATTTCTTTTAGAATTTTTTTGAACATAATGCCACGCAAGAAGTTCATTTTTTATAATGAGAATACATTCTACAATGTTTGAACTTAATTCTAGAATTTTTTGCGATCCACTTAAACTGTTAGTTTTTGAACAGCATGCTGCTTGACCATCAGTGTGACAAACGTGTTCGAAAAAAGAGGTGTGACAATCGAGGGTTAACACGGTTAATTATCATGCATTTTTTTGTAATGCTCGATATCTTAGAAGACTCTTCAGCTCCCTCTCGAGTTTTAAGTCCGCTTTAAATTACATCTATGGGGCAAAAGGAAGCGGAAGGATTTCTACAACACCTGTGTAATTTAGATTGATATTCATTGATTGTAGGTATATCGTTTGTTTTGAACAACTTCCACGTTTGCAAAGTAATTTCTGCGAGGGAGATTATCGCGCGGTGGCAGCGATCTCATAACGCGTTTAAAGACCCCGCGGCTCCCACGTGGGCGGAAATCAATTCGTTCGTTGTCGGCGCGTCTTACTTTGACGAGTCATTCGAGGATGAGACCACTGTGTTACGCAAACCACCTTCGCAAACACCATTTCGTGACGCGCATTTTATCGCGACTATTATTAGACGCGCGGATAATTATTCCCGACAAATCAATTCTGCCCGTTCTATTCGTTGCGCTCGAGACTCCTGAAACTTCTGAATTCTTCGCATTCCTATAATCCTTTTGAATTAATCAACGTTGGACACGGATGATTGTCAGACTATCGCTTCCGTCCGGCTCGACCCGCTCGTAAGTTGCGCCGTCACGGGGCAGATTCGAGGCGATAATCAGCCGCGCTCATCGCATCCCCAACTTCCGCATCTTTGCGGCGCGGCGGCAGCCGGTGATCGGATCTCCCGGCGATCTCTCCTTGGCGAGATTTAACGGGCTCTCTCTCTCTCTCTCTCTCTCTCTCTCTCTCTCTCTCTCTCTCTCGCGCGGTCCATTCAAGTCAATCGTCTCGCTGCCATCGATCTTCGTGCCGTGCTTTCGACCGCGGGCGAAGGCGCGTATAACGGTCGGCGGCCGCGAACGTAGAAACGAAGGCGACCGCGGGCTAGTGAACTGCTCTCTTCCCGGCGGGAGCGCAATTAAATGATCGATTTATGGTTCCCGGTCAATCGTTACACACCGGATATCTTGTCCGTACCCGGCATCGGCTAATGACGTAGGTACGAAGGTATTGGAATCGTCGCGTGCTTACGCCTAGCTATGCACGCCCGCGAAAGAGAATACGTGCTAGATATCCTCTTACGCCGCTTAGGTACGTAGTACGTACTCATGCGATATACGTGTAGCCCGTGTGGAACGGGCACCAGCTGCGCGTTTATTAACGACCAGCACTGCACCGCGCCGCATCACGTCCGAGAGCATGTGCACGCGGACACGCGAGTACGCGTGAACGTGTCTATTGTGAGCCACCACCGATTGCTTTTGCCTTCCGCGAGAGCGAACAATTCGCGTACCTATATACTATCTCGCAGCCGTTGCGTACGCTATAAAGTCCGGAAGACCGGTTTGCACCTGCTATAGGCATTCTAAAACGTACTTTCGGCTAAAGAATTCATCCGGATCATGAATTCAAATTATCCTCAACATTGTTCGTTTTGTTACTTTGCTCGAAACCTGGCTTGACCACTAGCGCGCGCGTATAAGTCAGGTTTAAAAGTTGCTTGATGCCGATGTTGGGGGTCACAAGTTCAACGAAGAACAGCCACGTGCGAAGATATATTGCGAGTCCAAATAATAATTAATTCCAAGATTTATTTGCATGAGCAACATAGCTAATTATTCTTGCTCAGTATTTTATTCGCGACCAGTCTAAGATAAATACTCCAAAACATATCTAAATGCGCCACGAGTCACGAGAGTTAATTAATACTTTACTCACATGATGAAATTAATTGTTTAGATGTATAAATTGTGTAATCATATTGCCAAATTTCCCGATCAGCCATCGCGGCCGCAGGAAGTTGAGATTAACTAAGTTTCAACGCGAACGTGATTTGCATATATACATGGCATGACTTCGTTTTGCGGTCGCTCGCATTTCGCGATCCGCGTTCCGCGATCATTGTGAACGAGCGTGGTGCAGATTCGCAATGCTTATGCGTGCGCTGGGTAAATGAGACCGATACTCTGGTTCACCAGCACATATACGTACGCGCCGCCCGTATTGGAATCGATATAGGCATTGGGTGCCTAGCGATTCGTAGCGCGCATCTTACGCCGTGAAAACCGGATTCGGATCCGATACTTGAGCGAGCTCAGCTAATGAGAAACCCCCTTTTACAAGATGTCTTCTCCGTGCAAGCTGCTCCGAGAATCCGCCAGCTTCCTACCAAGAACATAATTCACGAAAAGAGGATCGCCGCTTATTAGCCGCGGCCTCGGAACATCCTGCGAATCGCTCTGGTATATTTCGAACACGAGTATAAAGTAGGCTATTATGGAGAGCATTTTTTTTATATAGGTATACATAGGCTCAGACGTGAGAATTTTTTAAATAATGTCTCGATGTTCCACTCAAATATTTCTCACAGAATAGTGAGATTTTATTTGTCCCTCAACACACTGTTTTAAATAATGACTAATATTTTAGAAATTAATGAATCATTTTTGCATATTAAATTTTTTTCTGGTCGCAAAAGTGGGAACCATACTTGATTCTCTCAATTTGTATACACGTTATATTTTACAGTTAATGCCCCTATATGTTTAATATAAATATAATCTGCATATATTTTAAGATATTTTATTTATAAATTTATAAAACATTTATTTCTTTAATGTACCTACTTTAAATAATTTCAAATTGCAATCATCATTATGTATATCCAATTGCGATTCACGACATTTTCTTTGTTACAATTAATATTTAATTTTATGTATTTAGATCTCTATATAAATCCTGTACCGTATTGTATCACTTAAATATGCATGTTACTTGGTAGTTCTAGAATCTAGATATATCTAGAAAAATTTAGTAACAATTGCCGAGTGCACGATCGAGCTGGTGATACAGTCTGCCGCGATAAAGTTGTCGTCATGTCACGTCACGTCGCGTGACACGCAGTTTCCTCGGGCGTATGTAGGTATACGTGAAGGGAAGCGGGAAATAGTCTCACCGCGAACACGACCCACCTTTCCATTTTCTATTAAAGTCACCGTTGAGCGCCGCGGCATGGACGGCAAACCAGTTTTAAACGCGTATGCACTAGTTCGATACTCCCAATCATGCACTTCGCCATCTTGCGCGACCGTGGAAACGATTATTGCGAACATTCCATTGTAAAGTCAGACCGGTCAAAATGGGAATCACACGCGGACGAATAGCATATTCCATTAAAACAGATAGTTAATTGCATTAAAAAATATTATTAAGAAGACAGAGAAAAAAGGTTTTTGCGTTCTTTAATTTAAATTAAAATATAATTATTATTAGATATTACTACGGCGGAAGCAAAGTTGTACACCTAATTAAAGATATTATATCAGTATATCATTTAATTGTATTCAATAATGTATTAATACAATAGCATTCAATAAAATAAGTAGTGTAATGCATAATATAACGAAAGCGATTGCTCGATTATTTTCTCGGAGTCAAGATACGTTAATCGAGATTCACGTATTCTCAGTACAGTTTCTTTTATAATATATAATCGTTTTTCGTAAATGAGTTTAAACTCCTGCATCTGCCAATCGGGCAGCTGTTGGGGACCCACGAGTCCTATTGTCCCTCGCAGGATTACGCGTTTGACCTGAATTCGCGACTTGCGTTTCGTGATGAAACTTGTGGTAATGAGACCGCGATGCAGTGAACCGCCACCGTGACACGGTACCGAGATATAATATAACGGATTGCCCGCAACGTCACAACGCAGAATGTTTCACAAGAAGATATTTATAAATTGAACAAATTGTTGAGAAGTTATAATGAGCGTACTCAGAAACGAAACTGTTTTTCATTACTGCAATCCTACTGCTGTAAGCTGTAAACTAAAATATAATATTCCATTCAATATTTAATTTAAATTATTTAAATTAAAAAAAATCTATTTAAAAATATATATACTCGTATAATTGTTATGCAGTGAGACACAAGGTCGATGGATAGAAAAATCACTCTATTCAATATTTAATTTAAATTATTTAAATTTAAAAATACATTTTAAAAAAATATATATATACATATAATTGCTATGCAGTGAGACAAGGTTCGATGGATAGAAAAATCACTGCAGAACACGCCTGATATATTTTTTTCGAGTACAAAAGATGCTCCTAAGACCTCACAATTCCGGAATGCGTAATTGTCCTTGAGTTAAGCCGGAGTCTCGAAGTTACGAAGATTCGCAGGCGAATTTGCTTTGCGGCGGGCCCCGTGGGGCACCAAGAGCTCGGCGATTAAGCGCAATTACGCTTTCTCCGGCTATCTGCCGGCCCGGCCGGGCAGCGTTTTCGTCGTCGGCGGAGGATACGGCACGGAGTAACCGCGAGTTTATGGCCTCGTTCGTCCGGTACGAATCCCGCGGCGCGGTGCGGCGCGGCAGAATCCGGCATAAAGCGAGGATTGCGCGCGATGGATCTCTTCGTTTTTCTCGTTTATCCCCCGCGGGCGAAAAACGGCGCGGGAACTGGCGGACGGACGGAAGCATTCGTTCGGCGGGCGTCGCACGAGAAGAGAGAAGAGAATCGCAACGTCTCGGGCCGTCGCTGCAAACAAAATCTCTGCACGCGGAAACCAACGATATCCATGCGATAATCCATGCCGGATGGATCTCCACAAGCCAAGCTGTTTTGCCGATAACGGGAAGCGCTTGACGGCTCGAGACAAAAGCGGGGACATACCTGCTCTTTCCCCGGGGTCTCAATCTGAATTGGTCGCGCTTGAACGCGCGAAACGACAATGGCCTGAGGGCTATCCCTTTTTCTTACGACTACCGCGGTACATTTTTCACTTAGATAACCGACGATCGATAGTCATTAGAACTTTGTGAAGAATGCAGAGAACCAAAGACCGTTCCACGCGAGAACTCGGCCGTCACGTTAATGCGCTCTTTCGCACCTCGCATTACAGTCCAGAGACATAAGAAACGAATGGAGCGATAAGAAGCACTGCTTTAAATTGCATGTAAAGTCTGACTAGAAAATAGTGTAAATCAACAAATCGAGTTCAGCGATAAGGTCCACTGCATTCGATAGAGCTCGAGCGGTAAGGAACGATACCTATGTTATGGAGTCGAATTTTTAAGTGCAGGGCACCGTTAATTAAGGAGTCAAATTGCTATTGGCAATTTATTGTCTTTAATTGTGAAAATATGGTGGAATTTATTTTTTGACTAAATTTCACTCTTCACATTCAGCATTGCAAAACAACGAAGGTCTTTTAAACATCTCGAAGAGTCTTTTGAAAATTCTTGTCAGGGTGTTGCTTTAAATCATAACGGCACAATGGCGAAAGTCCTTCCTATCGAAACGAGCGTCACGCCCGACAATTTTGTTCGCAAAAGTGAGAACCGCAAATTTTCTCGCGGATCGACCTCAAAAACCACGGATGAACGCAACTCTCTGGCGCGGCGCGGCGCGGCGCCGCGACGGGCTTTCGCGGTCGTAAAATTCCACGCGTCGTGTGCGAGCGTGCGAGCGCTTACCGATTCGCCGCGGTTTGCAGATCGCGTGGACGGGACCCGCGACCGCAACTTCGACGGGTCTCTTTCACGACGAAAAGGGTCGGGATCAACGACATCTCATCGCGCACGGCTGCGTGACACAAACTTCACCGATAGACGTAAACTTCCTTGAATGATATCAATTCTCCGCCTACAATTAAATCTTATCCTACTGTAAAATGAATTAAGACAAGATTCTATTAATTTATCGTAAATTTGGCTTACAAATCTAATAATGAATCTAAAAGCAACCCGATAATTCGTCCCAGATAACGCGCAATGTCCAAAATCGGGACATGTGACGTCTTTAAGACATCTCATCTGGGGGTGTTTCTTTTTTGCCTCGTCCGTTATAAAGCTGAAGCTTCTAATTTGCTTCTAATTTGCTGTTAACCTTTGAATGGTCGCGTGGTGTAGGCTATACCCTAGTTACTATCCAAATTTTGCGAGATTTTTATCATTGTTGAAGAAAAGTCGTTTTTTTTCTTTTGTTGAAATTGAAATTTTTTTTTCATACTTCAGAAATTACGTTAAAGATATGTGTAAAGATTCATAAAATCGAAGAGAATAGTGAGCATTTTTTCTTCATTAACATTTACGAGGAAACTACTCTGAGGTGTGATACCTACATCCCACGCGACCATTCGTGTTTCAAATTTTGACGCGAAATTTTGTTAATGCACAATACGCATTAGAATATTACTCTAAGTGCGATCCTCGTAAAAGCTGGAGAATTCTTAGCAGACACGTGAGTCACTCGTTTGTATACCACCTACATCGCGCGTCGAAGATAACGCTGGTCTCGGCGACTCTTTCGCGAGGCGTACACGTTGTTCATCCTTGATTTGAAGCCCAAAGATGAAAGCCACGCATTACACGCGATGATCTCTCGACAAGATAAGAGATGCATCCCATTCTTTAGAGCGTCATATATCCCCTCATGATGTATGCGTTTCGCCGGTGGGTGTCCAACGAGTGCTCTCCACGGTAATACGCCCTGCCAACGGAAGACAGTCAGAACTCGAGGCTATCGTGGAAGATTGCAGTCTTTATTAGCCGCGGAATAACCGACATTTTGCGAGTTTCCTTTTTTCGACCGACCGACCGACCGCGACCGGACAAAGCAGATAGAAGTCCCGCGGCAATCCTACAGCTTCCAAGCAACAGCGTAGAATCCACAAAAATGCGTAAATAACTCTACTTATCTTTGTTATTCTCAAGTTGCTCTTTCCTGTACTAACTTTAGGTTTGTATTATTTATCGTGCCCACACATAGAAAATGGATAATTTATGCGTCCGAGAATTAGATTAGGTATCTACGGGACACATGTCCAGTTCGTTGAAATTCTATGGGTCGATTCAGACACAGCCGTGCCGTGCCCGTACCGTATCCGTACCGTGAACATTTCTATTTGACCGTCTTTTTTCTATATCTTCCTGTCATTTCTTTCTATCCGTGCACGGTACGGACACGGCACGGCTGTGTCTGAATCGACCCTATATCGTCAATTTACGTCACAAGAGCTCAAGCGGTCGAATTGTATATAGGTATATAATAATGGAGAATGCATTCCGCCAGAAATAGCATTCTAATTTAATTACACAAGCGCGCGTTTACGGGTGGAGAACGCGCACGACGAATATTTCGCGTATCACGCGGAATGTTAAATGGAGTCAACGTTGCTAAATTATTGCGAGCAAGCGTGTTTCGTTTCGCAATTGCTCTAACAAGATACTTTAATTTGATAAACCAGATATACGTCTCATATACGTTTTTACAATGTCAATCGTGTTACCACTTTAGTCAATTTAGCAATAAAATCGTTTTTTTAAGCGAAACGCACGAGAGTTAAATCAATACTCGTCTCTTCCCGGCAAAAGCGGCACGAGAGACGTATTGTCTAAACAACAATGTGATTGTTGTCGATATTCAATGTACCAAACGCAATCATACTGGGTCAATAGAATATGAACATATGTCGACTAAACTATTCCCACGTTTTGGAATATGTGCGACACGTGTTTTTGTTCGGTATCATACGCAAAATTGTACTCCGGTATATTCAATTTAAAATTCTCTCCGAATAGGTCAACGTTTGTTTTTTTTTTTTTTAAATTGTTCGAGAGAGCTCGAGATAAAAAGATTTATTTACGCTTCTGTGATAGCCGGGTGGTTATCCGTTTACGGCGCGAATATATCACGGCGGACTCTCCCACGCGAACGCAGGACCAAGACGAGAGCGGGATCGCTCGAGTCCGACGAGTCCCGGCATAACGACGACGGGCTCTCGATATCGATAAAATGATAATCCCGCCGTTCGTCGACCGGAAGGCAACCGGCGCGGCGCGCCGGTTGGCGAGGCACCGTGAGAGAAAGAGCTCACGACTTCGCCACGGCTCTTTTCGAGAGGGTAACACTTGAGGAACGGTACATAGCCGAAGGGTAACGCTCGCTCTCCCACTGCCGCCGTTGCCGCCGCCGCTGCCGCGAAAAAGAGAAACCCGGGAGGGAATAAGGATCGGGCAAGAGGCCGCAGAACGGCAGAAACTGAATCTGCCTACTGTTCTCTTATTGGATCCTGCTCCGACCGCGAACCGCATCGGCACCGCAAAACGCCAGCAAAAAAGGACTTGCGCGTCCGCGGGCGCGCAGACCGGCGAATCGCCATTAAGTTCTCGGCGAGAAACTTCATTATGCAAACGCGCAGTTTCTATATCCTCCGACTCTGTTCTCTCCACTTATCCGAAGAAAGGCCGCCCTTAACTATGATATCACATAACGATGCGTCTACAGAAAAATTTACTGTTAGGAAAAAAAATGTTTGAGCCTAACTTTTTTAATCTGCCCTGTGCGAAAGATAAGCTAAGACGGATGTTTGATATTTCCGCTGCAAAATTAAATGTGCCAAAATATGACTATTTTTTTATGTAACTAACATTTAGAAAAAGATAATGTTTTGATACTAATACGTCATAAATTTAATAATGAGAAAAATGTGTCTAAATTAAAATTATAATGCTGATTCCTCTTTATTTTTTTACAATTAGATTCTTGAATAATTGATTATAAAATTGTAATTTTAGCATTTTTGAAGTGCGCACGTCGAATTAAATACGTATATTAAATACAGATGTAACTAAAATTTATAAAAAGATAATACTTCAGTACTAGTACGTCATAATAATGAGATATATATATATATATGCCTGAATTATATATGGTGTCGATTCTTCTTTATTTATCACAATTAGATTTTTTAATAATTGATTATAAAATTTTCAAAGTGCAATTCGCGCCGAATTAAATGCGTGTATAAAATTAACACGTGTGACTACACTGAGAAAAAAAAGTACAATAATTGAAAACAATATAAGTTGATCCAACGAAATGTCTCATTAACTGCAGAGTGCCAACGAAAGATATACTTATTGCAATCGTATTTGCAATTGCAATGTCATATCAATACCATTGCGTTGTTTGAAATAAATATGTTCTTGGATTACACTCCCATATAATAGTATTAAGAGCGTTGTAGTTGAATCAATGAAATTTTTTTCAATAACACAGATGCTATTGAAATAACAGTTTTTTTTCTCAGTGTATATATAGATTTACCATAAATTGCGAATCCTGGGAAGAAGAAATCCTGCGACAAAAAGAAGAAGAGACAGAGCGTTATCCTTTCGCATCGTATTCAGTCACAACGATCGGAATCGCGTGGCCGACCTCCCGACAAATTACTTCGTGCAGCCGGAAGGTATATTTTAGATTATGGTGTAATGCGGCTCTCTCAATTTCGAATCGGGCAACTGTTAAATCACCGCGAGGAAACAAAATTCTAATTTATAGACGTTAGATAATAATAAATGAGTTTAAAGCGAGCGAGCTCTCTTGCACGGAAATAAAGAACCCTTAGGAGAAAGTGAAAACAACAACGTCGTCCTAAACCGTGAGAAACGTTCAGTTAAAACTCAATTAGGAGAAATTTATCTTATTTTCTCAACGCACTTGGGCATTGTTCTGGTAAATACTTTATATATTTAAAAATGCAATGCAAAAATGATCTTTTTAATTATTTTTAGATTCTCCTTTTTATTATTTTTCCTGTATATACGAACAGAGATTATACAAAGATAAAAAAAACATATGGACATATTTGATATATAATTATATATATTTATATACGTTTTTATATATGAAAAATTTTTTACCGGGTTCAATAAATGCTAAAGTACCTATGTTAGATTATAGAGTATGTATTAGCCTGTACTTTCCAGTCTCTCGATTTTTTAATCATAAGCTCTTTTAGTGTTAAAAACTTCACGTCATAATTACGGATTAGCGTAAAAAAAAAAAAAATTGTCCGCTCAGTTTATATTTGCACACATAAACGGCGTGTGAAGGAACAGATCAGATATTCCACGGTGTTTACGCGTAGACGCCCAATGCTGGATCCCGTTAGTATATCCCGTCGTATATGCGTTCATCCGCGACTATAAAAAGTCCACGTGATTACACGTGCGCGCACGCGGCAATGCGCGTCGCGCATAATGAAGGAGCGGGCATCGTCTCCGAGACGCGACGCGACGCGGACGCGACAGGACGCGGCGTGAACGGCCGTTACATCATTTATCTCGCGGAAATCGTAGGACTCACGTCGAAATGGCCAACACACACGTCCCGTCCATGCGTGTCCCATATAACGCCTATGCAACGTGTCGCGTATCTCATGCCTGCCGGATCCGCGCGTGTCGGACACGTAGGTGCGAGTCGCGTGCGTAAGACGTGCGTGCAGGAATATGGATATCATATCGGCAGTCTCATGAAATTGACGAGGAAGCGACGTGGAAATTGTATTACCGTTGGGTATTATCATGCATGGGATCATTTATTTAAAATACACCATAGCGAGGAAAGTTTGGGCATGAGACGGGATAAAAAGTTACGCTTTGACGTACGGTTATTGCGGTGAGAAATTTTGCTCGCGCTTCCTCGTCACCGTTATAAGTACGTTGATTGAATATCAGTCAAAGGTGTCAAATGTATGATTATACAGGATGTTTTAAATATAATAGCCTTTCTTCAAAAACTCAAAAAAACACACGAAAATTAAAATAATAGCTAATAAAGTTCTTAAACTTCGGGTTTCTTTATAACAGATGGCAAAATTCTTCAGATTGCGCCAAGAATAATCTTTTTTAGACTGAAACCCATACGATTTTATCCTCAAGAGTTTATAGTTAGCGGTGTTTTTGCATCCTTGAAACGTCCGGTACGCGAACGTGAATATATTACATTTCGCCCGTCTTCGCGAACGCGTCGCCTGATAATGAATCTCGGTGGAGAAAGGCCGCTGCCTTTATGACGTTCTAGTCGATTAAGCGCGATATAATCGCAGCTGCCCGCCGGCAGACGCGCGTTTCCTCTCTCTCTCTCACGTCGGATTGGCAACGGCGACGTAATCCAATTTGATGGTGACGGCGTCTTCGCGCGAGATCCCGTCTGCCCGGAGTCGTCCTTTTCTACTGCGCGTTGTGTCATCGCCGATATTACTACTCGAGCTATCGATATTTCTGCCTGTGAATATTTATCTATTTGACGTGAAAGATATAAGATATAACATGAAAACTCGATTAGAGTATTATTATTGAACCTTTATCAATATGAAATCTTTTTCTATAAAAAAAATTTTGAAGGAATTCTATAACACGTAACGTTTAGTTTGCTGTTCAATTAGGTACGAGGATATCGAAAAGGCTCTGTTAAATTTAAGCATCCCGCGTGTCGCCCTTTTCTGCGCGTTGTCATCGCCGATATTGCTACTCGAGCTATCGATATTTCTGCCTCTGAATATTTATCTATATGACGTGAAAGATAACATGAAAACTCGATTAGAGCATATTATTATTGAATCTTCATCAATATAAGATTTTTTTCTATAAAAAAAATTTTTGGAGGAATTTTATAACGCGTAAAGTTTAGTTTGCTGTTCAATTACGAAGATATCGAAAAGCCTCTGTTAAATTTAAGCATCCCCCGTCGTCGCTCGTGCACGTTAATGGCGCGCAGCGTAGCTATAATAAACACGTGGATGTTAATGAGATACGGTCGTAATTTACAGAGCGCTGTATAAGTCGCGACGGTATGCGAAAACGATGCCTAGGCGTGGCAACCGGAGGCACGGGCCCCGAGTGATCGTTCGTGAACGGGAATCCTGAGCGCAGAATGATAAGACGTTCTCCGCGAATAGTCCCGATTCGCGCGTATACTCGCCTGCGTTATGGTCACTGGGATGGCAATTATTTGAAACGGTATGAAAGCGACGTCTCGTTGATGCTATCGTCCACGAGGACGTTTCCACGAGGATAGTTTCACTTAAAGTGGCTCTATCACCAGTTTTACGTAACGATACGCGCATTCCGATTCGAATTACGAGTACTCGGGATTTCTATGATGCGAGAGAGGATTTTGCTGTTTGAATTCTTAAATATTTATAGTGCGTTATGTAGAAGTCGTCTTACTCTCGTTGAGCCAAAAGCGAATAAAATCGTTTATCGAAGAAAATATGGTAAAAATAATTCCAGAAACGTGATACTTTCATGAATAATTCTTCTCTTGGCACAGTTTCGTGAACTACATCAAAAATCCCGATGAAAGTGATATGTATGCACCTACAAAAGCACGATGCATAAAGAGGTACATCAAAGATAACGATTCACAATACCGTCCGAATCATAACGGGTATAATGCGTCGAGGGAGAGATTGCGAAGATTAATATGCGAGACATCCGTTTTCCAGGTCGCAGCCATTCTGTCGTTCTGAACGCAACAACTAAATGAACGAAATTTATCATTTGTTAATGTCACACGTTGATAGTCTAGAAACGCCGTTGTTAACTGGGTCGTTGTCAACTGCGATACGAGAGCGTGTTATTCCAAATTGGGTAGCTAAACGTGTCACGCGGAAATCGGATGGTGATAGACACGATAAATCATGCGAGCGGAAGTGCAACGCCGGCATTGTCGACCAGACACGCTCCGACCTTCAGATACATATGTGCAACTGCAATCGCGTAACAGGTAGAGTTAACTATATGTATGTATAGTTCACTCCGAATCGATATCTGCCGGCGGCGAAAAACAACATTAGACAGTCCTTTCATTTAGAGAATGAGAAAAGTCTGGGTCACGTAAATGGTGAAATTATTACGCAGAACATGTAGTAACTTTTAAATACATCAAGACTATAGTCATGATCCATTTCTAAATGTAGCCTTAAATTGCAGAAATAAGTTTTGAAAAAAGTATTTCCGGCTACACTTAACATAGAAAAAAAAGAATATTCTTGATTTGAAAATAAGCAAGATTATCGTCTTGCTTATATACGAAACAACTATAATCTTCTTAATAAGAATTTCAACGTTTCATTTCAACATTTTTTTCTTGGTTAAACTATATAAATGTTTTATTCAAGCAATTTTTCTTCGTTTAATATAATAACGTAATATAATTTTATATCAAGATTTCCACGTTAAAACTAAAGATATTTTCAAATCAAGAATATTCTTTTTTTTCTATGTAGAGCGTATAAATAGAGAATGTTATGTGACCATTGCCCACGTACCTACTTCAGGAATATAGACTCCTAAGATAACTAGAATAAGATATGTACTCTAAAAGCACTTAGGATAAACTACCTAGATAAACAATCTTTTCCTAAGAATTTTCCAGAAATCTGAAGTATTTCTTTAACTCTATGAAATAAAAGGGAGAACACTGATCGGATTGCAGCAGCAGTTCTTCAAGATTTCAGTGCGCTATGAACATGACACGGTCAAACGCCAGTAGTTGTTGACATAAGTTTAAGTATTATTGTAAGAAATATGATAAGCAAAACCTTTTTTGGGGATAATAATTTTCGCAAATCTTATACAGTTGACATTAAAGTCTACAAATTGTTTTCTTAGATACTATCTATAATTTTACTTTTAAACTGTAATATAAAATTACTCCCGCAAGAGTTAAAAAATGTCAAAGAGTCGTTATTCTCGGTGGAGCGCCGTGCGATTTTTCCTATCGCCAATATCTATGATTTACAACCGTGCTTAGCAAAATGTCGCATCGAAATCGTTTTGCTGTACGGGAAAAAAAAAGATGTATCAACAGCATCAGTGTAATTGAAATAAAATCTATTGATGCAACATCAACTTTAATTAACAAAAACATCAAATGGTTGTTTTAATATAATCCAAATATTTGGATCCAATAATATCCAATTAAATTAACTGTTTATGTTTGTGGCAGCCAGTGATGTCGACGTTTAATTGAAACAACTTTATTTTTTTTTTTTTTTTCGTGTATCCTTAGGAAAAAGAAGAAAACGCGTCTCCATAGCCGATGTAAACACGATCAAACGAGAAAAGCCAGCGTGGATGGAAATGAGAGAAGAAGATGTACCGCAAGTTTGTCGAGAATGATAGCCCGTCAAGGCTGCTGCTTGATGCCTGACCTCATGTCACGAGGCCACGGCGGTATATTTACCACCTGGAAGTGCTTAGAAAGGGCTTCTCATCCGCGTTTCGTAATGGTCTATTATTGGACGGTCTATTGAAGGGAATGCTTTAGAGGAGGACTGCCACGCCTGTCGCGCGAAAATTATGGGATAGCGTAACAATGGTACATAAAACGCACGGCAACAAATTAACCTGGGTCATCGTAACTTTGACTTGCATTATAATCTCTTCAATACAAATTATGCAGGGTAATTAAAATGTAAAGAATCCTTTAACCGCAACTGCTGAACCAGGAACCGGAATCGCTCATTGCGTAGGACCAATTAATTTCCATCTCCACTTTACAACACAGAATATTTTAAGAAAAATTTCATTTAAAAAATTGTAATTATAATATCATGATGCTTTAGTCTGATTTTCAGAATTTCTTTCTTAAGAAGAGCTCAATATGTGTTACGATAGTAAAATTCTAGCAATATTGATGCATAATTTTTATTTTAAGAAAAATTTTATTAAAAAATTTCTAATTATAATATTATTACGTTTTATTCTGATTTTTACATTTATTTCTTAAATTAAGAAAACATAATACGTGTTACTGTAGCAAAAAATCTAGAAATATTGATACATAATTTTTCAAATAAACAAATTAAACGTTGCGGTTTTATAGTACTTATTTACTCTCACTTCGATTTTAATCATTTATTATACGAATCGTACACAAAAGATCTGAAGTAGATTCGACACAGAAAAAAACCTTTCAAAGAGACCGCCATACGGAATCGATATTGCGACGAGAAGCGGCGACGGCGCTCATGATCAGTTTCGTGCCACGCCGATTATGCAACACTAGCACATGCTGCGTAATACATTATCTTTGTTTCTATTTTTATCCAGTCGCGAAAGAAAATAATTACATGCGTTGTATTCGCGCAAGAACACACGCGCGCAAAATCTAGTGCCGGTATTTGTGAAGTTTGTACCAAGTAAAGTACAGCTTGGAGTCCTCAAGCAAGCAGCATCGACTGGTCCAATGACTGCAGCCATCTGTTCGCCAGCACGAAAGTCTCGCGCACGCGTGAAAGAGTAAGCACTAGTGGTATAGATTGGTATAGCTAGACAACAGGTTTTAAGCGTATAAACTAGGATTTAAAAAATCTTAGAGAGACGCTTCTAATTTTTTATTACACAAATATTTATTAGCGATACTCGCAGAATTATTAATATCGAAGATAAAATAGATAGAACTATAATTGCAAACGTATACTACTTCTTATTTTTATTTGATTAATATCTACAGCGGAAGTATTAATTACATGCCGCGAACGCGCGCAGTCGGTTTAAATTAGCGATGCGATTCTTCAAATGCTATTATAACAATAAGGAAGAATTAGATCAGAAGGTTATCGCATCATCGTAATTCGCAAGGCGAACAAAAACGAGATTCGATCTGTACGATTCCGATTGTCTGACTATTATGAGCCGTATCTACTTTCCATTGTCACTTACAAAAATAAATAGAGATAAGTAAAGATATCCCTAGTAGCACAATACATCGGCAACATGTTGGTTAAATATTGCATTGGGAATGTCTTGGCCAATATTTCCCAATGCAAAGCTAATATTGGTTACTAATAAAATGCAAGAGTGCACTGCCAATATTAGCTAAAAGGGACAGAGCATCTACTTTATAATATTAGACTAATATGAGAAATTAGTCTATACTTAACATAAAAATTGGATATATAAATATGTGTTACCGTCAGAACCCGAATTTCGTCAATACCCGATTTAACTAGTCAAAACTAGTTTTATTCAAGACCTTTCTACTAGTCAATACTAATATTAACTAGTTAATTCTAGAAATAACCAAATATAATATTAGCTAAATCGGGTAGTTTGATGGAATTCAGGTTCTAACGCTAACGGTAACATATTATATTTAGCAAATATTTTTTGCTGCAATAAAGTTGTACTACTAAGGACGTAGAGATTTCGAATAAACTTCGCGTTTGTTGAACAACGTTCCATGATGCACGATCAGCTTTTTTTTTCACGAAGATAATTGTTAATAAAAATAACAAAACCGAACGCACACATCCAAACGACAAATGCGAAAACACGCCGCGTGAATAACGGCGCGTCGAGCAGCAACTAGCTGGTAATTCGACTTCGCACAATTACGACACCCATCGCTCAAAGTATTCCTGGAACTTCGCGACTACCTCGATGAAGCAATCAGAACCGCATAGCCGCGAATTCACTACGCGCGCTGATGTGCAAAAGTTGACGCGCGCGCGCCATCAATTACGTTGTTACTCATTCCGCTATGACGCGAAACAGGCGTAAAAGACAGAAACGCTAACGTTACACCGCGGGACACGATCGCTTCCACCGTGCGATCGTACTGAACCTCGTTAACCTTGACATTTTGAGCGACTCTCTTGCCGCGCGTTTATTTTAGAAAGGCAGAACGACACGTACTGTGACGAATTCCTATATACCCTGCGGGTCGATAAGCGATACTATTGAGTATAAGATGCGATTACTTCTATCATCATCTATTTATGTGCAGACACTCCTAGAAACGTCGCCGCTCTTTTCAGCATGTCCTTAGGCTGACGTGAGTGTACGTTTTCTTTCGATGACTAAATTTTTTATTTATTCTTCCTCACAACTTCATCACTTTTCGCGTTAAATTTTCCAATACTTACATTAAAGTAAAATTACCTCAAGAGAATAAGACTTCTTAACTTTTTATTCAGTTTCTATAAAGCTTTAACTAAAATCTCTTCATTTTTAATAACTTGAAAACCATTGTGAGACTTTCACAACCATGTTATGGAAAATTATCTCGCAAAATATTTTCTTTCTCTTTTAGACTTCTGATGTGATTTTTAATTGCTGTCACAGTCTTTGTATGTAAATGTTTTTAGCAAAAATAATCAACCGAATTTCTCACTATAACATTAATTATTTTCAAAACAAGGGATGAAGGTATTACATTTAATGACCAAGCGTCTTATAATAAGCCCCGTAATTACACTTGATAGATATATGCTTCCGTATTAATCCGCTTTGCTTTTATCTTTTTATAATCTTAAGGACGATCACTGGTAAATCGATTCTCTATGTATTTGCTTAAAATTTGCACCATATGCTATTAATAGTGTTATCTATACACCTCCTCAATTGTAAGAACCGTGCCGGTACCAAAGTCGAGATATTCAATGTCAAAGTTACAAATTTTAATTTAATTTAATTTTTTTATTTTCAGTTTAAGGGTAAATCGCAAATTTAAAGAAAAATTTGAAAATTTTACTGTATGTTAATAAATGTGGTATCTACACGTCTGTACAACGTAAAAGTAATTGACCGTCCCGAACGCGAGATAATCGCTATCAAAATTGCATTTTTTCCATGTATTGGATACACAAAGCATACGGAAATCTCGTATTTTAAATTTTAATAATTAGAACGAATCTATAGAAAGTGATGAAAAATGGATATATAGTAAAAGGACACTTTAGGAATACTAGTAAAAAACCCCGAAATTATTGACCACTTAGATTTAGAAATATGTACAATAATAAATAGACCTTGATTTTCACGATTATTTGACGTAAAGAAGCGACTGGAAGAGAAAAATGACAGAATAGTCTTTTGTTCTGTGTGTGAGGGACAGAACTATCCAAAAGTTTTCAGCCTGTAACCGTAAATTTTCGGATGTTTTCACGTCGATTTAGAGTATAAAATTTTGGCTATACGATTATAACCGGTAAACGTCCTTAAATTAAAAGACTATACTTTTAACGAAATTAATAAAAAATAAATATTTAAACAATGATAAGTAAAACAGGACCGTTATGATCAATTAATTACAATCAATTAGTAAAGAGAAAAACACCATTTACGTGAGATCTAGGTGCGAACCCTGGCTGGGGTGATATTTTTTGCAAAATTTTTTGCAAATTCTCTACAGTAATTTAATAAGAATGCTCATTAGCATCAAAATGTAAATCGAGTATTGATTTAAGTATGTAAATTTACTGTTCCAACAAGGAGTTGTGTTTTAAAGACCAACAAAAAATTGACGCGCAGTTTACTGATTGCGAGTTTGGAAAAAGCATACAAAATTCGCACAATATTATTATTAGACTAGGTATCAAGATCCAGTCCCCGGACCGTAAATGGTGTTTATTTTCTCTAATTGATTGTAAATATTTGTTTATAAAATTTAAGCTCAACGAATATCGCGCAGATGTAATCACGGAAGTGATCAGTGAAATGCAATCACGGATCATCGTCAACCTGCGCATCGAACGGAGAATACTGTTCACCGCGAGATGTGCTAATCTCTGGACGAAGGTATTTCAGAAGAAGAAGAAGAAACCATCTGCATCAGAGGTTAGTGTGCCTCTCGGTTTCTCATTAATTAATCCGCCCGCTCCCCTAATTATCTCACACACGTTGTGTTTTTTTATCGGTCCGAAAGAGATCTTTTCTCAGAGAACCGCGCGCGCACTTTCCCCGGACACTTTCTTACGTAACAATGCACGCTCGTGTTACACTTCGCGTGTTTCCATTCCCGCGGCACTACGTGCGATCGTACGAGCATGATAAACCACCGCGAATCTTCCCAGTCGAACAAACCCCAGAAATCCATCGTTTCGAACATATTGTACATTCCACCGAGTGTGATTGCACAAATTGAATTGCAAATCACTTTCCGAGCGTTCTTACCGTCTTGGATCAGACTTTTGCGGTGTAAGATTTATCCGGAGAAGCAGCAACTCAATTTACATTTCTAATTTCATTTCTCTAAATGTAGAAAATTTGTTAATTCTCGCGGTTTCGAGTCAGTATTCTCCCGTAGTCGGTAAACGTACGCAATTCATTTAGACAGATATTTGTCAGATACAAACTCTTTGTTCGATTTTATTATGCTTACTTAACACTAGAACTATCAAGGGGGTCAAAATGACCCATTTAACATTTTTTAATAATTTATTATTTATTTTTAAAACATCTTAATTCCTGAAATTTTCCCTGACTTTTATTGAAATTACATAGATAATTAATTTTATTAATTTTTCACTTTTTCTCTGTTCTTTTCTAAGATTTCTTCGGTAGAAACAAATATAGATTAATCTCCGGTAGTTCTAGTGTTAAAAGTTGTCTTAATCTGCGCCACAATAGAAATTTTTATTAAAAAAGCCATTTACAGTTGGGCTGGATGTTGGTAGCCTCATAATTATGTTTCTGTGTGAATTTTGTATATTATACTTTTTTCCTAACTGACAATGAGTGAACTGCGTGTCGATTTATCGCTCTTTAAAACACAGCTCTTTGTTGGAACATTTTTATATATAATTATGATTTCGTAAACTCCAAATCTTCACAGAGTATCGGTTGCAATTACTTATGTTTCTTTCTTTTCTGAAACATCGGATAATTTTAGAATCTTACTTTACTGTGGTGCAAAGTTACTCCTGCCGGTGCAATTTAATCCCGTCCTGCGGTAACGTGAAACGGCTTATATACGAGTAATATGATCGTGTTGAGAAACGACATTATAGCGACTGGCTGGTCGTTTCCGAGTGGCAGGCTTAGGTTTTTTTAAAATATCCTCCCGCGTTTGATACTTTCATTGCGACGGGTTAATTTCTTGTATACACACGGAAAGCCGGAAGGGCCAGACGCTTGACGGCGGTGTTAACGAGTCAGCGCGTCGAGGAAGAGACGTCGTAACGTAACGGGGATGGTATAACGGTCGCGACTTTGTCCTGCGCGCTCGCGATGATCCCCGAGGATGTTTCCTCGATCAGTCAACGCGTGTACAAAGTGGCCCGACATGATTGCGGTATCTCTGCAACGCAGGTCCTAACGAGCTACCTATTGCAAACCGGCGAGCCCCCCTGGACCTCGTACTTCGTACGATATGCTGACGTGGTGAACGATCAGCGGGGAATGTCACACTTCAATTGGCCGGCAGGCAACAGCAATTACCACGTACTTAGGACCGGCTGCTTCCCGTACATCAAGTATCACTGCAGCAAACGGCCGGTGCAGGATCTCAGCGGCGAGGACAGATTCTTCAAGGCGATCAAGATATTGAACCTTGGTAGGTTGCGGCGGGGTAGCCGGACACGCTCGTGAAGAAAGGAAGCCTGCGTTTGGCATGGCGGCCTTATTCATTTACGCCGCGCGCCGGTCGCGGATGCGATAAACCGGCGAGCTCGTAAATCCTATAATTACCGCGAACACGAGATGTCACGGGATTCTCGATATTAATTTTAACGAGATTCCTTTGAGCGCTTTAGAATCTCTAAAGGCTATTACTTTAACTAAAACGCAGAGGCGTGTCGATATTCTTTTATTCGTTGGCGATTAAAAATTAATAAGAAACAGAGAATTAAGGTTCGGAGAAAAAAAAAATTTAGTTTAATTAATTAAACTATTAAACTCTAAGGGAAATTTTTATTTTCTCAGTCTCAATTCGAGAGACGACCAAAGTTTTTAATATCACAAATTACGATATAGCATTACAAATGTCTTTAAAAAAAATGCCGACTCCAAATTCGCCAAGAAATTCTTTCGTCGCCAAGACTAGTTGTATAAGATCGAGAGTTCTGAGACACCCTGTAAATTCACAGCTATCGCCGCCTGATTAATTGAATTCAGTACCGTATAATCTGAAGCAAGGATCGAAACAAGGCGTCGCGACAGAAACCGCGTGTATCACCAGGCGGTCTTATTTGGCTTAATTTCCAACGTCCGCGAGAAGGAACGTGGGACGACGATCACGACGACGCGTTGTCCTTCCACGGCCAATGTCTCTCGTCTCATTGAGTGCTCTACCGATCTGGAATTAGCCACGGCGAACGAGTTTCAGCAATGCGACGACTCGAGATAATCCCCCTTTCCGACTTCTTGCCTCCTTTATACGTTTGTTCGATGCACCCCAGGTATCCCCACCCTGATGTACGGACTGGCAGCGACGCAACTTATCCGACACCGCGAGATCGTGAAGACGCCTCGGGGTGACGTGACAATCTACTTCTTGCTACCGGAGGACAAAGGCTCGCAGTACTGAGGCCTGGACCCTACGACGCTAATCTGCGTCGGGTCTCGCGTCATGGCCTTCCTCGGAGATGACGTTAACGGCAAACGAAATACAGAACCATGTACCGGATGATCGTTGTTCCTTTTTTCAACGCCCCCTCCTCGTTAGTCGTTATTCCAGCGAGCTCTCAAGTGCAGAACGAAAAGGGAAACGAGCTGCGCAAGAATCTCCCAGCTGAACATTCTGTTTATCCGCGACGGATCCGCGACCATTAATTTTGTTAATTGAGAAAATGAAGAAATTGGAAATGACGATTCGGAAATAGTATCGTCTTTCCGTACGAAAGAATACAGCAGAAATTTATCTAATAGCCCGACAGGTCAAGTCAGGGAATAAGATGTTAATTACTAAACCTTGAAACAGCTAAACCTTGAAACAGACATTTCCTTCTCTTTGCTTTCATGGCGGTAGCTTTATTAACAACGGAATATATTTGTGGAAGATTTTAAAACGCTATAGGTATATCGTGAATCTCGATTAAATGCAATCTCAACTTGAAATTGAGCTAATAATGAAAACTTAAGGTTCGCTTTTCATTATAAAAAATTAAAAGCTGGTTTAGTTATCTTCGACTCTATAGATAGTGCATGCTAGTCCTCGCGTCCATCTGCAGTCAATTAAAATCACGAAGGCTTTCATCAGCAATCACGTATATGTCGTATATGAATCCGCAGGAAATCGTGATAGTCTCGTATGTCGGGGGCTTTGGGGGATCTAAACGGGAGCTCTTTTATAGAAGCTTCGACGACGCGCCGATAACGCGAGGTCTCGTTAATGAGGACGGCCGGCGGCGATCCGCGCGCGGAGCAAGGTGCGAACACGCATAGTTAAAGCGGTTTTCTAATCAACTACTACCCGTGTTCCCTAGCTCCGCGGCCCGATGATGCATTAACGTCGACTCGGCCAAGTAATTCTCCGCCCCGAACCTGCTACCGCGGAAAACGCGTACGTAAACACTAAACGTCGACGACGAAAGCTCTCTCGTTGCCGATCATTGGCGTTTAAAATCAGGGTTTACGAGCGCACGTGCCTAACGCGATACATGATAATTCCTATTAATTACGATCGATGCGATGCATTACGATCGCGCAGGTACGAATCCTAACTCGAATTGATAGGTACCAAAGAGCACGTCGTCGCTTTAGCATAGATCACTTCCGATAGTTCCGATGATGCACTATACGACATATCAGATACGATAAGTCGCAATTGTCCACAAGCTTTGGCAACGCACGACAATGTTCAAAATTGATATAATATTCTATAAGATGCATTCGTGATTTATATTTTTCTTAGACTTATATAATTATTTCTTTATAATTAAACATGTAATATATTTCTAGATTTCTGTAATTATATGTACATTATTCTAGTTACAGCTATACGTGTCTCTTTTCTAATCTAATGTCGTGCAATTGTTTTATATTTTATAAATATTATAGAGAAAGAGAAAAAGAAAGGAGATTAAAAAGAAAACTTTCTATGATATCCGTAAATTTCATCATGTTTCTTTTATATCTATCGTCATTTAATTTTACGCTTAATTAATTTTACCTTAATTTTTTCAAGCATGAGATTAAAATACGTTTAAACCGCAAAAACAGGAGTTTATGCACAATAACCGCAACTATGTAACGATTTGCTAGCTATTAATATTTGACTATCGTTCTCGAACATTAATAATAAGTTATCGCAGCAGTTTCTACAACCGTATCAAATCTGGAAACGAACGCGGTGAAAGTAAATGCAGAAAACCAGCAGTGACCTGCGATTTTTTCAGAACAGATCAGGTTAAAAGCGTTATCAGCAGGTGCAGTGATATTTGAATTTCACGGAACCTGCGACAAGTAAAAATTCGTTAGCGAACCGTGAAGTTACGCAATGACATTTCGAATCTTTTCCTCGACATTTGTAATTACGCTCGAAAGTTTCCGCCATTTCGAATGCAAACGACGCTACCGTCGGTGACACAACGCACGCACTTCCCCGAGTGGTCATTTATCACTCGATGATTACGTCGATAAACAAATAAAATAAATAAAAGCCGGATTAAAAGAGTATTAATTAGCTGTTGGCTTTCACATTGACATTTTAACCGGACTTTCACCGTACCCTTGTGTTCCGTCGTGGACGTCTTCGATCTTCCTGTTACCTCTTTCAGACACGCACAATAATCCTCGTCTTCCATTAACGAGAGGCGTAATCCGAGCAGTATCGCAAGAGGACAAAAAACCTTGCGATCATCGTATTATTTTCCTCCCAAGTATAATAAAAGTGGCTTTATCGTAAAACCAATTAAGAAACGTGAAATATGTTTCGAGATTATACATATGAAGTACCTAGATGCTCGCATATGCAAGACTTTTATTATGTAACGATATTTTCAAGTATCTAGTCTACTGCCTAAGGTCCTGCTAGGATTAACAAAACTTCACAGGATCGGTTGGGTTTTATTCACAGAAAAAAAATATTCTTGATTTGAAAATATCTTTAGTTTCAACGTGGAAATCTTGAAATAAGATTATATTGCGTTAAAGAAAGAATAATTGCGTTAAACGAAGAAAACTTGCTTGAATGGAGATATTTATATAAGTAGCTGAACCAAGATAAAAATGTTGAAATAACACGTTGAAATTCTTATAAGAAGATTATATTGTTTCATGTATACGCAAGATCACTATAATCTTTTTATAAGAATTTCAACTTTTTATTTCAACATTTTTTTCTTGGTTGAACTATATAAATGTCTTCATTCAAGCAAGTTTTTTTCCTTTAACGCAATATAATCTTATTTCAAGATTTCCACGTTGAAACTGAAGATATTTTCAAATCAAGAATTTTTTTTTCTGTGTTAACGACAAAAGTTTTGTATTCTACGGTACGCGTATTCGCAATCTTAAGAACCTGTTCAAAAAACGACAGAAAATGTCGATTGAAAAATATTGAACGATATAATTCAAATTCGCACTTTCCTTCAATAAATCAGTTCTAAAAGTCTCTTGTACCGATTAGCCTTTATCTCACAGATCGAGTCCCACGAACCAATGCATTCGGGCATGACGATTATCAGTCGATTCAACACGCGGAATTACTCGAATGTCCAGCGCGCATTAAGTGTATACAGTTCGGTATCAAACAGATAACAAAATTTTCCAGAACAGTTTAAAGTTTTATAGTGCCAGATCGGTTGGGCGCATTCTCAGGTTCCTCGCTCCGGGTGATCTTCTCGAGTAGGAGGATAACGGGGAAGGAATGGAAGACGAAGGGAAGAGAAAGAGAAGAAACAGGAGGGAGGTGGGAATTTTATGAAGCTCGTTAGGAACGTTGTGGAAGGCTAGTTATGCTGATTAGATCGAGTTTACATATCGAGAATGTGCAACTGCACATATTAATAGTATCATCTCGGCGCGTGTAAGGAGCGGGCGTTTCTGTCAGGACGGCAGGCCGGCCGGCGTCGTAAGAGTCGCTCGAAAAGAACGACTGTTTCTCGCTTTCGCGGAATAGGATGATGGCGATAATGATAAGGGCTTAGCCAAACGCCTCGCCACGCCACGCAGGTGCTGTCGCGCTAAATAACGTCGCATAACGATAAAAGGCAGGATAATTGACAGGAACGAAGGGGCCCCGTATTGCAACGTATTATTTCTCGCGGTCTCGTTTCCTGTACACCCGAAGTACGTTGTCCTGATCTGGAGCAACATCGCAAATATTGAAATGGGTCTTATTCAATTATAATATTAAAAATGCTTATAATATTAAATAATATGCCTTGAATTTTAGCTGTTAAATGTATACTATATGTATATTATTTATTTAATTTAATTTAATATAATACCTGTATTCCATATAGAAAACGCCCGCTAAACAAATACGAAATATTAAATTTCTGTTTTCATTTTTCTCGTTAAAAAAATAATTGCATTTTTAAATGTTATTGTGATATACGCGCACGTATATTTTACAACATTTTTAGAAGTGGATGCGCGGTAATTTAAATTGTTTACACCCAAAAAAAGAATAATACAGGTCATATAAAAAAATTATTTAAATTATTTTTGTGTCAAAGTTTTTACAACCAGTTTTTTTTCGCTGTCAAGTCCTTTTCAAATTCATGCTTTCTGCAGCTAGATTTAATATCAAAGCAGCACATGTATACAGTTCCAACGTCCAAAGCCATTCACGAGATGAGCCCTCAAAGCGGCATATCTGCATTAGGCGCAATTAATTTTGCGCGAGATTCACGAGCGCGCTATATATTTGCATGTTCCGATGACCGTGGCGCTATTCTAAAGATAGCACCTGCTCGTAACCAGGCACCCATAGCGATATTAAACGCTTCAACAGGCATTGATCGCCGACGCATAAAATTCGTGAGATAAAAATTCGCGGAAGCCATCACGTGTATCGTGAATATAAAACAGTTCAACATTTTAAGACCGCTCAAATTAGTGCCTGATTTTAGATAGCTTAGGAACGGTTTCTGGCAAGTAATAAAAGTAAATGAGTAGCGAGTCAAATTTACATCATACGAATTGAGTCTACTTTCTCTGTCACTTTAAGAAATTCCTTGCAAAGCAATTTAATTTAATTTATATGACCTGTATTATTCTTTTTTTGGGTGTAAACAATTTAAATTACGGCGCATGTTGTAATTAATATACATGCGCGTATGTCGTATAATAACATTTAAAAATGCAATTACTCTTTTTTAACAAGAAAAATGAAAAAATAATATTGCGTATTTGTTTAGCGGGCATTTTTTATATACGAGTAGAATATAGGTATTAAATTAAATTAAGTTTGACTCGCTACTCATTTACTTTTATCACTTGCCAAAAACCGTTCCTAAGCTATCTAAAATCAGGCACTAATTTGAGCAGTTTTTTATACGTATTCAACTCTCTTGGATTGCGAAAATCCGAGTTTGCATTTATTAAGCTTTGCAGCGGCAAACCGTAGTATCGAAACCGTGTATAGAAATATTACTTCTGCAGTATATTAAACGGATCAATGTTATACTTCAGTAATCATATCGAAATGAATTCGGCGACCATCCTTGCCCCCGTGACCCGAAAGCACGGCGTTGCGTATTTGCTCAGCGAATACCTCGCAGCGAGATGTGCAATGTCATCGTACTTTTGTTTTCGATTCGCATGCAGAGCTACGCGCGGCGCGTGACGTTGCATTTGTCGTACTCGCATTTTCGCTGGAACCTACTTTCCGATGCAGAAAGAAAAGCTAAATGGAGTAACGCATCGTGTAAAATAATAACGCTCCGGAACCTCCGGAACAGAAGAGATAACATCAACGGCCACATCCATCCGGTGAAGTGCATGGATGCAATAATGGCATCCGGGGGAGGCTCTCTGATCGCGTTTAATATTTAATATTTATGGCTTTTTTATAAAAGAGAACGAGAGCAGCTTTTTGCCAAAACTAGAGAAATAGTCTTTAACTTTCTTCAGAAGAAAGAACACGATAGATTCCAATGTGATAAAAACGCTTTATCATTTAGTAATGCATCGTAATCTGATATTCGCTCAATAAAACGGAGTCTACAATTGGTGTAAAATTTAAGCTTTAAGTCTTAAGCCGTAAGAAATTGAACAATCACAGTCAAATATTCTTTTCACATTCGACTGTGATTTGTCAATTTCTTACGGCTTAAGGCTTAAAGCTTTTACGCCTTAAATTCTCCTTGTATATAGACTCCGCTTAAATCAACTTAAAAGTATATTTATTAATAGTTAATAACATCCATTAAATTTAGATCTTTTGCAATAAATATATTTAAGAAAATTTATTCTTAAAGTACAATTTTTTAATTCTTCCGCAAATGTGCCCTACGGAAATTCTTTTCAAAACTGTTTCGTCTCGCTCTCGGAGAACCGATAAAAGGCAAAGATACGGAGAAGAGAAAAAGAGTAAATTCGAAAGCACGTTGAAAGCGGTATCTACCGGGTACCATTATCGCACCCCGCTGCACGTCACAACGGTGAATCGAGGATATCGGTTGAATCGCGAATACGCTTGTCGCTTTATTTATTAGTGCATGTACACACATACATCCACGAAAATGCACATTACGAGCGGATACGATCGGAGAGTTTGTCGATGAACGGACCGTCCACGGTTTACCGCCCCTTATCTCGGTCGGATCGAGCCCGAGCATCGAAGGCAAGTTAATTTTACCGTAGAGAGAAAGAGAGAGGGAGAGGATGAAGCCTTCCGGCTCCGGGCACTCGCGAATAATCGCGCATCCTCGAGGAGCTCGTGAGTCACGGCCGGAATTAGGAGCCCCGTCGTCCGCCATCGTCGCCGTCGCGTCGCGGTCGGTTCTCTCGATGATCGCCAGCTTCATCCAGCCGGCGATAGTCACCGTCGATAGAGCCCGGCCGCCGCCCCCCCCCCCCCCCGTCTGATTCACCGAGCTCGTTACGACCAACTACTGAATTCGCATTAATTTATGCGCGTCTACAAATCAAGCGCGAAATAGAATCGTTCCTTCTTGCGTTCTCCCGCGCCTTTCTATCCTCGTCCCGGGTCCTCGCCGCGAGCCGCGATCGCGCGCGCCGATAACGGGATCGATAACCGATACATATTTTGTTCGCCCGATCCGCGCGGTTACGCGAACAGGCGCGCGAACAGAAGTCGCGCTGATCTATCAGCGCGATTATTAAATGTCGCGTTACGTTGCGCCACATTGATTAGGTACTGGCGAGGTGGTCGCTTAACGTTCGATGCCGTAGCCGGGGCGGCTCTTTTTCACCCGCGTGCTTATCGATCCGAGAAGATAATCGGCCATCCAACGCACACGTTTAATCCGCGGAACGCTCCGCCCCGAGATAGAATTGCGTCAGCTCAGCTTCCTAAATCGTGATCTCGATGTTTCTCCCGATATCAATGTTGAAACGTTAAAAGCAAAGTACGCCCTGTACACGCCGTTTGCGCTCTTTGTAGATAAGCATCTTTGATGGGCCAGTGCGAAATCCGCCGTGAAGCGACGATCGCGCGGCGAGTCCGGGCGCGAGAAAATCAATTATCTTTCGCGCTCTCGCGAGGAGCCGAGGAGATGCACGTGTGGGATTTTATATAGCGAGACGATCGGTTTGTAGCGTCGGGGTCATAAATCGCCGCGGTATCGGTTTTGCCTCGTTGCCTCGGAGGATAATGGAAGCCCCGCGCGTAATGAACGCACGCGTTAAAATCGGACGTCCCGCCGCCCGGCCGGCCGCGCGAAAAGCATACGCGCGAATTAACGCGCCGGCGCGATGCTTTACCGGTGCCGGAAGTCGGACGCGCTGGAAAATTGAATCGTTCGTAAATGGCAAGGCCTAGGTCGGCCATTATTTCCATCGTTTCATTAGATTCCCGCGGGACGGAACACCGCGCGCGAACATCTCGTCCCTATATTGGCTCGTTCCTCTTCCTCCCCCCCTCCCCCCCGGTGCGTAAACTGATAATTACGTTAGCACGATGGGCGATAATTATACGGGGGACGTTTTGATGGCTATATCTCTATCGTCGGTGGTGGAAACGTCCGCCGTGCCTCGAATTTATACCTCGATGCATCGCCGCGTTTCCGTCACGTTTGGCATGGGCGCAATAACGCGTAATCTCGAATCTTCCCCTCAACCCGATGCGAACGCACGATGCACTCCTGGGAATGCGAGGGAACTCTTTGCAATCGTCGTTGACCGTTTTGCCGTGTGAGAACCTCTCGGGATACTTCCGCTTTTCTCAAACGGAACCTTAGCCCCGGGACGGTAACTGAACCCCCCCTACGCAAATATCTCTCGCGCGCTTTGCTGGCTGCTCAATTGTATTAAGTATCTTCGATCGAAACGTCTTTAAATATCTCCACAAGCTGCAAATGTTATGCATTGTCGAGCGGCATCGCTTCTTTTTATGCTTTTTTGCCGTTCTCTTTTTTTGTATAAAAAAATCAGTTACTATAAAACGGTGAATAAAGTAATAATGCTATAATTTATCATTCACATTTTGGAAAATATTGCGGCTCAAAAAAGCCAAAATATTTGAGAAACAAAATTGCAAAGTTCAATCAGACTTATACAAATTAAACAGAAATTTTCACACAAAAAAAGAAGTGTTAAATCAAAGCTTATATATATACTCGTATATACGCAACAATCTACATATAATTTTCTTATAAGAATTTCAACATTTATTTCAACTTCTTTTGGTTCAACTAAATAAATTACTTCATTCAAGTAAGTTTTCTTCGTTTAACGCAATTTATGCATATATCTCATTCCAAGATTATATGATTCTTAATTGCTTATATACGAGTATAACATATACATATATGTACGTCTTGATTTAATACTTCTTTTTTTCGGTACATTTTAATTTTTTGAAGACCTTTTTCCGTCTTGTTACACTCAATTCTCGTTTACGATACTTCTCTTCCCAAGGTGCGCGGGATTGTTTAAAATTTATAATCATTTTCTGTCTATTGCGATACATAATAGTAAAAAATAATTATAAACATCAGGACTAGTTTGCACACATTAACTCTCATTTACACGATCAGGCAGACCGCGTACACGTGCGTATGCGAGGACGCTTGCATGCATGCGAGTAATGTGTCAGAGAAGAAACGCGAAACGGGATGCCGGGCGATAATCGGATCTCCCGCTTGGCGCGTCTCCCCGGCTTCCTCGAGGAGATCGACTTAATTAAGTCGAATTTAAGTTTGAGCGACACTACGGGAGGACAGTATATCGCTGGGGTGGCGCGGGACATCGCGCGGGTCTTCTCGTCGCTTCGCTAATTGGCGAAGCGACGAGGGGAGCGTCCGCCGATCGCGGTCTTCGCTGCTAAAATTACGTCGATATAATTAATCGTTGTTGCTCGTTACGAAAAGGGAGAGACATTGCGAAAGTCCCGCTCCGGTAAGTAATTAAGCGAAGGAGGAGCACCGGGACGACGCGTCTCGCGTTACGCACCGCGGCGTGCGTATGCCCCAAAGTTTGGCGAAATTTAACGACGGCGGTTTCGCAAAAACTGCTGCACCTACCGCGTTTACGAGCCGACTTTTAATTATCTCCGGTCCGCCGTTCTTAATCTTCCCCCGAGGTGCCGCACGGTCTCACGGTCGGGTCGGAGAGGTTTGCGCAAGAGATTTGCGCTGCCACCTTCAACGAGAGGTCGACATCGCATGAAACATAAGTACTGTTGTCGCTCAAAAGAAATTGAGTTTCAATTCTCAAAAGAAAGTAACGCAGCTGGCACGGTTACAAAAGTACATGCACGATATAAAATTGACTGTAAGTATAACTGCAATTAAATTTGCAATCAAGAAAACGTGTAAAATTATAAAGACATTGCAGAAAGGCATTAAAAAAGTAAACTATAAATCAGCTCTCTATTTTTTGTCATACTTCGTAAAAATATTTACAATGAAACAGATTTCTCTTCGTCATAAACTATTGTACTGACAGAAAGCCAGGGGAATAGAAAGCCTAGAAAGCCACGCACTTTTCGAAGGCCTAGGGCCGGTATTTCAAGACTGTCTACTACTTAAGTAATGTCTGAAGATGCTAATACGGCTCTGTGATTGGTTCATGACATCTTAACCCTCCGTCTGACAACCTTTTTTTTGGGAACCTTTCGATTGACAAAATTAGGTCTGTCACCCCTTTGACGTTATTTTCCCTAACCTTGAAGTATTTTTAAAAATCTGAAAAAATTCATAAAACATCTGTCAACATTGTATATAACGATTTTATAGTCATTTTGATAAACATCGTTTATTTAATATTTCCTGGCGGGCTTGCAAATTTTACAGTTACGAGCAAATGTTGTTTTGACTCGAACGCCAGTGATCTATGTTGGAAGACGGAGGGTTAAGATTGTACTTAAGACGGTCTTAAATATAAGATCCGACTATGAATGTGCCTATATTTCGTTATGAGAAAAATAATACCTAATTGCGGGAGAAAAATTGCGGGGGCATGTTTGTGTCAGCGATAATACGGGCCGTTTTAATAAGCAATTATCAATTCGGTAACTAATTACACGGATGAGTATGAGTTTACATAAGACTCCGACCGACCGGTTAAGAGTTAATTACGAGCATGATGAAGAGAATCGAAGCGACGCGACGACGGGAACATTTGGGCGCTCGAACGAGCGCGTAACATCCCGATTTCTTTTCTTTTTTCGCCAAAACGTTATATCATGTTCTTAAAACGGTTCTTGTGTTGATGCATCTCACGATTACAACACAATGATGATGCACGCACAGTTATGTGAATATATTAAGGATCCACGAATTTCGAGAAAACCGACCCTCAGGGCCAGTTTTTCAATAGTCACTTAACTTTAATCTTTTAGCTTAACTCACTCTTCGTCTCTTGCTAACTATCCTCCTTAGGAAAAGACGACGAGTGAGTTTAGCTAAACTTATTCAGTTAAACTATTGAAAAACTGGCCCTCAATCCTGTCCCGATCTCTAGAAAAAGATCGTATCTTGAATCGGCAAACGGGCGACGAAGCTGATTTACAACGACGATCATTGTCACGGGCGTGCCATAAATTCCGCGCGTCTCTGAGCACCGTTCACCATCCACGCGGATCCCTTCCGGTTCTTCTTCATCTGATCGCGAGCGTGGGTGTCAAATACGTCGATTATGTGGGATGGGTATCTGCATAGCGCTATGCGCACGCTATTACACTTCTCAGCTCTGCAAGGAACAATGCCATTATTCCCACCCTACGAGAGGCACGCGGATGTATCTCGGTGCCATTGTACCGTCGTGGAATAAAACGGTCGGCAAACGAGATCGCAACGATAGACGGCGAGCATGGTCGCTCTGCATAGTTGTTTATGCGCCACGCAACCATAAGCAGCCCCGACGATGACTTATTCCGCGTCGAAGCTCCTTAATGAAGGTTTCTTCTCGCGGGACGACCCATAATGGAGACATTTGTCGCTCATATGTATACTTCAACAAATATCGAGGAGGAAAATCTAGCGATTCACTTCCGCGCGCGATATGAGCTGAGATTCACGACTACTTTTAAGGTTTCGTCTTAAGCGGAGTCTACAATGAGAATTTAAGGCGTAAAATTTAAGTTTTAAGGCTTAATGCTTAAAACTTGAATTTTACGTCTTTTATTTATTCATTTAACAATTAATTAATTAATTAACTATTTATTTTAATCATTCATCCATTCATTAGTTCATTCATATGTTTATTCAATAATTCATTCATTTATTCATTACTTTATTCATTTATTAATACATTTATTAATTAATTCAGTTATTTATTCATTCATTTATTCATTTATTTATTCATTTATTTATTCATTCATTCATTAATGAATGAATAAATTTTACGTTTTAAATTCTCATTGTAGACCGCTTTATTTTAATTAATTTTTAAGTTAATTTCGTGATCGATATTACACGAAACAAAAGGCCACCGACAAACAGCTCGACGAAAGCGTAACACATCTTCAATTATGTCTTTCTGTTCAACACTTTTTTTCTAAGGACCGTGAGATTTACCGCATACGAAGAAATCCGCGTCCGAATGCCGGCTTGGCAATAAATATCGCGCGACGATCAACGCGACATCGACATGACGAACAAGTTGCATCTCACCGTCCAAAGAACATCTAACGAACGGATCAATTGTATGTGTGTGTGTTTGCGAAATCTCGTATATAGAATCTCGTTTATAGAGTGACAGGAAAGACATTTTACTGCTCGTCAAATACCTTAATCACGGATGTCAGAGAGATAAGATTGTTGAAGATTGGAAAATACGGAAGAGAGGTAACGGAATGAAATTCCTTCATACAAGAGTCTTAAAGTCAACTCTAACAAGAGACGATTGTAATTCTAACGAACTCCAATCTTTCTTGCACAATCCTGAATTTCTCAAAATTATTTGATTTAGGTCAGTTAACTGTTTTTCAATAGTCACTTAACTTTAATCTTAGCTTAACTCAATCTTCGTCTCTTTCTAATTATCCCTTTTAAAAAAAGACGAAGATTGAGTTTAGTTGAACTTTAATTTAAACGACTATTGAAAAACTGGCCCTAAATTTTCGAAACTCTTTTATCAATTCGAAATTTTTCTAATGAGAACCGTCAATAATTTTTAAGTGATTTAAAATGAAGAGCCTTCTGCTTTGCTTTGCCCAATGTTTTGTGATAAGCAGTTAAATACCCCTTCGGAATCGTTACCATAAACGCCTGACTCACCTGGCATTCAAAACGAGTTTGATTTATTTTTCGACTTCCCGACGCAATCTTTCTCTCTTCTTCTTTCTATATATCTCTCTCTCTATCTTTTCCCTCGTTGCTCGTCGCGAGGCGCCGATCCCGGTACACATAGCCGACTAATCGAGACGCTAATTACAGGCACGCTCGCGGGCATCGGATCGTTAGGTCGGCGCGCGGTGCAGCCGCGCCGCAACGTTTCCATCTTCGTTTTGAAGCGTTGCAACTTTGCAATTACGAGATACGCTGCGTGGTCCATCGCGCGAGTGCTTTCGCGAGCCGCTCCGAGAATAATCAAAACTACACATCGTATGTGCGTGTACGCATGTACCTTCTTCCCTCGAGAACATTGCTGCGTTTGCAAGAAACGCTAACAGTAAAAAGAGCATCGCGTTCGCGTACGTCAAATCGAACCCGCCGATCGGCTCAAAGTGCTTTCCTGGCGTCGAAATAGAAGGGTAAGAATGGAAGAGAAAAATTTTCTGGCAAATATACACGATATTCTAGAAACTCTGAACTTATTTTTAATAAACATAGCAAAGTCTCAAATTCAGTAACAATAATTTATTAATAATTTTGATTTTTTTATTTTCTTGTAAATTATTGCGAGACCTGAGAATCTGACATAATCAATAATATGATTGTACACTGAGAAAAAAATATTTTGATCCAAAAAAATATTCATTAGGTGGCTCCTAACAGCTTATTTACTTAATATAATACACATATTTATTTATATAGAATTAGATAAAATATATAATTTCAAGATATTTTATATTCTAAATAAATATTGTATTATATTAAGTAAATAAGCTGTTAGCCACCTAACGAATATTTTTTTGGATCCAAATATTTTTTTCTCAGTGTAAAAACAAGTAGATCAAGGAATATCGACCGAACTTGAATTATTCGAGTCTGCACTTGTCGGGCCTCGAGTAGACCCTTAACCCGTTTTACGTTGTTTTCCACGTCGATAATTGGAATACCACCTGAAAAGCTCACGTCGCGATAATTGCAGCAACGTGCAAGAAGACGCCATCGCAAGAGAAAAAAAAAAAATAATTCGCTTCTCAAAAATACGTTTCTCAAAAACATGTTTGTGAACCTTCGGAAGATTTACGAATCAAAGTTAAATCGTTAAATGCTAAGGAGATTTGCGAATTAAAGTTAAATGCGAGAATTTACGACCGCACGGCGGCAGAAGGGAGAGGCGTTATTCTGCCGTAAACGCGCGATCAGAGAAAGTTTGGCCTCATCCTGCGAATGTGAGCCGACAGATGCAAGACGGGCACAATCGATTGCGACTTTGGAGAAAGCCGAGAGGAACCCGGCTTGCGGTTTCCGTTGCATTCGAGCTGTCGAATTCTTGGCGTTCTTACACGTTCGTTTCGTTCACGGTCGTAAATAGAGGCGGGAACAAATCTCGGGGATCGGGTCGGATCGTTGAAGTTTATCCAGTCGATATAGATAACTGCACGTTGACGAAGTCCAATTGTCAACCCATACCCTTACTACCGCAAGATTCACATTCCTGTGAATTCTAGTGAGAATTTCGTGTCCACGACTTCGTTTCACGCGTTCCCGCTCTTTCTCTATCTCTCTCTCTCTCTCTCCCTCTCCCTTTCTTTATCCCTCGTCCCCCATACCGAGCGACTCCTTGTAGTCTCTTCCTTCTTATCCTGCGTCGTATCGTGCACCTGGCTACCTGCTCTACGACCTGCTCGTTCGCCGGTGCTCGCGGCTGGCAACCGTACAGTGTGCGGTTAAAAGCGGCACACACATACACACACACGCGTCCTTTATATAGAAGATTAAACTGGTAACTCGCTCTGGAAAACGCTCCTCGCGCGCTTAGAGACGCGCCTCCGCGCCGAGAGAATACGTCTTCTTCTGCCGTTGACGCAGTGTCCCTCAACCGTGCTTGCTGCCGCCCGATCGGGATTGACATTCCAGGGATATAAATGCAGACAATTCTCAATTAACATATTAAGACCGTCAAGATATACAATCATAGAAGAAGGAAACAGCCATTTACGGTTCAAGCTTGCATGGACCTTTGGTAGCTTAATAATATTTCCCATGTATTTTATACGCGTATTTTCCAACTTATTAAACTGCGCGCCAATTATTTGTCGAACTTAAAACACAGTTATTATTGGAACATTAGAAATTTCCTCCCCTCCCTAATTAAATCGATATCGAGCGCAGTTTAATAAGTTGGAAAATACGCGTATAAAATACATATAGAAATATATTATTAAGCTACCAAAGAGAGAGAGAGAGAGAGAGAGAGAGAGAGAGAGAGAGATCCAAGCTTGGACTGTAAATGGCTGTTTCCTTCTTCTATTGATTGCAGACAATTTTATTACCACACACAGTGGAATTTCAGACGTTCATATTTGAGAATCGCTTCGAAAGCACGAAAACTCGAGAATTGTTCTCCGCGACTTTGATCTTCAGAAAGAAAGATGCTCGAAGCAAATGGAAATAATTATAAACCAGTAATAAATAAATAAAAGAGATTAATAGTAATAAAATAGAAATGCAATTATAGAAATAAAATAATAAGAGAAATTATATACAGGGTGATTCACGAAGTTACGCACATACTTTGGGAGGTGGTTTCTTGGACGATTTTAAAGAAAAAAGTTTCTATGAACATGGATCCGGAAAAGCTTCTCTGCAGAGTTATAAGGCCTATAATATAGGCCTTCAAAGAAAAATAAAAGAAGAAGAGAGTTAAAGAAAAATTAAGTGATGTCGAAAACTCCAGGAAGTGATTCCTTAGACAATTTTAAAGAAAAAAGTTCTTATAAACATGGGTCCGGAAATGCTTAATTCGATTCACACTATCGATCCGGTCACGTTCCGCTCACGGTCAATTCTTTTGATGTTTGCCGCAAGTCTTTCATTGTGTGTCTTGTGTGTGGATACATGTATTATAAACAATGAAAGAATTGACCGTGAGCGGGGCGTGAGCGGACTGATAGTGTGAATCGATCTTTATGGGCCTTCAAAGTTACAGAAAAAAAATTTTCTTTTCCTATGTCAAAAACTGCAGGGAAGCATTTCCGGGCCCATGTGTTCATAGGAACTTTTTTCTTTAAAATCGTCCAAAGAACCACCTCCCAAAGTACAATGTATGTACGTAACTTCGTGAATCACTCTGTATAGAATAAGCACGAGGGACAATATTATTCCTTTCGAGTTTGAGTAAAAACTACGAAATTGCGATGAGTTATTTATTCATTTATTAACTTCGTCGTAAACTCATGTCTATGTAAATTTGTTACAAACTCATTTGTTAAGTTGCGGAGAGCGGTTTTCATTTATTATCGGTACGGTCCACGTTAAGCTTAGGTGCGAGAACGCATCGGAGCGATATCGACGAGCGTCATCAGGCACGCACTCGGGAAGTGTGCGTCTCATTCTGCTGCCTTTGGACGGTAACTATGCAATTCCAAAACGACAATTAAAGTAACAAACGCGGGCGAATGATAGATAATACGCGGCGACGCGGATGTGCACGCAATCAGCGTGGCGGTCGTTCCTCAACTATGGATTTGTAACGTTGATTTATGACCGCGACGAGCAGGCGCGAGTCTCCTAATCACCGACATTAGCACGCATTAATGCGCGTAGAAAGCACAGATTGATGTTTCTCTTTCCCTCCCTTTCTCTGTCTCTCGAGGAGCGGAAAATAATTTGATAATAATTTACGCGCGCCGCGCGTAAAAATAAAGAACGTCGCGGAACATGCGGTTCGGCGGCAGTTTCACCGATTTCACGATCGAAACCTCGTAGAAAATACGTGACTGTCTATATTACACACTTTATATAAAAGACAATAGAAAAACTCCATTATCGAGGGAAAATACTAGTCGAAGAAATCAAGCGTGAAGCAGAGAGACTAATTCTCAGGCAAAAACGTGCAGTTACGTTTATCTCATATTTCTCTGTCATAATAACTATTATTAACATTAATTACGATTACTAATATTATTGTAATTTGAATCTTTCTGTCGTACTGTTTCATATATCAATATTAATTAATATCATATTATAATATAATATGCAATAAAATGTAACAGAGACTTCGTTGCACAAATTCGTATTTAATAAAACTATTTAAAATATCCATATCTGTGAAAATCGGGAGATAAAAAACGAAAAATCGAAAATCTCATCTAGAAGATCGTGTTCGTTTATGGTACTTTGTCCCTCATGTAATATCCATCTCTCAATTTTACTCTAATTAATTTTTTTATTTTATATAAATAAACGAATAAAGGACGCAATCCGGGACGAGTCACGTGCGAACGTGAGGGAATGTCTATTCGCGAAATCCGGCTCTCTAACTGTAAGCCGCGTGTTACACCGGTTACACGACCGGACGACACGGGACGCAAATTCCGCGCCAACAAATTCCGCCTCGCCGCGGGGCGCATCGCGATCCCGATGCGGATGCAACGTACGTGTCGCCGCTCCCTTACGCCGTGTCCGAAGTAAGTCGGAGTAGTCGGACCCACGGGATGTCGTCACGTTTTCCGTGTTAATACCCGAGAAACTTCCTAAAGCCGCGATCCCCGCGGCGTGTAGGTGGTCCTCGCGACTTTCGTGGTCACGGCAAATGCCGTGGCTTTTGCGCGGCGAACACGTTCCTCTCGCTGCGCTAAGAAACCGCGTTCCAAGGGCGAGCAAGATGAGAAAGGTAGTCGAATTATTCACAAATATATATGAAATAAAAAAATTAAGGTGAAATTGAGAGATAAATGCTACGTGAGGGACAAAGTACTATAATCGAACACGATCTTCTAAACAAGATCTGCAATTTTTTACCTTCCTAATTTTCACAAGCAAATATACAGTAGACTTATATACCTATGATATGCATAAGCCCCCCAGTCGATTGTTTTAAAATATTACATTAATATTATTAATAAATGTTTATAAAATTTAGAATAAAATTTTTGTAAAAATCGAAAAATAAAGAACGAGAAATTGCGTTTGAAAGATTGCGTAATTATGGTTTTTAATTTAATTTACATAGCTCATATAAATTTAATATAAATAAAAATAAATCGAAAAAAATAAAAAATAAAACATAAAAAAATAGAGACAGTCTAATATTAAAATGTTTAAAAATTCACACGCAAGAGATCTTTTCTTTTAAAAATAAGGTTTAAAATTGTGAGTAAAGTATCGTAATATATTGACACAAATTTAGACATTTCTAAATTTCATGAAAGAATATTGATCATTATTCTCAATTACGCGTGATGTTCCGGTGCTTTTCTCAGTGGGAATACACTGCGTATACACGCAGTTAGAGTGACTATTAGATTCGATGATAATAGGCGAAAATAATTCGCGCAAATTTAATTCCAAAGATATTTAGCAATCGCGGAGTGCATTAGCGTTACTGCGTACCGACTTCCTTCTTCGTACATGCACCCATGCATATTAATCGCGTACATGTACAAACTTTATACGCGCACGAACTCGGAAGGTGAGGTAAAAGAGTGGCAAGAATGGTCTTTAGAATTACAGAATAATATTATCTCGCTCATCAAAAAGATAAAAAAAGAAACTAACTAAAGTGCCAATTAAATTCTTGCTATTAAACGTAATAAAAAAAATTTCGAGTCAATAATATTGAAAAATATTACAAAAAAGATAATATAAATTTTTATTCCGACACATTTTTAGATTTTATAAACTATAATAATATCTTTTTCTACTCTTTCTTTTGTTGTTAAATTACGGAACTTTTAATACTTGATAAAAAGTAGGGAAATGCTTCTTTGCGATGTGCACGTGCGCGGATAATTTCGCGTCTGGAAAGAAAGTGCAATACAACAGTTAGAAAGCAAACAGGTAAACGTGAGCTACCAGGGGGCACAAGAAAGTTGACCGTACTTCCCCTTTCCTATTCTTCGCATCTTCGCGTCTGGTGAAAATCGTTTGATGACAGGATCGTGATAGCTACTCGCGTGCCACTCGATCGATGTGCCGGCGCGCGATTTTCCGTGCAAGAAATCATTTCCTACAAATACCACAGCGATTTCCGGAATAACTTCGATCTTTCTACAAAACACCCATGATAGGAGTTTCAATAGCTATTACATGACGATATAATCCCCTTTTTACGAAACTTTTTGCTGTAATCGAAACTAATTTCCTGCAATTGTATAAACATAGACTTCCAAGACATATATCTGTGTATCTTGGAATATCTTCCAATCAAATGGAATATAGACATAACATGCGAAGTCCAAGTACATATATCAAGCAATTAATATGTAAAGGTATATCGCACAGTTAAAGATTTGCATGAATCGTCGATGACAACAGGTGCGCGATATTCATTCCCGACGGTTTATCAAATATTCAGCGACGCGCCCGCGCTTCTCTCCCCCGAGCAGACGGCGTCCTAATTTATACCTCATTTGCCCGTGTACCTGTCGCGCACGGGGGAGGAGATGTTGCACGTCGCGGCCAGCTGCGTAAACCTGAACAGCAGGTATAGGTGCAGAGGTCAAACGTAGCGTCGAAACACGCGTCGTATAGGCGCAACGGCAATGAACGGAGGGAGGGGGGGGTACACGTGCTGGTGCTAAGTTACGAGAAACTAGTCGTAAATCGAGGTGAGCTCCGAAGTGCCTTCACCGCCGTGGGCGCCGATATAACGGTGACGGTCAGGTCGCCTGTGGCCTCCTTTTTGCGCGACCGTCCGTTCCTCGTCTGCCCGTCCCTCTCTCTTCGACGCTCCACCGTCGACTTCGGTGATTCGCGTAACTGTACATTCGTTCACGTTAGCCCCCCTAACCGTCATTGACCTGAGAAAGGCGTATACGAAAGGCCCGTACGAATACCCGCGGTGTCACGGGTACAATATATTATATATGCATAAATCCAAAACCTCGGGATTAGAAGGGATTTAAGGCTCTCCTTTCACTTCCCTCTATCTGCTGGATATACTTAAGCGCCAGATGGAGATCACCATTCACGTGGAAGGGCATTATCAGAAAGGGATTATCAGAAAAACGCATGAGCATATTAGCATCTGAATGAGCTTGCGTAAACGTCACGGCTTATCACTCACCTAATTGCCCAATTAACGCTAACGAGAAAATGATACGTAATGTTGCAGGCAATATCAGTGCGAGAAGTAAATGCAACCATGCAGCCTTCCTCTCGCTCTCGGGCTAGTTCTATCACTGCCTACTTTATAGAGACCGCGATGCCCGTTTACGATACCCGCCGATCGATCGGCAGTGCCGTCAAAGAGAAATCTTTTAAAGCTGATACACGAATCGCGTATGCCGGTTTCTAGCCGTCTCGTAGGAATTTCGAATCGAGGAGAGCGTGTGGTAATCGCGTCGATCAATGGCGCGTTCTTGAATCATTTCCCAGGAAAGCGAGCGAGTGAGGAGCGTGTAATTACGATTCCTTGAAAGCGGGACCAGTATCTTGCGCCCGAGTATACCTATTGCACAACGGTGACGCGCCGTACAAAGGAGAATCCCGCCTGCTTTTTTGCATCCGCCCTCTGTGACGCACACCTTGGAAGAAATTGACCACAATGACTCCGAACCTGATTCAGGAGAACGCGAGCGTCACGAGATCTTTACGCTTTCGATATACCGATTACTCCGGGGAAGTAATAGATTTCATTTTGCGAGGGATTAATTCCTTAATTTATATTGCAAATAAAAAGAGCAATATACAGTTATGTGCAAAATAATAGCACCGGCTGTAAAAAATGAAGAAAATTCTAAATTTTAACAAAAATCCATTTTTTTATTGTTAGCTTTTTGTAATAATAAGATCTTATGTTTTATGTTTCTATTAATTGATGTATATTTAATAAATAACATAAAGTAATTTTTAGTTGATTAATTTTAAATTTAAAATTATCTTTATTTTTTCAGCCGGTGCTATTATTTTACACATAACTGTATATTGCACTTTTTATAAATGCAATAATTTTGTATCCAATTTTGTAGATATTATTATTTTCTTCTCTTCTAATGACATCTATAAAATCGGATACAAAATCATTGCATTCATTAAAACCACCGTACGAACATCAATTAAACCTGATAAAGATATTTCATAATTCGTTTAGTCCTTAATAGATTCGAATATTTGATGGAACGGAATGATATTTTATTCTGTGCATCTTTCAGCGATTCTGTCAGCTCAAAATTTAAATCTGTTCTTGCTATTTACTGTCAGACAGATGAATATTCGTGAATATTAAAACTACCAGGAAGCAAGAAAAATGCATTCGTAGCAACGCTGCGTCGGCGTTTTGCTGGCAGCGTTTTCTTACACGCGAAGACGCGTCGTTTAACACATGGGAAAAAAAAGACCGTGTGCTCCAGGCACTCGTGTGCTGTAACCGCCATGAGAATTCGCCCTTTGTTACGATTACACATCCTACGCCGAGGGAAGGATATTATAGTTTCGTTAGAGCGGATCTCTATCTCGTTAGGCGCGTTCATTCACATGGCGTTGAAGCCTCGGTTGAGGCTCATTAATGAATTTTTCGAAACTACACGGCGTCGTTCGCGAAAAGAAAAAGATACGACTTCTCTGCGACATACTAATGCTCGATGTGCTTATTATCCCGTACACTAAGAAAAAAAGGTGTTAACTTGACTAAATTTCTAATTTATCTAATTTTCAACTAATTATTATTTTTTTAATTGAAATATTTAAGTATTTGAGTCAAATGTACGTCATGTTAGATTTAATATATGTCGTATTGAATTTAAATAAATAAATATTTCAATTAACAAAATAATAATCAGTTGAAAATATTTAGTCAAGTTAACAACTTTTTTTTTAGTAGGGGTCGACGGAGTATCGATTGCCCGGTTTCGATGGCTTCTGTGCAATTAACGAATCACAGTTTCGTCATCGCATTGTCATTAGCGAGGCGAGTGGATTATTTGCACCTGTCAAAGTTTCAGTCGATGCGGATAGCGAATTTCATAAACGACGCTGACTATAAGTGACTACCGTTGCTAATGAAGGATCCGCGCACGGAGACCCGGCGACGAAGATTATTTAACACTTATCTAACGCCACTTGCGTAACCTTCCTGTTTGCGCTAGCGATAGCCAGCGCATTTACAGGCGAATAGTAATACTAATGATAATTGATTAAGTGCATCAAGATTAATACACTCTAATCCCGTCTGAATTTCAACGAGCAATTAACTGACTCGAAAAACTAGTCCCTAAGGAATCTTCTTAGCTACTCATATTTGAAACGCATCTATAATTATACAGCAATATACGTATCGACATTTAAGAAATTTCAGATTTTTATTTAATTCAATGCTTTCAGTTGTACCAAATCAACAAACTAGATAATGTGACAAATTATGCGGAAAGAGCTTGAACTTCTTCTCGCTTATTAATTAATTGCATGGTTATTAATTATTAATTACGTAAAAGCTAGGTTGTCAATTACTGTTTTTTCTTTCTTGTTATCTAATCGAGAAATCTCTCTCAATTCCGCTGATACTTGACTACGACTTCTGATACATCGACGTAGCTTCGCGTCAAAACGAGAATTACTTCCCCTGCAGCAAAGATGCAGTTCAGCGCGCTTAATGCAATGGACGAACGCGTTGTCATCGTCACCCAGTATATGTCTCGTGAAGGAAGTGAGTAACAAGAAGAACCGGTCGACCTGGCACATAACCGCTTCGTATCCGTCATTTTTCCTTAGCTGATATACCTGCTTCTCCTCTACCCACTCCCGGCTGTCTCGCGTCTCCGCTCGTACATTCAGACTTTCCTTCGCGTGAATGTCACGTTGGCATTTTGCAACGAATCGCTAATAACTATCGCCACTACCACTTCAGTTATTCCTCTATTTTATCAACAAAGATATTCTTGCATCTCTCAACTGCTACGCCAAAAGGCGTCGTTAATATGAAGAGCGAAATATTTTCCGATATATAAATAAATTTGCCTTTACAACTGTAGATTTTTTAAGAATTTCAAAATTAATCTTCTATTTTCCTATACTTTCAACAATTTCTATATCTTGACGATTAAAATTTTGCCAAAGTAATCTTGAAATTAACTGGAAAATAATAATGCGAGATGTACGCTTTGTATAGTTTACTAATCTAGAATTATGACCGACTAAACATCGTATTACGATCATCGTTCTTTTTGTTCTGGCGTTTTCTTCTTCTAATCTATCGTTAAAACGTGTTCTATCAATGGTGAACTGATCTATTATTTTCCTACTTTCAACAATTTCAATATCTTGACGATTAAAATTTTGCCAAAGTAATCTTGAAATTAACTAGAAAATAATTATGCGAGATGTACGCTTTGTACATAAATCTCGTTTACCAATCTAGAATTATGATCGTCTAAACATCGTATTACAATCATAATCATCGTTCTTTTCGTTCTGGCGTTTTCTTCCTCTAATTTATCGTTAAAACGTGTTCTAGAAACGGCGAACTGATCTATTAAAAATAGCCAGCACAATAACGATAGTACTTTGGTATCTACGAGCGATTGAAAAACGCGCTACACGATACTTTATCGGAGTGCCCATTTAACAAACCGTGCGAAACGATTTGCCAGAGGGTAAAAGGTTTTCGGTGTTTTTCGTGCCGTCGTGAAACTGGACCGATCGCGTAATTCTCGAGCAAACGCGCGGACCTGGCCGAAGGAATTGCGGTGTTCGGGAAAGGAGAAAAAGACCGCGGCCGGGAGACAGACGGACTTGGCTGTGCGGGGCACGATTGCGCGATCGAATTACATCAAGGCGTATCTGTCCCGCCCGGGGTTTCCTGGTGCACATATCAGAATGCATTAGAAACGGCGTACATTAGCGTAGTCGCTAGCTGGGCTGTACCCGATCCCACGACCTTATCGCGAAAAGGTCGCGATAAGTTCACCGCGGAAGGGAAAATCGCGCGCGGCGGATTCACAATTCGTCGTTCGCGCTGTCTCCCACGAAAATGCACCGATTTGCAATTTTCCGGCGAACGAGCGTGGAAACGAACGAGAGATGCTTACAGTTCCGTGCCGTCGCGGATCGTGTGTCAGCGTCGCGAGCACGACGTAAGATGCAATTAGGGTACGAACCGCGAGTGTGTCGATCGACAACAAGGGGACGAGCGAGAGAAAGAGAGAGGAAAACGGCGTTACGGAGACACGTATCAGCTCCCCCCCTTCCCCCTCCCTCCCCCGCAGGGCTATGATTAACATTCGCTTCTGCAGCCAGGTTTTGCGGTGATCCGGCATGCATGACTGGTCTCCGCGGCATAGACACGCGCGCGTACGCGAAACCGTAATTTCCCTGCGTGTGTTAATAAAACGCCCCGTCGTCCCGACAGGATAATGATCCGGAATCGATCTGTTCGCCCGTCGATACGCCGATATCCCCGCGATCTATTAAGATCGCCGCTAAGAAATGCGTGACAACGCCGCGAACAGCATTTCCGAGAGAGATTCATACCGCGGATAAAGCGTGTATCGTATCGAGCGAGATACGAAGCGCCGAGAGAACGATGTAGACTTAAATCATACTTATAACCGGTATTTCTCTCTTATAGACGCGGTTGCGCGCTTATTTCAGGACAGAGTATTTTGTTTGATAAATTATGAGTGTAATAAAACGATATATATCGAGCAAAACTTGTCCAAAAAATAATTAAAAATGACAGTAGTCATATTTTGAAATAAGTGAAAGATATCAAAAATAAATGAAATGCTTTCTGGCTGATTCTCATTGAAAACTAACAATTAATTCGTGAGATATCTATTTGCTTTCACACTCAAAAAGTTACCCACTGAAAAAAAGTCCTGTAATCCTGCAACAGCAAGTTAAAGCAATTTTTCTCGCGTTCTCTTCTAAATTACGTTTACACTTAAAAAGTTAGACTGAAAAAAAGTCTTGTAATCATGCAACAGCAAGTCAAAGCAATTTTTTTCACATTCTCTTCTAAATTGCGTTTACACTTAAAAAGTTACACTGAAAAAAAGTCTTGTAATCATGCAACAGTAAGTCAAAGCAATTTTTTCGCGTTTTCTTCTAAATTGCGTTCTTTGCGTACATCTTAACACACTGTGCTAAAAAGCATGCACATTTTTTCGGAGCTCTAAGAAACTTAGACCATCGCATGCAAGAAACTTTCTATTCACAGTTTTCAATTGTTGCAAGGTATTTCTTACGCTGACAACGTAACAATCAGATATAACTATATTTTATAAATTCACCGAGCTGTCAGTACTGTACGAGCTGTAGAATTATAACAAAATGCAAATTCGAGAGATCTCGTGACTCGGTCTTAATGTTTAATTCAGAAAACATGAGATATCTCGTGAGCCGTATGCATTGAGTTAATATTTCATAAATAAAGCCCAGCTAATTAGTAAAATCGCATCTTCAACGGACATGCTTCTACCGTTCGAACTACCTTTCACTGTCAGCGGATATTATCCGATTTTTCGACCTCGGGTTTACTTCGCGAAAGGACAGCGTATCGTGACATAGTTAAGAAATTATTGGTACTTAGACCTTGCAATGTACAGTGATCTCTTGCCTCGCGTGACTTCACGACGTGCTGCTTCGTGAGATGGTAGTGCGTCAAAAATCTTGCCGAGTGACAGTCAAGGTTTCGATAGTTTTTATAATTTACCCGGGAACGAGCATCTGATTTTCTTTTCTTTTTATAAATGGTGATCTGGGGTGATTTTTACACCTAAATTAAAAGTCATTAATTGTTATTAATTAAATATTGCATCTTTTTAATTGATCTATAATTTATTTGTATTTGAGGACAATATGTATGTAGATGTACTCAACATTTTCTGAAAAACGTAAGGAGAAACCAAAAAATATTTTTAAAAACATTTAAAATATTAGATAAATAAAAATTTTAAAAAATTTAAATTATTTAAAATAATAAAGAAGCACATTAAAATTACTGTGATGTGAGCTTTGTTTTTTTTCGATACTGGGGTATAAAAAACACCCCAGGCGCCCGTTCGCGGGATAAGAGAGGTACAAGAGGTACGCGAGGAAAGTAAAAAAAAATACTGTTAAATATCGTGCTCTGTATTGTAATCGAAGATATCTCCGGCTGACAAATTCTTAAAGATATTTGCAATATTAATACGCCTCGAGAATTTCTGTAGTTTGCCATATACGATCGTCTTTCGAGCGATCTTCCGGAAGTGAGAATAATCTACCTGACTAGAAGAGCCAGAGACGATCCGAATGCGTTTGTTGCAAATTGAATCTTCATACATATAAATTAACAAGAGCCCAAGATATCATCGAGGTGGAAATGAGGATCCGCGCGCGACGTACGACGTGTACTTATTGAGAGTAAATTGCAGACGACTGCTTATGAATTTGGAACGAGACTCGGGCGATAAGCAACACGCAACGATCCACCGGATCGCGCGCGCGTCGTGGTAGAATAAATCGAGACACGCAACTCACGCGCGCCGTTTGCATTAATTCGGGCCGCGATCTATCCGCGCGCAAGAGCAGAATTAATCCTTCGCGGCACAGAGACTTTTTGCGCGGGGAAAACGATGCAGAAAAAGCCATCCTATAAAAGATCCAAGAAAAACACAGTGCTCGCGCGCGCAAGTGCGCTCTAATGTCTATTTCTATATACCAATGTATTAGATTAACTTTAATCTCGGTTTAATTGATTTTTTGTCTTTTTCTAGTTTTAAGAATTAGAAAAGGATAAAAAGTAAGTTAAACTGAAATTAAAGAAATGGACATAACTGTACCAGTTCGATGTCAACTGCAACGATCTCTCTCGCGCAAAATAGCGGTCAAAGTAAACCGTTGCCGAAATGCTTGCTAGCGCGAACCACTATGCTTGAATGGACATCTCTCAATTTTTACAGTCATATTTGCCGGTCACGATTGGTAACCACATTGTGGCGAAGACAGATGCTTTCTGGATGACTTATCACCAGTGATATTATATAAATGCTTTCTCATCATCGAAACTGTTGCGAATGTCGTTTACTTTTACTACATATTACTACACGGAAAAAAAGTGTCAAATCAAAACTTATATTACTCGTATATACGCAACAATCTATAATTTTCTCATAAGAATTTCACCTTTTTTCCTTCACAGAAAAAAAATAATCTTGATTTGAAAATATCTTTAGTTTCAACGTGGAAAATCTTGAAATAAGATTATATTGCGTTAAAGAAAGATTAATTGCGTTAAACGAAGAAAACTTGCTTGAATGAAGACATTTACATACATATATAGTTAAACCGAGAAAAAATGTTGAAATAATACGTAGAAATTCTTATAAGAAGATTATATATGAAACAATATAATCTTCTTATAAGAATTTCAATGTGTTATTTCAACTTTTTTTTCTTGGTTGAACTATATAAATGGACTTGATCCAAGCAAGTTTTCCTCGTTTAACGCAATATTTCTTTTTTAACGCAATATAATCTTATTTCAAGATTTCCACGTTAAAACTAAAGATATTTTCAAATCAAGAATATTCTTTTCTGTGTTGGTTCAACTATATATAAATAACTTCATTCAAACAAGTTTTCTTCGTTTAACGCAATATATATATCTCATTTTAAGATTATATATTATGCGGATTAAACAGAAGGTTAGTACGTGATTATGCTTTATACGAAGTTTCGGCAGAAAACGGCGAGGGGTCTTGGAAAATGCCGGAGGTGCCACGCGCGAAACGCGCGTTCGCGTGTATGCCATAATAATAACGACACTCTCGTAGCTGCAAATTACGGGCACCGCATACCAATCCGACGTCCGTATTCACCTTGCGAGCTTCCTCTCTTGCAGTTCGCATACGCGAAATGAAGATATCAGGGCCTGCCCAAGCCCCTACCTCCTCACACGCGTCGACCTTTATTAAGATGCCCTTTAAACTCCGCGCACGTGAGAGCAGCTGCGCGCATAATTTTAATGCGTAAGGATTCGCTTCCTCACATATTTTACGTTGCTCAAAAAATAAACGTAAAATAGAAAAGGCGATTTATTCGATAAAAACTGTAGGAAATGCAGCAGCGCATGCATTATTTGTATCGCCGGGAAATATCGCGACGTCTCGCCTCGTCGCCTTCAATTATTCCGATTAAAAAAGTAGTAGTTTTTACACAGTAGTGATGCTATTAATAAATATGGCCAGTTGGGTCGATTCCTAAAAACTATTACCTTTTTAATTATTGGCTGGCGACGTAGAGTTCCTAATTTGTTTTATTCCGATTAGATTTATCAAAAAGATAAACGACGGTCGAGGAGTTGGATGCCACAACAACGACGTAACTCAAGAAAAAATACTATGGGCGATATTCGTAGTCGGATCTTATATTTAAGATCGTCTCAAGTTTATCTTTAGATAGGCCGGTGACTCGTTTCACTGGCTATACGCTATACGGACTATCTAAAGATGAACTTAAGACGATCTTATATCGTATATAAATATATGAGATCTGACATGCCAGCCTAAATCTTGGAATAAATTCAAAGTTTTGAAAATAACTAAAATAAAAATACAAGCAATTTAATGAGTAATTCAATGTTAGCAAAAATCTCGGAGTAATAATAGAGATATTTAAATAGACGGGTTGAAGTGGTTGACTTTAGATTGCTGTTGCATCCACTCCCGGCGACTATTCGGAGAAACGACTTGCACTGCTGAGAGTCGTCGGATTCGATTTTGCAAGGCGCGTGCTCCGAACCGGAGGCGGTCTGTGCAAACTTACCATGACTGGTGCCGCACGTGTGCGCCTATATGTCATCTAATGTCGCAGTTGTTGGCCGTTCAGCAGGGGCATGTCGACGAAGGAGGCAATCGGAGTGGCTGGCGTCGAAAGCGAAACTCGAAATCGTGGTCTCTAGCTCTCTTTCTCTTTTCTTTTTCTTTCTCTCTCTCTCTTTCTTTCTCTCGCCGCGTCGTTGCACCCTGCACGGATCACATTATACGTAAACACATACACACAGAGAGAGATGCGTTGCCGCAAGCGCGCGCGTGCATCCGCCTCCTCCACTTTTCCACACACAAGACACGAGGACCTTCTGGTATCGCCTCGGAAATTTTTCCGCCTTTCCGAATCTCCGGTACAATCCGAGGGAGACTACCCGATGGATTCCCGCGCGATCGTCGCCATCGATCTTGAGTGGGATCGATCAGTAGGTCAATAGAGGGAGGGAACCGCCACCCCCGTCGCGTCGGCAGAAAGAAGCCCGCGCGTTTCCGGCGACGCGTTTGTTCCTCTTGGAGGAAAGAACGACACGGGAACGCGTGGCCGGCTCGCCTCGCGCGTACGATCACGCTAAGTTGAAGGAGGGCAAGAGAAGCGACGGACGGATTTTCAACCTGGCGGACACCGACTGAGCCCACGACCGGCAGGTAGGTGAGCCGTTGCCCCTCCACCGATCGCTCTCGCTGCCGCACCACCACCGGTCGCCGCTCACCGTGTTCTCCATTCTCATTTCCTTTGCTTCACTTGCCTTCGCCAGTTCGCCTTGCTCCTTCTACTTCTCTCCTTCTTCGTCCTCCGTCCTCCTTCGCTCCTCACGCCGCACCATACGCGCGTTTCCCGCAGAGACGGCTGTGCCGTCGGGCGAACTGGGTGACCGCGCGTGTGAAAGTGCATCATCGCGTTCGACTGTACTTAACGATCGCACTCGTGTACATCTTCGTAAACGCTTTCGTCGAGATCCTCGCTGCGGAGACCACCCACGTTCAAGCTTTCGCAAACGCTAAGGCGCAAAATACCAATAGATAGTTGTACAAATAAGTCATTCGTTAAATTGTCAAAGGCAACACTTCCGTAAAGAATCTTGCTCAATTATTTGCATCAGATCGTGGTACTTTTTGCGTCTACAAGATCCTCATGCCTACGAAAATCTCGTTTCTAAATCACAAAAAAAAAAAGATTTAAACGCGAAAAACGCAAAAAAAATTTTATTAAAATATCTTCGTTGAAAATGCATGTGCAAGCACTCTGCATTAAAAAGAACCAGAATTTTGCTTAGAAAGTTCATTTCTTATGTAGAAACTTTCGCTGCGAAACGTATCGGGACATTATAAGGAAGCGCTGCCTCTTGAGCTACTTGAGCTACAATTAACAATTTACAAAGGCCTGTGGTATTTGCAGAGGCTTTTGCGCGCGCAAGGGCTTCGTATTAGACCATGAGAAGGCTGTAAGATTTCATCAGGCCTGGCATATAGAAGTCAAATATCTATAAGCGCTTTATCACCGAAGCCTTTGTGTGTACAATAGCTCGCTCAATGAAGTAGATCCTCGCAGTATTCATTAGTAGTAAATACGTTGCCTAGGGCACCGTTAACTCTAAAGCCGCCTCTGTCTCCCTCCGTATACTTGTACCGTGGCTTATTAACGCACAAGCGGTAGACCATAGTCATCATGTTCTATCTGCGTTAACGAGATTACGTCCCGCATAATTATACGCCTTTCGATGAAGGATTATTACGGTCAAACTGTATGCGGCTACGAACAATTACATTCCAATACTTCGTATAAAACCGTAATAGTTATAAATTTTAAGATGCAAAATACAGTCGCTCATCCGTTCACTGCTGCGATATATAATTCAACAATTTTATTAATAATTTAATGCATTTTTTTAGTTAGTTTAACTAAAGCTTAACTTCTGGGAAAAAATTACAAGCTTTTTTAGAAGCAGGATGTATATGCGAACCGTTAAAAACTCGTTAGTTGGGAGGGAAACATAGGTTTTTGCTATCAATAGGCATTATTACAATGTATATATTTAACTATAGGTATTATTTTATTGATAACCTTACGGATAAAATTAATGAGACGCAATAACAGCATCTGGTTTTTCGTTTTCTTCTTCTTCTTCTTCTACTTCGAGTACGCTTTCTTTAGGCAGGTACTGTTCAAAGTCAACTTTAAGCGATTCTGGCGATGGCGAACATGTAATACGAGTTCTATTAAAGCATAATAATTATAATTATTTATTTGTGTATATAAGAACATGATCATTTTAATGTGAATAATTTTGAATGTTACCTTGTGATAAAAGGTCCCGGTCTACGTGGCTTTGCGGCATCAACGTCCTGAATAATGGCAGCAAAATTCTCCTCTAATTGTTTCGTGTCCATATCGACCTATAATATAATAAATTGATCGATATTTGTTTTCAAAAGTTATCTATAAAATGTATAATTGACACCAATACCTATTTGTAACAATACAAAACGTTTATATAAATAAATAACATCAAAAACTTACCGTTCCAAATGTAACATCGATAGTTCCATAAGACTTCAGCATTTCATGCGGCTTCGCCGTATATTTTATGCCGTTTAGGAATTTCGTTACGAGCATTTTTATGTCGGTACCCAGAGTACCTAATAAAACAAAAATCATATGATAAAGAACGTAAAATGTTTATTTTAAGACTGATGTAAATCATAACGTGATTTTAAAAATCTTGCAAGCTTTATACTTCAAAACCTAATAACATTTTTAAAAATTAGATAATTCATATGTTGCTTATATCACGTATTATTAACAAAATATTCAATAAGCATTTATATGAATGCTTGAACTCCAGATATTGCTAAGTATATACATTCTACATTACCATTGCAACTACATGTGTACTACTTTCTACGCTAACAATGTATTTACGCAGTGAAGTGCGTGCATACGTGAAGTGCACTCAATTATCATAAAGATAAAAATTTTAAAGTATAATTACGTATCGTATTTCCACTAACCCAATTTAACGCTGGGAAACTTCTTCCTCGTAAGTCCCCTAATCAGCAACAAATCGGGTAACATACTTGGCTCTGCTACAACAACCTCATATTCTTTCAATGAAAATTCTCCATTCTAAAATAGTAGAAATTCCATCAGTGATGATTTACTGAAAGACATCTTTGCAAGCTTGTCACATGTTAGATGGTACATACGACAAATGCATAAACAATTGTGACATATTTCAAAGAACAGTAATATATTACCTCACCTGAATCTGCTTTATTAACTGTTTACCGCCAGCGAGATGAGCTCCAGCATTTCTTGCAATCTCCTCCATTTCGGAAGTCTTACAGAATGCCAATATTTTTCTGCTTTGACCATGATCGAAAGCATGTGGTAGACATACCAGTCGTGTGAAAGCCTCGACAAATCTTGTCTTTTTTACACCCTGATAACATATGGTTACATATTTAGCACAATCACATATATGCATATGGGTCTGTTTTCTGTTCCTGGACTGGCTGCACTAGCAGAGTTTATTTTTACCCCACATTGAAAGGAAAAAGATAAACTCTGAACTAGTGCAGCCAGTTCAGGAACATAAAAAACAGACCCTTTAATACATCTTGCATACACTTCTTTTTCTTTTCTTTTCACCTGCATATCCAATTCTATAAGCGCATTTATAGGTGCCTTTGGCAAATTATACATAGTCGGATGATGCGTTTCGCGATGATTCTGCACTGCTTCCTCAAATGAATGAATTTTCCATTTATGAAGTTTTGAAATCCACACATTATCTATCGGCTCGGACCTTTTACTATCGTCCAATATAATTTCCTTTATATCAAGCTTCTTCTTTTTAGCCGCACTGATATCACAAGAGAATGACATTGATATTAATATGTTAATATTGATATTTCTCATACATACATAAGATAAGAAAACACGCTTACACTCTCGCCGCTCTTTCAACGTGTGGGATAAAGCCCACTTTTTCAACGACCAATTTGACTTTCTTCTTCCTCGCCTTTTCTCTTGTACCTTTCCGGGCAGCATAGTTCCGCGCTTGTAGGAAACCGATGGGACAAAAATTAAGACACGTCACGTGCCTATAAGTCGCGAAAAGATTGTTTAACAACCAGCCTGTAAAACAGAACCGCCTTTAGAAGAAATAACACAGTTTTAATTGTTGTACCGAGTAAAAATATGATTTGAGGTTATGTATAATGACCACTCTTGAGGAAAAGCATCTGTTATGGGGAGTAAGGAGTCTTCTTATTCTTTAAGCAACAAACGAGAAAACATTTGATCAATTATTTTCCCGTATATTGTTAACGGGATATTTAAAAAAATAAGACATGTACCATTAACCGCTGCCGCCATGTTTTTTCAAGCAGAAGAAACAGCACGAACGCCACGAACTAGTTGCTCCATAGATAGCGGCTCGCATTTTCACAATATGGTTGTTTTCCGAAAGTTATCAAAAAGTATCTTAACCCTTCTTTAAATATACATTGAATTTCTAATTATTTTAATTTGTTTTAAAATCGTTTGTTACCTCCTACTTACAATTTTAATCGCATCACATTTGTACCTCGAAAACATTCAGCGTTTATTTACTGACCTACTCGAAACGAATAATAAATAAAAGGCGTGAGATAAGATGTTTCTCATATATTTCAAGATGTTTTTTATTAATGTACCATTATATTTATTTAGCTTTCTTGCTCTTGATCTTTCTCATATAAAACTCGAGCTCCTTGCCCTCGAGAATGTAACCGTCAGCTCTACCGCACTGACCAGGCCTGCTTGCGATACAAGCTGAAAGTAAAATAAAAATTATTACTTATTAAAATTATTCTAGTCATGTTAAGCTCGAAATATGTATAAATATAAGACAGTATTCGGTGATTGATACAAATTAAAGCACTCTTTTACATTAGTTTTAAAAAGGAACTCGTTTAATCCACTCAAAAACGTGTTAACGAATAATTCTATAGAGATGAATAAAGATTTTTCATACCAAGAACACGTCCTGTTGCAAACTGTTCTTCCAAGGCTTGCTCAACCTTGGCAAATCGTTGTCTAGCCTTGTATTTAGTTTCCGCTTTTTTAGAACGCTTCTTATTCAGCACTTCCTCTTCAGCTTCCGTCTAAGAAAAGAATTATATTCCATTTTTACATAAATATGATACGTTTATAACTAATTTCAACACATTAAATATATGTATTTATAAAATATACATCAGATCGCTGTGAGATTATGAACAATCATGGCACTCAGAGTAGGTAAGGATATCATCATTATAATTTCATAATAAAATAAATTGTCGAAATACACAAATTTAAATCAAATTACGTTTAAACGCTCACCAGTTTAGCACCCCTTTTGCGGCCCAGTGGCAATACGTAATGACCCTCATACCACTGCCTGAACGGCGTAGCATCAATGGTGACAATGGCGTTCTTCACTAGAGTTTTGGTTCGCACCAACTCGTTATTCGATGCATTGTAAACAACATCGATAATACGAGTCTTCCTGGTACTGCACTCAGAGCCCCAGGAAAAGTTTCCCGTATCCAATCTAAGTGCCCTGTACTTTTTATTGCCCCCACGTGTACGGACCTAGTATATACGTGTAAAATAAATTCGTTTATAACTAATTTCAACACATTAAATACATATCTATATATTAACAAAATATAAGTCAGATCGCTGTGAGATTATGAACAATCATGGCACTCAGAGTAGGTAAGGATATCATCACTATAATTTCATAATAAAGTGAATTGTCAAAATACTTTCTCACAAATGATTCTAACAAGATAAATAACGTTTCAACAACATCAATATAATCATATTTAAGTAACAGCGCATAATTATACTTCATTCTTTATGGTATTAATACTTATCTTAATTTAACTATAATGCCTATTTATGTTTACAATTCAATCGTAATGAAAATTAAATGAAATTTAAGCTTGAGCTAAGAGCTTACAGTATGAATCCGCTGTGGTCCAAGCTTGGTGTTTGCAGCTGGGCGTCCCAACTCAAATTTCCTCTTCTTGCGGAGGGGTTTCCTCTTCCCGCCAGTGGCTCTCCGCTTGTGCCAATGATCCCGAGAGATACCTGCAGTGCAATATTGATAAGCAATTTAGTATACTTAGGCCTTGTTGTTCCAACCCGTTGGTAAACTAACTAATAGTTAAATCATATATATGTCTTTGCTTTCCTTCGAATTAGAGTCATTAGACAAAGATAGACATATGATTAAACTATTAGTTAATTTACCAACAGGTTGGAACAACCGGCCCTTAAACTTGGCAAGCATGGGCTCATTAGAAAGGTTAACCTAATCAAATACTCCACCATGTCGCCGTTAAAAAACTCATTTTTTCTACATGGAGTATATGTTCTAAATGCGCGAATAATCTGCACTATCAACGTGTTCATCTACAGCGTGGTTTTCGTTGATAAATAGGAAAAATACAAAACACCACGAAACCATCACGCGTTCGACATAGCTGCTCGGTGTCGGCGAGCGTCGAGACGGTCTTCGCGAACCCAGGGCGAGAATACGGAAATAATATCCTCCGTCGACGAAAGGACGGTGTCCGATTCACGTGCCGATTCCATCTCGTCACGATATCGCGATGAACAAGCGCGGATTCGCGATGATGAAAATTAATTTCGACAAAATCGTGCAACTCACCCATCTTGCCGCGATGTAGAAAGAACCCGGAGTATCGAGATACTAGAAAAGAAAAACCACCACCGCCACGGTGCCACCACGGCGAGCGGAACGAAACCTAACCTATCCCACTCGCTCGAAACAGAAACGCCTTCTGATTGGTCAGTGACCCGCGCGCCCATAACTGGATAGGTTAGGGTGAATCAAACGTGACAGTTGCCCAGCTTGTTCCACTTCCACTTGGAAAATTGGACGCGAGAATCGCGAGATCGCAGTAGAAAGGGAGAAGAGGAGTCAAGAGAGGGAAAGGGAGAGAGGAGAAAGAAAAGGAGGAAAGAAAACAGAAGCACCGCTGTAACACCTCGGGTTTGTGCGACATTATTTTTAACGCGGGTTTTGGCGTCCGCGTTTCCCGTGTCACCGGGGGCCCTCCGGTTTGTTTTTCCTTTCTTTTTTTCGTTGCGTTGCAGACGCGCAACATCCGCACCGCACAACACCCCGAAGTCACCTCGGCGTCGAACACGCTCGATCGCCGTTGCCGTCGTTGTCGTGGAACCGGCTGCAAAGGGACTCCGCAATCATGGCTAGTGTCTCCTATCAAATAGCGAATCTGCTGGAGAAGGTAATAAACGGCATTAATAATGTAACGATAACGAAACGAAATTGTGGAAACGTAATCACTTGCTCGAACGAAATCTTTCCGCTATGGTTTCTTTTTTTTTTTTCTCTACAACATAACCTCGCATCTACCCAAGATTTCTTGGCAAGGGCCGATTAGGGCCGTTAACCCTACGTGACTCGCGTGGAGTGTAGAACACACCCCCCAGCCACAGAAATCTACCGAATTCACAGCGTAACTTGTTTTTTCGATTGAACACCGCACAATTTGTTTCGCAATTAAAAAAGTATCTTTGTGCTTATCTTTAGAAGATACATAGAATATTTTTAGCCTTTATTTAATGCAAATCATTGAAGGAAACAATAAAAATTGATATTACATTGGGATGTAAAATACACTTCACGCGAGTATTACTTTTAAAAAAATGATAAAAAAGAACTACATGAATAATATAGAGTCAAAACGGTCTGTAACTTTATCAAAAAGAAGATAAGGAAAGCGATATAGTAGGCACTTCTTGATTTTGGAGTATATTTCTGTTTATAATCCTAATCAAGGTGTAGTTTCTTTTGCTTGCTTGAACAGACGAGATTATTTTATCTTCATACTGGCTATAGAAGCAGTCCTATGAGTTAAGATAAGGTACTGATTGTACGCTGTAGAAGTGTATGAATAGATTGAAGGCACCCTAATCTTCCACTGACTTGTGGAACATACCAGAAAAAAACTGAATGTTTTAACTGGTTTTGCGTAGCATTCAAATGAATACATTGTAGAATACGTGCAGTCTACAGGAATAGCGACAGTTTTATATCTTTTTTCACATATAGATATATCTTTAAAGTTTATAGTCTTTAAAGGTTCTTCAATGCGTAATTGTAGATTGATATCTCTAATTTATGATCAATGTTTCACATATCTTCATTATGTATGCTTAGTATGTAGATAATATGTTCCTTGTTCTTTGTTACTTATTAATATGATTAACAAGTAAGATCTTAGTTTATGTAATAAGTTCCTTGTTTCTTATTACTTGTTAATTTGATAGCGCCTATACTCCCTTTGCAGATGACGTCCAGCGACAAGGACTTCAGATTTATGGCAACTAATGATTTGATGAGCGAGTTGCAAAAGGACAGCATCAAGCTGGACGATGATTCTGAGCGCAAAGTTGTAAAAATGCTTCTTAAGTTATTGGAGGACAAGAACGGAGAAGTACAGAATCTTGCTGTCAAATGGTACACTCCTTTATCTAGATACTATGTCAAAACAATTCGTAGTAGATCCTTTATATATTATCCATGTACTATAGGGTATCCTACGCATTGATTTCTTTATACGATAACAGCATAAAGTTATAAATTATTAACATAAATGAAATAAGAAAGTAGATTGAAGAGCGCAAAGAGTTACACATGTTTATCTTCCTTTGATTGTTTATCAGATTTTACAATTATAAGAACGTACGATTTTAGCTTGGGCCCATTAGTCAACAAAGTAAAAGACTACCAGGTGGAAACCATTGTGGATGCTCTATGTTCTAATATGGTGTCAGACAAGGAGCAGCTGCGCGACATCTCTAGCATTGGCTTGAAGACTGTTATTTCCGAGCTTCCTGTGGGTTGTAGTGCGTTAGTTGCAAACGTCTGTAGACGTGTTACAAACAAGTTAAGCAGCGCTATTGAAAAGGTAAATGATCTTTGTCTGATTTTATTTGGTGCGAGATTTAATTTCTCTAATGATATATTGTACATGTATATATTGTATATATAATGCATTTTCAGCAAGAAGATGTATCCGTACAATTAGAAGCTCTCGACATCGTAGCCGACTTATTGTCTCGATTTGGCGGCTTGCTAGTCACATTTCACCCTACAATTCTGGCTGCATTATTGCCGCAACTTTCCTCGCCGCGACAAGCGGTCCGTAAACGCACTATAGTAGCGCTGAGTCACCTGTTGACGTCCAGTAACAATTATTTATACAACAAATTGCTGGATCATCTTCTCGAGGGTCTTCAAACTCAAACGACGAAGAACGTCATACGTACCTATATCCAGTGCATTGCTTCTATCTGGTCGGTAGACAATTTGTATTGCATGTGAATAATTGATAAAGAGAATAACTTATCATATGACTTGTCTAAATTTATATTGCAGCCGACAAGCGGGCCATAGATTTGGCGAGCAAATAGAACGCGTTATGCCATTGATCGTTCAATACAGTAACGAGGATGACGATGAATTGAGAGAATACTGTTTGCAGGCATTTGAATCTTTTGTTTATAGATGTCCGAAAGAAATTACACCGCACATAAACAAGGTACATGATTTGGATCCATTTAATGTCTTACACAGATATTTATATATTTTACACATTGTTTAATATAATCTTTGATCTTTTAGATTATAGAAATCTGCCTAATGTATATTACATATGATCCAAACTATAACTACGACGATGATGTCAATGATTTCTCTGATGGAGAAGGTGCCGCAATGGAGGTAGAAGAAGACGGAGAGGAAGATGCAGAGGATGAATATTCTGATGACGATGATATGAGTTGGAAAGTTCGTAGAGCAGCTGCAAAGTGTCTAGAAGCGGTTGTATCCAGTAGAAGAGAGTTATTATCAGACCTTTATAAAGGGGTTTCTCCTGCACTAATTGCCAGGTTTAAAGGCAAGTATCGCCTCATAGCAGATTCGGAAATTTGTTTACAAAAATGCAAAGAATATATCTTCAGTTAATTAAGAAATCTTTCATGATTTAGTGATTAATGAAAGTTTACTGTAATATCATTGTAGAAAGAGAAGAGAATGTCAAATCAGACATCTTTCATGCGTATATCGCTTTGTTGAGACAAACGAGGCCGGCTACTGGCGTGGCACTCGATCCTGACGCGATGGAAGACGACGACGGACCCATTTCGTTGTTGCAACAACAAGTACCACTAATAGTAAAGGCAGTTCATCGTCAGATGAAGGAAAAGAGCATCAAAACCAGACAGGATTGTTTCTCTTTGCTGAAGGAACTGGTGCTTGTTCTGCCTGGAGCTTTAACTAACCATATTCCAGCACTGATACCCGGCATACAATATTCCCTGGGAGATAAGAATTCTTCCTCGAATATGAAGATCGATACTTTAGCTTTCGTGCATACGCTATTGATGACGCATCAACCCGAAGCGTTCCACGTTCACATGCCCGTTTTAGCACCTCCAATTATACAAGCCGTGGGAGATTCATTCTACAAGATCGCTGCCGAAGCGTTGCTTGTGTTACAGCAGCTTGTACAAGTTATCAGACCTCACGGTAAGTCATTTTACATTTCTGATTTTTATTTGAAGCCGTGGATACAAGAGCAATATTTATAACGGATTAATGCTTATAGATAAACCATTCTATCGCGGTTTTACCTCATTGTCCAACGAAATATATCAATGCACCTTATTGAGGCTCAAAACGGCGGATATCGATCAAGAGGTGAAGGAAAGAGCTATCGCCTGCATGGGACAAATCCTTGCACACTTTGGAGATACTCTGTCAGACAAACTACACGTATGCCTACCTATTTTCCTAGATAGGTTGCGCAACGAGATAACAAGGCTTACTACTGTTAAGGCTCTAACTTGCATAGCCGCGTCTCCCCTGAGAGTCGATCTGCAACCGATTATGGTAAATTTATAATATATACAAGTACACGATTGTGAAATTGCGCAATTCTTTCTTTACAAGCTGCTGTCGCATTTTGTAGGAAGAAGCAATACCCATTCTTGGATCTTTCTTAAGGAAAAATCAACGAGCTTTGAAACTTGCTTCTCTTCCTCTTCTGGATACATTAGTATGCAATTATAGCTCGGCTCTGCATCCAGATTTACTTGATAAGGTAATGAATGTTATTTACTATGTACCATGGTGGAAGAAAAATAAGGTGTAGTACTGAAAGAATCACTGAATGATTATTTCCAATTTTTTTCGTAGGTTACTGCGGAGTTACCTGCATTATTAAACGAGTCAGATCTGCACATTGCGCAATTAACGCTGAATCTTCTCACTACCATAGCGAAGTTACATCCAACTGCCCTGAACAGGGTTTCCGAACATATCTTGCCAGAAATACTCATTTTGGTAAAATCGCCGCTTCTTCAAGGTAGATAAGTATACTTCATTTTAACATCAAATAAATTAAAAATTTCAGTACGTTTATACAAATTGAACTGAATTTTTGTTAAACAGGTGTTGCGTTAAATTCAATGCTCGAGTTTTTCCAAGCCTTAGTTCAAGCAAATCTGCCGGATCTGGGATACAGAGATCTTCTCGCAATGTTAATAGTTCCGGTTACTTCATCCCTACTTCATAAGCAAGCTTATCACTCATTGGCTAAGTGTGCAGCCGCACTGACAATCACCTGGCACGATGAAGCGCAGTGCATTGTACAACAATTGCTGAAAGACGTTCAGACTCCGTTAGATATTCAGAACGTTGCGCAACACATATTCGCCTTGCTGGTTATTGGAGAGATAGGAAGACACGTGTAAGAGGGTTATAATTTATTTCTAACGAACTGTATTATAAGAGAAAAAAATTTGTTTTCAAAATAATGTTTCCACAGAGATTTAAGCGGAATTAATTCATTGAAACACACGATTCTAAATTCATTCTCATCTCACTCGGAAGAAATCAAATCCGCGGCCAGTTATACGTTGGGAAATATCGCAATTGGAAATCTTCCCGAATACCTGCCTTTCATACTTCAGGAGATTGAGGCGCAGCCCAAACGTCAATATCTGCTTTTGCATTCGTTGAAGGAGGTAACATTCGTGCAGTCACAATCTTTACTCCCGTTCAAGCTTATCAGAATATGAAATTATTTCTAAAGTATTATTTGTCTTTGTAGATCATTACAAGTCAATCAGCCAGCCCGTCTGGCGTGTCAAACTTGCAGAATTTCGTGCCTTCGATCTGGATGCTCTTGTACAGGCATTGCGAATGCACGGAAGAAGGTACTCGTAACGTCGTGGCCGAATGTCTCGGTAAACTGACGTTAATTGATCCCGCTACTCTGTTACCAAGACTGCAAGAATCGCTCAAATCACCATCAGCTCTTATGAGAACAACGACAGTCACCGCAGTTAAATTTACCATTTCCGATCAGGTACTTCAGCCACAACGTATAATTGTATATCATATTTGTTTCTGTCCCCTTCAAGGAATGAAGTACTATGATATTTATTACCCAGTTTACCTCGAGATTTTTTCGCTTTTTTTCTTGTTTTTATCACAGCGGAATATCCTTCGACTCATTAGCTTTTGTATTATATGCAAGTTTGCAGGATCGGGTATTGAACACGGTCTTTTATGTGACAAACAACTGTTTTATCACCAAACTATTCAGTGCCCTAACGAATATATATAATTTAACATTATTATATATATTTGCAGCCACAACCAATCGATGCCATGTTGAAGCAATGTATGGGTAATTTCTTAGTCGCTTTAGAGGATCCAGATCTTAACGTGCGTAGGGTAGCACTAGTCGCATTTAATTCTGCTGCGCACAATAAGCCTATGTTGATACGGGATCTCTTAGACGCAGTGCTGCCGCATCTTTACGCAGAAACTAAGATCAAGGTTAGCAAGATTTAAATCTAAGGGAAAACTAAATCTCAATCTAAACCAATTGTCCGTTGTCATCGAGACTTCGTCGTAATGTAATAAATCTTCCGTTACAGAAAGAACTGATCAGAGAGGTCGAGATGGGTCCTTTCAAACACACGGTAGACGACGGATTAGATCTTCGTAAGGCAGCGTTCGAGTGCATGTACACCTTGTTGGACTCGTGTCTCGATAGGCTGGACGTCTTTGAGTTTCTAAATCATGTTGAGAACGGTCTTAGGGACCATTATGACATCAAGATGCTGACTTATCTTATGACTGCGCGACTCGCGCAATTGTGCCCGACCGCAGTTCTGCAAAGTGAGTATATCGCGCACGATTGTCTGTATATTCGTTTGTACTGGGATTCTTGCTATTTCAAAATATTTAATATTCTATTCCTACTCTCTAATGTTTATCATAACAGGGTTGGAGCGATTAGTCGAGCCGCTGAAGAGTACTTGTACGATGAAAGTAAAAGCGAACTCAGTGAAGCAGGAGTATGAGAAGCAAGACGAATTGAAACGCTCTGCGTTGAGAGCCGTCGCAGCGTTATTAACTATTCCTGATGCAGGTAAATAGAATTATTTTAAAATTAAATTAATTTAAATAAAATTTTTTAAAAAATTGATTTATTTGTAAAATTTTTTAAAACTCAAATGAACCAAATTAACTAAAAATTATCTCAATTTACATACAGCATGAAATTTCCGATATATAGTAGTAATAATAATGATTTATTCTACGTTTCTTGCGGGGTACAGGAAAGACTCCCGCTCCTTTTACATTTCCTCGTCCTTAACCTACCTATTCTCTCCCTCCCCTTCTCTCACTCACTCATTCATTCATAAATTTACGATATATATGCGATTTATTTGCAGATAAAAATCCATCGTTGAGCGAATTTGTCGGACAGATTAAGGCCACGCCAGAACTGCTACCGCAGTTTGAGATAATACAAAAGGATTGTGCCGGCAGTAACATGAACGAAGCAAACGCAATGGATCAGAGCTAAGAATAATTGACTTAATTCTTTTTTGTATTTCGTATAGATAAACGTGGGTTAAGCGCATTCGTGATCATACTCTATCCATAGTTTATTTCTATACATTATTTTTTCATTATTGTATCTTCGATTTGAAGGTAGTTTCTAATGAATGTGAGTTAATGTAGCACATCATGTATAAATTTTAAAATAAATTTGCCGGCAATAAACGTTTTATCATTATATGTATAATTTCCTCTTTTACCGAACAGATTTATCTATATACATGTAATTATGATAATAAACAATCTACGCAGAGCAAAATTGTTGGTGAAAAGATTCAAGAAAAGACGATGTCGAGACAATGCAAAGATAAAAATAGCGATTGTGAATGTTTAGACATTTAGATATTCATATTTATGTTACAACATAGTCCCATAAGGACTGCAATCCAGAGCTGATATATGTGATATCATAATATTTCTATTATGATACCATATTTCATTTGAGTGGCCAACTTTATACGCAATTTTCGAAATAAAATTATTAACAAGGCTTTCTTGCAGGTTGGTGTTTCCTTTCAGCGCACTTATATCGAAAATATTAATGAATGATATTTACTATTATTTGCTAGCGCGTGAACACAGATTTAAGCGGATAGGCGAGATGAGCTTGTTAATGTAAAACCCAAAATTGTCTTAAATAAAGTCTTTAATAAGACTCTTTCGAAGTTCTGATTCCTTCTGGATTCCTTCGAGGCGTAGCTTGCAGGTTGAAAGATCCTACTCTAACTCCACTCCACCCTCGTTGGCCAATGTGTTTATGATGAGGTTGCACTGACGGACCGTCACCTTGAAGAGGACCCGCAGTTGCCTGTTAAGACCGATAAAGTTAGTGTAACAGTCATCACTCTAGACGGTGCGGCACAGACCTCGATGCGATACAAACCTCCGAAAAGCGACCAGAAATGCCTCAGTGCTGTAGGTAATCTAGGACTCTTTGATGTGGACAACTCTAATGCTGAGACACACAAAGATCATAAAGGCCTTGTGACCCTAATAGTCCCTTGTATCCCTTGATAGTCCTTAAGAGGATGGGGTCCATATAATCCAGAGTGACTCGGGCCGTAGCGAGGAGGACAATCTTTGTATTCCGATGAGCGTGAACGCAACTGGAACCGCGCTAATGTTCCTCGGAATCACATCGTGAATTGTCATGTGTGATGCGGTGAAGTCCTTTGCAACGCAACGCATGTCTTCTTCGATGAACAATCCGTCAGTTGATGCCTACGGAAATAGTTTAGGCAAAGCCATTGTTGCCGTCCGCAAACTCCTTTCTCTCAGACAGCTATTTTTCCATGAATTCCGGACAAAAGAAAATGTAGCGATTGGTCTTCTGATAGAGGACACATTGGTCATTACTCTAACTCCAGCCTTTTTTTAGCCTAGATGAGCTCCAGCAGAACGAGGTGAAGAACCGCTTGTTATCGTCATGTTGAACTGAGAGTCAGCTTTTGATTAAACGCTTCCAGAGTCCGCACACAGCATTCGAGGAACACGTTCACGACGTTTACAGAAGGTGCCGCAGAAGTATCGTTTCCCATTCATGTCGCTAACGGGATTCGAGCAGTTCTATCACAAGATGGATTCATGGATAAACAGCTCGCCGCACTTCATGATGAGACGTCCGATGACTTCAAGGGAGCCGACGATGTGAAGCATACCGTGATCTGCTTCAGATCACCGGCCAACCCAACTCCCAAATGACCATCTTCATTTCCGCAAGACAGTAAAGGCGGAAAAGCACAATCTCACCAGCGCAGCCTTTTATTAGAGTAATGATCTGTCGGCATGGATCAGATACGCAGGAAATTCTCGTCGGTAGTGAGCGACTTACGCACCAACTGCTCCACCTCGTTTAATATTCGTCTTCAAACAATAAAACTTTTTACATTGAGAGCGACGGATCCTTGTCGATGATCGATAGAAACAGATCTCGGAATTTTCAAAACTTATATTAATATTATTTAATGTGATTTTGAATAACTATTTTCACGAAAGTCTCGCATATAAATGTCGTATACATTAAAGAAATTCAATATTATTTTGTTAATATAAACAGAATTAATTTCTTATTGTTTAACGCACGAGAATGTACAAGATTAAATCAGGGACGATAAATTGTATAGTGAAGAATTTCGTTTTAAGCGACTCTGCGGTTAAATTAGTCGCTAATTAAATTAATTGGAGCGTCGACGTCGCCTAAATCAGTATTGTTAAACGAGCTAGGTTTTTCGCGTGTGCATGTCAAATGCGGCTTCAGTAAAATACTCATTAATAAAAAGGGATTTATTAAGCATCCCTTAATTATCCGTATTAAAAAATTTTGTAAAAATTTTTAGGGAATGTGACACACACACGCGAGTACAAACACTAAAAATTTAATAATTTGCATTTGATAATAAAGTATTAGCATAAAAAGGATGATGAAATAAAATAAAAATACATTTTGTTATAAAATTATTAAGAAACACACACACACACATACACACACACTTCACTTAATATAAAAATAAAAAAAATCTTATTTTTAATTTTTATAAATTAATATTAAGCTAATAAAAATAATATTTTAAAATTACATGATAAAATACTTAAACATTTTGAAAACTCGACTTTGAGCTACGCAAATATCAGAAACAATATCATACATGTAGTAGGTAATCTGTCGTCGTAATCAGTTTCTTTCAATCTTCTTCATCTGTTAGTATAGAAAAAAAGATTTGTTTAGTCTCAGCATTTGAGAGAGGGAAAGAAAGAACCACCTCAACTAGTAATTCTAAATTTGGAAAGAGTCTTTCCTGATTACAATTTTTATATTCAACTATTTTGCTCCACATTTCATCAATGTTTAAAGAGGCTAATTCTTGTTTCTGTCGTTCGTCAAAAACTGATGGCAAAATATCCCATTCAACAGCTAACTGTGAAATATCAATATGTTCAATATGTACAGTCGTGGCAATATAAGTTAAGTCTTTAATTGTATTTCTACCTTTATTATTATAAAGAGCAATTTTCGGTTCTAAAAAGGTTAAATATTCAAAGAGAGGATCATTGTACGGCAAACGTTTTAGCATCTCTTGAACTGCGGTCTTATAAAAATTTAAACATGCTAATTTAATTTCTTGTCTAGATTCCAGAGATAATGATCCTAAGAGATTCTCACACTCTGGCCCTACAAATATATCTTCTACATTTTTTATATTTTGTACATTATTCATATCTAAATAATTAATATCTTCCCTTGCATTAATAGTCATAAAATTCATAGTTAACTGACGAATAAATCGCTGGCTACCTTCATGTAATTTATGGAGCAAAATTTTTTTCGATTCGAACAAAGCGTTAAAGCCATTAAAATAATGCAACGCATATTTCAAAAATAAAAAATACGCTTTAATTGTATCATCATTGAATTGAGATAAAATAATTTCCGCAGATTCTGATTTGTCTTCGGCTACTGCTGTAATAAAATAATTTTTTAGATCCTCCCAATTTTCAAGAATTCTATAAACGCATTTTTTTAAGACGAGCCATCTAATGTTTAATGATTTTAACTTATTTCTTTCCACATTGACGAATTCTTGAAACTCTCCTAAAATTCTACATTTTTTTACGCTATCCGAGATGTAAGTGGAAACGCTTCTAATAAGATTTTCGCAAGACAGAGGTAATTTTTCACAAGCTTTGCTGACTATAAGAGTGACGGAATGACAAGTACAATTTAACGTTACTAATCCGGGCACTTCTAGTTTTAGATGTTGCACAAAAGAATCGTATTCAATCATAGCTGGCTCATTAAAATTATCGCAGGCTATTCCGACGATATTTTTAATAGGAATTTCTAATTCTTCTAAAATACTTTTGAAAGCTTCGAAGAGTTTACTCGCGGAATAATCTCTGGCATCTGGCCATATTGATTCGAATAATTCTGTCGCGACTTTTTTATTTAAAGAAGAAAGATATCGAAAAAGAATACATATTTCTTTTATGCCTGAATTATCAGAATTTTCGTCGATCAAAATCGAAAATCTACTAGACTGTGCATTAAAATTACAACGTGCAATTTTTTCATCTTCACGTTTGGGAATTACTTCGGGAGCGTCTTTAATAATATTTGTACATTCAGCTCGGTTTAATGCAACATCTTGCGGAACTTCACAATCTTTAAAAAGATTCTGTAGCAGTTTCATCAAATGTTCTGCGGCGCAAGAATCGAAATCATATTCATCAAAAAATGCTGCAAATCTAGATGCGGCTCGCTTAATTACATCTTCATGTGACAATTCTGTAGATTTATTGTTAGCATTATCAATAATATTCGTACACTCATCAGATCGGTTTAGTGCAACATTTTGCGCAATTTCAGAATCTTTACAAATATCCTGTAGCAATTTTACCAAATGATCTGCGGCGTCAAAATCTACATCATGCATAGCAAAAAATGTCGCTAATTTAATCTCAGCTCGCTTAACTTTATCTTCGTGTGACAATTTCACAGATGTGTTAGTATTATCAATATCCTCAATCGCTTTCCTTGAATTTACGTTTTCAATATGCTTGTCCGTTTGTGAGTGTTTAATTAGATTCTTTTTGCAACATCTTATGATCTTATTGCATACAGTACAAATTGCGTTATTTCCTGAATGAGCCAACCATCCTTTAAAATTGTCTTCGTTTAGCCATGAAACTTTAAATTTTTTAATTTTACCTTTCTTAATTGCTCCTTTTCCTACGTTTATATCCATTATCAAAATAAACGATGTTTAATAGCGACTTGCCTACTTAACCTATTTTCGTTTATTGCCGGAAGCGTGCTAAAACCCAACCTAAAACCTGACAAGACCACAGGGCTGCGTTCCAAAACATTACCCGAGTGCCTCCGAGTATCATTTTATCCTTGTTTAACATTCGGTGAACAACAAGGATAAAATGATACTCGAGGGCACTCGGGTAATGTTTTGGAACGCAGCCCAGCTGATCAGGTTCTTTTCAGTTGGGATTGGGACAACACTAGGGCCGGTATTCATAGCCGGATCTTATTTCAAGACCGTTTTAAAGTAATTGTCTTAAGATGTTATGAACCAATCACAGAGCCGTATTAGCATCTTAAGACATTACTTAAGACGGTTCTTGAAATTGAAATAAGTTCCGACTATGAATATGGGCCCAAGACTTTTGTATATTTTTTTATTAATATGCCGGGACCTAACTTTAAACTTCAGTAATTATCGACTGAGATTTATTAAAAATGTACAAAAAAAGTGTATACAACTGGTATATGTATATCCAATATAAACCTAATTCTGTTGAGTAAATTGGAATTTTGAATAATTCTGTCGCGACTTTTTTATTTAAAGGAAAAAAATATCGAATAAGAATGTATATTTTTTTTTGTGTCCGAATTATCTAAATTTTTGTCGATAAAAATCGAAAATCTATTAGACTGTAAATTACCATGTGCAATTTTTTCAACTTCACGTTTGTGGGAATTACTTCGGAAGTGTTTTTAATGACATTTGTACACTCAGCTCGGTTTAATGCAACATCTTGCAAAATCTCAGAATCTTTAAAAATATATCCTGTAGCAGTTTTTTTCATCAAATGATCCACGGCCGAATATATTCGATGTAGAAGAATACAGCAGTCCTATTACCGGCGAACAAAATAATGTAAGAAATAAGAATAAGGCTGTGACAGAACTTGATCCTGACTTATGTATATCGTCCACGACATGGACGACGTTGAAGATCCTCCAGTAGCAACAACCGAAATGACACCATCGACACCGATGTAATTTTTTGTTAAATTCTTGACAATAATAGAGTTGTTGGCAATGTTGGCATTATACAGATATTCAAGATTTCAATTAAATTACCTTTTGTTCAAGATTTCTTTTTAGAATCGGATTTTCCTAATAAATGGACAGCAGGTCGGCAATAATTGTTAAATTACAAATTATTGAAAACGACAGCTGTAAAGAAATATGTAGTTCAAGATACCTATAGTTACTAAGCCACAAAAATATTTAATGCAGAAAATTGATAACTTGCGACTAAATATATGATCTGCTCCGACATTTTCACTAACTATAAGAAAAATCGATTCCAAATTGATCAAAGATTATAAGATAAATTAAAATACGGCTTATGCTTTGATCCGGGATATCTTGTATAACTTTCATCACTTTATTACTGCTGTGAATAGGAAATACTCAACTGGGCCTAATGTAAGAAAAAAAATGCTAACATAGCTTAAAGATAAAAATCTGTTATTTATTAATATTAATGTGTTAAGTTTTCGATTAATTAGTAAAATATATTAATTAGTAACATAGTAGTAATGTTAAAATATATTTGTAATAAATATAATAAAATATTGAGGTTGATTCTAATTGAAAATTTTCTGTACGTTTTATTTTAAAAAAAAATTTAAATAAATTTTCTGTAATACAAATTCATAATTATGTTTAAATCCACTATTATTCCAGAATAAATGGACCACCAAAGAGAATTATTTGTTTGGTATTTATTTTATTATACGATTTTATCCCTCCCGTAAATTATTATCAAGTCACATATCACAATTTGTCAGTGCATTGAATTGCTCACACAATTTCGCAAGCAAAACAAATAGTTTCGTCGACTCTAAGTTTCTATGATAAAAATCAATATCAATTAAAATATTTGCAACAGATGAATAATCATCGCAATGATATTAAATAGATATTTTGTTTTTCTATGCGATAAAGGAGCTATCCATTTCTTCTTAAAGAGAGCTTAAACGAATATTACAATTGTATCTTATGTAATATATCCGGTACTATTTTTTTTAAAATAAATTTTCGCTCTTATATTATTAACATGTAACAAAAAAGCAAATAAATTAAATAAAAGTACCTTTCTTAACATTTATATAGATAAATAAAATTCTATATTAGTCTGTAAATTTTTCTTCGTGCAATAGCGAGTGCGCAAAATCTCGTCATCGTGCTCATAAAACTGCAGGATTCCGTTTGCGGAATTTGACGTGTAAGCGAAAAGAATGCGTAAAAAATTGTGTGGCGACATATGTAGATTGCGACATGAATGAAAATGCAACTAAAATCGACCCAATTAAATGTTTAACAATACGCAATTATCGAGTTAATTTTACAATAATGCTTTTGCGTTTGCAATTTCACAATACCTTATATATGTTCATAATGCAATATAATGCAATACAAATTCAAAAATGCCGTTACATCCATTTAAATTTTATAAATAACATAATGTTCTCTCTTATAAATACAGTTGACACTCTTTTTTCGCGGATTTATTATTCACGGATTCGCTATTCGCGGCTAACATATTTATGACATTTTTTTATTCGCGGATAGATATTTTAATATTCGCTGATTTAAATCATTGCAAAAGACATCTCCGAAATGTTATACAATAAACTTCAGAAAAACAATTTGAATGTATAGTCCAATTACTAAGAGTTTCTACATCATGCCTATGTCTCTATACTGTAACTATTTTTTTATTTACCTTATTTATTTTTTTTATTAACTTAGCACACATTATTTACCTTTATTGTCTTTCTTTTAACCTTATTTAATCTTTGACATTCGTCGAAGGGTGATGAAGATGCATCGACGTCAGCTCAGAGAAACCGGAGTTTGACATAAAAGCACTGGCTATAGGAATCAAGCTTTCCCACGATCTTTGCGAATTCTTTATAGACAACGATCCCTCTACGGAAAGACGACGTCTTATTTTTAAAAGGAAAATAAAAGAGGCAATGGATAATTTATACGAATCAATTTAAAAAGCTGCAACATGTACAGCAGCCCAAAATAAGTACATTTTTCAAGCCATAGTTAACAACTAAAATTAGTTAAAATTATATATTTAATACATAAATTTATTGTAGTATACATTGCATATTTTATTAATTTGAATAAAAATAATAATTATGTCTTAAATTTTTTGTATAACTTAATCTTTCTTGGAACGTGTATCCTATATACTACCATACATTTAACTATAATATACTACCTACATATTCACGGATTCCGTATTCGCGGCAGTTGTCAGGTACGTAACCCCGCGAATAAGGAGTGTCGACTGTATTAATTTTTCTTTAATAAGTTCTATATGTTACGATAATTTTATAATAATATTCTATTACAGAAATCTATTAATATAAAATAGAATTAATTTAAGATTAAATAATGCTAGATATAAATTGGACATATAAAATAATTATTTAAATTAATTATTTTTAATTATTTAAATATAAAACTATACTAGTTGTAAGTATACATAAAGGGAATATAAATTATATTTTCTGTTTCAATTCTAAAATTCTCTTAAATAACTAAGCATAACTTTCTTCTGATGCGACCACGATTAGATGATAACATGATATAGATAAAAATTCATGTAATTCTACATAAAATATAAAAAAACATCATGTATTAACTTCCAGCTAATTTTGTCCATATTCGATCAATGATATTATCACGCCTGATTTCGTAAAAGCGAGGACGCGGATTGTTTAATCACGTAGAAAAATTTGCCGATGCATCGAATCGTTCGCACAATTTCGCAAGCAACGCGAATGGTCTCGCCGTCGATTCCGATTTCGCGGCTGGTTGCGGATTCCTTTAAAAAACAGGCCCGCTAGTCCTGCTTCATCAGTTCGATTTTTATTTCGGTCGACGAACAATGTATCTGAAGAGTTGCTGCGCGTTGTTCCTGCTGGCGCTGGTCGCCTGTCAGGCCGCACCCTCGCCCAAGGTGATCGAGAAGTCGATTGACGAGGCAGAGACGACGTTCTCCAAGAACGCCGTACTCCAGGAGGAAACAGGTGCAGACAAGGGTAGAGCGAAGAAATCGGCAACGACCTTCTGCGTGGCAGTTGACTCAGGAAAGCAAGAAAAGGTGCCTTGTAGACAGGAAGTAAGGCAAGAATCAGCTAAACCGCTAGTTCTAGTGCAACCCGTACCGGTACCAGCACCAGTTTTTGAGTATCGTGAACCGATTGCGATTCCGCGACCTTCTTCAAGCATCTCTTTAAACCAGCAACAACAGCAATCATCGCAAGCAGTCGATTATCCTCCGCCAGCTCCTCAGCCAGCTCCTGCTCCAGTACAAACGCTTGCTCCAGCGCCAAGTCCGATCATTAACATCGTACCTCAAGCTCCTGCCCCCGCACCTTGCGACAAATCAATTGTGCAGCCTCAACAGCAACAACAAATTCACACGGTTCATCATGTCATTCATCCGCAATCTCAACCGCCACAACGTCCATCTGTGACGGTGATCCAACAGGAACCGCAGAAGCCGGCTTCGCCTAAACCACAGGTAAAACGACGATCAATTTGGAGAAATATCGATATAGGATAAACTGTAAAAATTGAAAGCTAGTAGTAATAGTTTCTTTAAAAAATTAAATTAAAAGTAATTTTCTTTCAAAATTCACTCAAAGCTCGTTACTTTTTTTAGTTTTTGAATATTCAACTTTAAACATCTAACAAGTATAATAAAAACTTATGAAAATGATTGATTAATTAAAGATTATTATATAAATTAAAACTAATTAATTTTTCAACTAAGTTAAGACGACTACAATATTATGCAATTAAAATCTATTCGAAAGAAGAGAGAAAAGATAATTAACACATATTATTATTTTAAATTTAAATTTGTTCTTCTTATTTCAGAACTTGCCAATTTCGAACCAGGAGTTCAATTGCTCACCGCAAAGGCCTACATGCAGAAAATGCAACGGTTTGCTTCCACCATCCGAACCTTTGAGCTTTATTGTTCAACCAATTCAACCTCGACCAGCCTTTTTCAATGTAAGTGGCAAGCATTATTTGAGATTTTCTAAAGAAAGTTATTAATTCCTTTTAAAGCCGTGAGTAAGATCGATCCTTAACTTGCGCCACGTTCTTGTATCTTCAGCTTTCAGAATCTGTAAATTCTTTTTTTTATGGTTGAATTATACGAGTATACTAAATAAAATCTTTCCAAATTAAATAAAATATGTTTTGTTTCTCGCTGATCTAGGTGCCCCCAGTAGACCCAAAAGACAGGTACGAAACTCAGGAGACGAATGAAGATTCCTACGACTGCAACTGCCGATCAGATGACAGTGGCATTATTCCGACGCTAACACCCTACTCTACCAGATACTACAGGGCTCATCAGGAACCTCGCACAATAGTACATCACGGCGGTGCAACTTTCGAATCATCTATGCCCTATAGATCTGCGATGATGTCCACAGAAGACAATAATCGCATGATGCCGGATCAACCCATCTTCTTTCCTTCAGGAGAAACTCATAGAGGAATGGTAAGTACCAAACTAGATACGAATTAAGTAGTGATTATATGACCCACATTGATATTGAGACAACACGAACAATATTGCGTGATCCCAATGGTGCGATTCTTGAAAAGCGATAAAAATGTTGATGCAACATCAAAAGATTCCTATGTGTGCGCAATTCTACGATATATATTTTGTTTCTCTAAACAATTTCTATGGTGATACTTTGTAAGGCCGTCTTTATATAGAAAGCTCGACAGTTTAATTAGGAAAAGATACATAATATTTGATTTCACGCACAGGTTTAATCCTTTATATCCTCGATGACGTCGTTAACCCTCGGAAGATCGCGTGAGGTGTAGATGCACCCCAGCTAGTTTATTTTTACGATCACGACAAGAAAAAATTGTTTAAGCTAGACTAAGGATCTAAATAAATATATTCAATTTGCAACTGTTGATTTTATTTCTTAAATTTATACCGTCTTCTTTCGGATTATTTACCATATAGAATAAAATGTGATCAACGAAAATATGCGGTATTGTTAATTATATGGGACAATATGCAAAATTGCGAGATTTTTATCATTGCTGGGGAAGTCCTTTTTTTATTGACATTAAAACAAAATGTTTTATATTTCAGAAATTACGTTAAAGATAGGTCTAAAGATTCATAAAATCGAAAAAAAAGGTAAAAATTTTTTCTTCATTAAATGAAAACGTTCTTATGTATTATTTGCTTAAAAGAAATAAAATAAAAACAATTATTTATAAAACCTTTCCAATTGTTCTTCCTACGAATATCCGATTGACATCCAGTTTTATTATAGTCTATATACAATAGCGTATAGTATCTCTAAAGCATTGCGTTGCGTCTGGAATCTTTTGATGTGTACAAGACAAAACATTAGTCGTTCGCTCAACTGCTGAAAGCATACAGCAGATAATTAAAAATTGCGAACAATATATGCTACGCATATATCGCGTAGCAAATTCGTGCTGGAAGAGATTAGCATTGATTACATATTTAAGTTAAAAATGACACCAAAAAAATGCAAGTCTTGGTTTTGAGAAGAAAATTAATTCTAAGAGAGACATTTAGATATCTAAATATCATAAAAAATGCAGTTTTCACGAATAATAAATATTAAATTATTTTTTGCAGGAAGGAAGACATCATAAGAAATATTCTCCTGTGAACCTTTCGGTGCAATTCCCCATCGTATATCCGGGATCCGGCAATTCTCCTAAATATTATGAACCCGTATATCAACCTTCATATACTAATCCACCCACTTACGCCTACCCGAGCTCTTATCAAGTCAATGGAAATTACGGAAATTACGGATCCTCTTATCCGGTGAGCTATGGCTCTCAAACAAGTGGTGTACCGGCAATCACCGTAAATGCGGGAGGACCATTTTATCGCGAATCTCAACACACTGACTCATCATCTCAATCCAATGAAATTGAAATGCTACCAGGAGAAACGCATTCGACCGCTACCGAAATGATCGATGACTCCAACAACCAAAAGCGAGAGATTGACACCACTTCGTTGAAGAATGAGCAGGAAGAAATTACACAGAAAGAGAAGTAAAACATATATCATCAAGGAGGCAATTCCGCAAACCAAAAAAGATTCAAGTTATAGTCTTTGAATTTTCAAATGCGTAAACATGCTAAATAATTTGTCAATTAATTTAGCACTAACAGATATAATCTCAGGACAGCATTTATTATTTATATTATTTAACTTAACGCCATTAAAATATTACATTTAATTATATGTAATAATTTTTTTAATTTTTCTATGTTTTTCTACAATATATTGAGAATATTAATTAGTTTAAACGAACATATTTGTTATTAGCAATAATGAAGCATTTTTTTATAAATCGCAAATTGTGTTTAATTTCAATTAAGCACTCACAGTTTTGAATTATGCACTCCCATTTTTTTCTGACTTTCCTAGTTTCCTGTATTATATATCTTCCTTTCTATAGTTTCCTTTCACAATGAGACATACTTACACACGCGATTTATTTCTTGCCAAATTCACGTTGCTAATTAAAGAATCCTGTAAAATGTTACAGTTAAATTCAACATATTATATAATTAAAAAATTAATTTTATAATATATTTTGTTTTATAATTCTATATATGTATATAGATATAATAATAGGCTTTTTAAAAATATCTAAATAATATGTTTTCTTAATTTTTTAGAATTTATACAATAAACTAAATAAATTTTGATATATATATATATCTATAATATAAAGGCAAAAACGTATATATATAAATATACAAACGTTAATATTCTTATGGTTGAAATTATAACTTATTAAATTTTATTTGACGTCATTGAAATTGAAACTTATGAAATGACATTATTCACTATTTCTTCTAAATCTCTGGTGAAAATTTTTCTTATATTTTCTCAGACATTTTGTAAGAATTGGCACTTATAAAAAATTTTGAAAAAAAAAATTTCTGATATTTTCAGAAATAATAGGATGAAGATTTTTGGAATATTCAATATCCGTATGAATAAAAATTTCTGATAAATTGCTCTTGTTGACATATAACATATAATTTATTCAATAAAAAAGAAATATTTTTAACATTATGCATTGGGTCAAGATCTCATGTATTTTGTGCTTGTTTGGATGTTTTAAATACTTTCGGCCTTCTGAATAGTTTGTGAACGATTATTTGACTGGGTGGAAAAATTTTACAGTTAGTGAAGTTAGTTCAATGAAATGACTAAATAGATAAATGCGCGCTTAATTTTTAAATAATATTGAGAACATATTGATCTTTCAGGAGAATCCTGTGACCACACATATAGTTACTTGTCGACATTAAATATTTGTGTTTCTAATCACACAGATTTAACTAGATATTATAAACCTATCATAATACTCTGTGGTCTCTCTGGCATTCTATCTTTATTAAAAATAATATTCAGGATTTTCGGGAAGATCGTGCTGGTTTTTCAGATTACTAAATTCTTTTGCAGCTTGTTTATATGTCTGTCGAAGTTGCTTATTATACCTACATATATGCTAAGGTAGATAAAAAGCACTATCAAGAAGTCGTAAGTCACACTAAAGCAGCTTCTTTATTTGGACGCAGCATGTCTGGCGTCGTAGCTCAGTTAACAGCTTCCTTCAATTTGTTAAACTATCATCAACTAAATTATTTAATTTTCTTAGGTACGTAAAATAACTAAATTTAAAATTTAAATTACATGTATAAATTTTAAATATTTATCTAGTCTAGTAAGCGCGCGGGGATAATTGCTGGTTCGGTTTTCGCTATCTGCAATTTTTTCTGTTTTATTAATTTAAATACTAACATATTTTGCATGTAAAATTTATGAAATCTATACTAAAATTAACAGATATTGATTCATCATTTTCAATGATTTGGCCGCACACACTCAAGCAGGTACCCAAAACGTTGATTGACGAGTTAATAAAGCAACCATCGGAAAGGTGTATCGATAAAAAAAAAATCAAGTTATCTCTTCCCAATCGTAGAGAAATATGTAGAGAAACTTGTGCCATATTTTATACGGATTTGATGTGAGGGAAGTGCTGGGAACAGACATAATAAATGAGCAATTTTCTTTTAATTTCTGGAATAAGTGTAGGTATGCAGTTTAGTTGAGCTTTATTGAATATATTCGAAAGTATTTAACACACGATAATTCAAAAGATGAAATAATTATTTCTTTATATTAGGATTCAATGAGTGTTAAATAATCGAAGTCTTTAAAAAAACAAAATGTACACAATTGAGTTGCATTTAATTTTAAAAATGTTCAATAACCATCGTAAAAATTCTAAAAAAAAAGTAATTGTCTAGACATCGTCATTTTTCTATACCTTGCATGGTGTTTAAGGTATAGTCTTAACAATTCGCTATTATTCCCGTAGCGAGTAAAAAGCCGAAAATAATAGCCGGGAATGAATAGAATTATAGGTAATGTTAGAACCGTCTAGAATTTAATTTATTAAGATGGATTTCGGTGTCTAGCTTCTTTATGAGCAAGGAAACAATGCCTGCTGGACACTAACAGGTAAATAGTCAGAACAAAGCCTATGACAAGCGAATTTCTCCTCGTATTGTCTTCACGCGTCTCACTTTGTCTCAGCTGTTTGTCAGCTGATCGATCGGGTACTTCTCTCGGAGACTCGTATGTAGACCCGGCACGAAAAATCCCGAATCTTCGAGAAGTCTCCGAGAGAATAGAATACTTGAACCCCCGGTCAACGGGGCCAGTCGCTCTTTGCTAATTATGAAATTATCGAGGTGTCACTCTTGATCTTTATCTTGAGTCGCTTGCTCAAAGGAGTTTGCTCTGGTGAATCGTTATTTGACTCTCGCGTTCGGTCCACTTTCAAACAAACGATCTTCCCAATCGTGAGCGCTTTCCGCGCCATGGCCATTGCGCCGTCCATGGTTTCATGATGGCCGATGGACCGATCGAACTCCACACGCTTGGCACCTTCAATTCCACAGACTTCCACAAGAGCATTTGATTCCTTATCGGCCCATGCTTCCGGCAATAACATTCTGTACTCGGAACTTTCCGGCGCTACCTTCATACACTGAATAGTCCAGCAAAATCGTAATATACCTCCAGACGTTTTATAAATGTCTTTAACTTGACTCATATAAATGAAGCACTTTATTGGCGACACATTCATTTCCTTTTCCAATTGACACACGTATTGAAACAAGAACGAAGCATGTATACAAAGCGGCCAAAGCGGCATTGTCAACACTATTATCTCTCCGCTCGAATCAACCTTACGAGAATGTTTTACATTAAACTGCAGTAATGGAAAGTAGGTATATAAAAAACAAAAAGACAAATAGAGCTGGTTTTTCTTACTTCCTTACGACTCTCTATAGCGTGTCGCGCGTCGCTTAACAGTGACCAAATGTTGCCTGCAATTTTCGAAAATTCCTCCTTAGCCAAAGCCGTGGCTTCATCAAATTTTTTGTTGAATTCCTTATCCTTCTTATTCCACTGAGGATTAAGTCTCGTTACGCGCCCGCTTAAATCGGTTATTGATCGATACCTGAAACAAATACAAATACAATAATTTTGGAAAAGCGTACTGCGCAGCATGTAACATCACAAGCGTCCACTTGCAATCGCTCTGCATCGTACATTTCTGCATTCTCATGTACAGCATCGACTTCCTTTATCAGCGTGTGATAAATGATGTTAAAGACTGCATCAATGACTTTGTCCTCTGTTACATGATTCAAACGTACACCTTCACTCTTCAATATTTTATGACCAAAATGACAGTAGATCAGCCCCGCACTGCCTAGTTTTTCTGTCAAATGGTTATACCCTGGTTTTTTTATAATGGTACTCACTGATTCCTGGAATCCACTAATACAAGAAAAGAATAAATAACAATGTGGTAAAAACAAAGAAGATTTTTCGAATGGCGCATAATCAAAAACTATATGTTATTTTACCTTATGTTATGATCGTATCGATGTCTGGAAGGATTATACTTGCCGCCAACACCAACCACGATATCACAAGGTGTTTAAGTCACTCTCATTGTAAGATCTAAAAATTTAATAAGATATTTATATTAGGTTCTGCAACTCTATATTTCCTATTCATTTTGTTTCGGTATTATAATTTATGCCAATTCCCTTTCTTGATTATATCATTAAATGCGTTAAGACTCCTTCAGTTATTAAGGATGATTACCTCACTATAGACGCATCCTTATACTGTGGTAGCAGTTTTAAAAGTGCGCAGGCAAGGACCTCAGAGCAATGAAAAAATTTATCGTGCGTGCCGATCCTCACGGTCGATTTTCCTGACATCGTTCTGAGAGCGGCGTCGAATAAGCCGTTTCCCGCCAAGTGAGAACTCTGATTTAAAAAATCGATAGTTGGAAACGATAGTTTGCAAAAAATCTTATCGTTTCTTATCTTAATCTATCGTTTCACATTTTTAAAAATAATCGATAGTAGGAAACGATAGTTTGCAAAAAATCTTATCGTTTTTCTTATCGTAATCTATCATTTCACATTTTATAATTAGATTCCGAAAGAAGTGTTATCGTTTCTTAGCGTTTTCTTTCATTCTCTGTTGAAAACGGATTTAATATCGTTGGAATACAATAAAATTCTTATAGCAATTTATTGTTTTCTATCGCTTTTTGGAATTTATCGAGATTATTATTAAAATATTTAAAATAAGGGAGAAACTCTAAGTTTTCTATCGTACAGTTACAAAAGAAAACCAATTATTAATCATGTATCAACTATAGACGATTAAAAACGTATCTTATCGTAAAATTACAACAAAAAATGTTTCATGCTTTGTCATAAAGTCACGAAGGCATGAGCGAATGGTTTTCCATCATTTAATTACGAATGAAAAGTCACTGTTATTTATCGTGCATCAACGATAGACAATTTAAAACGTAGCTTATCGTAAAGTTACAATAAAAAATGAGATAGCGCGACCGCGACCGCGAGCACTAGCTAACGCGCGCGCTGCCGCGACGCGGCTAGCACGTGCCAGTAGGCTTGTACTTTTTGCCTGTACTTCTTGCACAGTTCATCTTTTCTCTTTTTTTCTCCAACGTAAAAAGAAAAAGAGGAAAAATGAACAGTGCAAGAAGTTCAGCTAAAAAAAACAGGCTTAGTGCTTTCTCGAAAGCAAAAATTCTCACGCACTAGATATAAGAGGCGGCCTGCAAAATGCCTGACCATGATATCCTTTGCTTTGCAATTGTTCATAAATTGTTGGATACGTTTTCTAAAAATTTATTTAATGTTTTTAAATAATTAACATTGACTCAGCTTGGTCTTTCAAAACTTATGTATCCACTATAAAGTATCGTGCTGTTTTTGCTCGTTTGCGTCTCCTCTATAATCCTTTTCGTCATATCTTTATACTACCTCTCAAAAACTCATTGTCAGTGTCTTTCAGTCACTAGTCATCTTCCTTTTTGATTATAATACGCTGACATTGTATACGTTTCAACACTTACGCAACAACTATTGAATCGACGTATCCAGTACTTATATCCAAAATTCGTGTCTTCGTTTTTCCTATTGTATCCGTAAATATGACCACTCCTTTGTACCGCAGCGCTGGATGGCTTAAAATAATACCATGCTTTGTTCTGAGTGCTCTACTTTTGTAATTGCCTGGTGTTCTCCCTTCTTTGATCCGCTATTCCTTATCTTTGCCGCCTATCCCCACTACAATTCCGAGTTCCATACTATCCGGACACCCGCCACCTCAATTTCCTATCCTTTCCCTCGCATTACACTTATACTTACTAAATTCCGCGCTGCTTTTTCTTACACCTTCGTCAAATATTACAATTAACTCCCGCCTTCCATAAAATCCATTTCTATCTTTTTTTTTTGCACGACAACAGCACAATTCATATCATCATCGACTATCTCAACAACAAAAACTGCGTGCGTATTTCATTGAGATTTCATACGTTGATATTATACGTCCGACTGCTTACTGCGCGTGTCATGAATGTGTGTGTGTGTGTGTGTAAATACGACAATATATTAATAGGATATTTCTGCTGATATATTGGCAAAAAATAGTTTATTCTTATATTTTTCTGAGTTTTTCTAAAAAACGTTCCAATTCGTTAAAAAATCTGAAAATTTCTGAGGAAGTAAAAATTTTTATAGAAATTCTAATTAAAAATATGAAAAATTCTGAGATATTTTTCCACCAGGAACGAATAAAGGCGCTTTAAAATAACCTATATAAATTGCGCCCATGGGCCATCCCGGCGTAAAGATTCCCAAGTGGTCATAGGGCAGTTGACGGCACGTTAAATACCCCGAAAAATTTTGCCCATGGGCCATCGCCGCTCTCAGGCTTCAGTCGGAGCAATCGGAGTTTGACAACGTGTCTTAAGGGGTTCCTGCACTGGCAGGCGAATTCCAACGATGTCGGTAAAATGTCGATCAAAATGTGATTTTCGCACAGCTGCCATTTTTTATTGGATTTATAGAATAAAAAATTTTTTTCCAGGATTAAAGTATAAACGCAAACGGATACGGCGCTGTTCGATCTTACGTTAAAAAAGAAAAGAAATTTTTTATATAGTAAATTATTTTCTGATATTTTCAAAAATAATTGGATGAAGATTTTTGGAATATTTCAGTATCCGTATATGAATAAAAATTTCTGATAAATTGCACTTGTTGACATATAACACATATAATTTATTCAATAAAAAGAAATATTTATAACATTATGCATTGGGTCAAGATTTCATGTACTTTGTGCTTGTTTGAATGTTTTAAAGACTTTCGGCCTTCTGAATAGTTTGTGAACGATTATTTGACTGGGTGGAAAAATTTTACAATCAGTGAAGTTAGTTCAATGAAATTACTAAATAGATAAATACGCGTTTAATTTTTAAATGATATTGAGAACATATTGATCTTTCAGGTGAATCCTGTGACCACACATATAACAACTTATCGACGTTGATCCTTGTGTTTCTAATCACACAGATTTTACTAGATATTATAAATCTATCATAATACTCTGTAGCCTCTCTGGCATTCTAACTTTATTAAAAATAATATTCAGGATTTTCGGGAAGATCGTGCTGGTTTTTCAAATTGCTAAATTCCTTTTCAGCTTGTTTATATGTCTGTCGAAGTGGCTTATTATACTTACATATATGCTAAAGTAGATAAAAAGCACTATCAAGAAGTCGCAAGTCACACTAAAGCAGCCTCTTTATTTGGACGCAGCATGTCTGGCGTCGTACCTCAGTTAACAGCTTCCTTCAATTTGTTAAATTATCATCAACTCAACACGGAGAGAATTTTCTCTTGAAATTTACCGTGAAAATCATGGTAATGGAGAGACAACATGGTATTTGGAAGATTTTTATGCAATTTTCTCTAATTAATTTCTACACCAATAAAAAATATTATTATCTACTGCAATAAAATATAAAATATATCTGATTAATTTTACTGAAATACATAGTAAAATCTCCGTAATTTCAAAATATGTTAAAATCTTATTATTCTTTATTGTTTTAAATAGAATAGATGCCAAGTAGTGCTAAACATGTAAAATATCTCATATAAATTTTACAATGCAGCATAATGTTTTCAATCTGACTTAGTTGCTCATGATAATTTTACCATGCAGCATGGTAATTTATCGGCTATTTCCCATGATTCTCGATTATTTTTGTTGTCGGGTGCGTCTAGCTACGTACGTTAGTCAGTCAGATGAACTTGTACAGACAAGAACGAGATCCTTTGTAGTTCCTTATCAGAAGAGAAGCGTCCGAAGTACGTTGTATAGTGCATATTACGAAAGATCTGCCGAAGTGCGTATTACGAAAGCATATTATATAATATATAGTGATTAAAGAGGATCGTCACATTGGAAGTTTCTTACAGTAAGTATGATTTTAGCTATGCTTTATGTGTATCAATCTTCATGCAACATCGCGTGCATAGTCGAAACATATAGAGTTCAATAATTGTATATATATTAACGTATTTACATATTAAACATCATGTGTACATTTACTAGTAGACAGTCAAGTCTATCAATAACCTTGATAACTATAACCTCGACAATGGGTGCATTCCGTTTCACGCATGATACGCATAATGCCTGGCGTTATGCTGGCGCTACACTATTCGCGTTTTCGCGAATCGGATTCGCGAATTGTGCATTTGTATACCATTCGTGCTAGGCACGTATGGTATGCAAATGCACGATTCGCGAATCACAAACCACGAATCGCGCATAGTCTGACGCCAGCCTAATGTATCATTTTTTATTGTTGTTCACCAAATGTTAAACAAGGATGAATGATACACTATGCGTGAAACGGAATGCACCCAATCAAGGTTTTGATAATTCGAGAAGTTATAACTTAGACAAATCTATTAAAATTATAAAGCATCTATGTAAATTTGGTTGACACAATTATAGTGAAATTTATTCAAATATCAATTACGTATTGAGACAAAACTTATCTGCTACATAAGTTTTGTCTCAATACATAATTAATATTTAAATAAATTTACATGCAATTTTTTAGAATAAAAGCGATTTATTTTTCGTATCTTTTTTTCATTCATTTTCACAGCAAATATGGATAATAATGTTAATAATCCGGTGGAGGCAAGATTTAATAATTAAATCCATTTATTTTAGTAACTTATAATTTATTTACTGAGAAAAATTATACTAATATGTAAAATGATTAAAAATATTATATTAATTACAGAATCCAGAAGGATTTTTCGAAGAACAAGCAAAAAATGGGTGCGTCTAGCTACGTACGTTAGTCAGTCAGATGAACTTGTACAGACAAGAACGAGATCCTTTGTAGTTCCTTATCAGAAGAGAAGCGTCCGAAGTACGTTGTATAGTGCATATTACGAAAGATCTGCCGAAGTGCGTATTACGAAAGCATATTATATAATAGATAGTGATTAAAGAGGATCGTCACATTGGAAGTTTCTTACTGTAAGTATGATTTTAGCTATGCTTTATGTGTATCAACCTTCATGCAACATCGCGTGCATAGTCGAAACATATAGAGTTCAATAATTGTATATATATTAACGTATTTACATATTAAACATCATGTGTACATTTACTAGTAGACAGTCAAGTCTATCAATAACCTTGATAACTATAACCTCGACAATGGGTGCATTCCGTTTCACGCATGATACGCATAATGCCTGGCGTTATGCTGGCGCTACACTATTCGCGTTTTCGCGAATCACAAACCACGAATCGCGCATAGTCTGACGCCAGCCTAATGTATCATTTTTTATTGTTGTTCACCAAATGTTAAACAAGGATGAATGATACACTATGCGTGAAACGGAATGCACCCAATCAAGGTTTTGATAATTCGAGAAGTTATAATTTAGACAAATCTATTAAAATTATAATGCATCTATGTAAATTTGGTTGACACAATTATAGTGAAATTTATTCAAATATCAATTACGTATTGAGACAAAACTTATCTGCTACATAAGTTTTGTCTCAATACATAATTAATATTTAAATAAATTTACATGCAATTTTTTAGAATAAAAGCGATTTATTTTTCGTATCTTTTTTTCATTCATTTTCACAGCAAATATGGATAATAATGTTAATAATCCGGTGGAGGTAAGATTTAATAATTAAATCCATTTATTTTAGTAACTTATAATTTATTTACTGAGAAAAATTATACTAATATGTAAAATGATTAAAAATATTATATTAATTACAGAATCCAGAAGGATTTTTCAAAGACCAAGCAAAAAATGTTTGTATTTTATAATTATTTTTGTTATTGTTTATGTATCTGTATTGTCATTTAAGTACGTAATTCTTTTTATAGCCCATTTATAAATTGTTGTCAAATACTACTGATGGAAAATTGGTATTAAAAGCTTATCATGATAATGGACATTTATGTAAAAAGACACGAAACTTACTAAGTCGATTAGTTATCCGAAAAGAAAAAGATCGAGCTTTCCGAAATGTGATCATTGGCCAAAATGCAGACCATCTTGATAATTTCATGTAACATTTATACACATTATTATAATAAACTAATAATTGTTTTCTATAAAATTACGTGCTTTAAATTAATTATTTGTTATTAAATTATTTAATTTTATATTATTAAATTTTTTCAAATTAATTTTTGTTTTTAGAATTAAACGTGAACGATTTGAAGAATTAGCACAATTAATTACAGAATTATTTAAGGGAGAAAATCCTCATACTTATTACTCACCTTATGTATGTGCTAATAAAAAAAGAATTAATCCTTCCGGAACATTATTCGACCATTTTCATTACATAAAATCTAGATTACGACGATCTGGAATATTAACACCGACAAATAGACGAGTCATTGATCAATCTTATGAATATCCTGGTAAATATAATTGACATACGCTTTCATTTATACATATAATTCTAATTTTTTAAATATTATAATAAAAGTTATATTAGTATCAAAAGTACATAATTTTTCTTAATTTTTGCAGAATCCGTCGATTCACAATTGAATTGGTTGAAAAACCATTTGGATCCAGAAGAAACTATTGCTCATTACTGGGAATTAACATTCAAAGCACGTCAACAGTTATTAAAGGAATGTGAAATTCATACCTATTATCAATCTTTTCCATGTTTAAAGATTTCTCTAGGTGCAACACTGGTGAGTTTTTGATAAAAATAAAAAATTATTGATTTTTTAATAATAATGATAAATTTTCTTTATAGTTAAAAAAAGATTTTGATCGACTATATCCGGATAAAAATGATACATTTTTCGATCGTTGGGATGTTATCCGAACGTACTTAATTAGAAGATTGCAAAAGTGCGATTCTGTTAAAAACGTTTCTGATAAAGCATACATCCATCTACTTCCAACCGTACTACAACGTAAGTACCTATAAATCGAAAATATTATTGTTGGATCAGTTAATAAATTTATTTTTACTTTTTATTTTATTTTATATTTTTATTTTATTTTACAGATAACAAAGATACATTATTATTTTATCTACTGCCTTATTTAATTGAAGGATCACAAAAAAGAAAGAGAAATACAAGAAACGATCAAACACATAAATTGTCTATGCAAGAGCGACGAGATTCTGTTTTATTACATGTCGAGGTATTTAAAAAATTTTTATTTGTTTCGTAAATATAATTAAAAAACATGTATATATATTTCTCGTTTTCTCTACGTTAAAATCAATATAATCACTATTAAAATATATTTTCAGACAGCAACAGATATAACACCTAGGATAGAAAAAAGAAAAGAAGAATTAAGGACCGCAGGGTTAACTTTTCAACCAATACCAATATTTGTTGGACAGTTAATATCATTAGAAGCTACGTATGTTGCCGTTAACAATGTATTATATAAAGTTGATTCATCACTTAAAGCAATAGATTTATGCTTCCGCATTTACATGGCATTAGATTGTGCCTATCCAGAACAAGCTTCGTCTTTGTGGATTTTTATACAGAAATGCTGCTTTGATATACATCTACAAAGTGATGTTTGCAATCGATCTCTCAATGCTTTAATAGTTTAATAGTTTAATAGGAGAAATAGAAGCATTATTTTCAAGTGAAAATTAAAAGATTTTACTAATTTTTTTATTAATTTTATTAATTATTAAGTACCTACCTATATATTTTAATATTACATTATACCCATTAATAATGTTTATTTGTGCGGAATGTAATAATTCTTTTTCTTATTATAAAATTTATTTACGTCATATATCATTATCACATCAGTCTCTCTCTGTATTTAAATGCGGCGAAAGATCGTGTCTACGAACATATTCTTCATTTGACTCTTTTCGAAAACATGTAACACTAAAACATATCAAAAATGTAAAACAGAATGCTTATCATTTACAACAAAAATATCATAAATATATTAATATTGAAACATATAAATCAATGCCAAATTCATAAAATATCGATTTTATTGATTATTTGTATCAAAATGTATTCCAGAATTTAATTTCTGATGATACAAATAACACTAATAGTTGTATAACTGATTTCAGTCAAAATTGTCTTAATAGCAATAATGTTGACAGACATATACACTTTGCTGCAAAATTGTATCACTATCTTGACGTTCCACGTTCCAGGGCTAAAAATATTATTAATGATACTGCTAAACTATTTAAAGATGTTATTGATAGTCTTAAGTGTGACGTGATAAATGCATTAAATACTTTTGATGAAAAACTTATAACAAATATTCAAGAAATTTTTGAAGAAAGAAACTGCCAATTTTATGTTATTGACACAGAATGGCGCTGTTTGCAAATATTTCAACAGCTTGGAACATACATAGCACCTCAAGAATATTTGTTAGGTGAAAAACTTGACTTTGTAACTAAAAATGGTATTCAAATAGCAAAACCTATATCAGTAACAGCTCAATTTATACCTATTCGATTTGTTTCTCAAAAATTTTTTGAAATACCCGGTATTTTTGATGAAACTTTAAATTATATCAATACTCTTCAAGAAAATAATTGCATTTTTTCAAATTTTATTCAAAGAAAACTTTGGGAAGATATCAATGTTACATTTGAAGGTAAAACCGTTTTTCCATTATTTTTCTTTTTTGATGACTATGAAACTAATAACCCATTTGGAAGTCATAAAGGTATTTCTAAATGCGGTGCTGTGTATTTATCCATACCATGTTTACCACCAAGACTGATATCAAAAATAAATAATATCTTTCTTTTTATTTTATTTAATACTTTAGATAGAAAAGTTTTTACCAATAGTATAATTTTTTCAAAAGTTATTGATAAATTACAATATTTAGAAAATAATTGAATAATAATAAATCACAATGGCGAGAAAAAATGCATTTATTTTAAATTGTCATTAATTTTAGGTGATAACCTGGGTTTAAATTCCATCCTTGGCTTTACTGAAAGCTTT